>JAVLUX010000032.1:33704700-34332200 GCA_032164185.1 Moxostoma hubbsi
AAGTGAAGTTATTTAACTACAGTACATTTCTCAGAAGCAAGGTGCAAGAGGCACTCGATTTTAAATCATGTAGCTTTATAGTAGTGAAGAAATTTTATTGACTTAAAAAAGTGTTAGCACACTCTAACGCTGAATGAAATTTTTTTTTAGAATTTGTAGGAAATTTAAAATGTATGGATGGATTGTTTTTCCCATTCAGGATTTGAAATCTCTATTAAGCTGCATTTCAATTTTAAGATGTTTTTATCTTATCGGGATATCTGTACACAAAACTTTTCCAAAGACTGGTTCCTGAGATACACATTAACATCTCTAGAAAATTAATAAATAAAATAACCTGTCCTGTAACCATTGGAGGAGCAAGTGTCAGGCTGGGAAGATTTAGCCTCCCGCTGTTCACATGCATGATGTGTACCTATATTAAAGAATATGGGTATCAAAAGGGAATTTTGATCACCGATCAAGTTTGATGCTGCTCATAACTGCTGGGATAGGATCAGTATCTCCACCGCAAGTCCAAACCTTATTACTAGTGAGAAGGGAAAAGCTGATCAATAACTGCATGCAGTATATATAAGAATACATGCTGTAAAATGTCATTTGTAATGTATTCCGTTAGATTACTCAAGGTCAGTAACATATTCTCAATAATTTGGATTACTTCTTCAGCACTGGTGGATTTTTTTCACTTGTTTTGAGAATAAAAACTGTAGCCAGTACAGTAAGACAAAATACACATGTTAAAAATATATTCTCTGAAAAACCTAAATATCTTATGTAGTGTTGTTTCTAAAACAAGATAAATCAAATTGATCATGTTTTAAGGATTTTTAGATATTTTTATCAAGAATATGAGTTTTACCGTAATATCAAATGTCTTACTAGAAAAAAATTAATTATGATGAATTTTCTTGATAAAAAAAAAAAAAAATAGGATCATGTCTGGTAACGTGCATGTAAAATGGCTAGAAATAGCATTTTAGCCTAACGTAAAGCTGACAGTTTACACAAGGTTTATTTCTATTTCTTCTGCTCCAAACTTACTTCAAACTTACTTCTCTGTCTGCTCGTATGAATTTAACACATCATAAGAAAGTGTTTCACCACTGTTCAAATGCACTTTGGATCGCATCATTTGTATGTATAAATGCTTTCCATCTGAAAGGACTGAATATTAAATTAAACAAATGACAATGTAAATTTGTCATTTGAAATGTAAAGTAAATTCTTCAGTAATCAAATTATGTATCTGTATTCTAATTACCAATTATTTAAATTGTAACTGTAGTGAAATACAGTTCATTATATTTAGTATTTTAAATATGTTATCCCGTTACATGTATTCTGTTACTCCCCAACCCTGTATATGTATATGCAAGTGATAATCCACTGCTAGGTGTGCAATCAATTATTTTAAATACATGACAAGGAACCACATAGTGGATCATTTAAATTCATTTAACACACACCTAGCTGTGGATTATTCTGCTTATACCAGAGTCAATTGCCAGAATTGACTAGTTACAGCTGTAATATATTTTTTGCAGTGCACATTTTGACTGGAAGAATAAAAAAATAATGGTTAATTTTATCTAAGGGCCATTAGATCTGAAGCTCCGCCTGTTCTAAATCAGACACAGAGAAAAATTAGTGCGACCACAAACTTGGTCAAAAATCTGAATTTTAATGCGCAATCCAAAAATAATAATATCCACAGGGTTGGCTCTCCAAATAAATGTGTTATTTAATTTTTATTCATTGTAATTTTCACATGAATGTGGAAAAACGTATTGGTTAGAGATGTAACCTCTGTTCCCTGATGGAGGGAATGAGATGTTGTGTCAATGTAGTGACACTAGGGGTTCGATCTTGAGAGCCCCAGTCACCTTTGCTTTATTCAGAAAAGGCCAATGAAAATCGGTGAGTGGAATTTGCATGCCACTCTCCGCCCCCAGACATACAGGTATAAAAGAAGATGGCATGCATCACTCATTCAAATTTATGCTGAGGAGCTGAGAGAGTGTCCATCAGGGAACATCTCTAACCAAGACGTTCCCTTTCTGTCACTCACTCGATGTTGTGTCGATGTAGTGACACTAGGGGTACCTATATGAAACTCTGCGGGCACTGAGCCATGTAACGAAGTGAGGAGCGAACACAGACAAGCTGCTGAGTGCCTCGCATCGAGTGAGTGTTGTGACCTTCCAGCAAATTTAGGTAAGGCGTCTCCCTGATCCAGTTAAGGATAAAAGGAGGCACTTACCCGAGGAGGCTACAGGCAGTGTTATTTCCTGATTTTTGTATAAAGCAATTTTCTGCCGAGCACCTGCTAGGATAGTGCTGGAGAAGCACTCTTCCCTCTCCAGGAGGGAGAGCACTATGGAGACCACATCCTACTGGAGGGAGGTTAACAAGTGGTGAATACCTAACATGGCCTCACCAACGGGGAAGTTCACATATGGAATAAAGCCACTGGGAGGACCCTATCTATGGAGAGGGTACACTGCAACAGTGGCTGAGGCAGAGCTGAGTTCTGTCGAGGGGAAACACAGGGTTCACCTAAGGGAACAGTGTAAAAGCATGATACAGGATTACCGAAGTGACTCGAGGTATGCAGGCTCACCTGAAAAGGGGCATACCACGAGTACTGGGCCTGGGGGCATCACTTCTCCACCGAGTTCACCACGAATAGTGCTTGAGATATTATAGAGGCATCCTGTGTTCACCGGTTATGGGGAACTGTTTGTGGACAAAGAGCACACATTATTACCTGGAAAGGCACAAGTCCAAGTTTTACCCTGTAGCACTCGGTTTGAAACCGGTTCTATGTGGGGGTTGTAAAATCTCGCAAATGTATTTGGTGTAGCCCAACCCGCTGCTCTGCATATGTCCCCTAGTGAGGCGCCCCTTTCCAGTGCCCAAGAGTATGCAACACCTCATGTGGAGTGTGCAAGTACTCCCAAGGGGCATGACAGGTTTTGGGATTGGTAAGCCAAGGAAATGGCATCCACAATCCAGTGGGCCAGACGGTTTGGAGACAGCTTTCCCCTTCTGATGACCTCCAAAGCAGACAAAGAGTTGCTCGCATCTAAAGCTCTGCGTGCAGTCCAGATAGATGTGCAGAGCGCACACTGAATATAGAAACAACAAGGTTGTGTCTTCCTCCTCTGTGGGGAGCACTTGCAGGTTCACCACCTGGTCCTGAAAGGGAGTGGTGGGAACTTTGGGCATGTAACCGGGCCGGGGTCTCAAGATCACGTGAGAGTGAGCCGACCTGAACTCCAGGCATTCGCAGGTGACAGGGAGCGCTTGTAGGTCCCCCACCCTCTTGATAGAATTGACCAGGAGGGTTGTCTTCAGAGACAAAGTGCTGAGATCGGCCTGCTCCAGGAGCTGAAAGGGGATTCTCTGTAAGGTAGGTAGGATCACAGAGAGATCCCAAGAGGGATCTAGGCGTGGTCTAGGAGGATTTAAGGTACGCAGATCTAGTTTTGGGCCGGGGCCAGGGCAGCCTCTGCGACTTTGGTAAAGAGGCAAGGAAACAGGGACAGATTGAAGGGGAGGATGTTGTGTTGGTATGCTCATCCCTCAAAGGCAAACCAGAGAAAGGGCCTATGTCGAGGAAGGATCTATACGTGAAAGTACATGTCCTTCAGGTCGATTGCCGCAAACCAATACTGATGTCGTACTGATGCCAAGATGTGCTTCTGCATCAACATCTTGAAGTGAAGCCTGTGTAAAGCTTTGTTCAAGGTACGCACAACCCCCCCTCCTCTCTTGGGCACGATAAAAAAGGGGCTGTAGAAGCCCTTGTGTGTCTCAGCTAAGGGGATGGGTTTTATTGCACACTTCGCCAGAAGGACCGAGGCATCCTTGCCCCGCACCATGGTGGAGTGTGTCCCAGGGAATGAGAAAACTGCTCTTTTGCTGACAATTTGGGTACCGGAGCCCAGAGGGCACCCAGCGATTTTAAAATAATTACCTTGTGACACAAGGGCGCATGTGGGGCCCATGCGCTAAATGGGTTGAGCCAGCCAGTCACCTCATCCCTGGGTCACCTGTCTAACGCCTCTTCAAGCCCATGCGGGGTTCTTGGCGGCCAGCTGACGGGCTTGTGTTGCCGCTTTTGTGCCACATGGGCTTCGTCGGTGGAGGAGACCGGGACGACGCCGTAGGCAGACGGCCTTGGCGAGCGGCAGATGGGACTTGGGACCTCAGAGGCCTGTGGGCATCCGAGTCGTGCTGTGGCAGGATTTGCTTGATAGCCTCTGTCTGCTTCTTCACCATCGATGGGCAAAGTCCTCGACAGTATCGCTGAAAATCCCCCATTGTGAGGTGGGTGCATTGAGAAAGCAAGCCTTCTCAGCGTCACGCATCTCAGCAAGGTTGAGCCATAGGTGCAGCTCTTGGACCACCATAGTGGACATCATCCGGCCCAGGGCATGCGGGGTCAAAGCAAGGTCAGTCACGGTGCGTAGTTCCTGCATTAGCCCTGTGTCCTGCTCCTAGACCAGAAACCAATCATCTAGCCACGAACACTCAGGGCAAGACGGAGGGTTCCACTCGAGCCCGATGTTCGTGGCTGCCAGGAAAAGCACGGCTGCCATCTCAGCATCAGACTCATCATGAGCTCTACTGCCCGAGGGCAAAAGCTCAAGAGATTCACCCACTTCCGATCATAGCACCCCACTCTCCGATGCTGCGACCAAAATCTCGTACTTGTTACGTGTCCGAACAAGACATTAAATCTTGCAGCTCTCAAAATCGAACCTCTAGTGTCACTACATCATGGTGATTCCCTTCGGTAATCCTGTATCATGCGTTTTCACTGTTTGGTTTCCCCTTAGGTGAACCCTGTGTTTCCCCTCGATAGAGCTCAGCTCTGCTTCGGCCACTGTTGCTGTGTACTCTCTCCATAGATAGTGTCCTCCCAGTGGCTTTATTCCATATGTGAATTTCCCCGTTGGTGAGGCCATGTTAGGTATTCATCACTTGTTAACCTCCCTCCAGTAGGATGTGGTCTCCATAGTGCTCTCCCTCCTGGAGAGGGAAGAGTGCTTCTCCAACACTATCCTAGCAGGTGCTTGGCAGAAAATTGCTTTATACAAAAATCAGGAAATAACACTGCCTGTAGCCTCTTCGGGTAAGTGCCTCCTTTTATCCTTAACTGGATCAGGGAGACGCCTTACCTAAATTTGCTGGAAGGTCACAACACTCACTCGATGCGAGGCACTCAGCAGCTTGTCTGTGTTCGCTCCTCACTTCGTTACATGGCTCAATGTGAACTTCCCCATTGGTAAGTCCATGTGAGGTATTCTCCACTTGTTAACCCTCTGGGTCTGAGGGTGTTTTGGGCCCTGGAGAAGTTTTGACATGCCTTGACATTTGTGTTTTTTTCAGTTCCTTAAAAACATATTAATGGCTAATGTCTGATAACACTGTATTCAGCACAAACTGGGCTACAATAATATGTGAGCAACATGTATGTACATGTTTGTATTTTTGAGAAAATCACGTTTATGTGTTGTTTTTGAAAAAGCTAAACATTTTAAGTCATTGAAATAAGGCCGTATAACACATACTAAATATATTTCCACAAGACTTTTGAGAATTGGAGCTTGAAGCCTAGAGTTTTTGCTACAAAATTATGTGAAAACCATCCTGATCATTCATTCATACAAAACAAAATAGTCATTTTACATTTGTAAGACACTTTCAGTGTTAGAAAGGATGTGATTCACACCTGAGGAGACAAAGACCCCTCCCCTGAGCCCATCAATGAGGAATGTGACAGAAAGAGAATGAATGTGAGGAGACTTCATTATCAAAATTAAGTTTTAAGTTAACAGAAGTAATCTGACTATACATTTTCTTTCCAAAATGACTTTACTTGAAAATTTTAGACCTACACTACCATTTAAATGTTTTAAAAGAAGTCTCTGCTGCTCACCAAAGCTGCATTTATTTGATCCAAAATTCAGTAAAAATAATGATATTGTGAACTCTTTTTACAATTTAAAAGAAAAGTTTTCTATTTGAATATATTGTAAAATGCCATTTGTGATCAAAGCTAAATTTTCAGCATCATTACTACAGTGTTCAGTGTCACAAGATCCTTCAGAAATCATTATAATATGCTGATTTTCTAATATGGGCATGTTTAAAGTGCATTTTACTCATTTACACCTGAACTGATATTTGCAAGCACAAGCTTTGTTGATGATAATGAAGCAGCATAAACACTAGTTAAAATATAATCTAAATATTTTATACCATATAACATATCATATTTATATCATACAGCATACAATTTTAATGCCTGCTTTAGCCAAAACAACATTTAAATGTAGCTAAAACTTGCTTATTAGGAGCCATATTTAAAATGGCTGGCAAGTCTGGAAACAGTCCCACTAGTAAAATATGTACGTGTTTATATAAAATAGCATGTCAACTAATGTAAGTACAACTAAATGACTTACTCATCCGAAATTGTATCCTCGGCTGGATCAAGTCTCTCAAAGAGAGATGCAAAGGTTCATCGGAGTCCCGCTCTTCTGAGGAAAATGTAACTCTTCATCACTATCCAGGAGCTTCCTCACCTGTGTATCGTGCCATCTTCCAAACACACAGAAAAGTGAATGAACTTGATGCTTTTTAAGGCACAATCGGGGCGTTTACTATTTGCATTGATCGCCTCAGCACATTTCCGTATCAATAGCGCCCTCTGCCTGTGGGTGTGATCACATTAGGAATAATTAGCTGAGCCAGGAGAAACTGTAAATTTCTTGATTTCATACAGATTACATTGCAGGAGAATATTTGTTTTAAATTTGACATATTTTCAGTTTCAGTTCATTTTGTGACGTGTTTCAGAAATATGCTTGCACACACAGAGACTGCTGAAAGAGCACCCTTTTTATTTTCTTTATTTTAAAAAAGCACAAGGTTTTGTTGTTATTGTGAGTGTACACAAATAAAAGTAGACCCTTTATAGTCTCTAATGATGTCTTACACTTATCTGTATGCCCCAAAATGTGTTTAAAGTAGAATGAGTATTTTAAGTTGTTTCCGCTGTAATGACGGAAAAATCCAGCAGGACGTGCTGGCGCGTCTGTCGACCCCAGTGAGTTAACTTCCCTCTGGTAGGATGTGGTCTCCGTTGTGCACCCTCCTGGGGAGGGAAGAGTGCTTCCCAAGCACTATCATAGCAAGTGCTCGGCGGGAAATTGCTTGATACAAAAATCAGGAAAGGCCACCGCCTGTAGCCTCCTCCCACCCATAACAAGATCAGGGAGACACTTACTTAAATTTGCTGGAAGGTCACAAAGTGATTGAGCGCTCGCTGCCAGGCACGCATCAGCTTGCCCGTGTCCGCTCCTCCGTACTTCGTGACATGGCTCAGCGCCTGCTGCATTTAGTATAGGTACCCCTAGTGTCACTACATCGACACAACATCAAGTGAGTGACAGACAGGTAACGTCTTGGTTACAGATGTAACCTCTGTTCCCTGATGGAGGGAACGAGATGTTGTGTCCCTCCTGCCGTGGCGCTGTCCCAACCGTTGAGATGGCCGGGACTCTCTCTCAACTCCTCAGCATAAATCTGAATGAGTGATGCATGCCATCTCCTATTATACCCGTATATCTGGGGGCGGAGATTGGAATGCAAATTCCACACACCAATTTTCATAGGACTTTTCTGAATAAAGCAAAGGTGATTGGGGCTATCAAGATCGAACCCCTAGTGTCATTACATCGACACAATGTCAAGTGATTGACAGACAGGGAACCGATGTTACAAATGTGGCAGAGACAGTAAAAGTAGTACTTGTAAAATAAGGGGAAACCATTCAAAACTCTCTGGAACTTGCAGATTTTGACCTCTGAGACATCAGTATTGTATCCATCAAGAATGCACTATTGACTGAATTAATGAAATCGCAATTAGTCCCTGCACAGTAGTGCTTAACAGCAAAATGCATTCACCTGCGTTGTGTAAACAACAGTGCTTCTCCTTCAGCTTTTGAGGGTTCGTTTACATGAAAACGATGTACTAAAAATGGAAAAAATTTCCCTTCGCATTTTTTAAAAGTTTTGCATACAGACGACAACGATATCAAAAGATTTTTTGCCACCTTTTTAAGGACTCCAACTGGCGATCTCATGTTGGTCTGTTTGCTCTGTAGGTAAGGACAAAGTTCTCGAATTCAAGGAAGTTGTGATAAGTAATTAAATCATAATTTCTGTTCTGCTTTTACTTCCGTTACAAATACAATTTAAATTTATTATTTTAATGTAATCAAAATTATTGCGCTCCCTTTAACCCGGTTGACGCGCAAATGCAAGCTGAGCGCGTGCAGTGCTGGAAGAGATGCATGAGTTTCTTGCACTCTCTCTTATGTCTCAAATTGCATGGGGAAGTTCATGAATAATTTTGTATGTATCAATGAAACATCAGAATGAACCAAATCACTACAATTAATTAAACTACAAAGGGCTACAGAGGACGTTATAGGAAAGTGTGCTCAGCTCGAGAGTCTCTGTGCACGCTCAATAAACACACTCTACTCAGTTGTGTGATGCGTGGTGGTATAGGGACAATTTATTGAGCACGAATACAGAGCAAATTGTCTAATCTGATAGCAGTCCTTTTACAAATGCATTATTCTTTTGCGTTGCGCTTCATCAGTTCATATCCAAAAGGCCATGCCCACCAAGAACAAATAAATCAATCTGATTGGCTGATGAATCTGACAATCTGATGCCCATTCATTTGAACTGTTGAGGGATTTTGTAGAAATTCTGAAGGCCTAACGGTGTGGAGCTCAGAATTTCGTGCTGCTTCGGGCATGCGATTTGTGAAAAAGCCGCCACGCTTTGCTTGTATGTATCAAGGAATAAATTCTGATTGGAGAGAATAATGTCATGGTTACTGTTGTAACCTCCATTCCCTGATGGAGAGAACGAGATGTTGTGTCGAATGTATTGACACAAGGGGTCTTTCTTGAGAGCCTCGTGTACCTCTAAACTTGAGAAATGGCCAATGAGAAATTGGCAGAATTTGCATGTCCCGCCCACGGACATACGAGTATAAAGGGAAGCAGGTGTGCGTCTGTCAGTCAGGTTTTGCACTGAGGAGCCAAGAATAAGGTACGGCCGTTTACAGTGGTAGGTCTAGTGTCATGGCAAGGGAGACACAACGTCTCATTCCCTCCATCAGGGAACAGAGGTTACAAAAGTAACCATGATGTTCCCCTTCTGTCACTCACTAGACATTGTGTCAAATGTAATGACACAAGCAGTCCCATTTAAAAACGCCATGCACTAGACCATGTTACGTGAACTGCTGCAGGTGCAAGCAAGCTACTGCTTGCTAGAAGCAACTATATCGGCCACACGTAACCCTCCCCAACACTCCCAGAAAAAAGGTGTCATATACAGACCTTAGGTTCCCAGCACCCCTAAGAAGGGAACAATCGACATGACTATCATGAGAGCAAGCCGGCCAGCCGTGGCCTTTTCTCTCTCTATGTTTCTCGTCATAGTGCATAAAGCGGCTTGGGCTATCTTAACGCTATGAAATGTGTTAGAGAAGGCGATCTTTTCCATTCCTATTCTTTCAGGGGAAAAGACCCTGCAGAGACCACATCCTGCCCTGACTGGGGGGAGGTGAAATGTGGCCAATATGTCACATGGGTTGTCAAGCTATACGTGGAAGTGGTAGGACCTACCTGATGAGGGAGGAGCTCTACAAACACAGCGACCGGGGGCAGAGGGACTGCCCAAGGGAGACACGAGTCCGCTGACAGGAGGACTGTACCGTGGAAAATACATCACAGGGAGTTGCCTGAAGAGGGAATTAGGCCAGTGGAGCCCTACCCCAGTACAGAGCACTTGTGGCTCGTAGTGGTTCTGGCCACAAATTCTGGCCCCTAGGGAGGAAGAAAATCCAGGAAGCAAGAGCTTAGTGGCTAACTATGGAGAGAGAGTGCACTGGATCACTTTGGTGAAGGGCACTAGTTACAAGCGGAACACCTGGTCGGCTGTTTCGTATTACTGAGTTCTACTGGCTCTGACCTGACAAAACACATGACGAGACTAACTCAACCCTGAGATTGTAGAATCTCGCAAATGTATTTGGTGTTGCCCAGCCCACTGCTCTGCAGATGTCTGCTAGGGAGGTGCCACTGGCCAGTGCCCATGAGGATGCCACAATTCTCATTGAGTGTGCTCGAACCAGCAAGGAAGTGGGCACAGCCTGGGTCTGGTTGGCCAGGAGATAGCGACCATGACCCAGTGAGCTAACCTCTATTTGGAGACACCGTTCCCTTTCCACTGTCCACCGAAGCAGACAAAGTGCTGCTCATAACATCTAAAGTTCTGTGTGCGGTCCAAATAGATATGCAAAGCACGTACCAGACACAGCAATGAAAAGGCTGGGTCTGCCTCCTCCCGGGGCAGCGCTTGCAGGTTCACGTCCTGATCCCTGAAGGGGGTCATTGGAACCTTAGGCACGTAGTCCGGTCGCAGTTTTAGGATGACGTGAGTATCTGACGGACCGAACTCCAGGCAAGTGTTGCTGACAGAGAATACTTGCAGGTCCCCAACCCTCTTGATGGAAGATAGTGCTATCAGGAGGGCTGTCTTCAAGGAGAGGGCTTTGAGCTCAGCTGAGTCAAGTGGCTCAAAGGGGGGTCTCTGAAGGCCCAAGAGGACCACTGACAGATCCCAGGAGGGGAACAGGCTTGGCTGGGGAGGATTCAGCCTCCGGGTGCCTCTAAGGAACCTAATAATCAAGTCGTGCTTACCCAAGGACTTGCTGTTCACTGCGTCGTGGTGGGCCGTGATAGTGGCTACATACACCTTCAAGGTTCAGGGGGACAGCCTCCCCTCCATCCTCTCTTGCAGAAATGAAAGCACTGACCGAATCTCTGCAGGTCTTCAGACCAGGAAGAACACCAATTTTGCAACTTTAGGACATAAAGCTGCCTGGTAGAGGGAGCTTTGGCTTGGTTGATCATGTCTAGGACCGCAGGTGGTAGCTCACTCAGATCTTCCAAGTCCCATCCAGTGGCCAGATGTGGAGATTCCAGAGGTCTGGGCGCGGATGCCCCGTCCCTGGGAAAGAAGGTCCTTCCTCAGGGGAATTTGCCAGGGAGGTGCTGTCGTGAGGAGCGTGAGATCTGAGAACCAAGTCCGAGTGGGCCAGTAAGGAGCCACAAAGGTGACTAGTTTCTCTTCTGCTGCAGGTGGCGGCGTTCTCTGAGCACAGGTGGAGTTCAAACACTCGGTCCACCTGGGGGACCTCCATGTCCTCAAGGGTAGTGAGAGTGGACGAGGTGAGGAGGTCGGTTCTGGGAAGTGAAAGGTGCCCTCTACAACCTCGTCAGCTCATCATGCACTTCTGGAAGAAAGGTATCTTTGCATGGCTGGGAGCGGCACCCTGACCCGAGTTACCAATCTTCAAGCCGTGAAGGCTGTGGGGAGGACGGAGGGTTCCAGTCCAACTCTACGCTCACGGCGGCTCGGGAAAGCATGTCGGCCATCTGCTCTTCAGCCTCAAGTCTTCTGCATCAGACACCTGAACGCTCTCCGATGCTCAGGGGGCTCAAGGGAGAACACGGGCTGGCCGTGAGTCAAGCCACACTCACCTCGAGCCCAGATGGAAGCAAGTGAGCGTGCCGGAGGCCGGTTGGTTCATAGGGACGTACCCGGCGAAACCGAGCCCGCTGCCATCCCCAAATCGCCTCCATCGCCAGCCAGGTCGTCCTCAATCCCGTAGGAAGAAGGATTGATGCAGGGGGTGGTGAAGTGGCATTCACTTTGAGAAATGAAAGCCGCGACCGCAACGATGCCATGGTCATATTCTCGCAGTGCGTACATGAACCATTCACAAACGCTGCCTCAGTGTGATTGCTGCCCAGGCACACGAGGCAGTGTCTATGACTGTCAGTTTTGGAGAGAAATTGATCGCATCCAGGAACTACACAGGGGCGGAAGGGCATCTTTAAAAAGACGTGTCCTGAAAAGGACGTTCAACGCCTGCTGTGTATTGCTCTTTTGCAAGTGAATATAAACTCTTTTAGAGGGAAAATACTCTCTTTTAGAAGTGTGCACTCTTTTAACAGAAGCGCTGTCGTAGCGCCCAGGGGCGTGGACTGCACAGCGTGCAGAGAGGGAGAAAGCCACTGGTAACGTGCCGTAGATCCAACAGCAATGCTCTGCTATAGAGGTGAGTGGAACACTAGTGAGAATCAGCTTGCTGCTGCACAACCGCTGACAGACAGACGCACACACGCTTCCCTTTATACCCGTATGTCCGGGGGCGGGACATGCAAATTCTGTTTGCCAATTTCTCATTGGCCTTTTCTCAAGTTCAGAGGTACACGAGGCTCTCAAGAAAGACCCCTTGTGTCACTACATTCGACACAATGTCGAGTGAGTGACAGAAGGGGAACTGCCCTGCTTGTCTAAATGAAACAGATGCTCAAACACACTTTTAAGCATCACAAAATCTTTATTTTTTTCAGTTCCAAATATTCAATAGTACATATCACAATAGTACTAAGAAAAAGTTTAAAGCCATTACCATTTGAACTGGCTGTTTTGATGCATTTTGTTTTCTGATGTCAAGCAAAGAATGTATAAACTAGTTAGTTAGGGTGACCATACGTCCTCTTTTCACACCTGAAGAAAATGTGTTTGGCAAGGATTTCAAAATTGGCAAAAATGTCTACCATTTGCCTTTGTCTACATATTGATTTGATTTCTGCAGTTAGGACTATCATTTCTTCTGTGCATTTGATTCTGCACATCAGTTTTCCTAAATATTATGTGACAAGCAGAAAACTTCAGGCAAACAAGAGTTTGTAAAAAAAAAAGATCTTTAGGGAAGAACACCTAGGCACAGCAGGAGTACTGAAATGTGTGCAGTGTAGTAGTACAACAAGGATTGTTTTTTTTCAATGGCATTTTTTTTTCAATGGCATCTATTTATTATGTTATGTTAGGGTCGTGATAAAATAATGTCAATTATTTCACGTTATTTTTATAAAATTAATCACACTAAGTTAACATTCATTTTGTAATGCAATTATCAATTACCACTTTTGAGAGGGTTTAATGATGTTTTAACTCCATAATTTGTTCTGTCTTGCCACTGTTTAAAAAAAATGTGGTGAGAACTGACGTGCTGAATAAACTGCTTTCAAGACACTAAATAACTGTTGTGTATTTCCATACCGAGCACATACTTTTTTGGAGAAATGTGAAAAATAAATTAAGAAATAGCTTTCAAAATCATGTTTTTATTATTATTTTCCCCTTCTAAAGAAATGTAATAAAATGTGTTTTAAAATATAAAAGAGTTGCACATAACTTGCTGTTTTATCATTTTAGTAAACACACCCTTCCCTGTTTCCATATAATGTCAGAGATTACTCATATGGATGCTACAGCAGGCAATTCCCCAGCATGTCAACCTGTCCTCTACAAATCCTCTCTGACTGAGCTTTACAGAATTATAGCATCATGTCGGAGCTTATGAGAGATAGGTCATCAGGAGCAGAGGAAAAGAGCCAATATCCATTCACAACTGTGGCACAGTACAGCAGGAGGTGTAGGGACATTCATTTTAAGGCCTTGGTGTCAATGAATAAGAGTGAATTAATTAATTGATTTGTCTTTTTGCTGCATACACTGAAAAAAACAAACAAACAAAAAAACAATAGTTTGGGGGCTCATTATATTCAAGTAGTGATTTTAAGCCTATTTTTTTACTTTTACAAGAAACACTATCTTTCACCCTGTGATTTGTGCAAATGTTTGTCAGAAGTTTAATTATCAGTGGTGAATTTATGGAAAGTTTGCGGCAAATTTGCCATGAAATCTTTTGTAAGGGCTGAACTGACAAAGTGTGATGCACCAAATTAGCATTTTGCTAACACAATTTTTTGACCGCAGGAAGAAAGCAGCTTAATTGTTTTTGAAGCAGTTTCAGTATAAAATGACACTAGAAACGAACACAACATATAGTACTTTTTGAATTGTAGAATATTAGGTTTATTCAGTTTAAGTTTACTAAAAATGTTAATCTTAAACTTAAACAGTTACATCATACTCAGACCACTAAATGCAAGCCAAGTTTTTACTTCGATCACCTGAAAATGAAAATTCTGCCATCATTTACTCACCCTCAGGTTGTTTTAAATCTGTATGACTTGTATGACACTGTTGAGCTTCAAAAAGTAAAACAAAAGCACCATATAAGCTTTATTAACCCTCAAATGCATGTGTGTTTCACCAAACATTAATACATATCCAGGTCTTTTGTGACCCGGCCGGCACTTATATAAATCACAAATGGATCTACAAAATGTCCAGAAATTTTCAACGATTTTCAAGACAATTAAAACAATAAACACATTTTGCTAAATCATATTGCATGGTCCATTACATGTATTGCTGCATTTCAGAGGTGAAATGTCCACTGGGTGGCACTTAAAGTTAATTCATTTTTCTCCCACACAGATTAGGTTTTTAAGGTTAATGCTCTATCAAGTTTAAAATCAACAAAACTCTCATGCCTACCCTAAACCTTAAACCTAGCCGAAAGTGTCAGAAATGCAAATGTGTAATGAATAACACAAAAGCTGAAGTAAACCACGTCATTTGTGGTGTTTCTATGACACCTTCAGTTTAGATTTCGACTCACATGCTCTATAAAAAAAACAATAGTTTGGGGGCTCATTATATTCAAGTAGAGATTTTTAGCCTATTTTTAACTTTTTCAAGAAACACTATCTTTCACCCTGTGATTTGTGCAAATGTTTGTCAGAAGTTTAATTATTAGTGGTGAATTTATGGAAAGTTTGTGGCAAATTTGCTATGAACTCTTTTGTAAGGGCTGAACTGACAAAGTGTGATGCACCAAATTAGCATTTTGCTAACACGATCTTTTGACCGCAGGAAGAAAGTATAACACAAAAGCTGAAGTAAACCACGTCATTTTGTGGTGTTTCTATGACACCTTCAGTTTAGATTTCGACTCACATGCTCTACAGGACTCGTACTTTGTCCTTCCACGTTCAAAATGCAACTCTCTATTAATTAAGCTACTACGCAACTTCACATCACATTGGAATGAGCTTGAAAATGTAGTTGATTATGTAATGCAAATGTTACAATGTATATTCTTTCAAAATATGCATCACAGTAAATTGTTTAGATTTCATAAAATTGCATTATGTAAGGAACAGGGTAAAGAATAAGTGTTTATGAACTTAAAATCTGCCATCTTTCTCATGATTTGTGTGGCAGGAAATACATGTCATTGTTGTTGCTGTGCCTAGTGTTCATTTCTCCATGATGATATGTAGAATAAGGCACTTATTTAGCAAAAATGTTGTTAAAGTAATGTGATTCTCTGAGACCAGGTTAAATATGCATGTGAACACACATGGGATCCTGATAATTCACCATTGTTGCGCAGAAAATCGACATCACACAGTTGCCATTTCTATGAATATAGTACTTGTTTGTCTCATTTACTCATTTGTTTCCTACACTGTTGGAATTGTTTTTTAATAAGCAGATTTCTAATGTAGTGTGATGAGGAGGAGGGCGCAGCTGGCGCTGAAAAAGCTGATCAGCGGGAGAGCGAGATAAAGGGGAGCCGGAGGCGCCAGTTTGAGAAAGAGAGACGCACACGGCAGTGCTGCATGCATGTCTGTGTATGTTTTAGATTTGTTTTATGTTGAGTTTTTATCAAACTTTTATGTTGTCTGTTCAGCAGGTTCCCGCCTCCTCCTTGCCCATCTCTTACCCTGTTACATTGCTGCCGAAACCCAGAGGGAGGAGAGACGCACTGTTGCAGATTCCTGGCCACTGCCATCTGCCAGGGGACGGAGGGGTCGCTGCCGGCCACCAAGAGCCGGAGGAACCGCTGCTTTAAAAAGCACCCCTAAAGTGTCACAAAAGTAATCCATGTGACTTGTGAGTCATATTCTATGTCCTCTAAAGGCAATCGATCACTTTGTATGTTGAACAAACAAGAATTTGTCATGAAAAAATCATTATTCAGTCTCAAAACACATTAATAGCATCAAACCACATTGATCAAATTGATTGACATCACGTTACAAGAACCATTTTTTCAGATCAACATAAGTAAATGATGACAACATTTTCATTTTTGGTTTAGCTATTCCTTTGACTGAAAGCATAGGACAATACTCAAATCATGTGTCATAATGTGTTGTTCAATTTCGACAAAAAAAATTAAATAAATATATATATACACAAAAATAGGCAGACCCAGCCCCTTCGTTGCTGTGTCCGGTACATGCTTTGCGTATCTACTTGGACCGCACGCAGAACTTTAGACAGCTCTTCGTCTGCTTTGGTGGACAGCGGAAAGGGAATGCTCTCTCCAAACAGAGGCTCTCCCACTGGGTGGTGGACGCCATTTCACTGGCCTATCGCACCCAGGCCGCGCCCCCCCCCCCCATTTGCGTGTCCGAGCACACTCAACAAGGAGTGTTGCGTCCTCATGGGCACTGGCCAGAGGCACCTCCCTGTCAGACATACAGTGCTTCCTTATGTACTTATGTAATTGTGATTTTTTTCTTTTTTTCTTTTTAGTAAATTTGCAAAGATTTCAAACAAACTTCTTTCATGTTGTCATTATGGGGTAATGTTTGTAGAATTTTGAGGAAAATTATGAATTTAATCAATTTTGGAATAAGGCTGTAACATAACAAAATGTGGAAAAAGGAAAGCGCTGTGAATACTTTCCGGATGCACTGTATGCAGAGCAGCGGGTTTGGCAACACCTAATACCTTTGCGAGATTCTACAATCTCAGTGTAGAGTCAGTTTCGTCCCGTGTTTTCTCAGGTTCAAGCCAGTAGAACTCGGTAACACGCTGACGGACAGACCGGGTGGATCGCTTACACCTAGCGCCTTTTCCCTCGGTTGAGGTAATACTGTGTGCTTTTTCTCCTAGGAGATCCCACTCACTCGGCTCCCTGGATGACTCCTCCCTAGCCCTCTGGGTCCGCAATTCGGCGGAGAAATTTGCCGACCCAATCCACTGCGGGTACTCAAATCTACCCTGTACTGGAATAGGTGCTACACAGGTGAGGGCTCCTACGTGGACTTCCCCCTGTGTGAATTTTCCACGGTACAGTCCCCTTACGAGCGGACCTGCATCTCCCTTGGGCAGTTCCCACTGCCCCCCGGTCGCTGTGTCTGTAGCAACTCCTCCCTCCAAAGAAGCAGGATCTACCACCGCGCCACTTCCCACATGTGACCTAAAAGCCCATGTGGTGTATTCACCACTCTTACCTCTCTGGGCAGGTGTGGTCTCCGCAGGGTCTTTTCCCCCTGAAAGAATAGGAAACTGGGTAAAACTCCCTTCCCCAGTGCGTTTATGGGCCCCAGACGTTGACTCTATGAAGAAACTTAGAGAGAAAAGAGGCCCGGCTAGGCTCGGCCAGTTCCCAGGTTGGCAAGCATTGCCTTGTTCCCCTGTCTAGGGTAACAATAAGGATTCCGACAACTTTGTGGGGCATTGGGGAAGGGTACGTGCAGTCTGATACAGCTGGTCATTTTGGCACGTCAAGTACTTGCCTGCTCCTGTGTCAGCAGTACACGTACACGGCTCAGCGCATGTCGTGATATAAATTGGACCCCTAGTGTCGCTTCTTTGACACAACATCGAAGTGAGCGACAGATGAGGAATGTCTAGGTTACGGATGTAACCTCCTTTTCCTGATGGAGGGAACGAGATGTTGTGTCCTCCCGGCTACGTCGCTGAGCCGAGCCACTGTTGTGGCCGGACCATTTCCGGCTCCTCAGAAAAATAATGAAAGAACAGACGTATTTCCCTGCCTTTATACCCATATGTCCGGGTGTGGGACATGCAAATTCTGTCTTCCAACTTCTCATTAGCCTTTTTTCATAGATCAGAGGTATATTCAGCACTCAAGAGAGACCCCTAGTGTCGCTTCGACACACTGTCTTGTTCCCTCCATCAGGGAACGGAGGTTACATCCGTAACATAGACGTTTTGTTAAGTTTTAATTTTTTGGGACCATCCTGACAACTTTGGTGTATCTAGGACTTAGTTTTTGCTGCCCATATACTGTAGGGAAGAAATAGAATAATTATAAGGAAATCTTAACAAATACAATAGGGTTCCAGCAGCTTCAGTGCTTGGCCCCCTAAAAATAAAAAATAAATAAATAAGAATTATAAAATAAAGTTACAAGTAGAATACAAATTAACAATAAATAAAATTAACTTAAAAAACAAAATCAACATTTAAGTGGTAACCAAACCATTCCACAAGAGCTATAAGAAAAAAAAAAACAAAAGTATTTCAAAATACCTATTGAAATAGTATACAATACATCAGTATCCTTTTGATGTTCCCTTTCAAACAAATATACTGTAGGCTAAAAAACATAGAAATGCAGATCAAATAAGATACTATCACATCTTTGTTTATTTATATTTTTAATTTAAATTTACTAGGACCAGATCTTGACGCTTATGGATCCAGAAAGTTTCTCTTATTAATATTTCATTATTAAATTCTTCTACATTGATGGTACTTTTATGACATAAAGTCAAATACATTTTAACTGTCTGATTATATAATTTAATTAGTTTTATCTTGCAGTAGTTTTAGCAGTGTTACGTTTATGTTTATATTCTTAGGTGAGTTGTTTAACCAAAATATACCTTCAGTCAGGGATATGGAGGATCAAGTAATGCAAGACCAGATCTGATACTGTTTTTAGTTTGATGACAAATAAAATGGCTACACTGAACATATAGTAAACAGAATCTTCTGCTTGGGAAACACCACACATAATCTTGCTTTGACATCTTTGACTATTTTTATCACTTAGAAGTATAACATTGAAAATATTGAAAGCATTATTAATGTTTGTGAACAATGGATTTGAGTGCATTCATAGTAGTATAGATAGAGGAAAGCATATAATCACAATGTCAGTGAACAATTTTGTATAGTGAAATACACTAATCGGTCACAACATTAAAATCACCTGACTAATATTGTGTAGGTCCCCCTCGTAACGCCAAAACAGCACCAACCACATCTCAGAATAACATTCTGATATTATATTCTTCTCACCACAATTGTACAGAGCAGTTATCTGAGTTACTGTAGACTTTATCAGTTCAAACCAGTCTGGCCATTCTCTGTTGAACTCTCTCATCAACAAGGCATTTCTGTCCACAGAACTGCCGCTCACTGGATGTTTTTTGTTTTTGGCACCATTCTGAGTAAATTCTAGAGACTATTGTGTGTAAAAATCCCAGGAGATCAGCATTTACACAAATACTCAAACCAGCCCATTTGGCACCAACAATGTTGAGTAGAGTAGGTTTTCATTTTTTCATTTTCATTTTGTTTTTTCATTTAGAATTTAGAATTATTTATTATTTATGATTGCATATTAAAACAGAAGCCTTAGCCATTCTAATACCATCATATCCTGACATCATATCCTGTTGGCCATATTCATTGCATGGTCTTGAAGTCATCAAAGTGTGTACACACCTTTAAAGGTGGAAGAAAGTATAAGCAATGACTAAAGCAAAGCACATAATTCATTGAGTGCAAACCATGTGGAACATTGTGAAAGAATGTTCCCCCACAGTATACATTTTCATTTTAGTTGCCGTGGGAGGTGATGAAAGTTTGGCCATGTAGATGAAGGTATTGTGAGAGATGCAATAGAGTGTCCAGGTTCCTGTAATCACACTCAAACAAACACCACGTGAAAATAGACTCGTTTCACTTTGAAAATGTGTCTCCAAACCCCTGCATAATGTTAAATTCACTTGCTGTAAAAAATTAATGGAATTTTGTTTGGAGTTTTTTTTATCATAAATTATGGTCAATACAATAAACTCAATAAAACAACAACAAACATGTTGTATAAATACTTTACACATGTAAACACAATATAAACAATATACATCTAACAATATAATATATATATATATATATATATATATATATATATATATATATATATATATATATATATATATATATATTATTTTATTTGTTTTTTTTTTTTTTTTTCGTGTTAACCATTTTGAAGATGAGAATTTTCTACTTTATGGTAATCAGAATTATTATGTGTGCTTAACTATCATTTAAATGATGTCACAATGAAAAATATCAAAAAATTACTGTAAAAGAAGTGGCTGTGGCACAGATGGTAGAGTGGGTTGTCCACTAATTGCAGCCACTAACTCCACGTGCTGAAGTGTCCTTGGGCAAGACACTGAACCCCAAGTTGTTTCAAATAATTTCAGTCAAGTGTTTAAAAACTTTTGACCGATAGTGTATATATAATTTTTTTTAAACAATTTTCCCCGGATTCCTGTAATGAAAATGTTTCAAATGATGGTAGTAATAATGACCAGATGTACAAAAAAAGATCTCAATGGACATATTTTCTTTATGCAAAGTATAATTTCTTCTGATACGTGTGCCATGGGTTGCCCCCTATTGCATGTGGTTTGGAGTATCAATAGATAAATGTTGTGTGATGAGCTGCGAGAAGTTATTTATTTGAGTGTTTCAGACAATTGTAAATAAATGGCATTGTGAGAAATAAGAATACGATCAATACGCCAGTAAGAGTCATCCATTGTCAGCATTGAAAGCCACCGGCCTGTTCAGTGATTTGATAAAAAGCCCATTTACGCATGTCTAATTAAATGATAAGACCAAATGAAATCACAAGTTGGATAGATTTGCTCCTTTTTGCAGCCTGAATAGCATAGGCAGTGCATTGAAGCAAGACCTTGTGAGCCATCGAATAATCACAAACAAACACATCTACAGGCATGTCAGTAAGCGACAGCCACCACGTAAATTGATTTACCTTTAACATTGAAACACTGAGACGTGAGAGGCTAATTTGATTATATGATGCATCGTGACCCATCAAGTCTAAGCGTGTTATGAGACATTAGTACTCAAAAACAATAAGATATCTGAATCAACTAAAGTAAGGTTAACTTGGAACAGAGAAATCATATAGAAGAGACTTATCGCAATACTGCAGCCTTATGAAAAGTATAATAATAGGATTAATAACCACAGTTCTCACACAGTCGGTCCGGCCACAGTCAAGTACCATCTGATAAATGGCCTGTATGATAAATATGCTTTTAAAGAAAAAGCAAACCAACAAAGAGGTCAAGTGTTTATTATTCTAATTTCTGATGACATAATTAATCACTCATAATTGCTACTCGAGGACAATATTTCTTCTCAAATGTTGCTCTGTCATGGCTCAGAAGACTTCATGGATTGTTAGGACTAATTTCTGTGTCAGTTAAGTTTAAACTTTTTGACATACCATTGAATTTTATATTATATACTGAAGAACTATAAAATTAATGTGGATAGCAAAGCTCAGATAGTTTGGTCTTGGAAGACTTGTCTGAGAGAAATATTTGAGTTCATACTAAAATCTTTGAAGTGTTTAAGATAGCACTAAAATAGTCAAGTCATATATTAATGCGAACGCGAGAACACATTTTTTTTGCTCTTAACACCACAAGTCGAATGACTTATAAAAAAAAAAAGACAAATTGAAATATCTCTGCAAGACAACAAAGACAAATGTCTCATGTCTGGTCTGATCATTGCTTCTGTAATCCCCAATAAGTCACAAACTCTATATCATATCTTACCTTAGGATGTTTTCTTCACAGTGAGCCATTTTATACTTGTCTGTTAGCTTGTTTGGGTAAATAATCCAATGTTATGTCTCAGATGTCCAAAACAAAGTATGCAGTCCAGCAGAAAAAGCATGGAAAATTCTTCAGCAAAACGTGTTCTTGACTACTGATAATGAAATGTTATAAAACATCATCGCAATGCATAGGATCTCAGCTTTCTAATGACACCTAGATTTAGCTTCTAGTCCACTCAGAGGCTGAAATATTCAACAAAACACAGTTGAAGGTGCACAAGATCACAAAATAAACTGAATGTCTATGGATGAACACATGGCGAGTGCTCAGCTATGTTAGAGCGCCACCTGCATTTCAGATCTGTATTTTGCAATGGAAGGTAATCGAGGAAAAAAATGTTCCCCTAGTATTTGCTGACATTTAATGGAATAAAGTAACACATTTTGAAGGGATATAGAGCAAACAGCGGCCTTACAAAGAGAGCATAAATAAATATATGGGGAGTTCTTTATAATGAGACCAATATATTTACAATTAGTTCAATGTATATGTGTAAGTTGAGCTTTTAAATTTTAATGTGAAAAATTGCAGGTGGTGGCCAAAAAATGCAACAGACTTAAGTATTCACTTTCCATGTAATCTCATTGCTGCCCTGTAAAAAAGAGAGCTGATTGAGATACTAAAAAAAATGTATGAGATTTATGATTTTTCTTTCCTATGGGTATTTCAGTTAGGGGAAAAAAAGTGATTGAAAAATCAATGCCAAAAATGACAATGAGATATAATCAACATTGGAATGTTTTATTCTTTCATGTTACATTTTTTATTTATTTTTATTAGAAAATAAAACACAGTGAATAAATACAAAGATAAAAAGCTATTTTTTTTGGTGAATGCCTCACATTATTCCCATAGTAGCTTTTTTATTTTTTTCTTATATTTCGCTTTTTTAATGTGCGACAAATCAGAGCGGGTACCCGGCATTATAAATCCAAAGCAGACGAGTCACGATGGATTGCAATGAAAGTGTAACAGGCATGCAGATCCATGAATGATCCACTTCTTATGCACACACACACGCATACATGCAAACTTACACACACACACACATTCAAAAATGAGTTGGCACATAAAAGACAACATCTAGAATTTTTTTGTTCTGTTTTGCAAAATATATATATTATATATATACACACAAAAACAAGAAATAAACCCTAAAACCATCTTTGTTTCTGTTTCCATCAAAATATTAACATTTAGAGTTTGCACATCCTGATTTAAAGGTGAAGCATGTAATTTTTGCAACACTAGCGTCACCAAAAAGGAATAGACTAAAAACTAACTGCTTTCAGTCTTCACTAAGCAACTGAATTTTGAAAGGATTAAATGAAAAAAATGCAAGCTATTTGCTCCTTTGATAAATAAAGTGAGTTATTAATATATGCAAAAAAAATATTTGTTTAAATGCAAATCTTTATTCACTTTACCAAGTTTGGTCAGTCCAATTTTCAAACAGGTGTCCCGAACACTGCCTCTGTCCGCCATTAGGTTGAACAAAGAAATAGTCCCGCTCCAGACTCACACTATTGGTTGAATCAATGTTGCTCTTTTTGGATGGATGGAATGACAGAGCAGTGTTTAGAAAGAGCCACTGAGCTCTTTCTCTCAGTGAGGCTCTTCAGAAAATCAACCAAGGAATGGCTTTCTTTTAGTTGTCAATGCATATTTATCTTGAAAACGCTAAATATAGAAACACTGAAAAAATTTCACACATCACCTTTAAGTATAAAATGAAAACAAAATCTCCATCAACCATCACATTCTCACATTTAAGTCCTTCCTAGTAAAATCAGGTGCATCATCACAGTAGATCACACCATGTACAGAGTATAACAAACCACGTAATGTACAAACATAATATCACCCATTTTATCACTGTTGCTGTCGCATGGTTTTGTTAGGTTGCAACGTGTTTTCATCCTTTGTGGCATATAAGGCAGAGAGAGGCGGAACTCTGTGCCAGTCTCATGACCAAAGATGTATGTTGTCATCTTAACGTCATAAAATTTCATCAATGCCCTCAAATGTTTGGCAGGAATATCTGGCAAGAGGAACCAGCGGAGGAGAAAACATCAAAATGAAAAGTGCACATAGGACGATATACAATGAAGGTAAAAGAAATGTGCCAAGTTTTGCAGTCCCGCTCTTGACTAAGATGTGCATTATCATTGGACAAAAGACAGGCTCATTAAAACTAGCCAAGATTGGCCAAAGCGACAGGAAAAAGAGGAGGCGAGATGGAGAAAATGGAGCCAGTGTTGATTAAGTCATGAGCTCTGGTGTTATCTGACCTCAAAGCAGTCCAGGTACTCCAGAGCCAGCTCGTAGCAGAACCGGTACTGCTCCTGCAAACAACAGCAAGATAGCATAAACTTCTTGCAATATTCACTTACATTATATTGTATATACAGTAATTCATAATCTGACTAGATTTGTGAATTTTCAGAAATGTGTTTGCCCACACAATTACATGTTCAAAGAACCTATCAGCTTGTGCCATGCGGTATCATTAATACTTCCATTAACAAGCAATTCTACAAAGGATTTACACACTAACCATAGACTCCACCATGTTGGGCTTGGAGTTCCGTAGAGTCTTCACAGCGTAAAACACGTCAACCATGTTGTGATGATGCACCATCTCCATTATCATAGTGCAAGCGCAAAAAGTGCCACTACGTCCACCACCATTCCTGGAAGACATACATACATTCATTAGCTGCTCAGAGAAAAGAAGCTGCTTGTAACTCATGAAGGAGAGAGATGGTGCAATACATTTTCACAGTTTATGTGGATTATTGTATTAGAGATGTCTGAAGGGGATTATTATGAAAGAGGCATATTTGTGCCACCAAGTGCTGCCAGGCATCTGCAAATTGTTTGAGCATGAATGAATGGAGAAATGTCTGGGGAAAAGTCCTGTAATAAAACTGTCACATTGCACTGAGCTAAGATCATTTCCCTAAGGGCTGCTGATAGAGGAAGGGCACCCTCACACAGATGCTTTGAAGCCTGATACAGTGCAACTGCAATACACTCATTAATAGAGGGAAGGCTGTGTTAAGCTACAGACCAATACAGGTGGCAGTTGCCAGAGGCTAGAGCATTGAGAAGACAAATTGAGGATAATGAAGACATAAATAAATCAATAAATCAATAAATAAACAGAGATAAGCACTTTAAAAAGGTTTTCACTGTCTGGTGTCTTCGACTAGTGGCGCCTGCAATGCACTATTCATGATATATTGATCAGCCACAACATTAAAACCACGTGCCTAATATTGTGCAGGTCCCCCTCGTGCTGCCAAAACAGCACTAACCAACATCTCAGAATAACATTTCTTCTCACCACAAGTGTACAGAGCAGTTATCTGAGTTACTGTAGACTTTGTCAGTTCGAACCAGTCTGGCCATTCTCTGTTGACCTCTCTCATCAACAAGGCATTTCCGTCTGCAGAACAGCCGCTCACTGGATGTTTTTTGTTTTTTTTTGCAACATTCAGAGTAAATTCTAGAGACTGTTGTGTGTGGAAAATCCCAGGAGATCAGCAGTTATAGAAATACTCAAACCATACCATCTGGCACCAATAATCATCCATACGATTAACTAAACAGTCAATCGTGTGACAGCAGTTCAGTCCATAAAATCATGCAGATACGGGTCAGGAGCTTCAGTTAATGTTCACATCAACCATCAGAATAGGGAAGAAATGTGATCTCAGTGATTTTGACCGTGGCATGATTGTTGATGCCAGATGGTCTGGTTTTAGTATTTCAGTAACTGCTGATATCCTGGGATTTTCACACATAACAGTCCCTAGAATGTACTCTGAATGGTGCCAAAAACAAAAAACATCCAATGAGCAGTAGTTCTGCAGATGGAAACAACTTGTTGATGAGAGAGGCCAACAGAGAATGGCCAGACTGGTTCAAACTGAAAAAGTCTATGGTAACTCAGATAACCACTCTCTACAATTGTGTTGAGAAGAACAGCATCTTAGAATGTTATTCTGAGAAGCAGGTTGGTGCTGTTTTGTCAGCACAAGGGGGACCTACACAATATTAGGCAGGTGGTTTTAATGTTGTGGCAGATTGGTGTATAAGCACTTGCATATTGCTGATATTATTATTATTTTATTACTTCTGTACTGAAAAACAGTGCCTGCACACTTTTTCAGCTGTCTTTAAAAAAAATTTTTTAAAGTGTATAATGTAAGTGGGTGTTCACTGCAGTGCTCTTCTGGCGTGCTTTGTATACAGCGATTCTCTGGTTGGTGATTCTCTTCATAGTCATGGCCAGGTTTTTGAGTGTACCCTGAAATAAAATCTTGTTGCTACCCCTGTCCATGGGTAACTCTGAGGTGAGAACAGGAGCATCGGAGACCTTGATTTTATAATCAACACGAGAAAGTATAAATGGCCTCCAAGTCGCATTTTGGAAACTGAGCCGTATTAAACTTACAGGCAGTGCACTATAGTGCGACCATCACCACATTCCTTCTGCCACTTCTGCACTTGTGCTAGCAGGTTTAAGAAGGCCTGCTTGGAGTCTGGAATTTCACGATAAGCCGACCAGCGCAAGAACTGGAAATGTCGCACCACCAGATGACCTTCCTGCAACTGAATGATAATGACAGAGGGAGAATGAAAATGATTAAGCGACTGTTAAATAAGAACAACAGAATGTTGAAAAATGTACTGCCATTTTCCATGAATAGGGAACAATTTGCTGTCCCAATACTTTTTCCATTACAGTCACAAATCTTACAAAAAATTACAATATAAATATTTCTATACACAATGTGTATATATATATATATATATATATACACACACACACACACACACACACACACACACACAATATATATATATGGGTGTGTGTGTGTTTGTGTGTGTATGCAGTGCTTTGAAAAAGCATTTGCAAACAACATCTAACATTGTTTTGTGTTTTCAGGCAATCTGAGTAAATACAAAATACAGTTTTTAAATTCGAATGTTATTTATTGGAGCAAAAAATATGGGCCTGTGTGGAAATGTATTTGCCCCTTAGTTACTAAATCCCCAAATCTATGAAACTGAATTTTTAATGGGGATCAGCTGGACTAGACACACCCAGGCCTGATTACTGCTAGCCTTGTTCAATCAAATCAACACCTTGATAGAACATTTTCAGCTGCATGAATTTAGCTAAAAGGACTCAGTAGCACACTATGCCAAGGTCAAAAGAAATTCCAGACATTATGAGGAAAAAGGCGATTCAAATACATCAGTCTGGGAAGGGTTGCAAAGATGTTTCAAAGATTCTGGGACTCCAAAGTACCACAGTAAGAGCCATTATCTCCATATGGAGAAAACTTGGCACGGTATTCAACCTTCCCAGAAGTGGCCGACCTTCCAAAATTCCTCAAAGAGCACAGCTATGACTCATCCAAGAAGTCACAAAAAAGCCAAGGACAATATGTAAAGAACTGCAGGCCTCTCTCGCATCAATAAAGGTCACTGTTCATGATTCCATTATCAGAAAGGCACTGGCCAAAAATACCATCCATGGAAGAGTGGAGAGGCGAAAACCACTGCTATACCAGAGGAACATTAAGGCTCATCTGAATTTTACTAAAACACACCTTGATGATCCTCAAATATTTTGGGAGAACGTTCTGTTGACTGATGAGTCAAAAGTGGAACTGTTTAGAAGACTGTTTCAGAATTCCACAAAAAGAACATAATACCTACAGTCAAGCATGGTGGTGGAAGTGTGATGGTGTGGGTTTGTTTTGCTGCTTCAGGGCTAGGCCAACTTGCAATAATTGAGGGAATCTTTAATTCTGCTTTCTAACAAAAGCGTCCGGACACCAGTCTGTGCAACTGCAAGTGCAACTGGATTATGCAGCAAGACAATGATCAAAAGCATAGGAGTAAGTCCACCTCTGAATGGCTCAAAAGAAGCAAAGTTAAAGTTTTTGAGTGGCCTAGATAAAGTCCTGACTTGAACCCGATTGAGATGAGACTTTAAATGGGCAGTTAATTCTCGAAAAACCATTGTATGTGGCTGAACTAAAGCAGTTCTGCAAAGAAAGGTGGGCCAAAATTCCACCACAGTGTTGTGAAAGACTGATCTCCAATTATCGGATGCATTTGGTTGCAGTTGCTGCTAAAGGTGGCACAATTAGCTATTAAGTTTAAGGGGGCAGTTAGTTTTTCACATGGGTGATTAGGTGTTGGATATCTTTTTTGCTACAACTAATATATATATATATATTTGAAAACTGTATTTTGTGTTTACTCAGGTTGCCTTTCTTTTATGTTATATCTCGTTTGAAGATCTAAAACATTTTAGTTTGAAAAATACACAGATACATAAGAAATCAGGAAGGGATCAGAATATTTTATCACAAAAAAAGGAAAATAATAAAATAAAATATATATAGACAGTGCCTTAAAAAAATAATTCTCTCATATTACCGAATTACAAATGGTACAATGAACTTTCATTCTGATTTATATTTTATTTTAAAACACTGAAACTCAAAATCAATTATTGTAAGGTGACATTGTTTTTTTGATGGAAAATATTTTTATGAAAAATAAAAAAATAAAATATCTTGCTTGCATTAGTATTCAACCCCCACACATTAATATTTGGTCAAGCCACCTTTTGCTGCAATAACTGCTTTAAGTCTTTTGGAGTACATATGTACCAGCTTTGCACACAGTGACGAAGTGATTTTGACCCATTCTTCTCGGCAGATTCGCTCCAGGTTGTTCAGGTTGGTTGGGTGATGCTTGAGGACTGCAATTTTCAAATAGTGCCACAGATTCTCAATAGGATTGAGATCAGGACTTTGACTGGGCCACTGTAAGACATTTAGCATTTTATTATTGAGCCACTCCAATGATGCCTTGGCCTTGTGCTTGTGATTATTGTCATGCTGAAAGGTGAATTTCCTCCCAAGCTTCAGTTTTTAGTGGACTGAAGTAGGTTCTCTTGCAGTATTTCCTTATATTTTGCTCCATCTATCAATTTTAACAAGATGCCCAGTCCCTGCTGATGAGAAGCATCCCCACAGCATGATGTTGGCACCACCATACTTCACTGTAGGGATGGTGTGTCTTGAGGCATAGGAAGTGTTAGGATTGCGAAACACATGGAGCTTTGATTTTTGGCCAAAAAGCTCTATCTTGGTCTCATCTGACCATAAAACCTCCTACATCGCAGCTGGGTCACTCACATGCTTTCTGGCTAACTCCAGATGTGCTTTCAGATGGTACTTTTTGAGTCATGGCTTCTTTCTTGCCACACTCCCATACAGGCCAGCGTTATGCAGTGCTCTTGATATGGTTGACTGGTGCACCATTACTCCACTCCCAGCCACCTAACTCTGTAGCTCCTTCAAAGTGATTGTTGGCCTCTCCGTGGCTTTTCTCACAAGTCTCCTTTTTGTTAGAATGCTGAGTTTTGAAGGACAGCCTTTTCTTGACAGTGCCTGGTTGGTGCGGTGCAGCTTCCACTTCCTGATTATTGATCCAACTGTGCTCACTGGGATTTCCAAACATATGGATATTATTTTGTACCCTTTCAATAATCTATGCATTTTTATTACTTTATCTCTGACTTCTGTGGAATGCTCTTTGGTCTTAATTTTCCTTCAGATTCACAGCTGGACCAATGATCCTTCAACAATGGGGTTTTTTATCCAGAAAATGTGATTGCAACTTTAATGATTCACAGGTTGATGTCAATGTAAAGTATCTGTGTCAGGGGTCTGAATACATTTGCAAGGCACTGAATATGACCGAATATAAGTACATTTTTAAAAAATAATTCAATTTTCCTTTTCAGATTTTTTCCATACATTGTTGTGTTGACTGCTTTGTCAAGCTTAACCACGCAAAGTTATAAACAAATATGTGACTAATATTTTACCAGTATTATATGGGTAAAAACTACAGTTACTACAAACTAGCCTCTACTGAGTAATTCATAGCTTAATCTAGGATAAATTTAGGACAGATGTGCAACCTGTTCCCCATTCTGGTATACTTTTTAATTTTATGTTCTTTGGGGGGGCTATGTTTATTCGTAAATAGAGATGGGGCTATTTAGGAACCCCATTTAACAACAGCACTCTTGAGTCTTGTACCTTTTTGGGAAAGTGAGATTCATCGCTCCTGCATGGGTGGCTCTCTCTAGGGTCCTGTGAAGAGGCAGTAAGGGACATTTTCTGACAAACGGCTTAGAGAGTTTACTCTGATTGCAGAACCTCAGAGAGACAGATGGGATGTGAGGTCTGACAGGGGCTAGCAAAACTGACTCGGGCGCGGTCTGGAATGTGGCTAAAGGTTGACAGGCGAGCTGACAGAAGTGCTAAAGGGGGCTAGCAGAGATCGGTGAAATGTTTTAGACATGATTTCAAGGAGACAGGATTTCAACAATGAAGTCATCAGGGAGGACTAGAGTCAACTAGAGGTGTGAAAAAAGTTTTAATTCAGACAAGTCAATATCACAGACCACACTGAGAGGTACTAACACACACACACACACACACACACACACATACACACAAACACACACACACACACACGAGTTGGGGTGAATTCACTAAACAGTTGCGCTACTTTTGCGCCTGGTGTTTTAGCGCAAAATCCTGCATCTTGTTCACCAATCACCTAAAATCTAGTTCTTGTTACTCTCATGTCATGCCACACACACATCCAATTAGAACTAAACTCATTTAGACCTTATTTCTTTAATTTAGTAACTGCCAGTGCCATTTCGTGAAATAGACACTTTCAGCCCAACTTAAAAACTCTTCTATTCCTGTATGGAATTAATTTTCTACAAGTCCCTGAAAAGATAATTTAGCTATTAGCCTCTTGGTTAATTAACCTTTCTGGAGTGGCCCTGAAATCTGAGAAACTCTCTAAAAAAAGATGGGAGTTAGAAGTCAGGTCACTGAACTGATAAATTTAATGAGCTACTGTAATAGATGTCAGCGCTAACACAGGGTGAGAATAGCTCATAATCGTAAGGCAATGGGAGATCCATATACTGTATATCCAGATGACTCTGTGCCTTAGACTTACCCGTGTTATATTGTTCACCCTGAATAGACGGGTAATGACATTCTCATCTGTAGACCTTGAAAGCAGCTCAACTGTCATTGGTCCATACTGCTGCATACCAGTTTCAGGCCAGTACTGTAAACAAGGCTGAAAAAAAGAACACACTTCTATTAATCCATTTAAATATAAATTATTCTAAGTTCAGTCACAAAACTCATCATGGCGCAAGCTGATAGGACTTTTAGACAATCAACTTGCATGTTTCCTCTTCGTCTAACATTTTGATTGCCTCAGTTGCTTGCAGGTTGGACACTTCATTGCAGCGCACTACAATAGTTTTCTTTCGGAGACCCTCCTTCTCCCCAGCATCACATGTCTAGATCAGCATCAAGGGTATTATATAAATGTCTAATTGAACAGCAAGACAAAAAATGCACTATAAAAGTAGTATGAATTGTGTGCTATATTGCAATTCTTTTTATAAGCCATTTGATAGAAATTGTGTAAGGAACAGACTGGAATTTAACACATTATTTACTCCCCACAGCGCTCAAATCTCATTCATGCTTCTGCATATTCAACCATGATGTGTTGCGATTGGTTACAAGAAATGTGACAACCAATGACGTGGCGTGATATGTCTTCATGAAACATATTTGAATTTAATACAGACGTGAATGAGATTTAAGAAGTGCAAAGAAAGGGACGATATTCAGTAAAAATTGCTTAAATTTCAGTCTCTACCTCACATTAAGCTATTGTATGGCTGCAGGGGATTGAAATACAGTCATATGGACTACTGCTATAGAAATTGTTAGCCCTTGGCAAAGTAATTTCGGGTTTGCAATGACATGGCAGTGAGCAAATCATGACAGAATTGTAATTTTTGGGTGGACTATCCCTTTAAGTGACACAGAAATGATGATGGATTTGAGGAAAAGCCCTCTGGTCTAAACAACACTGCAAATTCAATTCCGGACCACCAAGTTAAATAATCCTTGCTCATTTCTCCATATCGGACACATTTTCTAGTCCTATCTCTTATTATCCCGGCAGATTAACATTTGCCCAATGTGTCAATTAATTTTCACTCATGCCAGTTTTCAGAAAGAACTAACCCAGCATGGCTTTGTTGGAAATGGGCGTAAAACCTTGCATTTCCATGGGGAGATACAGAATATGAGATATAAATAGATAAAAACTTGTCATAGTGATGAGTATTAACAGAGTGACATGGTGCAGAAGAAGATAAATATTCAGACAAATACACACAGGCAGCTCAGAAAGGGGTGGCTATGGTGGAAATATATTTTAAGAAAGTTAGATTAACTGAGTCTGATAATGGCTTGAAATACATTCACATGCATCAGATGGAAGACAGTATAGAGAAATTACTAGAAAATAGTCTTGCACAGTTCACCACACACAGCCAAACACATACATAAAGAGGTTTTATCAGGTGAATCTTAAAGAAGTCAGAGTCTAATTCTGTATTCAGTTGATAATGTGCATGAGAGATGTTTCCTCATGGAGAACAGGCCACATCACTGCTTGTGTAAGTGAAAATCAGCAGTGTGTTGGTGTCTTGGTGAGTTTGTCCTTTCCATTGGCAATTTAGACAAGACAAACACATTATAAATGCAGGGAGTCGAGAATGAAAGGCAAATTTTAGGTCTACAGCTCAACCAGGGTGAGAATTACAGGTTTTGACCTACAGAATTAAAGCTTAAACAAACCTAAAGGACATCAAAACAAGAAAATACATAAAACATAAAAGGCTACATTCACACTGCAGTGGAGTGTGGCCAAAATCAGATTTTTTTTTCTAGATCGTACATTCAATTTAATGCAACAATTTACGTTAGAATAGTATCAATAAATAATAGTAATTAATTCTCCATTGTTAGGTAAGCTACTTTGAAACTGTAGCTTCCCAAGCAACAAGCTAATCATTACATATACAGTAAGTAAAAAATATAGTGATTAAACAGCTGCAATTAAGTAAATATTTTGCTGTCAAAAGAAAACAGTGACTTCTGGTGCAGTCGCTTAAAGGCTCAAGTGAATCAGTAAATCATTTAGGTGAACTGTCCGAACCAACCATATAACAAAAATGAATTGCAGTTGCCAATGCTAAATGAATGGCTGATTTTAACTGGTTCATTTACATGAACTGTCTGAAAGAACCGATTTACTGAAATGATTTGGTTTTGATGATTTGGGGGGGGGGCATTTAGGTGAGTATGTTTGATTACTCCATCGGCTTCACTGCTACATTCACAATACACTGTGACAAATGTAGTGTTTTGAGATAATACAGTGGTATTTCTTAGAAAATGTTGCTTGTTACTGGAAAAATTACACTATTGTGAAAATAGCTGAACTACTGACACGCTACTGAAAAAGTAGTTAATATAGCAGTGTTGCTACTTTTAGTCCCCAACACTGAAATTCTCGCATTAAATTAAATGCAAGAATTTACACAAGAATGGTTTCTATTCTTAATAAACTGTCACAATTAATTCTCATACACTATTGAGTATGACAATTTACCATAAGAACAGTTTCAATAAAATGTTGCAAATAAAATTCAGCACATTAAGTCAATGCGACAGTAGACATAGTTTCAATAAATTCAGTGCAATAATGTATGTAGGAATAGATTCAATACATTCTCCATAAATAAGAATTGTTTCCATAAATAGATTATATATTATAAATAATAGATTCAAGAATTCATTCCGAATCAACAACTGGCTAAAGAATGGTTTTAATAAACTGCCACAAAATAATCCAGCGTTACATTTGATGTGACAATTTATGCAAAAAAAATAAAATAAATAAATAAAAATTAAATAAAATAATAATAAAAAAAATTATGCATTCAATTCAAGAATGGTTTAAGGAGTAATGTATACAGAAATCTGCAACCCAGTCTTGAAGAAACACGTTACTATAACTGCTACTATAAAAACAAAAATTAAAAATTATATATATTAAATATATATATACTGTATATATATATTTATTTGCCACGTTACTCACATGGCAGTGTCCCTGTGAAATGAACCCTAGAGGTGCTACAACAACAATTACTTTTATTCACTCACACAAAAATCACACAAAAAAAACGGCAGATTTTATTACTTCATAAACACATACTTTTTGTTCTGTTCCTCACACAATGCTGTCTTATGACATCTAAATACATTTACTATAGTACATGACTTGTAAGATGATATTAACGTTAGCATTACATATCCAGCTACATTTACAAGCCTGTTTTTATGCGATCAAATTGCACAACAGCCCAAATGATAGAGCGTTGCACTTGCGATATAAAGGACCGAGGTATGAGTCCTGAAGTTGACACGTAAGCTGAAAGTGTCATTAAAGCACCATAAAATTAATCGGTTGCTTCAGCAATTGCGTTTTTCATCTCATATTTGCCTTTATGACGGTATCGGTTTGGTTTAGGTTTAAGGTTTAGGGTAGGGAGGTCAGTTTTGTTCATTTAAAACTTGATAGAGCATTAACCTTAAAAATATCATCAGTTTTGGGAGAAAATTCAACTTGCTTTCTCTTATTGAGATCAGATTACATAATTTTGTGAAATAATAATAAAAAAATATTAATAAACAAATGTGATTCACAACCAGCGTTAACTCATATTATTCTCTAATGTATATTAATCTGGTGTTCTTACCCAGGCTGAGTTGGACTGGTTGAGTTGATTAAGCATGACGATGGAGGTGCAGCCGTAGTCGAACACGAGTCTCCAGAAGTCTGCGGTGGTGGTGGGCAGAGGGTGAGGGGTCACCACAAATGCAGCCGGCTGCAGAAAGCTGTCCATCAGGGCTGCGTTTATATAGTTGCTGCCGTCTCCCTCTGTGGACACCAGAAACGCAAGGGCACGGTCAGGCGGCAGAACATCCATGCTCCGGTTCTTCTCGCGGTTCCGCGGCAGCAGAGAGACACTGCACTCCTCCACCTCCAGGTGAGGGGTGACAGAGTTTAAAGTCTGAAGAAAAACATAAACATAAAAACAGACAAGGTAAACAGACAGTCAAACATACAGACAGATACATCGGTAAATAGACAGACAGATAGAGAAATGGACATACAGTACATCTGGTTAGACAGGTAGATAGACACAGACAAAGACAGACAGAGAGGCAGATAGATATATAGATGGGTAGATAGACAAATTGAGAAACATGCAGAGACAAGTAGATACACAGGTAGGCTGATCAACATACTGTACACACAGGTAGACAGACAGACAGGTAGAAAGACAGGTATACAGACTGACAAGTAGACTTACAGACAGGTAGATAGACAGAGAGACAGAAAAATAAACAGATAGACAGGCTGATAGACAGACAGGTAGACAGACACAAACAGGCTAAGACAGACAGAGAGACAAACAGACACATAAAGAGGTATATAGACTGACCGATATACAAGTAAATACATATAAAAACAGACAGACATGTAGAAAAACAGAGAAAATACATTTAAATAGATAGGAAGACAGATAGACAGGTAGGTAGACAAACAGACAGATGATAGATCAAAGGCAAATAAAAGCACACACACACACACACACACACACACACACACACATTAAGCTCAATAAGCCTGGCAGCTTAATAGCAGAAAATACATTTTGTCTGGTTGCATATAAATAGGTATGTTATGAGTCTTTGGGGTGTTGAAATCAAACTGAGAATTATGCGGATTATTAAACTTGATAGGTAAAGTGCTTCAATCCAGATTGGTTCTGACAGCACAAATGGGACATTGCAATTATGATTATTAAGATTACAATTGGCTTTGAAAGCTGTCATCAGATGAACAGGGGCAGGTATATACTCAGGGCTCGTCAGGTATGAAGCCATTAATAGCTTAATGTTAAAAACACACATGCAGAGCAGAGAGGTGAGAGACACCTTATTAAATCTACAGACTATAAAGCTGGGTGACTTCTGCACAGTTTGAGCTGTGAGTTAGTATGCAGCAACCTGAATGGAACACAGTGACATGCTTTCGTGTGACTGTGATATTTGTGGATAAGGAGCATCATGTACAGAGAATGATTTGTTATTCAGAAGGTAGGATCTGACTGACAGCTTAGCAAGCAGCACTCAGTATATGTGTGACCTTTGGTTGGTTTTTAAATGAGAGTTTTTAGAAGTAGGAAACACTTGGGGAAAAAGGGATGTGCATTATTTCTTTTTCTTTTTCTTTACAAAAACATTCTTGGTACCTACACAATGTATGCATACATTACGATGCCTAAATGACCATTCAATGCACCATCGCTGTGCATGTACCAAAAGAGAGAATCTCACAAAACAATATCAAGTAAATACAAAATAAATCTTAATCTCATTTCTGTAATATATATATTTTTTAAATTATTAAGTATTTTTACTTAATGGCATTATTTTAATGGTAGTAATGTGTTGTACTTCCTTTAATTTATGCTGATAAAAAGAAAAATTGTATAACAGTAATTTATTTTAATTAAGTTAAACAAAAAAAAAAAAATGGCTTCTTTTTTTATGCAAAATATAATTCAGTATTTGTTTCTCTTGCTTTAGGGGCGAAATATGATCCTAATATATAATTTTTAATGAGATTCACCCATAAACATTATTGTGATTTTAAATGTAAATCTTCATAAAATAAATGCAACAGCTACAGTTCATACAATCTATACAGTACATGCATTATCTGTCTAATATCAGTATTGTGTTACACTTAATTTTGAGTTATGTATTTATATGCAGCATCAAAGGACAAAAAAGGTCATAGTCTGCTATTCATCTACATTCACTGAGCACATTATTAGGAACACTAAACTAACTCTGGGTAATTCTTCATTGCATGGATTCCACAAGATGTTGGAAACATTCCATTGAGATTCTGGTCCATGTTGACATGATTGCATCACACAATTTCCGCATATTTGTCAAGTCAAGTCATATTTATTTGTATAATGCTTTTCACAACTTACATTGTTTCAAAGCAGCTTTACAGAAAATGATGCTGTTAAAGTTTTCATTATGCGGTAATAATGAACAACAAGATTAAAAACCATGCCTTAAAAATTATATTCTTGGTATTAACGGGCGCAAAGTGTGCCAAGAAAACATATCCCACAACATTACACCACCGCCACCAGCCTGGTTGGGTCCATGGATTCATGAGGTTGGTGCCAAATTCTGACACTACCATCTGTGTGCCTCATCAGAAATCCAGATTCATCTGGCCATGCTGCATTTTTGCAGTCTTTAATTGTCCAGCTTTGCTGAGACTGCGCCCACTGCAGCCTCAGATTTCTGTTCTTCAGAATCAGAATGAGCTTTATTGCCAAGTATGCTTACTCATACAAGGAATTTGTCTTGGTGACAGAAGCTTCCAGTGCACAAACAATACAGCAACTAGAGATAGGTAATACTACTAACAATAAAAATAGAATAAGAATAAAAAGTGAATAGTAAATAAAGTATATATAGAAATACACTATAATATATATATATATATATATATATATATATATATATATATATATATATATATGTGTGTGTGTGTGTATATATATATATATATATACACACATATATAATTATTAGGGCTGTCAATCGATTAAAATGTTTGATCAAATTAATTACATTATGTCCCGATTAATCACGATTAATCGCACTTAATCGCATATAAAAATATTTGCTGAAAAAGCCCCTCATATAACAATAATTCAATATATGATGAAATAATTATACATAGATATCTTTATATATATATATATATTCAGATAATTAAAATGCATTACATTCTTGTGGCAGAAGAGTTAATCATTGATAACACAAAAAGTGGCTTTAGAACACAATGTATTGTTTATTACCATATTATTGATCATAAGCCAATCATTGTCATACAGTTCACAGCAATCCATTTCACAAGTGAATTTGTCATTGTACACCTATGTCAAGACATGCTTGTGTAGCGTCTCAGGTGCGTTGCATCATAAACATAAAATGTTTAGGTCACTGTGTCAAGTTAACTATAGTTTAATACTTAGAACACATATTTAGATCCCTTAATTCGAATTTGCGCTGCATCAAATCTTTTGAACGCAAGAACGTAACGCATGTTTGTTTTGTGCTGTCTGGTTGTTTTCTTCACTGTATAAACTGTGCGTTGCTCACACAGCCCTCTGGAGTAAACAGGTGGTACTACAAGCTTTCATTTCTCAGGAATCTTCCTTATTACAATCCGGGGGCATTGCAATTAATTTTGTTAATTTTTTTAACATGTTATTTTTAATAAAATTAATCGCACTGAATTAACGCGTTAAATCGACAGCCCTAATATATATATATATATATATATATATATATATAAAACTGTCCGAACTGTCCTCTGTTGAAATCCGATTTTGTAGCTGCACCAAACCAGACAGTTACTGAAGTGCTCTATGACTGCTGAGTAGAACTGTACAGGAGTGGTGGTGGCATAGTGGCTAGAGTGGCTGCTAATCAGAAGGTCGCTGGTTCGAACCCCACGGCCACCACCATTGTGCCCTTGAGCAAGGCACTTAACTCCAGGTTGCTCCGGGGGGGATTGTCCCTGTAATAAGTGCACTGTAAGTCGCTTTGGATAAAAGCGTCTGCCAAATGCTTAAATGTAAATGTAACTGTATCAGCAGCACCTGTGGCAAGTTGAACTTCCTCAGCTGGCGAAGGAAGTATAACCTCTGCTGGGCCTGTGAGAAGATAGTGCCCAGTCATCTGAATGACTCCACTGCTGCCACAGTGCTGTTTAGAATGGTGAGGGGATCAATGTTGGGGTGTTCCTCCTAAAGTCCAATATAATCTCCATAGTTTTGAGCATCTTCAGTTCCAGGTTGTTTTGACTACACCAATGAGCCAGCCATTCAACCTCCCTTCTGTATATTCTTGGCTGACAGAAGTGGAACCCGACGTGGTCTTCTGCTGTTGTAGCCCATCCGCCTAAAGGTTTGACATGTTGTGCATACAGAGATGCTATTCTGCTCAATACAAATGTACAGAGTGGTTTTCTGAGTTCCCATAACCTTTCAGTCAGCTCAAAGTAGTCTGGGCAGTGTTTCCAAAAGCATCGTAAGCTAAGTAGATCGTAAAACTATTGACACCAATGGTCACTACGATCAACTTAAGCTTCCGATGCTTTTGGGAAACGCAGCCCTGTCCATTCTCCATTGACCTCTCTCATCAACAAGGCATTTCCGTCTGCAGAGCTGCCACTAAGTGGATGTTTTTTTGTTTTTGGCACCATTCTGAGTAAACTCTACAGACAGTTGTGTGTGAAAATCCCAGGAGATCTGCAGTTACGGAAATACTCAAACCAGACCATCTGGCACCAAATATCACGACATGGAGATCATAGAGATACATTTATTTCCCCATTCTGGTGGTTGATGTGAACATTATCTGAAGTTCTTGACCCGTATCTGCGTGATTGTATGCACTGCTGTCACACAATTGGTGATTAGGTGTTCCTAATAAAGTGCTCAGTGAGTGTATATCTTTTGTCTGTACTCCTTTATATTCCTAAAGACAACTCCAATCGCATGTCATAAATTACACAATCACTGCTCATTTTCCTCTTAAATAATATGTACTGTAGCTAACATCACTATGTTTTCATGTTTTATTGTGCTTCTTTACAGAGTTTGTGTAATGAGAGCAAGCAATCAGATGCAGTTAATGTACCTGATCAGGTAACATCCTCAGTGCATTAGCAGAGTCCACAACATTAAACTAAGCTGTAATTATACTGTAATCAGAGGCAGTACTGCTGCATATTAACTTGCTAAAACAGTAATAAGACATGTGCATGATTATGGGTTGCCTCAGCTCATGGGTAAAAAAAGGGGTCAATCAATTACATTTATAGAAAAATGCAAGTTTGCAGAAATCAGTGACACTAGACAGGGTGCAGTGTACGAAAGCTACTTTGAAACTGCAGCTTGAGTACTGTATATTCACAAAATAGCTTGCCATTATATATTATGTCCCTTTGTTGCTTTGACCCAGAATAACATTTTGAGTTTTATGCACTAAAATATAAAGGTTTAAGCATTCTAATGATCTAATTTTTAAGTTTCTAGCGCAAACCATTGTGGAGATATAATACTTAAAAATGCTGGCGTTCACAAACCTTAATGTTGATAAAATTTGCTCTAAAGATTCCATTCCACAAGAAGATTGTGCATCCTCCAGCACAAAGCGGTTTAATAAGTTGTATCCGCTCTGCATCTGTTGTTGCATTGCTGACAATGACAGTATTTTAAATTTTAGCAATTAGCTCTTCTCCACAGTTAATTTACTTACAAGAAATGGAAATCAAAAAAAGTTCCAGAGGTAAATGTATACAGTTAAGTGAAAGTTGTTGATACTGACATCTTCCTGTGGTTGAAACACTGATTTGCCGATTACATGAGAGACTATCTCTCAGGTCTTTCAACATCCAGTCTGAAGTTCATTCATGTGTTTTTCATGCTGTTACTTTGTTGGAAGGGAGACTCTATATGCAGCACTCCCATCTGAATTGACAGCAGTGCGATTTGACACATTTAACACCACATTTAATAAAAATAATAATACAAAAAAATCAGGTTAAAAACTGAAATTTTCCAAAAGTGGCCCATTGTGACCTGATTAATTTTGATGGAGCACGTCACATATGGTCCCTGACATGTAGGGTTAATAGTTGGACTTTATTAGACATTAGTCTTTGAGTAAGGGCATAAAAAAATTGTTATAAGTTCACCTGAAAAACAAAATCGAATTTATAAAGCACAGAGTTAATTTAATGAGCGCTTTTGATGATGAAATAATCATTGGATTTTCAAAAAAATTTCCGGGTTATTGACTTTAAATCCTTGAAAGATCCTTTGGAAAAGTTTTGTCTGAGACATTTAATCACCATCAAGTAAAACAAACTGTGAAACTCCATACACAAGTATGGAGTTCCACAAGGCTCTGCATTAGGACCTCTGCTGTTCTCCCTGCACATACTTCGCTTATGAGACATTTAAATGTGGCTCACCTAGATTTCATATAAATGTTACATGAGACTCACCTGAAACTCTTCTCTGAGTTGAGAGGTGTTGGTCTGTGAGTCCACACTTAACATGTCCTTATATGTGAGAGCAAACTCACTGATGGGGATAGCGGTCTCTCCACACAGGCAGGCCTCTAGTATGGCATCATGGATGAATATATACTGCTCCTGATAAACCCAGAGAAATACAGAGACAGAGAGAGTCAGATGAGGTCAAACTAAGAAAACAAGTGATTAATCAAACAATGAGGCAACATCAAGTCATCCAAGATGCAGTGTTCAATTATTTGCCTTTATCTGCCTGTACTGTAAAATGATGTGACAAAATGTCAGAGAAATTAATTAAGGGGGTAAATATAAGCTTAATTTAGCAGCGTAGGAAGCAGCAAGTCAAAGTTAATAAAATCTATATTCCCACATAAAGATTTACAATAGTGCTGCGCTCGTCAACAAGTGGATACTGAAGGATACTGAATTTAAAGAACAATATAGAAGAAAAAAAATGGCATATGAAACTAGATACCTAAATAGATTTAATATGACTTATGATCTATTATTGATTAATAATCTTGATTACATGATAATTATTATCACTACAAGAACCTGCATGATTCAAGGTATCATTCATGTTGGGATGCAATGAGTTACATACAAAAGAAACATGACCAATAGTAACAGTGATGCTTGCGTTAGCAAACAAAGCTAATTGTAGTGATATGAGTGTTCCTAATTAGATTTTTCAATCTGACCCTTTCCTTTAGATTCTGGCTTCCTCGATTCACTATCGTATTTTGTCTTGAGGTTCAGAGTTCAGACATCAGCAGTCTTTGTTTTTGTTCTATTTGTCTCTGTTGAGTGAGTATACAGGATTGGCCTTCAGCTTATGTTGTCTATTCATATATTAAGAGCATCAGTGTGTAACATTGATGGTAGAGATCTGTAAGTGCATTAAAAAGCACTCTAGACAGTTTTATGGCCTTGCTATTGTTGTATTAAATGCTCTTGTGATATTAAGCGAACAGTGATTATATATTAAATTATGCTTTCGTCTTTGTAGTCCAGAGCAGTATCCCTTTAGGGGTTACTTGAATAGAAATATATTCACGGCTGCTTTGATCCCTCAGTTTATTAACATGCAGTTCACCATTACACTCTCTGCAAACTGACAATATGAGTTACATAAGCTAATGAGTTTGAGGAAAAGTAATACAATTAGGGAAATGTTCATTAAAAGTAACATTTAAAAAAAACATATTTTTAATGTTATTGAATGCCTTTTAAAAAGCAGCCTTCAAGGAGCTTTATGTTCTAGCCCATTTATTAGGTGCCCAAGCACTGGGAACCCAATCGTTTTGGCCACATTTACTAATCCAAGTCATATTGTTTATTTATTTTTTTCTACCTTAAAGGAACAGTTCACTCATTTACCCTCATGTTGTTGAGAATCTGAATGATTTTATTCCTTTAATGGAACACAAAAGGATATGTTATGCCACATGTTCACAACTTTCTTTGCATCTCTTATTTTTTTTCCGTACACATGAAAGTGACTGATGATTGAGGCTGTCAATCTATCTAACAACCCCTTTTGTGTTCCACAGATGAAAGTACATTATGAGAATGTACAGATGTATAACATAAAGGGTGAGTTAATTAAGACAGAAGTCAACTTTTTTGCGATGATCTGTGATCTTGCGATGATCATCTTTTTTGCGATGATCTGTAATTTAATTGCATGATATCCTTTTATGGATAAATAAATGCCACTGGCTTTGAATTGGTATGGAAACACAATATCAGTTTTTTATATGAATGTTGTGTATGTGCCATATAACCATTCAACAACATTTGTTTTGAGCTGTTTGGTTATCTGGAATTAGTCATTGGCACAACTTATCTCCAAGTAAACTTTGCATTTATTTATAAATTATTTATTTCCAAGGGTCATGCAATTCTAGTTTTGAGAATGACAATTAGCAATGAGGGTATCAACTGAATGTCATTCAAACCAACTACACTTTCTAGCAACTCTTAGGCCAATAAATTTATACAGCTATTAGATACAATTTCTTAACTGCACAGTGAGTTTGTAATTCCATTTTACCTCAGTCTGGATCATGTTGATGCGCCGTGAGCAGAGCGTCTTGACGCAGTTATAGATGTCCACCACACCTTCACATTCTGCCATGTCCAACATCACGTCCAGCACTATGTAACATCCGGTGCGGCCAGCACCCATACTGAACACAAATGAACAGAGCGAGGGATGAAGGAAAAGTCTATTGGTTGGTGTCATTCCTATGGTCCTATGTTAGCCCCGACCTTTCGGTCAGTAACCCAGAGCCTTAACCGCTGAGCTACCACTGGCCATAAAGCACATAATGAACACATGACATTGGGTCCTATGTTCCCAGGGTCATGTCCCACAGTTCACAGTGTCCTATGTTCCCCAGATTTATAGGGTTTAGGTCAGATTAGAGTTAAGGTTAAAATTTATTAAATAAATATTATATGGATAATATTCATTAAATATTTTACCCTGAAATGGGTCAAAACACAATAGGAGGGTTAATGTATGTTAACAGAATATTGAACTGGGAAACCTTTTATATTATTCTAGCAAACTAGCGATTTTAATATTATTATTGTGGGGTTTTTTTCCGCAAAATATGACCATGTCACGGTGATACAAGACCAGACCTGAATCCTGCTCACACAGCTATGTATAAAATGAATAAATAGACATGAAATATTGATTTGAGAAGAATATTGATGTTTCCTGAAAGAAAAGGAATGTATATATATTTAATATATAATTTCTTATTTAATATATATTTTTTTTATCCCAGGAGGTCTCCTATCCAGGAACTGGCCAGGCTCAACCCTGCTTAGATTCAGTGGGCAACTAGTCTTGAGCAACAGGGTGATATGTGTGCTGGTAAGATACAGCCTCACATCCATTTTGATGTGCTCACTGTCAAGTTTATTGAAGTGCTATTCGAGAATGGTTTGTTATATATTAGACTTTATATACAGGTGCTGGTCATATAATTAGAATATCATCAAAAAGTTGATTTATTTCAGTAATTCCATTCAAAAAGTGAAACTTGTATAATGTATACATTCATTACACACAGACTGATATATTTCAAACTAATGAAAACCCCAAATTCAGTATCAGAATATTACTTAAGACCAATACAAAAAAAGGATTTTTAGAAATGTTGGCCAACTGAAAAGTATGAACATGAAAAGTATGAGCATGTACAGCAATCAATACTTAGTTGGGGCTCCTTTTGCCTGAATTACTGCAGCAATGCGGCGTGGCATGGAGTTGATCAGTCTATGGCACTGCTCAGGTGTTATGAAAGCCCAGGTTGCTCTGATAGTGGCCTTCAGCTCTTCTGCATTGTTGGGTCTGGCGTATCGCATCTTTCTCTTCACAATACCCCATAGATTTTCTATAGGGTTAAGGTCAGGCGAGTTTGCTGGCCAATTAAGAACAGGGATACCATGGTCCTTAAACCAGGTACTGGTAGCTTTGGCACTTTGTGCAGGTGCCAAGTCCTGTTGGAAAATGAAATCTGCATCTCTATAAAATTGGTCAGCAGCAGGAAGCATGAAGTGCTCTAAAACTTCCTGGTAGATGGCTGCGTTGACCTTGGACCTCAGAAAACACAGTGGACCAACACCAGCAGATGACATTGCACCCCAAACCATCACTGACTGTGGAAACTTTGCACTGGACTTCAAGCAACGTGGATTCTGTGCCTCTCCTCTCTTCCTCCAGACTCTGGGACCTTGATTTCCAAAGGAAATGCAAAATGTACTTTCATCAGAGAACATAACTTTGGAGCACTCAGCAGCAGTCCAGTCCTTTTTGTCTTTAGCCCAGGCGAGACGCTTCTGGCGCTTTGTCTTGTTCAAGAGTGGCTTGACACAAGGAATGCGACAGCTGAAACCCATGTCTTGCATACGTCTGTGTGTGGTGGTTCTTGAAGCACTGACTCCAGCTGCAGTCCACTCTTTGTGAATCTCCCCCACATTTTTGAATGGGTTTTGTTTCACAATCCTCTCCAGGGTGCGGTTATCCCTATTGCTTGTACACTTTTTTTCTACCACATCTTTTTATTCCCTTCAACTCACTATTAATGTGCTTGGACACAGAGCTCTGTGAACAGCCAGCCTCTTTAGCAATGACCTTTTGTGTCTTTCCCTCCTTGTGCAAGATGTCAATGGTCGTCTTTTGGACAGCTGTCAAGTCAGCAGTCTTCCCCATGATTGTGTAGCCTACAGAACTAGACTGAGAGACCATTTAAAGGCCTTTGCAGGTGTTTTGAGTTAATTAGCTGATTAGACTTTTTGATGATATTCTAATTATATGACCAGCACCTGTATAATGGTCTATAAAAAAAAAAACTTTTTTGTCCTCATTGTCCCTAGATGATACATAGCAAATTTTATGTAAATTGGACATATTGTCTTGGAGGATTCGAAAAAGTAGGTTTGCTGAAAATTCAAAATGGTCGGAAAATCTATTTGGGTGGATATTGAAACCATTCTTGGCTTTGTGGTTAAAAAATTACGAGCATATATATGAGTGCAATTTTGAACAGTTGGTGGTGCTAGAGCATTGGAGTTAGAGACCCCAAATTTGGGTCAGCTATAGTTCAGAATGCCCTTTATCATTCTCCCAAAATTCATAACTTTCCTATGTGTGACTCTATTGGCTGCCATAGACTTTATTCGCAGAACAAGAAAAAGAATAAGGACACTAAAGATTACAGTAGGTATGTACGCACCTTCAGTGCTTGGCCCCTAATAACAATAAGATCATTCTACATAAGAATCCAACCTCAGAATGCTGCAACTTGCCAATTGCCAATCAAGTATTCCAAGATATTACCCTTTCCATATCAATCTCTCTATCTCTCGAAGAAGCGACATTAGGGGTCTCTCTTGAGCGCCGAATATGCCTCTGATCTATGAAAAAAGGCCAATGAGAAGTTGGCGAACAGTATTTGCATACCCCGCCCCTGGACATACGGGTATAAAGGCGAGGAAATTCTACACGTTCATTCCAAAATTTTCTTCGGAGCCGATGGTCCTGTATGCAGCCAGCTGCGAGTAACACACACCAGATTCCTGCTTCTGTTCCTCTGACGCTCTGTTTGCTGTTGGATCTACGGCGCACTTCAGCAGCTTTCTCCTTCTCTGCATGGCAGTGCAGTTTTCCCCTGGGCGCTTCGACAGTGCAGAGAATTGAAAGAGTTATATTGAAAGAGTGATTTTCTCTGTAAAAGAGTTTATTTCTCTGAAAGAGCATTACACAGCGGCGTTGAACGCCCTTTTCAGGACGCGTCTTTATAAAGATGTAATTTACGCCCCTGTGTAGTTTCTGGATGCGGTGATTTCTCCCCACCTCTCACGGTCATAAAAGCTGCCTCGCGTGCCTGGGCTGCGATCACACGCAGGCAGCGTTTTATGAATGGTCCATGTTCTCAGTGCGAGAACATAGGCATGGCAGCATTGCGGTCACGGCTTTCTTTTGTCACGAGAGAGAGCCACTTCAGCCGCCCCCCGCGCCTCGCCCCCTGGAATGAAGGCGATTTGGGGACTATGACGGGCTCTGTTTGCCGGGTAAACCCCTTCGAACCACCCGCCTCCCCGGCACGCTTGCTTGCTTCCGTCTGAGCTCGGGATGAGCGATTCTCTCCAATGGTTCATCTTCTCAGTGCAAGAACATGGCCGTTCCAGCATTGCGGTCGCGGCTTTCTTTTGTCATGAGAGAAAGCCACTTTAGCCGCCCCCCGCGCCTCGCCTCCTTCCTACGGGATTGAGGCAGGCGCCGCGGCGATGAAGGCGATTTGGGGACAATGACAGGCTCTGTTTGCCAGGTAAACCCCCTAGAACCCCCCGCCTCCCCAGCACGCTTGCTTCAGAATTGGATGACATCACCGCTGCATCAGAGAGCGTTACAGCGGAGTCAGATGCTGATGACTTGCCTGGGCCGCCACCTTCGGGTCTGCTCGCCCAGCCTGAGCCTGACGCACGGAGGTCCGCTATGCTTTCCCGGGCTATTTGATTGGTCCCGCGGATTGCTCACAGCCACGCCCCTATCTGTTGTTCCTATCTTCCCGGACGTGCATGACGAGCTGAGTAAGCCGCGGCTTTCTCGCTCCTCTGCTCTCACTACCCTTGCGGTGGAGCAGTCCCAGACCTTCCGCCCAGCACACCACGGCCCTTCCTGCAACCAATGCCTGGCCATGGCACTTCAAAACTTGCACTTGGGTAGTTCTGTTCTTGATGTGCTGCAGGAACTGCGCTGGATGACCAACCGCGCCCCTGGGCCATGGAGGTCAGAAGCGCCGGCACTCGAACAGGCGATGGCCACCCTTGTGGTCCAGAAACGCAATCTATGGACTGGACCTGGTTGAAATTCGGGAGGTAGACAAGGCAAGCACCTTCTCCCACACCCCCATCTCCCAGCTCCGTCCATTCAGTGGCACCGTTGACGACTCTGCCCAGCAGTTCTCAGCGGTGAAGCAGACAGAGGCCATCTCACATCCTGCCCTACCGCAAACCTGCCGCCATGGGCCATGCCCCATCTGCTCGCCGAGGGCGTCCTCGTCTCACGGACCCCCTCGAGGACCCGTAAGTGTCCCAGGCGCTCCGGAGACACTCGACCGAGGGACCAAGACGTTACCTCCGGAGATGGTAAGACCGCTCCGTCCTCCAGGGGAGGGCCGGGAGGAGAATTTTTTGTTGAATTAGTTTTCACATTTTCACATTCTCAGTAACAGAGCTATTTCCTTTTGTCTCTGGGTCACCTGGCCCGCAAATGCCGTTCTCACGGCTCTCTGCCACCAGATCTCAACAGTCCTGGCATCCTAGATGCAGACCGCCCGCCTCCAGCCCCTACGACTGTTCCCCGGCCGGCCGGTTCTGACGAGTCTAGAGGACACCTACCCTGGACCTCCTCTTCAGTCGCTAACCCGCCCCCTGCCGGGTGTGCGGAGCAATGTAAGTGCTTTGAGTCTTTTCTCAGCACCAGAGCCTCGGGACGCGTCACCGTCTCCCGACGCCACCTTACCTGCTCCGCCCCACTGCGAAGCTCCGCCTCGTATGTCAAAAATAATCGTGCCCTTGGTGCCCCTAGCACGGAGTTTGGACATGTGGCTCTCACTTCCCAACCCGTCTCGCTGGCTGGCCCAGACCATCCGACTCGGTTACGCAATTCAGTTTTCCAGGCTTCCGCCCCCTTCATGGGTGTCCGCTTTTCCACAGTACACGGCGAACATGCCAAGTCCCTGTGCATGGAAATCGCCTCTTACTCAAAGACGCGATAGAGCCTGTCCCTCCAACTGAGATGAAGAAGGGTCTCTACAGCCCTTATTTCATCATACCCAAGAAAGGCGGCAGCTTCCGACCGATTTTGGACTTGCGTGTTCTCACAAGTGGAGGCTTCAACCCCAGCCGGTCCAGCTGATTTGGGAACAGTTCGGCAAGGCCCAGGTAGACCTGTTTGCCTCCCAAGAGACCTCCCACTGCCCGCTCTGGTATGCCCAAACAGAGGCTCCCCTCGGGGCAGACGCACTGGCACGTAGCTGGCCTGCAGGGCTGTGCATTTCCCCAGTGAGCCTTCTTGCACAGGTGCTGAAAGGTCAGGGAGGACGAGGAACAAGTCACCCTTGTGGCTCCTTATTGGCCCACCCGGGCCTGGTCCTCGGACCTCATACTACTCCCGACAGATCCACCCCTGTGAATTCCCCTGAGGAAAGACCTTATTTTCTCAGTGACGGGGCACACTCTGGCATCCACACCCAGACCTTTGGAACCTCCACGTCTGGCCCCTGGACGGGACGTGGAAGATCTAGTTGGTCTACCACCCACGGTCGTAGCCACAATCAACCAAGCCAGAGCCCCCTCTACAAGGCAACTTCACGAATTGGGGTTCTTCCCGGGCTGAAGACTCACAGAGGTGCGCAGTTAGGTCAGTGCTCTTGTTCCTAGAGGAGAAGTTGGAAGGGAGGCTGTCCCCTTCCACCTTGAAGGTGTATGTTGCCGCTATTGCAGCTCACCACGACCCAGTAGACGGCAAGTCTCTGGGTAAGCATGACTTAAATATCAGGTTCCTAAGAGGCGCCCGGAAGTTAAATCTCTCCCGGCTAAGCCTGTTCCCCTCCTGTGATCTCTCGGTGGTCCTCGCCAGTCTTCAGAGATCCCCCTTCGAGCTGCTAGAATCAGTTGGCTCAGGGCCCTCTCTCTAAAAGACGGCCCTGCTGATCACGCTTGCTTCCATCAAGAGGGTCGGGAACCTGCAAGCGTTCTCTGTTGGCGATACTTGTCTGGAGTTTGGTCCGGCAGACACACATGTGATCCTAAGACTACGACCGGGCTACATGCCCAAGGTCCTTACCACTCTCTTCAGAGACCCAGTAGTGATCCTCCAAGTGCTGCCTCGGGAGGAGGCAGACCCAGCCCCTTCATTGCTGTGTCCAGTACGTGCCTTGCGTGCCTATTTGAACCACACTCAGAGCTTTAGGTGCTCTGAGCAGCTCTTTGTCTGCTTTAGGACAGCGGAAAGGGAACGCTGTCTCCAAACAGAGGCCCACTGGGTAGTGGATGCCACCTTACCCCCCCCTTGTGGGTCCGAGCGCACTCAACAAGGAGTATTGCATCCTCATGGGCACTGGCTACGGGCACCTCCCTAGCAGACATATGCAGAGCAGCGGGTTGGGCAACACGTAACGCCTTTGCGAGATTTTACAATCTCAGGGTTGAGTCAGTCTCGTCCCATGTTTTCTCAGGTCCGAGACGGTCTGACCGGGGTGAATCGCTTGCGTCCTGCGCCCTTTCCCTCGGCCGAGGTAAAACAGTGTGCCTTCTTTCCCAGGAGATCCCTCTAGGTCCCTGGTCGATTTCTCCCTAGCGCTCTTGGGTCCGCAGTTCAGCGGAGGAACTTGCCAACCCAGTCCACTATGGGTACCCCAGGCTACCCTGTACTGGAATAGGTACTCCACAGGTCAGGCCTCCTACACGGACTCCTCCTGTATGTACTTCCACGGTACGGTCACCTTACGAGCTGAACTGCGTCTCCGGTCACCATGTCGTAGCAACTCCCCCCTCCTCGAGGCTGGATCTACCACCGCTCCATTTTTTCCACATGTGACCGAAGAGGCCATGTGATGTATTTCGCCACCTTACCTCACCTTTCGGGCAGGTGTGGCCTCCGCAGGGTCTTTTCCCCCTGAAAGAATAGGAAACTGGGTAAGACCCCCTTCCCACGATGCGGTAAGGGCCCCAGCTGCTCTTGCTCTATGCCGAGAAACATAGAGGGAAAAGAGGCCCAGCCAGGCTTTGCCCGTTCCCAGGTTGGCAAGCGTCGCCTTGTTCCCCTCTAGGGTAACCAGAAGGATTCCGACGACTTTTTGGGGGCATTGGGGAAGGGTATATGCAGTCTGAAACACAGTTGGTCGCTTGTGCACATGAAATACTTGCCCGCTCCTGTGTCAGCAGTACACGTACACGGCTCAGCGCATGGCGTGATTTGAAGTGGACCCCTAGTGCTGCTTCTTCGACACGACGTCGAAGTGAGCGACAGATGGGGAAATTCTCGGTTACGTATGTAACCTCCGTTCCCTGATGGAGGGAATGAGACATCGTGTCCTCCCGGCCAGGTCGCTGAGCTGAGCCGCTGAGGTGGCCGGATACTCCCGGCTCCTCAGAAAAATCATGAATGAATGTGTAGTATTTCCTCGCCTTTATACCCGTATGTCCGGGGGCAGGGTATGCAAATACTGATCGTCAACATCTCATTGGCATTTTTTCATAGATCAGAGGCATATTCGGCGCTCAAGAGAGACCCCTAGTGTCGCTTCTTCGACACGCGTCTCGTTCCCTCCATCAGGGAACGGAGGTTACATACGTAACCGAGACTTTATCCATCCATACACATGTTGTATTGATACTGGAAGCTGTTAAATCTGTTTAAGAGCTTTATTTTAATGGCATCATTTGTGACAAGCCAGGAAATGGCCAAGTTATTGAGTTAACTGCACAAACATGTTAACTGCAAATGTGATTGACTGACAGCTATGGCATTAGTAACACTGTTTAAAGTGTTGCTTACATGAAGCAATGTTTGGGGATGCTTTGATCACTTGGCTTTCTATCCTATTTAATTTTATCTGACACAATAACATCTTTCAAATGGGGGCATCCTTGGACTTGTGAACGGCAAGTGCCTCTTGATGATTGGAGCCAGATTCATCTGAGGTCTGAAAAAAGAAGCTTGAAAAGAGATGCTTCAAACGTATTTCAGAGGTCCTTAACTTCTTGTATGTTCAGAATGGAATACTACATAGAATGTAATAGTGTACACATTTTATACTGCCGATTTCATTTGAATTACATTTTATGTAAAAACTTCTTCACTTTTGGCATTTTGTCTGATCAAATAATCAAAAGTCCAAATAGAGATTATGATGTAAATCGTGAATGATTTTGACTGTTGGTTAATTCGTCAAATTGGAATGGCAAGTCAAGATAAATTAATTGGGATACAGTTTTCTGCACAGTGATCTCTGGTTGTCTACTGCACCTTTTAGTAGATTAGTGTCACTGAACAGCTGGATGTCTGAGTGATGTCTGGAGAATAGCATAGGATTTATAGACAGTTGGAAAGGTTTTTGGGGTAGACCTGACCTGCTGAAGAGAGATGGACTCCATCCCTCCAGGGAAGGTGCCACTCTCCTCTCTAGTAATTTGGCTCATAGTCCTAATAATGATAGTATTTGACTAACTGGGGCCCAGGTCAGAAAGCAGACAAACTGGTTAATCTGAACGTGTGCTAGCTGCCTTGAGACATCACACAGATCGCATAAACTGCAACACATAGAGACTGTATCACCTAGACATCATTTGGGGAACAGACTGTGTCTGTTCCCCAAACTACCAAACACAAAACCCCTCACTAAATCATTTAGAACACATTTTATTATGGTCATTGACAGTGAATAAATTCAAGTTAATTAAATCAACTTAAAACAGCATTCACAACCCATTATATTTCTGTGATGTGTCATATTTACGAATGAAACAGAAAAAAATCTGATTTTATTCATCTGATTGTGAAAAGTGGGTTTAACAGACTGGACTTCAATTATGAACTAAATCAATCCCCTCCTGAAACTCCACCAGCACCCATTCATTAAAATGTAAGTGGCATTGATGACATTATGAAAAAGAAAGTCATTTTAGAGGTGGAGCAAGTTACTTCAATTTGATGAAGTATTACAGGCGATTTTCTTTTCTTTTACTGATGAATTGTGCACAATAAGAAAGTAAGTAAGGGGCAATTTTGCTTTCATGACTTCAAACAAGTTGAATTAAAACTGCATTTTGACTTTAGTACACTTTCACCAATAAGTTGTATCTCTCAATGAGTGATGATTATAAGATGTTCCAATTATTGAAGTGAAAGCCACCATTATGTCAATGAAGTTTGGGACCTCTGATGGCTTCCCAACATTTGATTAACAAAGATATGTTGGCCCCAGTACTGTGAAAAGTATTTTCAAAAGCCACATGCACATTAATTAAGACTTTTAATAAAGCTCTAATCTCCGGACAGTCAAAACCAATCCCACTAATTATACCAATCCCACTATTGTTAAGTAGAAAAAAAATGTAAATTTAGAAAGAGATATTTTTCTTGAGTAACAGTTTGTCACAGGTGATCAGCAGATTGTCAGATGTTGCAAAAGAAACAAAACCCTTTATGCTTCAAATGTGGGTGGATTAAATGTTTTAAAATTATCTGTCTGTAAAAATGGGGAGGCTGTGGCTCAGGAGGTAGAGCGGGTCGGCTGCCAATCACAGGGTTGGTGGTTCGATTCCTGGCCCAAATGACTCCACATGCCGAAGTATCCTTGAGCAAGACACTGAACCCCAAGTTACTCCCAATGGCAGGCTAGCGCCTTGCATGGCAGATCTGCCATCATTGGTGTATGAGTGAGAGTGTGAATGTGTGAATGGGACACAGTGTAAAGTGCTTTGGTAACATCTAAGGTTAAAAAAAGCGCTATATAAGTGCAGATCATTTACCATTTAAAAATGTTAGGACAAGTAATGTGGAAAAAAAACTGGTTATATCCTTAAATGTTTTTAATGAAATATCTCCTAGTTCTATTTTTGTTATTTTATTCTGTACTGTTTGGTGCCTTTAAAATGTGTTTAAATTACATAAATTCAACATAAAATAAATATGCAAAAATAATTTATAAACCTTAATTCACCTAATATCAGAAAGGTTCATTTATATATATCATAGTTCATAAACAAAACTCAATAGAACAGAAATGTCTCTCGGCGTAGTTACTGTCATAAAGCATCTATTCTACAAAAAAACCTTATCAAAATCCACTGTTCTTATTCTAAAGTGTATGTAACAAATCTAAGTATTAAATAGGATATCACTTGTGCAGTGTAATCAATGAGTAATGTCTTGTTACCTGCAGTGGACAACCACTGGCCCAGTGTCAGGCGGAGTGGAGGCTTTGACCCGCCGGAGGAAGGCCAGCAGTCCTGTGGCGTGAAACGGGACGCCATGCTCGGGCCAGGATGTAAAGTGGAACTGGCAAACCTCATGTTTGGCTGGGTAACCTCGCTGATGAGGCACAAATAAACACCAAATATTTCATTTTAAATCATGATACAACAATAATTTAGAGTAAATAATAGTTGGACCGAGAGCATGTACGCAAAGGGGGTGGATGTTTCATATAACATTATTCTGAAAGGAGTTGGCGCTCTTACCCGCTCCATGGCAAAGGTGCGTACAGTGTATTCTGCCAGAGTTTCTGTTTTCAATAGAGTGATTTTAATGTCTCCATACAGCTCGCTGTCATCAGGCCAGTATTTACAACACTTCATCTAGAAAACACACAAACCGTTAACACACATCAGATACAATAACAATCAAGCACTTCAAGAGGTGTACAAACCAATTACCATTAATATTTTCTAAATGTTTTATGGGGGAAACAATGACTGCAATATGTTATTCTGTATGTATATTAAATTGTAAATTTGATGACTGCAACACAAAATATATTTTTTGATTAATGCTAATTTGACACCAGTTGACACCTCACTAAGCCCCACCTTAAAAGCGTTTCTGAACAATCCTGTCGTAGCAACTGGTATATATCTGACGAGTGTTAGCTTTTTTCCAAATGAGAGTCAATTGGGAGTATTTAGTATCTAGTGTTCATTTCACCAGAAAACTGCTGTTACATGTCCAACAAGCCATGTTGAAATAATTTAGCAAAAATATAGATGTAGTTATGTGATACTATGAGACCAGTTTGGGTTTGAAACACAGAAGTGTAAGTAAATTAATTGTTATTTTTGGGTGAACTTAATTCCTTAAATATATATTGATTATAGAGCAGTAACAATCTCTTTAGTGACCATGGTATTTTGGTGAAGACTTTGGTTTCCACCTAACTAAATTATTATAATTTTTTTTTGTGAGGGATAACAGAAAGCTGGCACAAAATCAAATGCAAGACAGCCGGGTCAATACAAATAATTGCTCAGAGAGAATGTTCTTTGGCTAATGGGATGCCTTGATAAAGTTTGTCTTCAGTAATGGCCAATTGAACTTCCGTGGTCAGTGTTCAGTAATGGAAGGAGTACATTAGTGGGTGGAGGAGGCCACATGCAGAGGTAGAGTTATTCTACTCACTCTCCCCACCTCCACCAGTTTGGTGATCATCACGATGCTGTAACAGTTCTCCTGCCAAACCATGCGCCAAAAGTCATAGATCATGTCCTGCTTGGGCCCTGCAGGGAGAGAGAGAGAGAGCGAGAGCGAGGCATGAGATTTGTGGTGGGAGTGAATGAATCGAGCGGAGGATAAAGAGAAGAGATGTTGTGAAATCGAGGGTCAAGTCATTGTTGAGGATTACATAAGAACAAAGAAACAGAAATGCCAGAACACTGGTGGGATGGGACAGATATCAGTTCATATAGAACACAAAGAAAACACTTTTGTAAGCAGAGAGAGAGAGACAAGTGAGTAACCACAAGAAACTAGATTTTAAAATTTTCTGATGAAAACGTGAGTGGCGTTTGCCTGTACAAAACTTAGTGAGTGTTGTGGGTGGCAACCAGGATGCTGTTATGCAGTTGCTTGGGTGTTGTGGATGGTTTCTGGGGTATCACACAGCATTTGCTAGGGTGGTATTTACTGCATTGTTACACAATTGCTAGGATGTAGTGAGTGGTTGCCAAGGTGTTGCTATAAGGTTGCTGAGGTGTTCTGAGTGTTTTAAGCATGATGATATGTGGTCCCTAGTGTATTTTGAAGGATGCCAGGGAATTGATGTGCAATTGCAGACTGATCTCACAGTGAAATCGGAAACAGTAGGTTGACATTTCTTAAGCTACAATCTTTTAGTGCTATGTGTTGTTGGGAGTATGTGCATGTGTGAGCTACGTTTTCAGGGTGTAATGTCCACAGAGGGGCGCCAATAGCAAGTTGTGAAGCTGTTTTTTTTTTCAGTTGTACAGGATTTAATACAGTAAAGAAGAATGCATATGTTATAAACTGAAACCCCTAAACCTCAACCTAAACCTAACCAACAGTGGAGTACAAATGTAATATAAGAGGGAAAATACAACCTCCGAATCGTGCTCATCACTGATTATGCGAACGTGATTTCTTCCTGGTTGTAATACAGGATATGATCCTGGATTCTCAAAAGAATCCACCTAAGTCTCTATGATCTGCATTCAAGAAGATAATGTCAAATGTTAAGACTTTTTTAGGACCTTTTTAACACAACAGAATAGGAAATGTTCTTAGAAATGCATCATTAATGTTATCCATACATTTAAAGGCAAATGAGTGCATATACTGTATCAATTGAGGGCAGTAATGAACCAGGGCTTGGGGCAAATGCGCCACAGAAATAAACTAATAACTAATAACTAAAATGCATCAGAATGTTTCATATTTGGCAGCATTAACTGCCCCTGTATTAAATGATTTATTTGTGTGTGTGTGTTACATTATGGAATGACTTGAAACCAAGTCATTCCATAATGTATGGAGTCATTGTGAGGGAGGTGTTTGTATCAACTCGTGACTTGGGCTTTTCTTTCTTTATTTAGTTTTTTCTTGAGAAGAGTCCATTTTGATCTGTTTCGATCTTGTACCCATTTGTTTGTCTTCCATCTGCACTGAACTGAGGTCTTAGCCCATTCTAAGTTTAGAATTGGTTTCGCCTTCTCACATAAGTGCCCTGAGGGGTTGCCAATATAATTTTTCTCAAAAAATATTCATGTAAAAAACTCAACTAAAAATATGTATTCTTGCCAAATGTCTATACGGTACTGTCAGGTATAATATCACATTGTGTTAAAATATTATTTTATCAGTTTTTTCACCACACTTGCAGTCAAGGGAGGGATAAAAAATAGAGCAGTGAAGTCAAACAATTAGCACTTCTCGTCTTGGACCAGCAACCTATGAAAGCAAAGGCAGATTTCAGAATTTGAACTCCTGGTGCTTTTACATGAAAATGAATTATGCTTTTACGTAAAAAATATTGGTCTTTTTTTATCAATTTTTAGTTTAGCTAATAAAGGCTGTTCTTTTGATTCTGCACATAACCTGTTAATCTCAACTGGACATTTAAACTTTTTCCACAACACAATCTGATGTAGGCATCAGTTGACCAATCAGAATGTCAGAGATGCAGATCAAGTTGAGCTTTCTGGAACAAAAAAACACACAAAGAAAATAAAATTGAAAATAAATACACATTCCTATCTGTCAGAGATTTCTCTATTATTTGTCCTAAGTGCAATAAGAAATGAATAACCACTATATTTTCTCTTACAACATTTAATATCATTACATTATGAATTTAAAACGTTTGGCTCCTTTTCAATATTTGTTTAAGGCCTGCAGAAACTGTGCTTCTCCCTCATGTCCCACTGACATTTTTTCCAACAGTTTTTATTGACCACCAAGCAAAACAAATTAAATTAAAATGTTATATTTTTAGAATCTGTTCAGATAAAAAAAAATTGTGTTGTATAATCAGATTTTTGCAAACATAAATAACATAGTATTTAATATGAAGGACATAGACATATCTCTTTATCTCTGCCCTAAACAGAACCCTACACGCATAGTATTCACTAACACAAACACGCTTAGAAGCAGTGTTCAAATCAGTAAAGAAGAGCTGCTGTGCAGTGAACGCTCTGCCTCAGGCTACGAGTCTGTTATCTCCTCCACCTGTTTAAATAATCACAGCCAACACTTCAAATAACAGGTGCTTCACTTTCTGTGCCACTCCCCAGCGACTGCCTGCGGCTTCAGTCTCGAAAATTCACGCTTGAATGTTCCACTTTACAGCCAGAATCATCCATGTAAAGCTGAGCTTATTCACGTTTAATTGTTGATGTTTATGGTGTATGTTTCAGAGGAAGGTGGGGAGTGTCTCCTTTACAGATGTGTTTGTGAGAGTACTGTCATAACACAGCTGTCAGCATCACAACACATTCACTGCTGTGTTTTCCAAGCAGACAACAAATATATCTTGAAAAAAAAAAAACTATAGATTACATTGAAGAAGGGACCTAGGCCATATCTTGAGACCAGAAAATCATAAAGACTTGAGGATTGGCTGTTATGTATTAATCCAGAAAGCAACCACCCAGAAACCATAGCAACACCTATTAAAAACTCTCAGAACACCTTGCAAACTGCACAGCAATATCCAGTCAACCACTAAGAACAGCATACAGTGCATTCAGAAAGTACTCAGCCCCCTTAATTTATTTTTATTTTTTTACATTTTGTTATGTGGCAGCCTTGATGCTTTAAATTGTTTATTTTTTTTTTTTACTTCAATCTACATGCCATACCCCATAATGACAAAGCAAAAAAACTTAAAAAGAAAAAAAAATTAAATATCACATTGACATAAGTACTCAGTACTTAGTTGAAGCACCTTTGGCAGTGATTACAGCCTTTTTGGGTATGACGCGACAAGATTCACACTGGATTTGCCATTCGTCTCTGCAGATCCTTTCAAGCTCTGTCAGGTTGGATGGGGACCATTGGCTAACAGCCATTTTCTGGTCTCTCCAGAGATCTTTGATTGGGATTCAATTGTGGGCTTTGGCTAGGCTCTTTGCCCTGGTTTCTTCAACCCTGACCAGTCCCCCACAGCATGATGTTACCAACACCACGCATCACTGTTGGGATGGTATTGTGCAGGTAATGAGCGGTTTCCTCCAGACATGACACTTGGAATTTAGGACAAACAGTCCTTTTTGTGCTTTTTTGGAAATTCCTAGTGGACTTTCATGTGTCTTGCACTGAGGAGAGGCTTCCGTCTGCCACTCTGCTATAAAGCCCAGATCAGTTGAGTGTTGCAGTGATGGTTGTCCTTCTGCAAGTTTCACCGATCTCCACACATGATCTCTGGAGCTCAACCAGAGTGACCATCGGGTTCTTGGTAAAATCTCTTACCAAGGCCCTTCTCTTCTGATTGCTCAGTTTGGCTGGGTGGCCAGCTCTATGAAGAGTCTCTATGAAACTTGTAGAGTTTTTTGTAGCCTTCCCCAGATCTGTGCATTAACACAATCCTGTCTCTGAGCTCTGATATGCTCTTTTGCTCTGATATGCATTTTCAGCTATGAGACCTTATATAGACTGGTGTTTGCCTTTCCAAATCATGTTCATTCAATTGAATTTGCCACAGGTGGACTCCAATCAAAGTGTAGAAACATCTCAAAGATGTTCCAGAGAAATTAGATGCACCAGACATACATTTTAAGTGTCATAGTATTAAGTGTCTGAATACATATGTCAATGTGATTAAAAACACTCAGAACATCTTAGCAACCACAAAACAATGTCCTAGCAATCACCAAAAACAACCTACTCAACTCAGAACACATTACAAACTGCTTTGCACCTAATCAACACCTTATTTAACACCTTATCAACTGCATAGTAACACCCTGCAAACCACCAAAACAGCCTAGCAACAGCAAGGCAATGTGCTTAAACACTCAGAACATCTTACAAATTGCATAGGCAGCCAACTCCTTGGAAACCATCAAGAATACCCCAGCAATGCCCGGGCAACTACCAAGAACACCATAGCTACAGCATAGCAATGTAATAAAACACTGAGAACATCTTAGCAACCGCATAACAACATCCTGGCAACCACCAAGATCACCCTAGCAACATCATAACAACGTGCTAAAAACACTCAGAACACATAACCAAACGCAAAGCAATGCCATGACAACCACTAAGAACACCCTGGCGACCCCCTAGCAACAGCATAGCAAAGTTTTGAAAGCACTCGCAACCACAAAGAAGTTTTCTTCAGAGCTCACTGACTTATGAGCACATGTGTATGCAGAGCTGTTATGATGTGGGTGTACAGTGACACTAAACCCAGTTTAAATACCCTAGTTGCAGTATGAGCCCAGCAAACAGACCACACACCTGCTCAAACAGAGCACAGCAGTGCAGGGGGTGTGTTTGTGTGTGGAGGCAATTTGTATTCATTAGTGTGTTTGTGACTGACATGAGAGACAGCAGATGAAATGAGATGTGGAATGCAAACAATGAAGTGTCCCAGAGACGATATACTAAATATCAAGTGGAACACCACTTGTTAAATCAGATTAGAGGACAAGAACTAACTGTTGTATAACGTAACATTACTAATAAAACTGGTAAAAGCTGGTTGTGACTTTCTTGAAAAGCTATTCTACATGGAACACCCTAATCTCTCAAAGCAACATACTACTCATTCAAGCGGTATACATTCTGAATAAAAGCCTGAAACATTTGCATTCCAAATGACTAACCATGCTAAAAAAAAACGTGTATACCCAAGACGAACCTCTTCCTCTAACGTAAAACCTTCCAGCACTACACGAAAAAAGCAATAAGCAATACAAGGCATAAGCCATGTGCATTATAATGATTTTACCACAAACACTCAAGTGTTACATATAGCATATAGACTCACCTTGTGTAGCGATGAAATGGTTGGAGCGCTGGTACCCCTGAGACAGAGAGAGAACCAGAGAGAGAGATTACTTTTACAAAACTGTTTGCATTTTGCTAACATACAACATGCAATGTAATCAATCAGTTTTATGCTATGTTAATTGCATGAAATGAACTTAAACTGAACACATCAATACTATCAATACCATCAAAAGCAAACTGAGGAATGAAGAATAAACATTTTCACAAATGCATTTTCTGTACTCAGTTTTTCTAAGTATCTCAAAAACAAGTGTTTCTGCTTGATATTTGCTAAACAAAAAAAGCACCCATTCATAGTGTTTGTAGTACCATGAGTACTAACTGAAATTGAGTTTTCTTTTTAACATTAAGATTTGAATTTGCTCATAAGTAATCTCAGAATTGTTTTTTTCCCTCTCTGTTCAAACGCATCTACATTTAAAATGCCAAACACAACATGCAAAGCATGAAATGTCCAGACAGCATGGGAGATCACACGAAAATGCTCTTAGACAGATCCGCTATGATGTAATACTGAAAACCCCAGGCCTGACTCAGACCAGATTCCACACCAGAGCATATACTAATGAGTAGAACATGGCAGTGTTCGAAAACCTAATGAGCCTGCCTACTTTTGGAACATCACTGCTATGCTCCTAACATGGTGGCATGGTTACATGCACTGTATTTGCATACTTAATAAGATAGAGCGACACAGCCATGAACAAATCCAAGCAGCTCTGAAGTAAACTGCACCATTTCAAACTTTGCAGCAAAATAGTATTTGAATTGGACAAAAAAACTAAGGTTGAACTACAATGCCATGATGGATTGCGTGTGACATAATCGAATGAAAAATGATGGAAAATATAAAACTCCTGATTTAAAGTACTTGACAATAAGAATAGAATCAATATATTTTAAGTCTTGAATATATAAAATGCCTTTATACAACTGGGCTGACAAAATCTTGAAAATATGTTGTTGGCCAACGTATTTCAGCTAAAAAGCATTCATCATTTCAAGTTTATTTCAAAATATTCAGATATGTACAATTATTTAAGTAGTTTGAGAGTGTTGGAAAGTGACTCGATTGCATCATTCAAAGTGTTTTACTGGAGTAGGCAGTCGCTGCAGAGATCTTTTGGTGCACATTGTTTGCAGAGACTCTCTGATTGGTGCATGTTTTTCTTCCGAGTCATGGGTAGTGTAGTTCTTCACCAGGAATTACACTTTTAAATTATTATTTTTTTTAAATGATCAACATTATTCCTCAAATGCTGCTGATTGAGCTTAAGTTGTATTGAACCTGGAATATTCCTTTAATGTTCATAAGGGTTAAATAAATAACTGATAAATAAATAATGAGTAACAGCATTACATTTTTATACATTTATACTTAATACACTATTAATGTAAATTACTGAATTTATTTATTTATGTGACCTTTGACTTCACTGAGTATTTAGTGTTGATGAGGGTCAAATAATCTCAGTTACATACATCATGGCTCCATTCTATATCAATAAAATGTGAATAAGGGTTCTTAATACTTCTACAAGCACTGCGCCTGATAGAGACAAATAAATCTGTACATTAGAAATAGTTTCCAGATCAATTTGAGAGCCAGACTTAAACAACAATCTGGACCACTGCAGGCAGATTGATACAACGATTCAGAAATGACAAAACACAGTGGACATGACTGTTTCAGAAGAAGGAAAGATGTAGAGAAATATAAAATATATCTTTGGGTAGATGTACAGTAGCTGCAATGCTGAATACTTCAACACGTTCATTTATTAAGATTTCTTACTTTCCTTTTGTTTGCCAGGAAATGAAGCCACAAAAAACAAACAACGAGTCTGATGAAGGTGTGTTCTGAAGTTAAAACCAAACCTTATTTGAGCTTCATTCCTTTATGAAGCTTAATAATAAACTGTGTAACATGAATCCTTGTGACATACAGTAAAACATATAATTAAACTGATAGTTGCGGTCCTTTTTTATGAATTAGGATTTTAAAAATTAATTTAGGCACTGAGCAAAAAGGCACTAACAACACGCTTTAACCGTTAATATATAAACACTAAAACAGCCTTTCGGACCGTATTGTGTAATTAAATGTGATGGTATGTATATTTCTAACAGTTAATAGCTTTTAGCTACAAAAGATTTGTGAAGATGTTCTCCAAACTACATAAATGTTGTAAAACCAATGGTGTTTTATCTTTGACAGAGTGATGCTGTAAAAATGATTAATTACTTTTCTAAAATTGTTATCATATTACTTCACTGATCAGTTCATCCTACAGTAATCTCGTTACTAAGTACTTTACTTTTACTTCCTAAATCACCTTTTCACACTTTTTCCAGATCAACAAATAGACAATAATGTTTGTAATTCCTCCTTGTCCATTGTCGCACACCATAAAAAGAATGTACATATGAATATATGAACTCATATTTGAAATGTCTTACATAAATAACATTATTTTAAAACTATGTGTAACCCAAGTAATATCCTTTAAGGATATATAACTTTAACTGAAAATCAAGCAAAATGGACATGCATCATGACACATTTAGCTGCAGTTTCCTAGTGAAATGTCCAGTGGGGGGCACCAAAACTGAGTGAAATTAGGTTTTAACAAGTAAAACGTACCTCCGTAACCTAAAACTTTACCCTAAACCTAACCAATAGTGTCCTAAAAGATAAATGAGAGTTTAACAAATCCTTACCATTTACCAACACCTAACCCTAACCAATACTGTTTTAAAATGCCAGTACGAAATGAAAAGCACTTTGTGAAGCAACCATGTCATTTCTTGTCGCTTCTGTGGCACTTTCACTTTTTCCCTTTTTTTAACCATGGTTGATGAGTCCAAAGTCAAACACTGTATCAGGTGAGAAATCAAGCAAGCTATATATTTGAATAAGTGTCTAAATATAGGTGGGTCTGCAATACAAGCCTTAAAATGTATTGTTTTTAAAATCATGCGTTAAAGAAAAAGTGTTTTGATATCATAACATAGTGGGTGGTGAGTAATAGAGTGAAAAATAAGAATTTATTTATAATCGGCAATTGTACTGATGATTTGTGTGACAAAGAATAAAATGCACAGTTGTTGAAGCGACTCTAGTGTTCTTTTCAAACGAAAACTGCAACGAAATGTAAAAAGCGCCAAGTAAGTCAGTTTGCAAAAATGTATATAGAGTAACGTTCATTCTACGAGACCAGGTTGTGAAAGTCATTAACTGTATTCTGACTACAATAATTTAAAATGTAATGTATTACATTACAAAATGTTTGACTTAAAAGTAACTAGATTACAGTAACTAATTTACTTAAAATCAGATTACACCTAACACCGCTTATAACATAGTCTGAACAGAGACTTTCCACTGAAAATGCATTTTAGTCCATGAAAGTGTAATTTGGATTCCAGAAACCATGAGAATGTTATTAAAGACCCCATGAAATCAAAATTAGTGTACTACAAATAAATAATTACTAAATAAATTTTAGCATATATACTCAATAAATCAAAACCCCTCACTCACCTGAAAAGTTCTAGATAGGTGCGTAAGATTATATTATATTATTACACGACCGCCGTGTGACCAAAATATAACAAATACATTCCTTATCGTGTTTTGCAAGCTATTGTAGTGTACAGGATTGTTTCTATTGTCTTGAGCATATATACTCAAAAAGGGACAATTCCAACCCAACTTTTATTATTCAAAAGTCAACACAGGAAAGACAATTGTATTAGTCAAACCAAACTATTTCATGGGCTCTTTAAAACTTTATTCTTACAAGGCTGTCGCTTACAGGAAGTGATGCGATGGCAGCAAGCTAAGCTAAAATAAACTCAAGGAACGGATACAGAAAAGGGTTTAAGAAAGAAAAGGTGAGAGCAAAGAGCCATAACAAACGTGGAGAAATGAGCAATGGGCAGTTAAAAGGAAGAGAAGAGAAGAATACTTACTTCCCTGTTTATCCGAATCTAAGAGATCCAGTTGGTTACAATGGGGGGAGAGAGAGAAATGGGTGGAAGAAGAGAGACATATAAACGAGAAACTAATTAAGATGATTAGAGAAAAGAGGAAGGAAATTAAGGCTTAACAGAGCACCTGAAGGAGAGAATGCACACTGAGCTTCAATGAACAGCAGTTCACATGAATTTTCATCAATTGACCTGCAAAAGTCCTGAAATATACTTTGGCTCTGCTCCAAACTCTAGTGAGCTGCCTAGCTGTCTACTGCCTACATAGATACCCCAATAGAAATTAAGCCTCATCAGTCAAATCGAGTCATTTTTATTTGTACAGTGCTTTTCACAACACCTTGCTTCAAAGTAGCTTTACAGAAAATGATGCGGTAAGAGAAAAGACTAGACAGACTGTAATGTCTTAAAGTCCTCATTGAGCAGTGAGAATGAAAACCGTGATTCAAAATCAAGCCAAAGGCGAATACTATAGAGAAAGGTTTATAGAGAAAATGAACCTATACAGCATGAACGTCACCGCTTTGGAACGCTCTATATGTAGCAACTCCACGCAACATACAAACAGTGCTTCTCACATGAAGTGCACAGGAGACCTGACTCATTATTGAGTTTGGCGTTAACATTTTGCTAACCTAACAACATAATAGAAAAATTGTAATTAGATTAAGATAAATTAATAATACTTTTTGATACAGAATAAAATATTCCTAATTAACTTTTCTTTTGTTTCATTTGTAGGCCTATTAAGTTTTTCACTGGGCTAGCAACCTAGAATTGTCTTCTCTGCAAAGGATGCATAGAAGGCAGTATAATGTTGCTACCAACTTTTTGATACAGCCTTCATTTTTCCCATCAATGATGCCTTCAAATACTGGCTAAATGGGCAGCTTACAAGATTTTGGACAGAGCCTTTGATTCAAAGTATATTGAGTCTGTTTAGCACTAAACCTCCAGTTTTGAAAATAATTTAGCGCTTCAGTACATTTATATTTAATGTAGATCTCAATTTTACCTTCACTGAAACAAAGTAAAAGCTGAAGTATGTCATTTCTGTGCCACTAGTGCAACCAAATAGAATTGCTAAAATACCTGCGTCTAAGCGGGTCACTCAAAACAAACTGAGCAATTTTCATAGTGCAAAATAAACTAAGGTGTTCTCAGACTGCCAAGGTCTTGTATTCTAGTATAAGCACCACTATAATCAAAAAAAAAATTATTATCTAAAACGTGAGACTCAAGAACAACCCAACTAGTGAAAGTAATTCAAGTATAGCTGCAACAAATTCAGCAAAGCATGCACTGATCATAACTATGGCCTTTGATTGGCTACAGCCACACTCTTGCGTAGAAATGAAAGCCTCTCAAAATCACAATAAACCCCTGAGTCTTATGCTTTGAAAAAACACCAAATTGTTGGTTTAGAGAAAGCTAAATGGCAGAGGATTTGATTGCTTAAATCCACTGGCCCAGTGATTCTTAACTGGTTTTGCTTCAGATATTATATTGGACATCATATATCAGCCCGACACAGTACCAAACTTGTTTTAGACTAATTTACATTCTAGGCTGAGAGTTGAGCCAATATTTCACAACACAAAACACATTTTGGTCAACACAAACCATGTTTATCCTTGTTGTCAAGGGCGTAGATTTGGCTTAAACATTAGGAGGATTGCAGTGTAAAGCATTCTTGCATATAAAGTCGTAATTATAAGAAAGAATCTGAGATAAGTCACAATTGCAAGAAATATGTGTAGTCACAATTTCAGTATTTGAAGTCACAATTATGAGATATAAATTGCGAGATAAAAAATGCAATTGCAAGCTTTTCTACAGACTATAGAGCATACAGTTTATACCTTGCAATTACGGGTTTCTATCTCGCAATTGTGAAATAAAGTAATAAAAACGTCAGAAGTCATTTTTTAAATATTTCTTACATTGTCATGCAACAACTGACTAATTTGGTTAACTTGAAACAAATTACTAATGAATTTGCTGAAGACTGATGAAGATATAATCTGAGCCTTCTTATGTGTTAGAATATTAAAAGATTAGGATTACGGGCTAAATTTTTCATAATACCACATATGAAACTTTAATAGGTAACGCTATGAGAAATGAGTGTTAAACACTTGTTAAGGCTCAGTGCCAAGAAATTTTTCTGGGCAAAAGATATGATTTTGGGCATGCCTAATTCAGGTCATTGACTGAGTGATGGAGAGGTTCAACAATGTACAGTCTTATGGGATCCTATTGAGACATGATGGAAACACCATAAATAGACAACAAAATTACCCAAAGGAATTACCAGTGCTAACGTATACATCTTCAATCACAAACAATAAAGGTGAGAAAAACACTTGATCAGACATAATTTGAAATGACGTGCATGGAAGAGACTAAAAGTGTGAACAAAAAGGTGTGTAATGAGAGAATGAATGAGAGGAAAAGAGAAAAAACACTTACATCAATGTAGTTAGCGTTGACATAGTCTGAGTTTGGATCAGCCAGGAGAGAATGCATTTTCACACGGTGGCGGTCCTCTGTTTGTGGGTAGAGGTTAAGAACAATGCCATAAGTGAGAAAAACACAAAATCTCCTTTACAAAAGTTAGCTGCCTTCCATAGACAACAAAGCAGCTCACTAGAATTTGGAGCAAAGCTATAGACTGACAGTTCACATCTTTACTAACACATGTGTGGTTTTGTTACAATACAACCTAGGAATCCAGAGAGCTGTCTTCAATATATAAGAGTACAAATACTGTATCTTACATGAGGGAAATTAAAAAATATCACATGCTTAATGTGTTCAGATTGTGTCGTGACTGTAGGTAATACTTACGACCCAGGAGTGTGTCATGTCTGCCCTTGGTCTTTTCCTTTTTTTCATTTATGTCCCAGCTGTCAAAAAAGCTCTAAGGACACAAATGCAAAAAATAGATTACGTTTGGAATTAAATACTAGCTTACTGCACACTGTGAAGAAAACGTCTCGGTTACGTATGTAACCTCTGTTCCCTGATGGAGGGAACGAGACTCGTGTTGAAGAAGCGACACTAGGGGTCTCTCTTGAGTGCTGAATATACCTCTGATCGATGAAAAAATGCCAATGAGAGTTGGCGAACAGTATTTGCATAACCCATCCCCGGACATACGGGTATAAAGGCGAAGGAAATACACACGTTCATTCAGGATTTTTCTGAGGATCCGGGAGTATCTGGTCACCTCACACAACGTCTCGTTCCCTCCATCAGGGAACGGAGATAACATACGTAACCGAGACGTTCCCCGTCTGTCGCTCACTTCGACGTCGTGTCGAAGAAGCGACCCTAGGGGTCCACTTTAAATCACGCCATGCGCTGAGCCGTGTACGTGTACTGCTGACACAGGAGCGGGCAAATATTTCACATGCACAAGCGACCAGCTGTGTTTCAGACTGCACGTACCCTTCCCCAATGCCCCAAAAATGTCATTGGAGTCCTTTTGGTTACCCTAGAGGGGAACAAGGAGACGCTTGCTAACCTGGGAATGTTCCAAGCCTGGCCGGGCCACTTTTCTCTCTATGTTTCTCGGCATAGAGCAAGAGCAGCCGGGGCCCTTACCGCAGCGTGGGAAGGGGGTCTTACCCGGTTTCCTATTCCTTCAGGGGGAAAAGACCCTGCGGAGGCCACACCTGCCCGGAAGGGGAGGTAAGGTGGCGAAATACATCACATGGCCTCTTCGGTCACATGTGGGAAGAATGGCGGGGTGGTAGATCCAACCTCGATGAGGGGGGAGTTGCTACAACACGGCGACCGGAGGGCAGCGAAGAACTGCCTAAGGGAGATGTGGGTCAGCTCGTAAGGTGACCGTAGTAGGGGTAGCCTGGGGTACCCATAGTGGACTGGGTCGGCAAGTTCCTCCGCTGAACTGTGGACCCAAGAGGGCTAGGGAGGAATCGAACAGGGACCTAGAAGGATCTCCTGGGAAAGAAGGTGTGCTGTTTTACCTCGGCAGAGGGAAAGGGCGCTGAACGCAAGCAATTAACCTGGTCAGACCGTCGATGTGTACCGAGTTCTACCAGCTCGGACCTTAGAAAACACGGGACGAGACTGACTCAACCCTGAGATTGTAAAATCTCGCAAAGGTGTTTGGTGTTGCCCAGCCCGCTGCCCTACAAATGTCTGCTAGGGAGGTACCCCTAGCCAGTGCCCACGAGGATGCCACACTCCTCGTAGAGTGTGCTCGAATCACTACCTGATCTCTGAAGGGTGTGGTAGGAACCTTGGGCACATAGCCCGGTCGGGGTCTTAGGATCACATATGTGTCTGCTGGACCGAACTCCAGGCAAGTGTCGTTAATAGAGAACGCTTGCAGGTCCCCGACCCTCTTGGGAGGCGAGAGCGATCAGCAGGGCTGTCTTTAGGGAGATGGCCCTGAGTCCGGCTGATTCTAGCGGCTCGAAGGGGGATCTCTGTAGACCAGCGAGGACCACCGAGAGATTCCAGGAGGGGAACAGGTTTGGCCAGGAGGGATTTAACCTCCGGGCACCTCTTAGGAACCTGATGATTAAGTTGTGCCTACCCAGAGACTTGCTGTCTACTGGGTAGTGGTGAGCTGTGATAGCGGCAGCATACACCTTCAAGGTGGAAGGGGACAGCCTCCCCGCCAACCTCTCCGGTAGAAACAGGAGCACTGACCTAACTGCGCACCTCTGTGGGTCTTCTGCCCTTTCAGGTCGTAGAGTTGCCTGGTAGAGGGGGCTCTGGCTTGGTTGATCATGGCTACGACTGTAGGTGGTAGACCAGCTAGATCTTCCGCGTCCCGTCCAGGGGCCAGACGCGGAGGTTCCAAAGGTCTAGGTGTGGATGCCAGAGCGTGCCCCATCCCTGAGAAAGAAGGTCCTTCCTCAGGGGAATTCGCCAGGGAGGGCGAGGAGTACGAGGTCCAAGAACCAGGCCTGGGTGGGCCAGTAAGAAGCCACGAGAGTGCTTTGTTCCTCATCCTTCCTGACCTTGCACAGCACCTGTGCAAGAAGGCTCACTGGGGGAAATGCGTACTTGCGCAGCCCCACCGGCCAGCTGTGTGCCAGTGCATCTGCCCCGAGGGGAGCCTCTGAGTGGGCGTACCAGAGCGGGCAGTGGGAGGTCTCTCGGGAGGCAAACAGATCTACCTGGGCCTTGCTGAACCGTTCCCAATCAGCTGAACCAAGTAGGGGTGAAGCTTCCACTCTCCACAGGGCAAGCGTTGTCGTGACAGCACGTCCGCTATCACATTGAGGTTGCCGGGGTTGTGAGTGGCCCGCAGCGACTTGAGTCTGGCTGGCTCAAAAGGAGGAGACGACGGGCGAGTCGTGACATGTGGCGGGAGCGTAGGCCACCTTGGCAATTTATGTACGCTACCGCAGTGGTGCTGTCTGACCTGACCAGGACATGTTTGTCTCAAACTAATGGGAGAAACTTCCGCAGGGCAAAAAAGACAGTCAACAACTCGAGGCAGTTGATGTACCAACGCAGCTGGGCCCCTTTCCAGTGGCCTGCTACTGCGTGTCCATTGCACACAGCGCCCCAACCCAATCTGAAGGCATCGGTCGTGACCAAGACGCGTCGGGACACCTGCTGTAAGGGTACTCCTGCCCGTAAGAAACAGAGGTCTGTCTAGGGTTTGAATGTTTGGCGTCAGGTGGGGGTGATTGTCACACGGTGCTTGCCGTGGCGCCATGCTCATCTCGGGAATCAAGGTCTGAAACCAGTGCTGAAGCAGTCTCATATGCCTCAACCCCAGCGGCGCGACCGCCGCGGAGGACGGCATATGCCCCAGGAGCCTCTGGAAAAGTTTTAAGGGGACCGTTATGCCTGGCCTGAAGGCGGCAAGGCACCTCAACACTGACTGTGCACGCTCGTTGATGAGATACGTGCTGACATAGCGACCGAGTCTATCTCCATACCGAGAAAAGAGATGCTCTGGACTGGAATAACCTTGCTCTGTTCCCAGTTGACCTGAAGCCCCAAACGGCTGAGGTGCCTGAGCACCTGGTCTCTGTGAGTGCATCACTCATTATGGAGTATAGGGCGACCGCACCAGGTGGTAGGGTTTCTGGGGCATAGATGGAGCGATTCCTGGGGAATCGGCGTATACCCGTGGGCCGCCGTTGTGGGTAACGAGAGCGGAAGAGCAGGCCTTGTGATGAGTGGAGAGGGGGGGAACTCTACAAAGACGTCAGCTCGTCATGCACCTCCGGGAAAAACGGGACCGGGGGGGGGCGAGGCTGTGAGCGGAGCCCAGACCCCAGGAACCAGTCATCCAACCGTGACGGGTGTGGGTAGGACGGAGGGTTCCAATCCAACCCCACACTGACAGTGGCCCAGGCAAGCATGTCGGACATCTGCGCGTCAGCCTCAACCTGGGCATGCTGGCCCGAAGGCGGCAGCCCAGGGGAGGTATCAGCATCAGACACCGCGCTCTCCGATGCAGCGGCAAGCTCATCCACCTCGAGCTCCAGAGGATAGGCGTACCCGGCGGAGCTGCACCCACTGCCCTCCCCAAATCGCCTCCATCGCCAGCCGCATCGTCCTCAATCCCATGGAAAGAAGGAGCGACATGGGGGGAGGCTGGAGTGGCGTGCTTTCTGTTGAAAGCATGCCGCAACCCCAACGTTGCCAATGGTCATGCTCTCGCAGAGAGAGCATGAACCATCCACAAACGCTGCCTCGGTGTGATCGGTGCCCAGACTCACGAGAAAACGCCTGTGGCTGTCTGAAGCGGAGAGCACTCTACCGCATCCAGGAACTACACAGGGGCGGAATGGCATCTATAAAAAGATGCATCCTGAAAAGGACGTTCAACGCCGCTGCATATTGGTCTTTTAGAGAAATAAACACTTTTACAGAGAAAATTCTTTTAAATGCTCTGCGCTGTCGAGGCGCCTAGGGGCAAACTGCACGCCGTGCAGAGAAGGAGAAAGCCGCTGAAGTGCGCCGTATATCCAACAGCAGAACAGAGCGTCAGAGGATAGAAGCAGGAAAACTGGTGTGTCACTCGCAGCTGTCTGCATACACGACCATCGGCTCCGAAGAAAATTTGTGATTGAACGTGTGTATTTCCCTCACCTTTATACCCGTATGTCCGGGGGCGGGGTATGCAAATACTGTTCGCCAACTCTCATTGGCCTTTTTTCATAGATCAGAGGCATATTCGGCGCTCAAGAGAGACCCCTAGTGTCGCTTTGACACGACGTCAAAGTGAGCGAAAGACGGGGAACTGTACATTGTATACTTTATTTACAGTAGGTGAAACGGTACACATTATTTTCAACAACATAACAACGGGGGGGGATCAAAGAGGTTTTAGAATCGGCAAAACTACATGAAATCACCCAAAGACACTTAAAGGATTATTCCAGGTTCAATACAATGGCATGAGAAGCATAATGTTGAAAACCTCAAAACTTTATTTTGACTTGCCCCTCGTTTATTAAAAATGTGGATACAGTGAGGTACTTACACTGGAAGTGAACTGGGTCAGTCAATAAACGTTAATATACATTGTTTCAAAAGTTAACATGCATTTTGTGTGATAAAATAGCTTACTAACCTTATTTGTGTAAGTCATTTTGTGAAAAGAATAACAGGATTTTGTTGACATAAAATCAAATTTGTACTATTTGACCTAGCTTTACACATATAAGATTAGTAAGTGAGTTTATCATACTAAAACCATGCCAGGATGTATAATGTTTACACCTTGTGCCTAGATACTTTCAAAAAAGTGTGTAATTTTATGTTTATGGACTGGCCCCATTTACTCCCATTGCTATATTATATTACATTATATTATATTATATTATATTAAGTTAATTTTATGGCAATCAACATTATGCTCAAATGTTGTTAATTGAGGCTAACTTGTTTTAAAACCCAAAGTTATTCCTATAACTTTCTGCTAAATCTTTAGAATATGGTTTTAAACGCAAACAGGAATTAACTACATTTGCTAACATAAACTAACAATAAAAACTATATAAATATTATATATAAATATTTATTTCCATATATGCTTATACATTTTTACCATTAAAAGATGCACAGTATAAGTTAACATTAGATAATGAAAAATGCAAAAAGGTTTCTGTGAGGGTTAGGTTTAGGGGAAAAATCCATAAAATGTATGGAAGTCTATGGAGAGTCACCACAATGATATAAAAAACAAATCTGTGTGTGTGTGTGTGTGTGTGTGTGTGTGTGTGTGTGTGTGTGTGCAAATGCATGTGCATGTGCACAGAAATCTTTGATAGAAAGATATGAGCACTGACAGCATATTCGGGCAGTCTAAGTGCTTTCTAATGCCACATAGTTTTTGAGCTAATGTATGACAGCTGTTTAGCATTTCCCTCCTAAAACAGGTGAACAACAGCACCTGGCAATTACATATAAAGGACTGTAATTTCAAAAAGACCCCCAATATAAGCAAGTCATGTTTACCCCTCGTCCATTAAGCCCCCTTTGCTCCTGCATTTTGGTAAACCAGATGCAGTTGATGCATTATGAGGATGCTGGTGTTAATTTCCCATTAGCCACGGTATTCGTCTTCATGCAAGTGCATACTAGCTACTCCAACAAGCATACTAATGACCAGTGTTGGGGGTAACGCAATAAAAGTAATACACATTATGTAATCAGATTACTTTTTCGAGTAACAAGTACCACAATATTTTTTATTTTTGACCATAATATCAGAGTTGCTTTTTAAAATAAAGTAACACATTGCTTTTGTACTTATCTACTGTCCCTGTATTGCAAGAAATCAGGAGTAAAAGTGTGCAAACTTCAGGGAGGAGATGTATTGCATGATTGGCATTGTAGTTCTATACAGTGTGAAGCCAGAGACTATTTAGCAAATAGAGACGAGTCACTTCTATTTAAATGAATGGGAGAAAATGGAATGGCCAGTCAAGAAGTTCTAGCACCCAACAGTCAATGAATGTAGAAAAGAAGTCCCGCTTTGCAGGTAAAAGAGCCAATCAGCTTTTAGATACAAACACCGCCTGCAAATCATCTCGCTAACACGCATGCGCATTTTGTGTTTTATGCAATATGAGGTCAACATTCGGTTGAGTGAAACGCGATTGATTCATGTGTTAATATACACTGCATTAAAAATCAGTAAGCGTGTTTAGGCAGAGGGATTATAAGACTAGTATTCCACCGGCCACGACATGACCATACACAGGGTGAAATACTCGCTCAATGCACTGACTTATGCAGCCGAACTGCACTGTTTTACAGCTCCCTGTAACTGGGAGAATAGGATGAGGAAAGCTGACTCTGGATCAGTGGCTCCTAACAACATTCTACATCGATTGTGTATGCAGAGAAAATGTCTTAGTTTCTAAAATATTCTACATTTTTGTTTTATATTAAATAAATAGTTTGATTCGTGAAACAAACCGTTTTTATGACATTTTAGTAGCATTAAAAAGTATTCCATTCAAATTGTATCAAAATGCACATTTTAAATCGTGGCGTCTGGACGCACCGTGGATCAACTCAAAACAAGATGACTTAAGTGAAAAATTTGAATATTTTAGGTTGGCATTCCCCACTTCATTTTATCCAGACTTTTGAAAAACATTTCAAGTGGTCTCTGACATTGTCGATTGGCACAGCACATGATGACAGATATGATGCAGGTTCAAGTGTCGGACTTTGCTGTTTTAGGTAAGACAGTGGTTATTCTTCATTATTCATATTGCTTGTCATGTTGAAGGAAAAACAATTCACGCATATTCATGTTATGGATTCTTTATTATAAATATGATGTGAAGACCTACTTTCTAAGAATCTGTTTGTTTACTGTGTTGTTTTGACATGAGTGTTGTACAGTAGCTAGCATGACCTGTAAAGTCTCTTGTATGCGGTGCATGACTTAATTGTATGGAATGGATAGCATTGCAGAAAAAAGTTGGCTATGAGAAAAATGTAACGCAAAAGTAAAATATGGCTTTACTTTCCATTAAAAAAAAACTTTTAAATGAATAAAGTTAATTTTTTAAGGAGTAACGCAATATTCTAAAGAGTTACTTTTTAAAGTAACATTACCCAGCACTGCTAATGACGGGCTTGTGTTTGACTCCTAACATACAACGGCAAAATGATGACGTGATTCTTTGAATTTGTCCCTTTCAGTGGGGAGATAAAAATTATTTGCCACTGTAAACTTATCGTGTTGTACCTGGTAACGACAAAGTTTTAGTGTTTTTGTCATTGCTGTAGTTCAACTTCACTTTCAATTATCATCTCTCTCTCTCTCTCTCTCTCTCTCTCTCTCTCTCTCTCTCTCTCTCTGCACATGAGTGGAGTGAGTGGGCGGAGCTTTGAGTGTGTGTGTATTGTGTCAGATATGATTGATTTATCTTTTTCTATCTTTCAATTTATTCTTTGCTTTCTTCGAATGTTTAGTATATTTTGTTTTGGATTTTGTTGTTTGTACTGAAGATTTCGTTTGTGGAAAAAAAGCGAGTGCATTACCAGGGCGTCAGCTCCCAGAATTGTACTGGGAGCATGCCATGCCCAGGTGGTGGGAGTTTTAACTCACTGAAGAGGCGTCATGGAGTTAAAAAAGACTCAGATCTGACTCAGCCAGTATAGAAGAGTGCAGTTTAGTAGTGGGTAAAGTAACCAGACATGAAAACATTTTGTCTGCGTCCCGCATGAATATTGCTGTGACTGTGTTTTTGAAGGCAATTGTCACAGTTCCCTCTAACACGCCCAACACATTCACTCCACGCTCACTCTCACCTGAATACTAATCACCTGCACCTGAAACTCATCTCCACCTCAGTCATCATCACCACTTATAAGCCCATCACTTCAGTCACTCATTGTCTGGTCTACAACAAGTTAACGGACTCACTTACCTGCTATCTCCTCGAGACTCAACATTTATTACCTCTTGACTCCTCTCTCAGTCGTTCCCACAACTTATAACCTGACTCTCTACTCCAAGACTCCATCGAGTTCCTCTCCTAGCTCCTTGCTTCTATTGGCATCCTTCCAAGTTCTCCACTCCATCGTATCTACGTACTCCATCACAAGTCATCATCGCTCATTCATCTGGTTCCATTCATATTCATCACTCAGGTCACTTTATTCAATACGAACTCTTCAATAAACACACCTCCGGGTTTAAACACCATCTACTTGTCTGAGTCTATGTTACAGAAGACCAGACCAACTATTTCAACATGAACCCGGCAGGATCCGATCCCTTTCATACCTTCATCAATGCATTTCAACAAGCGCTCTCTCACAGCTTCAATCCTACCACTCCATCAGCAAACAACTTTACTTCCGCAATTTCTTCTCCTGGCAACTCCGCAAGCCCCGTGGCCAATCCAGCGCCCTACTCTGGCGAGGCGGAGTACTGCAGTGGATTTTTGACTCAGTGTTCGCTTGCTATTGAGATGCAGCAACATCGATTTCCCACCGAACGATCCAAGGTAGCCTTCATTATCTCTCTATTAACTGAAAGAGCATTGTTATGGGCCCAACCTCTGTGGGATACAAATAGCCCAGTCACCCAGACATTTGATAATTTCACTCGGCATTTCCGGGAGGTTTTTGGAACTCCAGCAGGGGACTTTTCTCGCAGTGAGCAACTGTATAACCTCCGCCAAGGTAACTCTTCAGTAAATGATTATGCCCTGAAATTCCGAACACTAGCTGCCTCCTGTGGATGGAATGAGACAGCTCTACTTACAGTTTACCGTCTGGGTCTGGAACCACAACTCCGTTTGCACCTCTCTTCCTTCGATGATTCCATGTGTCTGGAACGTTTCATTCAACTTTCCATCCAAGTATCTAACCGTATGAGATCTTGCCTCTCTGAAATGTCCATTTCACAACCTCAAACTCCAGTTCCACCATTTTCCACCGAAAGTCTTAAAGAACCCATGCAACTTGACTCCTACTGACTGACTCCAGCAGAACGCCAGCGCCGGTTGACCCAGGGGTTGTGCTTATATTGTGGGAAACAGGGACACGCAATATGTGCGTGTCCCATCCGACCCCCTCGTCCACAGGTGAGCCTTCTGCATCCCCCTAATGTCAGTTACTCTCCCCTGTTGACAAATGTGATGCTTACTGCTGCTGATATTTCCTTCACAGTACCAGCACTCCTCGACTCTGGGTCAGCCGGCAACTTCATTTCCGACGCCCTCTGTACCCGTCTCCACCTTCAAAAAAAACCCTGCAAACCCAACTTCCAGATCCACACAGTAAACGGCAAACCATTGGGAAGGGGTTACATACGCTACTGGGTCGGTCCCATTAAACTTCAGGTGGGTTGTCTACACACGGAGGAGATTACTTTATTGGTTCTAAACAATTCCCTGTCTGACATCATACTTGGCCGGCCTTGGCTCACCCTACACTCTCCAGTCATCTGCTGGACAACAGGGAATATACTAAAGTGGGGTCAAGATTGCTTTCCCGCCTGTTTTCCAAATCTTCCTACTCCTAACCTCTCTCCATGTTCAACTGAACCCCTTCTCCACATCAATACTACCTCGATAGAAAGTCCGACCAGTTCTCTAACTGTGGAGATCCCATCATTCTACGCCGACTACCAAGATGTCTTCTGTCCCCTTCGAGCCTCTCGTTTACCTCCTCACCGACCTTGGGACTGCGCTATAGACCTATTCCCAGACGAACCAGTTCCCAGAGGTAAAATCTATCCGCTCTCCATCCCAGAACAGCCATGGAGGAGTACATTAAGGAGGCCCTCTCTCAGGGTTACATTCGACCATCCACCTCCCCTGCTGCTTCCAGTTTTTTCTTTGTTTCCAAGAAGGATGGAGGTCTCCGCCCCTGTATTGACTACCGCGCCCTCAACAGAATTACAGTTAAGTTCCGGTACCCAGTTCCTCTAGTTCCTGCTGCCCTAGAACAACTCAGAGGAGCAACAATCTTTACTAAACTCGATCTACGCAGTGCTTATAATCTGATCCGCATCCGAAAAGGGGACGAGTGGAAGACTGCGTTCATAACCCCTACAGGCCATTTTGAGTATTTAGTTATACCCTTACGGCCTGGTCAACGCCCCTTCTGTCTTCCAGGGGTTCATGAATGAGATTTTCAGAGAATTCCTAAATCTGTTCGTCATCATCTATATCGACGACATTCTCATCTATTCCACCAATCTCACAGAAAACCTACAGCATGTCAAACTAGTACTGGAAAAGTTAAGAGAATACCACCTCTACCTTAAAGCCGAGAAGTGTTCCTTCCATCTGAAGACTCTCCAGTTTCTTGGTTACAATATCGGGCCTGAAGGGATTCAGATGGACGAAGGTAAGGTTGAGGCGGTACGCTCCTGGCCCACTCCAACCACCATCAAGGAGCTCCAACGATTTCTGGGTTTCTCTAACTTTTATCGAAGATTTATCAAGAACTTCAGTACTCTCTCATCTCCACTAACTTCCCTTCTAAAACCCAAACCCAAAACACTTACCTGGTCCCCTTCCGCTTCCCTTGCCTTCCAACGCCTCAAGCAAGCCTTCACCACGGCTCCTCTACTCCTCCACCCAGATCCTAACAAACCGTTCATTGTGGAGGTGGATGCCTCAACTACTGGTGTGGGTGCAGTCCTGTCACAGAAACAAGGGACACCCTCCAAACTCCATCCCTGTGCTTTCTACTCCAGAAAACTCAACTCTGCAGAAACTAACTATGACATCGGTAACCGTGAACTTCTGGCAGTCAAGTTAGCCTTAGAGGAATGGAGGCATTGGCTTGAGGGAGCCAAATTCCCATTTCTGGTTCTGACAGACCACAAGAACCTTGAATACCTACGGGAAGCTCGCCGTTTGAATCCCCGCCAGGCTCGTTGGGCACTCTTTTTCACCCGATTTAATTTCTCCATTTCCTATCGTCCAGGCAGCAAAAATGTCAAAGCCGACGCACTGTCCCGTCTCCATGCTCCGGAGGATACTCAAGAACCCCCTGACACTATTCTTCCCTCCAACATCTTCGTAAATCCCATCCAATGGTCTCTTGACGAGGACATAGCCGAAGCAACTATCTCAGAACCCGCACCTCCTAACTGCCCAGTTAATAAGAAGTATGTACCATCGACCCTTCGCCTGCTCCTCATTGACTCCCTACATTCCTCCTTGGGTACTGGCCATCCAGGGAGCAATAGAACCCTCTCCCTGCTCCGAGATCGATTCTGGTGGCCCCATATGGACCGTGACGTCCAACAGTACCTTCAAGGATGTGTGGAATGCGCCACCTCCCGAACTCCACGTCGACTCCCAGCAGGCAAACTCCTCCCTCTGCCTGTTCCTCGATGCCCCTGGTCACACCTGGGAGTTGATTTTATCACAGACCTACCTCCTTCCAACGGTTACACCTGTATCCTCGTCGCAGTGGACCGATTTTCAAAATCCTGGAAACTGCTTCCCCTTAAAGGACTTCCCACTGCCCTTGAGACTGCTGAGGCCCTTTTTCAACATGTCTTCCGCAACTACGGGTTACCTGAAGATATAGTCTCAGACCGTGGCCCTCAGTTCATCTCTCGGGTCTGGAAATCCTTCTTCTCCCATCTTGGTGTGTCCGTCAGTCTCTCTTCTGGCTACCATCCACAGAGTAACGGACAGACCGAGAGAAAGATCCAGGAGATCGGTCGATACCTGCGAACCTTCTGCTCCCGTCGCCAAGATCACTGGAGCCGTTTTCTACCCTGGGCTGAGTATGCCCAGAACTCATTGCGTCAAGCTTCCTCCAAAACTCACTCCCTTCCAATGTGTTCTGGGCTACCAACCTCCCCTCTTCCCATGGTCCAGTGAATCCTCCGAACTACCGGCAATTGACCACTGGTTTAAAGAGAGCGAAAGGGTCTGGAATTCGGCCCATCGTCACCTCTCACGGGCAGTTCGCCGCCACCAGACTGCTGCTGACACTCGTAGGGCTCCCACTCCTACCTACCTACCTGGACAGAAAGTTTGGCTCTCCACTAGAGACATCAGACTCCGTTTGCCCTGCAAAAAGCTAAGTCCCCGGTTCATCGGCCCTTTCACCATAATCAAACAAATAAACCAGGTTACCTACCAACTTCAACTCCCTCCTGAACTCCGAATTCACCCCTCTTTCCATGTATCACTCCTGAAACCTCATCACCCGTCCCTCTCTCTCCCCCCCTCAGAATCACACCCTTCCGATGCACCTCCTCAACCACTCATCCTCGACGACGGTCCTGCCTACACGGTCCATGACATCCTGGACTCTCGCCGCCGTAGGGGCCGCCTAGAGTACTACATCGACTGGGAAGGTTACGGTCCTGAGGAGCGTTCATGGGTTCCCTGGGCCGACGTGCTGGATCCCACCCTTCTCTCCCAATTCCACGACTCCCACGCTGATCGTCCCGCTCCTCGTGGTCGTGGATGTCCTCGTCGTCGTGCCGCACGCCCCTCTGGAGCGGCTCCTGAAGGGGGGGGTAATGTCACAGTTCCCTCTAACACGCCCAACACATTCACTCCACGCTCACTCTCACCTGAATACTAATCACCTGCACCTGAGACTCATCTCCACTGCAATCATCACCACCACTTATAAGCCCATCACTTCAGTCACTCATTGTCTGGTCTACAACAAGTTAACGGACTCACTTACCTGCTATCTCCTCGAGACTCAACATTTATTACCTCTTGACTCCTCTCTCAGTCGTTCCCACGACTTATAACCTGACTCTCTACTCCAAGACTCCATCGAGTTCCTCTCCTAGCTCCTTGCTTCTATTGGCATCCTTCCAAGTTCTCCACTCCATCGTATCTACGTACTCCATCACAAGTCATCATCGCTCATTCATCTTGTTCCAGTCATATTCATCACTCAGATCACTTTATTCAATACGAACTCTTCAATAAACACACCTCCGGGTTTAAACACCATCTACTTGTCTGAGTCTATGTTACAGCAATTGATTTAGCAAATCAGCTGGTAGAAAGTGGGGTTGCGATCAATGGTATCTTTACCCCAGTACTTTCTCTTTCAACTCTTTCAAAGAGAGTAACTTTGTCCAATGTACCAGCCTTCATTTCAAATGAAGTTTTGTCCCGACTGTTGTCCCATTATGGGAATTTGGTATCGATGATAAACATGATTCCAATTGGGAGTAAATCTCTGCTATTGAAACACGTGGTATCGTTTAGGTGCTGTTTAAATGATCCTACAAGACAAGATTGTTGATTTGTGTAGGAATTTTCATAATTCACATAGACAATATACATGGTTCATGCATATGACAATTTACTATCCCTTGCTAGATTGGATATATTTTATGGTTATAAACACCATTTTAGTTTCTTTCGGAGTTGCTCCATTACCCCAGTCAGTTTTTCTGTCCATAGTTTGGTATAATGTGTTGTAACAGCAAACTCTGTTAAGCCAAAAAGTGCTTATTGGCACTTATTGGCACTTAACTTATAGTGTGATAAGCATTTTAAAGAGATTTGTAAAGAATTTTGGAATAATTTTATTCACACTTCTTTTCAGTCTAGCAAAGTCACAAATTAAGCAATTGTGTCAACAAAATATGTTTAAGCTCACAGGAGACATAATGTTTTAACATTAGAGAGAGACAGTTATTGGATTTACAAGAAATTGAAGATGTTACTGGTCGACATTTATTAAGAGATTTAAAGAAAAGAAAAGCTCTTTAGCTAATCTGATGGATACTGTTACACAGGGAGCTCTAGTCAGGTCACGCTTCTAGTTAATGTTATTTTAATTTAATGAGTTAATGTTTATTAATTTTAATTATAAAATTAATAAACTATTAATAAATTATACAATTACAAAATTATAAATTTAGTGTAGCAAAATTTTTCTTTAATTTGCAGAAGACAAAAAAAAACGGGCAAAAAAGGCTTATACATGCCTTACGCTTAGATACTGGAGTATTGATGTCTGATTTCTGATTAAGCTAATTTTGAACTCAGTAAGCCAGTAACTTTGAAAGAATTGAATAGAGCTCTCCAAAGTGTTGAATGTGGCAAAGTTCCAGGAATTAATGGTCTACCAATTGATTTTTATAAAACTTTTTTGTCAGAGATAAGAATAGATCTAGTAGAGGTGCTCAATTATATTTTGGTTAAGGGACTGCTACTACTGAGCTGATGTAGGGCAACTCTTGCTCTATTGCTGAAAAAGGGTGATTTAAATGAGATCAAAATTGGAGACCAGTGAGTTTGTTGTGTAGTGACTACAAATTGCCTTCTAAAGTCCTAGCTAATAGATTAAGTGAAGTTTAAGAAAAAGTCAATCATCCTGATCAGACTTACTGTGTTCCAAAAGATGATTTTTAATCGATAACCTTAACCTTGATTTTGGTATAGTGTCAACAGATCAAGAAAAGGCTTTTGACAGAATTGAACATAAATATTTATTGGATGTTTTAACAACTTTTGGTTTTAAGCCTGATTTTGTTTCTATGATTAAAGCTTTGTACTGTGACATTGAAAGTTTATTATTGAAAGTTAATGGAAATGTATGCGCTCCTTTAAAAGGTGTATAGAGGTGTCAGACAAGGTAGTGCTCTATCAGGAATGTTGTACACTTTGGCAATAGAGCCCCTTTTATGTAAGTTAAGACATTATTTAAATGGTGTATGTATTCCAAAGTGCATGATGATATTGTTGTGCTAATTAATGGACAGAGAGACATTGATTTAATGCTGTAAATATAAAAAGATTTGAATAATGTCTCTATCACAAAAGTAAACTGCTCTAAAAGTGAGGCTATATTGGTCGGTAGTTGGTCCAATGGAATGCGAAATCTACCAGAAGGATTAATGTGGTCCAGAGAAGGTTTTAAATACTTGGGTGTTTATTTAGGAGACACATTGTTTATGCAAAAAAGATGTTGACTCATCAGTTGGACATTTGTGAATAAAATCAACTCTCATAGTCTCTAAATTATTTGAGAAGTGGAGATCTGTAATTGCATTGGAAGAATGTAAATTGTTAGACAAATATATGTTAGGATTAATTATTCCAAATCGTGATGATCATCTTCCCAACTTGTCTTTATTACCCAATTTTGAAGGTCATAGAGGTGTACTGTTACATTCTGGCAACTTAATAATTGGTTCAGTTCCATCCTATGGAAAATTGTTGTGTGAAGGTTGTGTCAAATCCTTGAATAAGAAGTCTTTTGATAATAGGAAAGATATTCCTTGACACACTGTTCTTCGATTGGGGGGAGATACGTAAGAGACCAGAGTGGAGATCTATATACAAATCTCATTTACCTAAAAAGTTGGTGACCTGTAGTGGAGAATCCTGCATGGTGAAACTGCAGTTAATGCTTTTTTGTCTGTTATAAATTTAGTAAAAAAAAAATGGCAATTTATATTACAAGGAAAAATAAGATTGAACATAATTTTTCTAACCTTGTTGTCACAGTCATTCTCCCTCATGTCTTCCTAGAACTCTTATTTTGAAGTTTTCCTCCAGACTACATCTCACTTAGTTCACTGCCCTCATCACTTCCATCTGCTCCTCATCATCCTCACCTGTATTCCATTCCCTCATTTAGCTTCTTGTGTATAAATACCCTCTAGTTTTGTTAATTCGATTGTCAGTTCTTGAAGTGTTAAATTGAATGGTTTGTTGCAGCGTTTACAATTAAAAGATTGAAAGTATCTACTCCTGCATCATCTCTCCAAGAACACAATGTTATACTTGTAAAGACCAGGATTTTAAATTGGCATTCGATATTATAAGACTATGAATGATCTTATTACTTTTGAGGTTATTTGGTGTTATAAAGGGATTTTGTGTACAAGTTTTGATAATAATTTAAGGTTTTAATATAAAAAAAATATTTGCATTAACATAAAAAGATTCTACGACATAAACTGAACATGTTTCATAGACAAGTGACAAACAGAAATGGAATAACGTGTTCCTGAACAACGGGGGGTCAAAATCAAAAGTAACAGTCAGTATCTGGTGTGGTCACCAGCTGCATTAAGTACTGCAATGCATCTCAACCTCATGAACTGCACCAGATTTGCCAGTTCTTTCTATGAGATGTTACCCCACTCCTCCACCAAAGCACTTGCAAGTTCGAGGACATTTCTGGGGGGAATTGGCCTAGCCCTCACCTTCAGATACAACAGCTCCCAGATGTGCTCAATGGGATTGAGATCTGGGCTCTTCGCTGGCCATGGCAGGACACTGACCTCCAGTCTTGCAGGAAATCATGCACAGAAAGAGCAGTATGGCTGGTGGATTGTCATGCTGGAGGGTAATGTCAGGATGAGCCTGCAGGAAGGGTACCACATGAGGGAGGATGTCTTCCCTGTAACACACAGCATTGATATTGCCTGCAATGACAACTAGCTCAGTCTGATGATGCTGTGACACACTGCCACAGACCATGACAGACCCTCCACCTCCAGATCGATGCCGCTCCAGAGTACAGGCCTCGGTGTAACACTCATTCCTTCGACAATAAACACAAGTCTGACCATCAACCTTGGTGAGACACAACCATGACTCGTCAGTGAAGAGCACTTTTTGCCAGTCCTGTCTGGTCCAACGAAGTTGGGTTTGTGCCCATAGGTGACGTTATTGCCAGTGATGTCTGGTAAGGACCTGCCTTACAACAGGCCTACAAGCCCTCAGTCCAGCATCTCTCAGCCTATTGCGGGCAGTCTGAGCACTGATGGAGGGATTGTGCATTCTTGGTGTAACTCTGGAAGTTGTTGTTGCCATCCTGTACCTGTCCCGCAGGTGTGATATTCAGCTGTACTGATCCTGCTCAGGTGTTGTTACATGTGGTCTGCCACTGCGAGGATGATCAGCTGTCCTTCCTGTCTCCCTGTAGTTCTGTCTACGCACCTCACAGTATGGACATTGCAATTTCTTTCCATGGCCACATCTGCAGTCCTTATGCCTCCATGAAGCATGCCTAAGGCATGTTCACGCAGATGAGCATGGACTCTGAGCATCTTTCTTTTGGTGTTTTTCAGAGTCAGTAGAAAGGTCTCTTTAGTGTCCTACATTTTTATAACTGTGACCGTCTGTGAGCTGTGTGTGTCTTAATGACCATTCCACAGGTGCATATTCATTAATTGTTTATGGTTCATTGAACAAACATGGAAAACATTTTTTAAACCCTTTACAAGAAATATCTGTAAAGTTGATTGGATTTTTACAAAATTATCTTTAAAATACAGTGTCCTTTAAAAGGGATGTTTCTTTTTTTACTGACTTATATACTATGTGTACTGTGTTCCTTATTAAAGATCACCCTAGGCTCAGCTGGTACACAGCATGGAATTTACATCAAAGTCTGTTGTTCTTTCATTCTTCCTGAACTATATCACATAATCAATATTTCTCTCTTCATCTTGAACTGTTTCTCTTTCTCCCACACAAGACTTTGAAGATAGCAATTCCCAAAAGTGATTAAAAAACAATTAAATAAGTCACAGGACATTTTTTTTCCTGATATTGAATGGGATATTATACAGAATGTAAAATGTGAAATAAATCCAAACTAAATGTTTTCCTTTTTTAAACAATAATAAACTTGTATAATTCTGTTATCAAGTCAATCAATTAAAATTCTGAACTGAAATAATTACATGACATGCCGAATAATTACTCACATATTTCAATATTTTCTAAGAAATGCTGCAAAATAACGATAATTCAGTATATACATAAATAATACTGTTACATTTAGTATAGATGAGAGAGTGGGATAAAAGTGCAGCAATCCTTTAATTGACAATGACAAGAAGGTGAGGAAACACAGTAGACAATGACTTTTGAGGCTACAAAACAAGACAGTCATTTGAGTTTATAAAAACAGTGTAACAACTAACAACGAACAAGAACTGACAATGATGGAACTAAACTAGAGGGTATTTATACACTAAAGGGCTGAGCTGTGGGAGGCTCAAGAGGCGAAGCCTTGGAAAATGTAGCCATGGGAGGCTCGAGGGGGGAAGGCTTGAGGGGCAAAGCCATGGAAGGATGAGTCGAGAGATGCTCGAGGGATGAGACCGAGGAAGGCTCGGAACTAAGAGCCATGGATGACTGGGAAACGAGTCCCATGTTCGAGAGCACAGGTAGAAACTTTGGATCGACCTCTGCGGTCATGAGCACTGGCACCGACTGGGGAATGACCTCCATGTTTGTGAACATGTGCAGAGACTGGGGAACGGCCTCCTTGATCGTGAGCATGGGCAGAGACTGGGAAATTACTCCCATTGTCGAGAGCACAGGTAGAAACCGGGGAACGACCTCCGTGGTCATGAACATGGACAGAGACTAAGGAACGACCTCCGTGGACGAGAGTACAGGCAGAGACTGGTGAACAACCTCCGTGGTTGTGAACATGGGCAGAGACCGGGGAACGACCTCCGTGGTCGTGAGTACAGGCAGAGACTGATGAACGACCTCTGTGGTTGTGAACATGGGCAGAGACTGGGGAACGACTTTCGTGGTCTTGAACATGGGCAGAGACTGGGGAACGACCTCTGTGGTCGTGAACATGGGCAGAGACTGGGGAACGACCTCTATGGTCGTGAACATGGGCAGATACTGGTGAACGACTTCTGTGGTCATGAACATGGGCAGAGACTGGGGAACGACCTCTGTGGTCTTGAGCATGTGCAGATACTGGGGAGAAGGTGTCCCTTTACTTCTCCTTTTCCGGACAGCTGGGAGCATTGTTACAAGAATGGTCGAGGCTACAGGCATTGGCTCTGGGATGATCGTGGCTACAGGTATCGACTCAGGGGCCATTGAGGTTACAGGCATTGGCTCTGGGGTGGTCGTGGATACAGGCATCAGCTCTGGGACAGTCGAGGCTACAGGCATTGGTGCTAACTGTGGCAGGCATGGGCACAAGCTCATTTACCATGGCAGGTAAGGGCACTGGCTCATTATCTGTGGTGCAAAGGGTACTGGCTCGTTAATGAGCATACAAGGGAAATGCCACCTCTGTGGTCATATACATATACTTGCTGACTGCGTTGGGGAATCGACCACCGGAGCTTGGAGACAGTGAGCCCCCCTCGAAAATGTATTTAGGGGGAAAGTATGAAGAGGAGTTACCTGGGAGTTGGATGATAGCGAGGGGTAATGGATGGAAAGCATAGCTCAGACTTATTCCACGAAGGGAAGATTCTTCACTTCCGGAAGAGCAGTGGGACGAAGAAAGATCAAGCCCATTCCGTAGATGAGGTACTGAGGTAGGGGTCCGAGATAGTGGTGGATGGCATGAGTTGATAGAACTTGACGGTGTATTGCAGGAGAGGAAGTTCTGGTTTGAATATTTCCAAGAAAGGAACAGTCAGGAGAAACTTGATATGTCAATTTGTGGGTCAGTTCTTCGGTCACACGTTGTAAGGAAGAGGCGATAGAGTGGGATCAAAGTGCAGCAATTATTTAATTGACAATGACAAGAAGGTGAGGATACACAGAAGACAATGACTTAGGCTACAAAACAAGAGAGTTGTTTCAGTTTACACAAACAGTGTAACAACGAACAAGAACTGACAATGATGGAACTAAACTATAGGTTATTCATACACTAAAGGGCTGATGATAGAATTGAGAACAGGTGAGAATGATGGGGAACAGTTGGCAGTGATGAGGGCATGCCTACTGGGAAAAATAGTCTAGGGGAAACAGAAGACAGAGGATGAAAACCACTTATGATATGAGTCTTTGGAAACAGATTGACAATGAATATGACAAATACATAATAATTACAATAATTATAAACATTAATATGTTAATATTAATAAGTATGTGCATCAGACTAATGCTTTTGAAATGTCTCACTGGTTTTCAGCATTATAAACGCAGTGTTTTTAGGATGCTGTGTCAAGTTAAAAGTAGTCGAAACATTAAATATCACATTTGAGGTCCCTGCATTCTGTTGTGAGCAGCTCTCATTCTGTGGCTGAGCTGCTTGTGAGGTTTGTTGAGGCGCACTGACTGCCCCTACTGACACTGCTTCAAAAAACAAAGTTACATGTATTTTAAGCTTGCATTGAATCCGATGGTAGGACAATTTGTGTTTTTATTATGGAATTTACATACAGGTCTCCCAAATCCCATCCCAATCATCCATTGGCCAGACAAACAGATAGTCCTGCCCCAAACTCACCATTGGTTGAGCCAATGTGGCTGTCAGGTTGCTTATACAAATAATTTTTTTTGCAATAGAATAACTACTTGAGAACTTGAAACAAAGCAAAACTGGTTTATCTAGAATCATGAAATTTCACTGGTATTGGTACCAACTACTGAAATACATATACTTGTTATATAATGATAAGCCTCTGTCTCATTCCCTTTCACACATGTAGTTTGTTTTCCATTATTCCATGCCATTATTTATTTTTTTTAGATCTAATCCAAAATCAGACAAATACCTGCTGAATTGCTTCTCAAAACTCTACAACCTTAACAGCTAAGCTGACTCTACAAGTCCTCCACTGGCATCTACAAATCGCTCCTCACCTCATACTCCTGTTTGAAGCCATATGCTTCTCCAGTCTTCATCTGGTTAATGTGCTGGAGCAAGTCAGCCACTCTCACAGCCGGGTGGAGCTGTCCAGTGTGATACGGAGAACTCTTCCTCCTGCAAAGTTTTCGGGGAGAACCACCCAACAGGCTGCTGGACTCATTGACTGTGCTGCGCTGCTCATCTGAATAGCAAGAGAAAGAAGAAAGAGAAAGATAAACACAAACTGTCTGTTCGACTTTAACCCAGTAATGTTGTAGTTCCTAATAAAGTTACCAGCCAATGCCATTTTTTATTCTAATTCAGAAAGTAATCATTTTGGATTCTGACAGAATGTCACTTGTTACAACTGGACACACTATAACAGTGTAAAGTGATATCTTGAGTTGTCAGATGAAAGGAACATTGTGTTTAAGCTTGTCTTCATGCAAGTTGTAAATTGCAGAGAGAGTTGCTTCAGTGACTACGAATCATAACCATTGAGAGAGTTGTCTTCCTGATTCTGTGAATCACAACCTGTGATTGCTGTGCGAGTGTTTGTTGGATCAAATCTTCAGTGGTAGAGATGTTACAAGGGTGTTGTAAGCAGTGTTTGAGCCCCTTTGTCCATTGAGGGATGTTTTAACCTCCAAATTCCACTCTTGAACCATTTACGCCATGGATCCATCCACTGCTGAGCTTGAAAGATTGGTGCTTTTCCCTAAGGTGCAGGCACAAATCATTGCTTTATTTGCTTATTTTGTGTTCAGGTTTAGAGTTCTTGAAATGTACAATTCTCTGATAATTCAGCCATGTAGAATGGAATCTTTAATGCCTCACTATAAAAGTAAATGGAATTTGTTTCCACGACTTTAACATGACATTTCCCAAAACTATTCTCTTTCTATAACGGTAGCTACAGGAGGTGCTTTGCTCATGAATACAATAGTGAATGTTAATCCCTTGCAGGCTTCTAACCTGCAATCTTTTGGTTCCCAGCCCAGATCTCCTTATGTGATGACTGTAGTTCTATCTACATGGTCTTGTCCCAACATCCATTTTTTCCTGTGTTGTCACTAGGCTTTTGGCTGTTTTAATGAAGTTCCTACCTGGTTAGCTACAGGCTGTCAGAGTTCTCTTTATGTATTTCAGTGTGTTTTCTCCACACACTCACTGGCTGAAATATTCTCTGCTCTATGGTATAATCATGACACTCAGTTTGTGTTCCAGTTAGTGATGTGAGGCGAACAACACATATTGATCTGTGTGTTGGTTCCTTGTAGAAAATATACAGTAGCCCCTATCATTACAAATATTGCACCGCCTTAGTAGGATATTTGATAGACTTGTATATTTAGCTGAGGAATAGAACAGAATGAAAAATAATACAGCAAAATATAATATAATAGAACACAACAGAACAGAGTAGAATAGAACAATAGAGCACATGGGAATAGAACAGAGTACACTAGAACTGAATAAATCAAAAGAGAACATAACCAAACAAAATAGAATAGAACAGAACAGAACAGAACAGAGTAGAATATAATAGAATAGAACACTAGAACTCACTAGACAAGAATAGAATGTTGGAACACACATAGAACACAGCAGAATAGAATAGAATAGGACAGAACAGAAGAGATAAAAAAGAACACAATAGAATACAACAGTAAAAAGCAGACCAGCATAGAATAGAATACAATTGAATAGAATAGTCAAAACCAACAATTCATCATAGAACATGACATAAGTTCACACACACATGCAGAGACCCATCGATATCACTTTGAAACACACATCTGTTCCTGGAGATAAAAAAGGACACTCACTCCAGACTCACAAATGTGTGGGACGACATTTAATATGTGCAGAGAGATTTTAGTGATCCATCTGCAAACAATGACTAAGATATATGTAGTGTCAAGTGCTTGTTATGGTGTGGAGAATATACACCACATATAATTTCAATAGAAGATTGCTCACTTAATTTCTGGATTAATTCAAACTAAAATCTTTACATATTGGTTGTTCATGTGTCTCAAATACTAAAGTATTGGTCTCATTCTTTCTTCTGGTTCTGGTTCTTGACTGATGGTTTTAGACAAGAGCATATTTCTTTTAACATGCATAGTGATAATTACTTCAACCACAGGTCTCCACAGACTCTTTCTTATTACGGATAATTTGCAAGGTGTTCTGGTTTTGGACTGGGTATTGGATGGTCTGGTATTGGTCTAGATATAGGTCTTAAAGGGTCTATTAATGGTCTGGGTTTAGGTATTGAGGTCAGGTCTTAGTCTAGGTTAAGGTCTTAGGTGATATGATATTGTTCTGGGTCATGTTCGATGGATCACCAGCTTTCTGACAGGCAGCAAGTGAGACTGGGTAAACTCACATCCAAAACCGTTAGCACTGGTGCACCTCAGGAACGCGTTATCTCTCCACTACTCTTCTCCCTGTACACGAATGATTGCACTGCAAAAGAACTCACTATCAAGCTCCTAAAGTTTGCAGGTGACACCATTAAGGTATTTGAGGTCTGGTCTTGGTCTGGGACTGAGTCTTAGGTGGTCTGGTATTGTTCTTAATCTTATTAAATCTGATACTGCTCTGGGATTTGGTATTAGGCTCTGAGACTGAGTCTTAGGTGGTCTGGTATTGGTATGGGTCTTAGGGAGTCTGGTATTTATCTGGAATTAGGTACTGGGGAGTACTTTTGGTTTGGTTTTGGTTCTTAGGTGGTATGGTATAGTTCTGGGTTTTAGGGAGACTTATTGTCTGTGTCTAGGTATGAGGGGGTCTGGTCTTGGTCTGGGACCAAGAAAGGTCATGGTGATCTGGTATTGGTCTTGGTCTTAGAAAGTCTGGCACTGGTCTGGATTTAGGTATAAGACGGCTGGTCTTGGTCTGGGACTGAGCCTTGATATGTCAATGTTCTGAATTTTAGGGAGTCTGGTATTGGACTGGGATAAGATATTGGGGACTTGTCTTGGTCAGGGTATTAGGGAGTCTAGTATTACTGTGGGTTTAAGAATTGGAGGTCTTGTTTTGGACTTGAACTGAGAATTAGGTGGTCTAATATTGTTTTGAATTTTAGGTAGTCTGGGACTGGTCTGGGATTAGATATTAGGGGGACTTGTCTTGGTCTGGGTTTAGGTATTGGGGACTGTTTTTGGTCTGTGTTTAGATCTTAGGTTGTTTGGTATTGTTCTGTGTCTTAAGAAGTCTGGTATTGCTTAGGTATTAAGACCAGACTTGGAACCTTGCTCACTCTGCTGGTATATTTATGTACATCTTTAAAGCATGCTCAAACAGGTTACACCCCCCCCCACACACACACACACATCACACTTTCAAAGTGGGCAGAAGGTATTCTTGATAAATGTTTATGCTCAAAGAAGACAGACCCGCTCTGATGGGCACAGCACCATATTCAAATGAGCGCTGCACAGGCTCATCGCTACTGGGGGGAGTGCCACATACCCTGTGGGGTGTGACACAGTGAGTCATTCAACCTGAGATTTAATTATGCTAAATAATCAGTCACTGTTATGAAATCTTATGTGTGCGCACAAGCAGATATGGCCTCTGGCTACATCACAAACAATGAAAGTGTGTGGGTTCCCTGTTGGAAAAAACTAAACAAAAAAATACTTAAACTGGCCACAGGTGTCTCTGTTCACGAGGTACAGTATGTTTTTCCATACTCACTTCTAGCAGTGCAGTTGTGTGAATCCATGAAGGTGTGTGCAGTGCGGTCATCCTGTTGCAGTGTACTGTGCTCGGTCGTGCTGCAGTCCAATGAACCCAGCTTATGAATCTTGTCCTGACGATATGTCATGACCGCCTTGTTTATGTTTACCTTTTTCCTGCTGCAGAGATGTAAAGAGATGTAAAGAGAGGAAGAGATTCAGATGAGTTTGTGGGGTAGACTGGAGGTTTTCAAAATGGGGTCCGAGGACACGGGGGCCGCAAGGTAGCACAAATATACACCATTTTTCAAACAATGGGGCCTCATTCACTTGTAATTGAACTGATTTTGAGTACTTATGCAAATGCACAGGAAAAGTTTTCAAGAAAATGTCCACCTGATTCGCAACAGGTGATCACACACATTATTTAGTTCTAATGCTAATGAATCACGATTATTCAAAATAATGGTGCACATGCACAAAGTTAGTCATTTGCATAAAACATGCCCAAACCGTCTCCATGTTGGGGCACTCAACGAGGCCAGCGCCACCACTCCTGTACAGTTACTAATGTGTAATTTGCAAACAAATTTGTGATCTGGTGTTATAATATCTCAATTTTAAAAAAAAAGTTCATACAGTATAATCGAATAAATAAAACAAATAAAAACAATCTATAGTTGCCTTGAAGTTTTAGGAAGGGGGTCCCTTGGAATGGGATTCTCAAATTTGGAGGTTCTTTGCTTCAGAAATTTGGAAAACTCAGGGACAGGTGGCATCATCAGTAATGGTGACTATTCTGAATTATGGATAAATGAAAGATGGAACGGAGCGAGTTTGGCTAATCTACATGAGAACAAAGCTAAACAATAAAGGTGGGGGGTAATGTAAAAACAATGAATGACTTACGGGTAGTAAGGGTACGAATAGATGTCTCTTCTGCATTGAGAAAGAAAGAGAGAGAGAGAGAGAGAGAGAGAGAGAGAGAGAGAGAGACTAATTAGGCAAGTGAACAAGTTTCTTACTCAAAGATTTTAAGATAAATATCTGTCTGAGCTGCACATTCATGCTTTTGGTTTCATTTAAACATGATACCCGGTTAGCGATGTCAAACATCATTGGTTCTAAATGTTATCATAGTTGTCAAAACGTGTCCTGACACCACATTTAAATTAAATGAGATTTGAGAGCTGCGGTAGAGGGACAGAGATTTACAGTGAATTCTGACTTAAATTTCAGTCATTTACTCATGCAAATTATGGCGTCAGAGGAGTTAAAATATACCGCACAAGTCATATCGACTACATTAATGATACTTTTACAGCTTTGTTTTTTTTTTTTTTTTTTTTTTGGGAGGGGTGGAATTATTTGAGCTTGAGAGCCACAGTCACCAGTATGAAAATTAACACTCTGAAAATTCACAGGTTTGCATGAGGGGGAGTAAATTATCACAGAGTTTCAATACAAAGTACATTTGTGGCAAAGGCTGTATGTGTGAAAACACCTATTATATCCCCACAGGAAGAAAACCAACAGGTGCCTCTAAAACTCCTCAAACATGAGTCATGAAATTGCAGACCAGTGAAAAGAACTATTCACTAAGACATTGAATGACCCATTTTTACAACTCATGAAACTCTCAATGGCAGTTAATAATGGAGGGGGTCATCAAGGTGGCAGCATTTAAAAATCCTTATTTTTATTTTTTTTTTCCCACTGATCCATAAAATAAATGTTTTTACCAGAACAAATGTGTGAACTAAGAGAGTGTTATTTAATGAAGTCTCTTGAAAGCAAAAGATTTTGTGTGAATTTATTTTCAATGTGCCATCTGCTATAAATTGTAGTTTGGCTTGGGCAAGCCCAAATGCTTAAGTGAGTTTTTTTCTGTTCAGCTTTCTTTTGCCTGTCAAAACTAAACATCAGCTTATTTTGCCCTGTTCTTGCTGTCTTTGTTAGCAAACTGCTCCTTTTCAACAGAAAGCACACCATCTGTTTTTGCACTACTTCTCACCATAGTCCTAGCAACAATTTTGGCTTAAATTACACACTTTGCCAGCAAAATCAACTAAATAAACTGGAGCTTAACCTCTGAATCCTTGAGACTTATCTCACTAATAAAATTTAAAGTGAATATTCCAACAGAAACACTTTATCAGGCATTAATTATACATATACACTCACCGATATTTGTATTTGGAACTCCTACTTATTCTTGTGATTATCTAACCAGGCAATCGTGTGGCAGCAGTGCAAACAGTGAATGGCAGTGAGAGAGGTCAACGGAGAATGGCCAGACTGGTTTGAACTGACAGAAAGGCTACACTAACTCAGATAACCACTCTGTACAATTGTGGTGAGAAGAATATAATCTCAGAATGTACAATTGTATTGCACAGAATAGTATCTCAGAATGAACATGTTGAACCTTGAGGTGGATGGGCTACAGCAGCAGAAGACCACATTGAATTCCACTTCTGTCAGACAAGAACAGAAATCTGAGGCTGCAGTGGGCACAGGCTCACCAAAACTGGACAGTTTAAGACTGGAAAAATGCAGCCTGGTCAGTAGAATGTCAATTTCTGCTCAGGCACACAGATGGTAGGGTCAGAATTTGGCGCAACAGCATGAATCCATGGACCCAACATGCCTTGTGTCAACAGCCCATGCTGGTGGCCGTGGTGTAATGGTGGGGAATGTTTACTTGGCACAATTTGGGCCCATTAATACAAATAAAAAAATCACTTGAATACCACAGCCTGTTTGAGTGTTGTTACTGACCATGCGCATCCCTTTATAGCCATAATTACCCATCTTCTAATGACTACTTCCAGCATGATAATGCACCATGTCACAAAGCACAATTCGTCTCAAACTGTTTTCATGAACATGACAATAAGTTCACTGTTCTTCAGTGGCCTACCCAGTCACCGGATCTGAATCCAATCTGGGGATATGGTAGAATGGGAGATTTGCAACATGAATGTGCAGCTGACAACCTGCAGAAACTGTAAGATGCAATCATGTCAACATGGACCAGAATTGAAAAGGAATGTTTCCAACATCTTGTGGAATACATGCCACAAAGAATTGACTGTTTTGAGAGCAAAGGGAGGCCTTACCTAGTATTAGTATAGTGTACCTAATAATGTGCTCAGTGAGTCTATATACAGTAAATCAATAATAAGTCTTGCCACAGACACATTTGTCTATATTTGGACACATTGATGACCCCTGGAAACAGATGAATTTCTGTTTTTTGTGTTTGAGCAACATTTTAGCCTTGTCCTTCAGAGAAGGACTTGAATAACTTTGAGTTTGGAAACAACTTTGATTTTATCAGTTGAGTCATAACAACTCTCACAATATGCTTTGTGGGTGTTATAGTGGATATGACAAATAGATGTGGTTTGGTCACGGCAAACAAGATCGTCTTATGCTGCTGCTGCACAATTAGACATATATAAATCCCCTTGCAGCAGACCTAGACAAGTGATCCTGGGGAGGAGGAGAGTTTCAGAGAGAACACTATTGTATCATGCTACAGTAAAACCAGCTTATATGCAAACAAGCAACAATAGATATGTATTTAAGTTTAAGTCAGTTATTTAAAAGTTAGACAAATAGAGAGAGTACGCAAGTTGATTGGGTAACAGATTACAGGCTCTATTTTCGTTTCCAGTGTTAAGCACAGGGCTCTGTGCTCTGGACTACAACCATGCGCTCAAACTCATCCAATTTTCGTGACGCGCAACTGGCCATGGGTAGAAGTGTTCATACTGTCTATGGGCATATGTGTGCAAAAAGTTTGTGTATTCTAAAAAAATATATGGGAGGTCTATGTAAATTAAGTGGCGCAAACCTTATTGGATATATTTGTGAGAAATAAGTAATTGCGCTTAAGACGTCTGAAAACCACATCTCTTATATGTGCAAAGTCTAAACTCAGTATGTGCATTTGCATTTTGGGATTCCACCAGCAGGTGCTACTGCTTCAAAGTGCATGTCCCTGACAGTTACAATTAATATATGATGTTGTGCATCAATAGAGCAATATGATGAAATATACTTAGATTTTTTTTATAATTTAACCGTCTACATCCAATAGTCCCTATAAGCACCACCTTTTAATGCATGTAAAGAGTGTGTGATAGATGCATACATGACATTCAAGAATATGTGGTAACAATGTTCTGATTTAAATGGGACAGTCAGTAATTTTTTCCCCATTGTCTAATATACAGAAAATTGTCTATGCTTTGTGTATGGTCAGTCGCTGTTCATTGCCAATGGTGGTGAAATGCTGCATCTTTACTCTTTTTCTTTCAAAAGTAGTTGCAGAAAGGCTTTTAATCTTAATTTTAAACTAATATGATATAATTCATCTTTATATTTCAGTATGAATCCTTCTCTTACCAGTCAAAAAAACTTTAAACTTTGAAACATATTATCCAGTCAGTTGGTATCTGATACTGGATCCTCTCGATTGTTCAGGGCCAGCTACAAGGACATACATTGACGCCTATGCATACAGTCCATTTACACTAGCTATCAACATCTTATCAATGGTCTTAATTTATTGCTTGCACACACAATTTTGCTAGCCCACTTACCGCTATTTTTAGCGCATGCTTGCACGAAAATACCAAAACTTTGTGGCAATGCCCACATATCGCATACCGCTGCACATAAGACGTAGCATTAAAATAGTGGGAAAATAGAGCCCAACATGTCAAATGGCCAATCAACTTACAACATTTAGACTGAATAATTTTATCACTTAGAATAATTGAAACCTTTAAAGTTTCTTATCTCCTAATATGACTACTCTGCTTGGTCTGATGTGATGGTAAATTCAATCTAGAATTGGATTTGAATCGCATGTGACAGTGGAAACATGCTCACCCCTTCTTGATGACAATCACGATGGCTCCCAGCAGCAGGATGAGAACCACCAGTCCCCCCGCACAAGCCCCCAGGATCAGCCCCATGTCCTCCGCATGCTGGGAAACTTCCAGAGCATGCTTATGGTCCCTGCAGGCCACTGAGTGAGGAAAGAGGAAAAATGGTCATAAATCATTTAGCTGAAAGTCAGTAATACTGTACAGTTCACAAAAATAAGAATCTACTAAAAGATCTACTTGTGTTTCTTAAAGATTGAGCAAGTTTTATTACGATGTATTGTAATATTGGTCCATATGATTAAAAAAAGAGACTGAATATAATTCTGACTTGTGTTCACTTCATAAGAAACTACGTAGAAAGCATACCTTGATTATTTCATATGTCTTGATCATTAGAGTTTTATTGCATTGTAATTGCTTGTGTAATTATGTGTAATTATTTCATTAATTACAGTATAATTATTTGACAGAATAGCATTGCTAATTAGGGCTATGCAATACATTGCACAAAGAATATTTATTTAATATTATTTCGTTGTCAATTAAAATATTAATGTTAATATCACATTTTATTGCACTTTTAACTTAATAATTACTTCTCCCAGATATATATGTAGGTGCATTTTGTTATTTATTGCTGTGTATTGTTATTGGTGCACACACACACACATATATATATATATATATATATATATATATATATATATATATATATATATATATATATATATATAATGTATTTTAATTCTTCTTTGTGTATATAAATATATATATGTAGGTAATTATGTATAATTATTTTGATTATTACATAAATTATAGTATAATTATTTTCATGGCAATAATTAATTAATAAAAAATAATGAAAATTAATTATATTTCCTAAATATACAGTATATGTAGGTAACAGTTGTTGTCTATTACTATGTGTTATTAAATTTTAACTATACATTTGAAGTAAAATTATTATATTTTATTCTTCCTTTTGTTTATTTGGTGAGAACAAAACTGAGATATACTGTGTGTATTTTTAGCTATGTTGCCCTACAGAACTTTTGATTGAATATAGCATGTTATCTGAAGCAGCAGATGAGTCTTATACGATTAGAACAGAGGCCAGGTAATGCTGGCTCACACTACATGTTAATCTTGTGAAGGTATCGCAGGGGTTGGAGGGAGATGAAGAAACACTTATCAGCATCAGGCAGCCCATGAACCAGCCATAGGGTAGGGAGCTCAACCCGGGGTGCCCTCAGAGAGACAGTAAACGGGACATTGACAAAATGAGAACATATTTCTGATTGGACTTGTTAAACACTATTTATTAATACTGGATGGACGTTTAAAATTTCAATATAAACCCAATCACGTGGCGGTTATCAAAACCGCCTATTTCTGTTTTATATTCATCAAATAAATGTCATCTTAAATTTCACTCAAGTCTGCAAGTCTCCCTGATAGAAGTGATTTTTTTTTCAACCTTCTAAAAGCTGATAAGCCTATTTATTTTGCTTTCCAAATTCTGCAAGATTATATGGTTAGTTGAATGTAATTAGTTGAATGTAAAACGAGGTGCATTTATCTAGAACAGTGTTTCTCAACTGGTGGGTTAAAAGTGGGTCGCAGGTGTGCTCTGATAAGGTTGAGGACAGCAAGGAAATAACATTGCCATGGCTCTCCCTCTTTTGAAAATTTTTGCCAACCACCCAAGCAAAATTTCGTCAAATGTTGCAAATGTCATCTCATGTTCAATGCTTTAAATACACTAAATATGCTCCTCATCTGCAACACATTATTTTTATGGTGCAAGTAAAGCCTGGTTTTCACGAGTGTGTTGCGCCAATGATCTGCTCTATCCTACTGTATATCTGGAGCATGCGCGAGTCAAGCAGACTTCCCTCGGTATCGCAGCGCAGATCACAAAAACTGATGCAACCCATTTCAATTCTACAGAGAATTTTCTATTTAAAGTGCTATGGAGGAAGTCAAACCTCTCGAATAGTAGACAGACACAAATACTACAATTTAATATTATTATTATTTAGAAAGACAGCTACAATGACCATCCATGTCTTTCCTGTGCCTAAATGGCATTGCACTGTAAATACAAGAGCAAGTATATTAAGGGCTTTAAAGTCTGGACCTCCTAAACTTCTGAACAAAGTTCTCCGTCTGTGTAATACATGTTCTGTTTAAATGATGTTTGATATTAGGAAATAAACTGAATAATAAATACAATAGGCTCATAGAAATAAATAGGCTAATAAACTTGAAAAAGTGGGGAGAGAAAACTTCCTTCCTGAATCTTTTGTTGTTGACAGAATCATTTCACTTAATACATGACCTTATACTTGAAGACCATGAACAAAACATTGTAAGTTCAAAGAAAATGTGACCCAGGTGACATTAAATACAGGTATTTATTATTTATTACACATTAAGTTGCCACTTGATATCCAACATAAAATCTGGGTAGTGAAGTAAACCCTGTTGAGAACCACTGGACTAGACCATAAAGTGCCACAGTAAATGGCCTCATAATTCACCAAAACTCAGGTCTGTTGCCATCAAAGCAGCCATTCCCCGTTTAATCAAGTCTGTTCACTCTGAAAAACTAGCATGAAGTTCGGTGCCTCACTCCAAGGCATGGCAAGGCCAACAGTTTGCCATTATTCAGCCCAGCTTTGAATGGAATTGCTTGCACATCCAGGAACAGATATGGCGACATTTCAGCGACCACAAAATTTGACTCAGGACAACCACTGAGCGTCCAGTGACGACAGCTGTGTGTTCTGGCCAAAAACTGTTATGAACTGAAACTAACAGCCATTTTAAGTCTCTGTGTCTCCATTTTCTCTTCCTGTAAATGCAGTCAATTTTCAAACCGCTCAGGAGAACAGCATGCAATCTCTCTCTCTCTCTCTCGATTAATTTGAGCCCCTGCAGAGCTTCCAAAAGAAGAACTTGCCATTTTGAAAATCACAGAAATGGAAGTACCTCATTATACCATCTGCTAAGCGAACATTAATTACAACATCCTTGATCGTCAGGATAAATAAATTCATAAATATCAGAATATGAGATGAATACAGCAGGTAGTGTAATGCAATGTTTAGCAATAATGAGTGCAACACAACATTGCATTTTGATTCTCACTTCATGTATTTGTTAAGGTTTTTAATTACATCATACAGAAGAATATATGAACTAATTAACAAAATAATGAAGCAATTACCAGTAATTTCAAATAAAATAATTGCTCATTCAACTGGTAATATTACAGAGCAACAGCCTTGAACAATATCTGGAGGCTTCATTTGATCATATCTGTAAGCCTTTTGGCCATCGAGTTAGCCAGTTCACTAGGTTTTGGACTTGGTTTTCCTATCAACCGATTTCCTTCTTGCTTTTACTCATTTTCTCTTTTCCATCAGTCTACTGTATTTTTGTTTTATTAGCTCAGTGAGCTGAACTTGAATGAAAAATGTGTATGTAATATTTTGATAACAATACCGTGTGGATCGTGCCCAACTATCACCATTCGCGTTCAGAGAGAGTACCACGTAAAGATAAAAAAATGCAGCTTCATCTGTTGATAAAGTGTGAGTGAGACCGCAGCAGAGACATTTGGTTAGCATTGATGTATACGCTCTATCAACGAGACATGCCCTCGAGCATGTAAACACTAGTGCAGATAAAGAATGAATTACCTTTACGAGCGATCCGAATGCAGTTGATCCGGGTCTCCTGAGGACAAAAGAGAAAGAAGATGTAAGCTATCAGGGCAATCTGGGAGTGAGAGAAATGTGGGTGTATGTGATTTATGTGATAATCTGAATAATATCCCCGCAAGCACACAGAAATAAATTAAAACACTTGCTTTGATGACATTTACTAGCAAATGAATGGAAATGTCAGTATGACATTATGGCTCTGTTCTTGCTATTTACAGTATACTTGAAAAGCAGCTTCACAAGAAACAAGATACTTACAGGTAAACTACAGTAAAGCTACTCCATTAAAAAAGTAGTTAGCTACTATACATATGTTGCTACACTAACTATATTGAAGCTATTTAAAGAAAATATGTTTAGATACAATCCAGATGATATTATTTAATTCTACAATGACTGCAAAACTCAATAATATCACCTGATAGTTATATATTTAATTAGGGTGATGTTCCCTTACAAAAATGAACCACTGTTGTACAACTACAGTAACCACAGTTAAACCATGATATTTTTTACTAAAACCATAGTAACCACAAAATTAACCATGGTTACTACCATTCAAGTTTACTGCAATATTATGATAATAAAACCATGGTTAATTTTCAGAATTAAGAAATAGGGCTACAACATTAAATTGAACATACATTTGTACTCCAAAGTCCTTTTAAGGTTGTCCAGGCTCAAGTGAATCATTTATGTGATTCATTCGAAAGAGCCAACTCACTGAAATGAATCAGTGTTCCCAAAGCTAAATATAAGGTAATCGTTTATTTTAACCAGCTCATTTACATGAATTGCCCAAAATATCTGTAAATGTTTTCAGATATCACCGCACTCCTTGAGAGAGAGAGAGAGAGAGAGAGAGAAAGAGAGAGAGAGAGAGAGAGAGAGAGAGAGAGAGAGAGAGAGTGAGTACGGTTTAGGTGAGCACAATTAATGCATTCACAACACAATGTGACAACTGTAGCGTTTTGTTACGTTACATAGCTTCATTTTGGGAAATGTTGCTCATTACAAGAAAAGCAAATTTTGGTAAAAATGTCGGAACTCCAATCACTCTACTGCAAAATATTGTTAGTAGCATCGCTTCTTTTAGTTAACTACTTCCTAGCACTGCTACTTGGTTAGCTTGCCTTCTAAGGGAGCAGATTTAGAACGCTCTACGTAGGCAGGAACTCATGCCACATCAATAATGCTCTTTATGTGAAGAGCAAGGGAGACTCGACTTACAAATTGATTTAACCCTACTATTGTCTTAAGAAACTGCACCCTCCTTTTGTCCTTCGGTTCATTTTTGACCTGTATTGAAAACCATTAAAAATACATCAATTCTTGACTAGTGTACAATGGCACTAAAGACCCAAAATGTTTAATTATATCCATCCATCCATCTTCAACCGCTTATCCGAAGTCAGGTCGCGGGGTGTTTAATTATATTTATTATTAAAATAATAATAATAAAAAAGATTAAAAACTCATCAAACATTGGTTTAGGAAGTCTCAATTTAAATGTATTTCAATCACTTTTGGCATTTTAAACTATCTTAACTATATTACAACAATTTCTGATTGATTCTGCTTGTAGAAAATCAACCGTGTACATGTTAGAGTTGCAATTTTAGTACATGCATATTTCACAAATGTGCTTTTCCAGCAGTCAAATTGGGCAATCTTTGCATATATATTGCAACAAATCCATTCCTTTTTTTTCTGTTACAGTGTCAATTAGGTTTAATTTATATTCAGTTAAATTGTGTCGCTCTATTTGTTAAATCCTTATGAAAATTAACCATGGTTTCATTATAGTAATATTGCAGTAAACATGATTGTAGTTGCAATAGTACATTTTGTGGTTATTGCGGTTTTGCTACAAATATCATGGTTAAAATTTTGCCATCTAATGTTTTAGGAAAAAATTATGTGCAAAAGGTCCATTTACAATTGGGTGGTATTTAGCCCCATTGTACACTATCAAATATTTTGTTAATATTAAATGAGTTAGAAGTCATTTTATAATCAACATTTATCTTACTTCGTCAAAACTTGTAGTAGAAGTCTTTTAACTACACATCAACTTTTCCATGGTAAGGTTACAGATGGTAAGGTTCCCAATAGGTTCTTTGACCTATTGGGAAGAGGTCATTGGATATATTTCCATTTTAGTGCAATAACATGCTTGACCTGTAGCAAACTAAAATCTACTGTATTAGCTTGTGTTTTCTTGCATTTACCACCATATTTACAAGGTATATATGAAGTAAACATAATTTGGCATCTGGAGGAACATTCACAAACCAGCACCTCCTTCAAAAATCTTTGAAGCTCTTTACACTCCCACATATAATGTTAAAGAGTACCAATTTCTTATTTGCACTTTGTACAGCTGCCAGGGATTTTAGGATTAAACCTATGTAGTTTGACAGGGGTAATGTATGTCCTAAAGAGCCATTTGTATTGCAATAGTTTGCACCTGGTATTAATGCTATGGGTTTGGGCAAGGAGACAAGATTCTTCCCATTCTTCACTAGAAATATCTACCTCAAAATCATTCTTACATGCTGATAAGTAAGCTAAAGAATTTTCTTTTGATCCCTCTAGAAGTATATTATAAAGCAAGGATAAATTGCCCCTGTCATTTCAGTGCTTTAAAGTGTAGTTTTCTATGGTTGATAGTGGGGTTCCTGAATAAGTTTTCATTTGAGAGTACAGTGGCATGCAAAAGTTTGGGCACCCCATATCAACATTTCTGTAACTGTGAATAGCTAAGAGAGTTAAAAATGGGCCGATTTCCAAAAGGCATAAAGTTAAAGATGACACGTGTTTAATATTTTAAGCAATATTACTTTTTTATTATTATTTTTTACAGTTTCAAAGTAACAAAAAAGGAAAAGGGCCCAATGCAAAAGATTGGGCACCCTGTATTGTCAGTATTTAGAAACACCCCCTTTTGTAAGTATCACATCTTGTAAACAATTTTGTAGCCAGCTAAGAGTCTTTAAATTCTTGTTTGGGTGATTTTCACCCATTCTTCTTTGCAAAAGGCTTCTAGCTTTGTGAGATTCTTGGGCCATCTTGCATGCACTGCTCTTTTTGAGATCTATCCACAGATTTCCGATGATGTTTAGGTCTGAGACTGTGAGGGCCATGAGAAAACCTTTAGCTTGCACTTCGTGAGGCAGTCAATTGTGGATTTTGAGGTGTGTTTAGGACCATTATCCTGTTGTAGAAGCCATCCTCTTTTCATCTTCAGCTTTTTTACAGATGGTGTGATGTTTGCTTCCAGAATTTGCTGGCATTTAATTGAATCCATTATTCCCTCTATCAGTGAAATGTTTCCCGTGCCGCTGGCTGCAACACAAACCCAAAGCATGATCGATCCACCCCTGTGCTTAACAGTTGGGAGAGGTGTTCTTTTCATGAAATTCTGCACCCTTTTTTCTCCAAATATACATTTGCTCATTGCACCAAAAAGTTAGATTTTAACTTAATCAGTCCACAGGACTTGTTTCCAAAATGCACCAGTCTTGTTTATATGTTCATTTGCAAACTTCTGATGCTTAATTTTGTGTTGAAAATCCAAAGTTTTTCTTCTCGTGACTCTTCCATGAAGGTCATATTTTTGTAGTCAAAAGGGGTTTTAATTTGCCTTTCTAGCAATCTTACGTGCATTTCTCTTGGAAAGTTTTCTTGGTCTTCCAGACCTTAACTTGACCTCCCCCATTCCTGTTAACTGCCATTTCTTAATTACATTACGAACTGAGGAATCGGCAATGTGAAAACACTTTGCCATCTTCTTATAGCCTTATACTGCTTTGTGGGCATATATTATTTTAATTTTCAGAGTGCTAGGCAGCTGCTTAGAGGAGCCCATGGCTGCTGATTGTTGGGACAAGGGTTGAGGAGTCAGAGTATTTATAAAGCTTTGACATTTGCTTCACCTGGCCTTTCCAAATGATTACTGTGAACAAGCCATAGCCCTAACAAGCTAATTAAGGTCTGAGACCTTAGTAAAAGTTATCTGAGAGCTCAAATCTATTGGGGTGCCCAAACTTTTGCATGGAGCTCCTTTCATTTTTTTCAATCTAAAATTCTACAAAACAAAAATAAATACACTAATCTTGCTAAAAATTGTGAAAAGAATGTTTCATCTTTAACTTTATGCCTTTTGGAGATAAGTTCATCTTCTACTTACTTAACTATTCACAGTAACAGAAGTTTTAACCAGGGGTGCCTAAAATTTTGCATGCCACTCTATATACAAGTCCTGATCTGTAGATATTTAAAAAAAATAAGTGTTTCTGAGGGAGGTCATATTTTTTCAGGGAGGTCTAGTGAATAATAGAGTTTTATATTTGGCACTCTAAACCCGATCATACGGTAGGTACAGTAGGGACAAGCGTCACCGAGGAAGTTCATTATTCCATATATACCTTTTAAATATTTTCTTGAGTGCAGAGAAGAAGGTGGATGGTAGTGGGAGTGGGATTGATTGAAAAAGATATAGAAATTTAGGTAGAATTGACATCTTAACCATTTCTATAATTTCTTTCTGCAATTTCTCTTATATTAATCATTATCTTGATCCCTAAATATGTGAATCCTTCAGGAGCATTAGCAATAGTGTATGAGTCAAAGAGGGTTTTTCTCTCATCCCCATTTAGTTACAAGACACTCTTGTTGTTATTAGTTTTATAGTCTGAGAATTCTCCAAATGTTTTGGTATATTGTTAAGTGGCTGAATATAAGTTAGTAAATTTGTAAAAAAAAAAAAAAAAAAGCTACAATATAATCTGCGAACAGAGGTAAATGATGTTCCCTCTCACCTACTGTTATGCCTTTAATTTCTGAAATGTTTTCAATTGCCATTGCAAGGGGTTCTACTGCAAATAGAAATAATGAAAGAGACACTGGACATCCTTGACATGTACCTCTACCTAGACTGATAGGTTTTGAAATATGGTTATTTGAAATGACTTCTTCCTGTGGATCAATGGCTCAATAACTTGAGCCTTTTAAGATACCCATCACCCAGTCCAAATCGTGTAAGCGTCTCAAAGAGATACCCCATTCAATCCTGTAAAATGCTTTTTCAGCATCTAATGACAGGATTGCATGGTCTTTGGCATTTAGCTTTTTATACAATATTTTCAAAACTCTTCATGTGTTATGGAAGGTCTGCCTTCAAAGCACAAACCCATGTTGATAATTCATGAGGAGGTTCGGTATATATGTTTCCATTTTCTTAGCTAAGGCCTTACAAAGTATTTTGGTGCAACAAGACATTAAAGATATTGGCCTATAAGATGACCTTTCAGTGGGGACTTTGCCCAGTTTTAATTTAAGAGATATTAGTGCTGATTTTAATGAAGGAAGTAATATTCCTTTTTCTAATGGCTCATTAAACATTTCAAATAGATGTGGCACAAGCTTTCATGAAAACGTTTTATAGATTTCTACTGGCAGGCTGTCTGGTCCAGGAGCTTTTCCACTACTCATACTCTGTTGTGCCTCTAGCAATACTTCGGTGCATACATTTCTCTCTAGGTTACATCTTGCCTCCTCTGATAGTTTAGGAAATTGTTGTTTCTCTAAAAAATGTTTTGCCTTTCTTAAATGTCAGGGTATTCAGACTTGTAGAGGTTTTCACAATATATTTTAAAGTAATTATTTATTTCCATTGTATCGACAATGTTTTCCCCATTCACTAATGTGACTGAATTAATAGCTATATCTGTTTGTATCTTTTAAATTCTCCATGCAAGTAGCTTTCCTGGTTTACTCCCTGATCATTATAAGATTACTTTAACCACATTAAATTATTAGCAATTTCACTGCTAGTTAATTAATTATATTGGGCTTTTAGTAGAAGAATTTCTATTTGATTTAAAGGGTTATTGCTGCTAAAGAGTTGTGGTTCTAATACCTTAATTTCCTCACATGTCCATAATGTGTTTTGGATTATCTTGTATAGCTTATTATCTCACCCCTAATATAAGCTTTGAAGGCCTCCCATTTTACTGTGGCACTCGTATTTGTAAGGAAATAGTCATCTAATTTACTATCCAAAAAATTCACAAAGTCAGGGTTTTGGTGCCATCTTGCTTGAAACCAAAATCTAAAAAGGGGAGGAGACAAGATTGTTCATCTGCATTGTAAGTGTGTTTGGGGCATGGTCAGACAATATGATACTATCTTTCCAACATTTTCCAATTTTTGACTAAGCTTTTACAAATTAAAAAAATAGTAATTTCTTGAAAATGTTTTGTGGGAGTTTGAGAAGCATGAGTATTCTTGTATGCTAGGGTTAAGGTACCTCAAGATTTTAATTAAATTGAAATCATATACTTTGCAATAATCAACCAGTGGAGCGATTATTCACTGGATCCAGTACACAATTAAAATCTCCTCCAATTATATATTGTCTGGGGTATGATGATATTACTTATTACTCCGATAAAAGTAAGGGGAATTCAATAGGAGCATATATACTTATTAGATTAATTTTTGTTGTTAAGATTGTACCATTAAGAATTATGTATCTCCTTGATGGGTCTATATACTGCCTTTTCAACTGAAATGGAATTGATTTGTGTATAAAGATCATGATTCCTCTGGCTCATGAGGTGAAAGAGGCAGATCCTGACAGAGAACCTGTCCTGGGCATCTTTTAGTGAACCTGCTAGTATCATCCTTTGACAAGTTTGTTTCCTGTAAAAAGACTATATTGGATTTAATTTGTTTAATCCTACCCAATATTTGTTTAAATTTTAACAGTTTATTCAATTATCTTATATTTAATATTCCAGCTACAGATCATTATCTCCGACCTATTAATAATTTACTGTGTTATATTGTTATTGACATGTAGATATGGCTGTGTCTGACTGTGTAAAAAAATCGAACCCAAAGTGAAACCAATCATGCATTTCCCCAAATGAAAAGCATGAATAAACCCCCAGGAACAAGCTTTGGCTATGAAAAACCACATGATATGGAGCAACAATGTGTGAGCCTTAATTCATTATTCTCCCATTGGCTCACTAATAAATGAATGAAACCGGACCACAGAGCTTATCAACCCAAATCCCACCTCATAAAAGTGCAATTCAGCCACTTACATATTTGTCCATGTATATGTATATAAATAAAATAAAAGGGCAGAGAGGTGAACTAATTTTTAATGAATATTTATGATTACATTTTATTCCTTTTTAAATTGCAAAGTGTTCTGTAGTGCTAGCGTGGTTTAGCTACTCCAGATCCATGTTTTTGCACATAATAGACCATTGTAATAATTCGTAGAAAAATTGTCCACAATTTCAGTTGTCCACATGCCGATGCATAAATAGTGGCTTGCACTGCCCGAATGAAGTCCTCTGCCTCTGGAACGAATTTGAAGATTCGGTGCTGGCCGGCATGTGTAAATATCAGGTGCGCTAGGTAGAGCATAACATATCGCATATCCATGTCCCTGAGTTGGGATTTTACTCAATCGAATCGCTGCTAACGTTGACAAAACTTTTCTCTCTTCTGCCTCTCCAATTCTTTTAGAGTGTGTCAGTAAATCAGTTTTGATGCTGTTTACAACTTCCAGCCTATTGGTGGATTGTTTTGAGAGATCAGCCCTCAGCGCATTAATATAATTATTTGTTGCTTTGTTAGCTTCGCACTGCACCTCAGCCACCTATTTGCTAGCCGGGGAGGAGTTATCACCCATCAGTCTGAACAGTTGACTTCAATTGTTGTCCCGATAAAGTGGTTTTTGGTGGCAAATCTTCTTGTAGATCTTTTCCAGTGGCTTTCAAACAATTGTACACACGTTTTTGGTCATTTTAAAGGAGCTTTTCACAGACACTTAGCGATGAGCCCAAGCTATGCGACTTATCAGATACACCTCATAACTGGAACTCATCACTTCATGAATTTTTCTTTTTTATTCCACTACAAAGACAATTATAAGTGTAGTTTTATATTGGTTTCCATTACTGCTATGTATTGTTCCTTCATGGTACACACTAGACTTAACATGCCACCAGTTACCAGTAGAGACCCACAGGGACAATAGTTATCACTAAAACCAATACAATTTCTATTAAAACCATTATGATTTTTGTGAGGGTTGTATTTTTTTTTCTCAGCGGGGGTATCTTATCTTTTAGAACAGTCATCTCAGCTGGTTTGTGCCTATGATTCCTTAAAATGCTGTCTACCTAGGCAGCTCTCTAGTTTACAGAACAGAGCCTAAGCCCACTTCCACACTAATACGTTGTCAGTTCAAAACACTTTGATTGTGCTATGTTTACCCAACTTATTCACACTAAAACTGCATTTTCCTCTACAGAAAACTGCGAATTTTGGAAACCCTCTCTAGCAATGCATAATTTCGAAAACGATGATTGAAATTTGAAAAACTACTGTACCACCCCATTCGTCTGCCCCCACTATAACACACACAAACACACACACACTTCAGTAAGTGATAGAAAGATATGATCAAATTAAGATTTACAGATGCAAATTGTGGCTTTATGGGGCAATTATGCAAATGCATCCACCTAGATTGAAGTCAAGACCTTTTTTCCCCAACGGCTGTTAAATTGCATTGAAAAACAGCTTCAAGTTGCCTCCTCCTCTCTCACCCATCTTTCACCAGGTCAGGGTGACATATTTACCACCATATTCTAATGTGTCATTAAAATATGTGTCGCGCTGCCCTCTGTCGGGTTAGTGGGGCTGAGGAAGGGGGCTTCTGGAGGGGCACTGAATGACAGCAGGGAAATTAATTGCTGTGAGATTATATGATATGCAGGTCACACTACATATTGGTTTACAAGGTCTGTTAAAGGGGGTAATGCCGAGTTCACCACCATTCAATATGGTCAATACTCAGAATGAAAATGTATCAGCTTGTCACATCCACAAATTACTGTTATGTGTGATGATGAATGGGAGCTGTGAACAGCCATTGCATTCATAATTAAAAAAATGTCTGAGGAAATGAGCGGAGAGTGGCCATGAAAAACGTCAATATATGCATTGCTATGCAGTTGGTAAGGTGGTCAGAGGGGTTTTAGAGACATTTAAAGCTCTAAAAAAGGGAGTTGTGGGCGGTTGCTCAGGTGTTGCCATGTGGTTGCTAAGTGTTGTTAATTAAGCACATTCAAATGAGTAATTATGCTTCCAATTCAGACCAAATCTAATAGAGCGATCCATAAACCTCCACCTAATCATCAAAAATAATTGTCAAAATAAAAAGCATCAGCTCAGCATTCAGCGTGACTCGTGTTAAAAAGATTTATTCACATTTATCAACCTGAATGATAAACAATCAAATATACAATAACTTGAATGAATTTGACTCATCGTGTACCACAAAACTAATTTTTAATGGTGATTGCCAGACATTGACTGGTAAATGCTAATGTTTGTGACCTATTAAGCATTCATTACTGCCCAATAGAGGAGTGCATTTCTGCACAATCCTATTAATAGATACAATGTTAACTTTGAGTGAACATGAGTCTAAGTAAGTGTGTTAGTTTTTGTGGTCTAAATCAATAGCCTCACTTTTATACCATAGGAACACTAAGGAGTCATGTCTGTGACTAGAAGACAGAATCTGACTCTATAGGCCTCATTAAAATGACAAGTGATGATCAAATTCTTGTCTAAGCTGAACTTTTTTAGAAGCTATCATGTACCGCAGTCTGGATCGCTATATAGCACGAGAATACATCAAACCCAAGCACCACAACAAGTAATAACCAGCACCTTAACAGAAGAAGATGTATTTAGATGTTGTGATCAAATGATTTGTCTGCTTAAACAGCTTTCAAAGATTGCTAAAGAAGCCCATATCTTTATTGTATTTACATTATGTAATTGCCTATAGGTATTTACATTATTTGTAATAGGCAGGATAATATACAATCAGCTGGTCATTATGCAAGTACATTCAGCAATCCATTATTGCAAAATAAACCCTAACAGGGTGGTCAGGACCCTGAAGCTGATCGGAGGACTCTTGTATAACGGTTTATTTAGCGATAATGTCCAACTGACTGTGGATTGTCCTGCTTATTACATGGCTACTTACCAAATATGTCATTAAATGGACATGAAACATTGATGGGTTGAAATTATTTTATAAGCTTACTTGTAGAGATTGCAGAGTATTGTCAGAAGTAGGAAAGGTGGCTTGCAATACCTGGATGACAAGTCTGATTTCACTTTATTGCCATCAGTCTGACCACTGGATAGTGCAATTAATCAAGTATTCAAAAGAGATGTGTAATAACGCAAAATAAACCCATTCAGTGAAACAAGATAATCCTGTTCAACATGTCATGGTGTTCATTAATCTTTTTGGAAAACATGATGGAGGGATTTCTTATATTACTACCTTACATTTCATAGCTAAAAGTACTTGTTCATTTTGATTAATTAAAGAAGCAAACATAATTTATTACACTTGTCCCTATCTACAGGTTTCCTCATTTGCTGACTGGGTTTCCCAGTTCTTCCCCAGAAATAACAAAACATTTTTAATTTGAATCCTGTTAATTTGAGTAAATATGTCTGTCTCTTACAAACTTTAAATCCTCTAAGAAAAGAGTCTTAAAAGTAAGGAGACATTTTCCATGAGAGTGTGCATTATTTTAGCCAGGTCTGATGAGTAGATCAAGGCTGATGATCTAGTTCCCTGTCTGTCGCTCACTTCGACGTTGTGTCGAAGAAGCAACACTAGAGATCTCTCTTGAGTGCCGAATATGCATCTATTCTTTGAAAAAGGCCAATGAGAAGTTGGCAGACAGTATTTGCATACCCCGCCCCCGGACATACGGGTATAAAAGCGAGGAAATACGTTGATTTCATTCAGGAGTTCATTTTCTTCGGAGCCGATGGTTGTACTGCAGCGAGCTGCGAGTCACACACCCGTTCCTGTTCCTCTGACGTGCTCTGATGTTGGATCTACGGCGCATTACAGCGGCTTTCTCCTTCTCTGCACGGTAGTGCAGCTTGCCCCTGGGCAAGCTGTAAAAGATAACTTTCCTCTATTAGAGCAATACACAGCGGCTTCCGCCCTGCACACCATGGCCCTCCTGCAAGTCCACCAGGCCAAGGCGCTCAAAGATCTGCACGGGCCTAATACCCTAATACCGATGCTCTCAGCAACCGACCTCACCCTTAGAGCCACGAAGGTCACAGCGCAGTCACTCGGGCAGGCGATGGCCATGCTCGTGGTCCAGGAACGACATCTGTAGCTGAACTTGGTCGAGATGCGTGAGACCGACAAGGCTCAAGTTTCTCAACGCCCCTGTCTCCCAGTTCAGCCTCTTTGGCGACACCACTGAGGACTTCGCCCAGCAGTGCTCCGCAGTGAAGAAGCAGATGGAGGCCATATCTCACATCCTGCCCCGCCAAAAGCCTGCCGCCATGGGCCATGCCCCGTCTGCCCGCCAAGGGCATCCTCCTGCGGTTAAAAATAACCCTGCTCCGCCTCAACCCAGGCCCAGCTCTCAGCACCAGTGTCGAGCACCCCGCAGGAAGCAGACGCCTCCCGTCTCAAGGACCCCTTGAGGACCTGGAAGGCTCCCAGGCACTCCTGAGATGCTCGACCCAGAGCCCGAGATGTTAGCTCCGGAGCTGTTAAGACCACTTTGTCCCCTGGTGAAGGGCTGGGAGGAGAATCTTTTGTTGGATTTATTTCATTTGCCGCCGCCCCTACACTGGGCTGCGGTACCCACATTCTCAATAACAAAGCTATTTCCTTTGTCTCTGTGTCACCTGGCCCGCAAATGCTGTTCTCACAGCACCCTGCTGCCAGACCTCCACAGTTCCAGCATGCTGGATGTGGACCTTCCGCCTCAGCCCCACGACAGTCGGTGCTGAGGCCAGGCAAAACGGTCCCTTTTAAACTCTTCCAGAGACTCCTGGGGCATATTGAATCCATATGGTCGCGTCGCTGGGGTTGATGCATATGAGACCGCTTCAGCACTGCCTTCAGACTCGAGTCCCGAGACGAGCATGGCGCCGTGGCACGCACCGTGTGATGATCACCCCCACTTGCCGCCAAACATTCAAACCCTGGACAGACCTCTGCTTTCTACGGGCAGGAGTACCCTTGCAGCAGATGTCCCGACGCATCTTGGTCATGACCGACGCCTCCAGATTGGGTTGGGACGCCGTGTGCAACGGGCACGCAGCTGCGGGCCGTTGGAGAGGGGCCCCGCTGCGCTGGCATATCAATTGCCTAGAGTTGGTGGCTGTTTTTCTTGCCCTGCAGAAGTTCCTCCCATTAGCTCGGGACAAACATTTCCTAGTCAGGTCAGACAGCACCACCGTGGTAGCGTACATAAATCGCCAAGGCGGTGTACGCTCCCGCCACATGTCACGTCTCCTCCTTTGGAGCCAGCAGCGACTCAATTCAAATATGTGATAGCTGACGTCACAACAATGCTTGCCCAGCAGAGAGTGGAGGCTTCACCCCTAGTCGGTCCAGCTGATTTGGGAACGGTTTGGCAAGGCCCAGGTAGACCTGTTTGCCTCCCGAGAGACCTCCCACTGCCCGCTCTGGTATGCCCAAACAGAGGCTCCCCTTGGGGCAGACGCACTGGCACACAGCTGGCCTGTGGGCTGCGCAAGTATGCATTTCCCTCAGTGAGCCTTCTTGCACAGGTGCTGTGCAAGGTCAGAGAGGACGAGGAACAAGTCACCCTGGTGGCTCCTTATTGGCCTACTCGGGACTGGTTCTCAGACCTCGTACTCCTCGTGACAGTCCTTCCCTGGAGAATTCCCCTGAGGTAGGACCTTCTTTCTCACGGACAGGGCACTCTCTGGCACCCGCACCCAGACCTTTGGAACCTCCATGTCTGGCCCCTGGATGGGACGCATAAGATCTAGCTGGTCTACCACCTGCCATCATAGACACAATCAGCCAAGCCAGAGCCCCTTCTGCCAGTCATCTTTACGCCCTGAAGTGGCGCCTGTTCGCAAATTGGTGTTCTAGAAGGGAGGCTGTCCCCTTCCACCCTAAAGGTGTATGTCGCTGCCATCGCGGCCCACCACGATGCAGTAGACGGCAAGTTTTTGGATAAGCACGACTTAATTATCAGGTTCCTAAGAGGCGCCCGGAGATTGAATCCCTCCTGGCCAAGCCTGTTCCCCTCCTGGGATCTCTTAGTGGTCCTCGCGGGCCTCCAGAGACCTCCCTTCGAGCCGCTAGAATCAGTCGGACTCAGGGCCCTCTCTCTAAAGATGGCCCTGCTGACCTCCATCAAGAGGGTCGGGGACCTAGAAGCATTCTCTGTTAGTGACACTTGCCTGGAGTTCGGTCTGGCAGACACACATGTGGTCTAAGACCGCGACCGGGCTACGTGCCCAAGGTTCCTACCACGCCCTTTAGAGACCAGGTAGTGAACCTGCAAGCGTTTCCCCGGGTGGAGGCAGACCCAGCCCCTTCGTTGCTGTGTCCGGTACATGCTTTGTGTACCTACTTGGACCGCACATAGAGTTTTAGATGTTCTGAGCAGCTCTTTGTCTGCTTTGGCGGACAGCGGAAAGGGAACGCTGTCTCCAAACAGAGGCTTTCCCACTGGGTCATGGACACCATTTCATTGGCCTATCACACCCAGGCCATAAACCCCCCCCCCCCTTGCGGTCCAAGCACACTCAACAAGGAGTCTTGCGTCCTCATGGGCACCTCCCGTAGAGCAGCGGGTTGGGAACACCGAATACCTTTGCAAGATTCTACAATCTCCAGGTTGAGTCAGTATCATCCTGTGTTTTCTCAGGTCCGAGCCCGTAGAACTCGGTAACACACTGACGGTCTGGCTGGGTGGATCGCTTGCACCTGGCGCCCTTTCCCTCAGACGAGGTAAAACTGTGCGCTTTCTCTATCAGGAGATCCCACTCATTCGGATCCCTGGATGATTCCTCCCTAGCTCTTTGGGTCTGCAGTTCAGCGAAGGAACTCGCCGACCCAATCCATTGCAGGTACTTAATCTACCCTGTACTTGAAAAGGTGCTCTTCAGGGCAGGACTCCTACGTGGACTCCCCCTGTGTGTATTATCTGCGGTGCGGTCCCCTTACGAGTGGACCCACGTCTCCCTTAGGCAGTTCCAGCTGCCCTCCGTTTGCTGTGTTGTAGCAACTCCCCCCTCTAACGAGGTTGGATCTACCACTGCGCCATTTCCACATGCCGCCTGAAAAACCCATGTGATGTATTCACCACTCTTACCTCCCCTTCAGGGCAGGGGTGGTCTCCTCAGGGTCTTTTCTCCTTGAAAGAATAGGAAACTGGGTAAGACACCCTTCCCTCGATGCGTGTAAGGGCCCTGGCTGTTCTTGCTCTATGTGAGAAACATAGAGAGAAAAGAGGGCCAGCCAGGCTTGGCCCACTCCCAGGTTGGCAAACGTCGCCTTGTTCCCCTGCATAGGGTAACCAGAAGGATTCAAGCGACTTTTTTGGCTCATTGGGGAAGGGTACGTGCAGTCTGACACAGCTGGTCACTTCTGCACGTAAAATACCTGCCCGCTCCTGTGTCAGCAGTACACGTACATTGCTCAGTGCATGGAGGAATTTAAATTGGACCCCTAGTGTCGCTTCTTCGCCACAACGTTGAAGTGAGCGACAGACGGGGAAAGTCTCGGTTACGTATGTAACCTCCGTTCCCTGATGGAGGGAACGAGACGTTGTGTCCTCCTGGCCACGTCACTGAGCCGAGCCAATGTAGTGGCCGGACCATTTCCGGCTCCTCAGAAAAATCCTGAATGAACTCGATGTATTTCCCCGCTTTTATACCCGTATGTCTGGTGGAGGGGTATGCAAATACTGTCTGCCAACTTTTCATTGGCCTTTTTTCATAGATCAGAGGCATATTCGGCGCTCAAGAGAGACCCCTAATGTCGCTTCTTTGACACAATGTCTCTTTCCCTCCATCAGGGAACGGAGGTTACATACATAACCTAGATGGTATTGATACTTGATAAATTTGCTTAACCTAGAAGTAGCAATAACACCCAACCCTAGCTACTAAGTTGCTTTGTAGAATATTTTAGAGTGTTATCCATGTGAAGATCAGTTCAAGATGTTTAAATCAAAGGAACCACCAAAAGAGAAGAAGAGAACCACCAAAGATTACTCAATAAGAAATATATATATATATATATATATATATATATATATATATACATATATAAGAAATATGGCATCAAGAAAAACATGGGGTAAAAGTAAGTTCACGCAACGATAGACATGCTCTTGTGATAATGTCTCAAGTACGATAATTAAATGAGAAATTATCTGATAAGTATAAAAGAAAATCAGAACTGCTGTATGAGTTGCCTCGGAACAAGTTTGAGAGTTGAATAGCTATGAATGAGACTTGACCTGAAAGCATGATTAAAGAAAAAGACATGATAACACATACTATTGTTGAAATACTTTTGAAAGGAACTGAGAAACTAAAGATACTACTAAGACACAACTAAGAAAGAAAGGGAATGTACTTGAGTAGAGCCTGGTCACAGACTGAGAGGTTTATAGTAAATGGATTGTCAAAGTGGCAATCAAGTCTAAATTGTCATTATGTTATGATTGCCACTAGAGGAATGGAAATAGTGACTAAAATTCCTCAGGGGACTGCATAAAGTCCTGAACACGTTGATAAATTGTTAGCAATTATGAAGCATCATAAGGCCAATGTTATTAACGCAGGAGAAGATTTAGATTGATGGATAGAAGCTTTTCCGAAGGAGATGCACACGGTACACAGCTAAGGCGCTGGTGAGAGACATCACACAAACAATGAGTTTGAGTGGGGCATAGTATTGTGCCAGGACATTATGCCATTTTTCGTAGCCCTTGCAGTCAGGTTTGGAAGCAAGCAGCCATATCAAGTTCTCCAAGTGATACCAACAGTGGTGAATATAGTGGTTGGTAGTCCACACCGACATGTAGTTCTGTCGGCTGCATATTCATGCTGTGAATGTCCCATTCCATCACATCCCAAAGGGGTTAAATTGTATTAAGATCTGGTGACTGTGGAGGCCTTTGGAGTACACTGAACTCATTGTCATGTTCCTGGAACCAGTTTGACATGACGAGTGCTTTGTGGCTTGATGCGATATCCTTCTTTGTGGCATGACGCAATATAGAGGATGGGTAGATCGGGGTCACAAAGGGATGCACATGGTCAGCAACAATACTCAGATCAGCTGTGGCATTTAAATGATGCTCAGTTGGTATTAAGGTTCTTAATGTGTGCCAAGAAAACATTACCCACACCATTACACCACCACCTCCAGCCTGAACCGTTGACACAAGGCAGGATGCATCCATGGATAAATTTTGTTTACACCAAATTCTGACCCTACCATCTGCATGTCACAACAAAAATCGAGATTCGGCAGACCAGGCAATGTTTTTCCAATTATCTGCTGTCCAGTTTTGGTGAGCCTGTGCACACTGCAGCCTCAGTTTCCTGTTCTTAGCTGACAGTAATGGTGCCTAGAGGGTGCTGCTGTAGCCCATTCAAGGCTCGACATGCTGTATGTTCAGAAATGCTTTTCTGATGGCACTGTTGTAAAGTGTGGTTATTTGGATTCCTGTCACCTTCCTGTCAGCTTTGACCAGTCTGGCCATTCTACCCTGACCTCTGTCATTAACAAGCCATTTTCGCCAACAGAACAGCAGTTACAGAAATACTCTAACTGCTCAGTAGCCACCCGGACTCCTCATGAAATACTGTGCACTGCAAAGATAACAAATTAGCTTTATTGTGACCGACATCATGCAGACATTGTTATTTCAAATAACAGCTGCAAAATTGTGCACTTAAAAATGGCAGTAAGCCTCAATAATTTGCTGCAACTACAATACTATGAGAACACGCAAAATTAGGTGTATCTATACATCAGAAATCAATCAATAAAACCAGCCTATCTTGCACCAACAATCATGCCATGGTTGAAATCACTGAGATCTATCATCTTCTATTGCAACATACAGATGTGAAATACAACTGGCACTCTAACACAGCTAATGTGCATGTCGATTAACATCCAGTCTATTTTTTGTGATCTCCCCACCATTTCGTCAAATATCTGGGCCTCTGAGTGGACTAGCAACTTAATCTAGGTGTTGTTGCAAAGCTGAGATGATGCATACTAATTCATCATCAGTAGTCGACAACATATTTTCCCCTTGATTTGTAGATCATACCTTTTATGCTGGACTGCATATTTTGTTCTGGAAATCTGAGACGAAACATTTACTTAAGCAAGCTCACAGACAAATAGAAAATGTATCTAAGGAAGGAAAGCAGCAGAAAACTATCTTAGGAAAGAGCTGGTATAAACTTTGTGTCTACTTGGGGCTTACAGATGCAGACATTTGTCTATGTTATCTAATCGAGATCATATTTCACTCTATCGTTCTTTTGAAAATACTGCAATTTGGTAACACTTTCTATGAAGCTTGTATTTACAATGCAATGTAAAGGCATTATACATGCACTATGCTGCATTCATTATATCTCATAATATACCGTATAATTTAAAATAATAAAAAAACATATTTCTACTTGATTACCACAAGGTGGTGCTCATTTGTAACACAGAGATTTTCAGGTCTTATCTTGTTATTTTATGTAACATGAATGCAAATGAGATGGAGTTCTGTAAAAGTGAAAATCTTCACTTCCATTCATTCATCCTGGGACATTTCAAGTGTAAATTTATTACACAATCCTAGCCCCACCTGTGCCAAGTTTAAGGGATTAAATACACCAAATACAAATGGAACCCAAGTAAAAACAATGTGACAGGTTTATTGGTTAGTTGTGATCGCTCACCCCTCTGAAGTTACTGGAGGCCTGGAAGTAGATGAGGTAGCTCTTGCTGGGGTCCAGAGGAGTATTCCAGTAGCCGTTGTAGGTGTGGTTGTCACCGACGGTGAAGGGAGTGGCCTCAGGTAAGCTGCTAGGCGGGAGTTCAGCGGTGTAGTAATGAGAAGGTGCACCACTCGCTCCTCCACCTCCTCCTTGCGCATCCGCATGAGAGGACAGAGCAGGGAAACACTCCATGTGACCCAATTCCCTCCTCCTCACCTGTCTGGAGCCATCCTCCTCCACCACAACCACATGATATGTGCTGCACAGAGAGACATGAGGCCTTTGACTCACTCAGCTGTACACAATGCTCGAAATTCTGATTGGCTGAGCTATGTTTAAAGCTGTTATGAAACAGCTGTTAAACCAAGACAACACATCAGATGAATTCTCTGTAGATGAAGTTACTGTTCACAAACAAACACTGCGCTCTGGAACTTTTGGGTTCTTTGGGCTTTGGAGAAAATGTCTATGGGTGCCAAACTGAGCTAATAATGTCCAAAAAAAATTGTTTTGGGGTTGAAACAGTGCATTTCCAAAATATTTGGGCTTCTTTAAATTTCTATTAGGATTGTGAAAATCTAATAATGCGTTTTGTATAGTGAAAGATTTCCAGCTATACTCACACTATACTATGCGTTCCTTTCACTCCCATTGAAACACATACGAACACCGAAGAACGGAAATTCAAGCTTATGCAAATACATTTTGTACGACACTATTTCAAAGCTGCGTGTTTTATTTTTTTATTAATTATTATTATTTGTTTTTAAGTTTTTTATCCCCTTTTCTCCCAATTTGGAATGCCCAATTCCTGCTACTTAGTAGGTCCTGTGGTGGTGCAGTTACTCACCTCAATCCGGGTGGAAGAGGACAAGTCTCAGCTTCTGAGACCGTCAATCTGCGCATTTTATCACGTGGCTCGCTGTGCATGAGACCGTGGAGACTCACAGCATGTGGAGGCTCATGCTGCTCTCTGTGATCCACACACAACTTACCATACGCCCCACTGAGAGCGAGAACCACTAAACGCAAATAAGAGGAGGTTAACCCATGTGAATCTACCCTTCTCTCTCTCTCTCTATATATATATATATATGTATATATACTGTGCATTTTCACATTGAGAATAAATGTATTCATGTAAAAGCTGAAAAAGTTTGCTTTTATGATGAAAATACGGGGCATTTCAAACTGTTCTGAGACCAGTGCAGACAGACAGCACACTGGAGGTTAAGTCATTCACTAAATAGGGAGCAAGGGTGCATCCTATTGTTCTCTATGCAGTTAAGTGTATTCACTCCTAAAATCTGATCAAAAGTTCAGTTTCAGGCTGAAGGTTTTCACTCAACATGTTTGACAGACATGGGACAATGATAATCAGAACATAGATTCACAATTTATAATGTATCATTTTATTTTAACATGGTTGACAGTGATTGGATGATGCTGGTCATTAATTTGAATAAGAATTATTAATTCAGCTTTACAGAAAATCAGCTGTAATGTCTGTAACATCCTCCTGGACACATAATAAACTATTTGATGAATAAAATCTGACTTTCTATAGCTTGATATTACTTAACATTTCACAACTTAGTCCCGCTGTCCACATATGTGGACATAAATTTTTAGGAACATTTTTATCTGTATTTTTTTTTTTGCTTGTTTATTAGTATTTTTGCTTTTTGCAGTATTAAATGAGAGTGTCTTGACGCTTTTTTTTTTTTTTTTTTTTTTTTTTACTTTTCAGTTTTTTAATGTTATTGTATTGTAGATTCATCTGTACAGAACTTCGGTCAGCTTTGCTGTGTTTGAGTGCGCTTTAGAAATAAACCTTACTTACTATTATTTGCTTGTTTATTAGGTGCTACTAGATTCAAATCAAAAAGGGAAATGGAAAATGCACACAGCTGTCACGCAGGGGTCTCGTGAGGTTATAGCGCTTTTTGGCATATTTATTTTCATTTTACGTTACAGAGCAGCTCTGACACGCTGCAATCTATTTCCTTTTGTGATGCATGGAAGAAAAAGTCAGCTGAGTAAACGATGATGATCAGGGTAACATAGTTATAGTTATTAATCTATCAACTTAAGCTGCAAAAGAAGTTGTCTACATGTCATTGGCTCTTGTATGTGGGATATGTTACCTAATAGGCGCTCCTCTCCCCAGGGCTGGACGCAGCAGTACAGTGATGGTGCTCTCTGATTCACTCAAAGGAGAGGGGACGTCTTCATAATCAAACGCCGGCGCTAATTCAGAAGAATAAAAAAAAAGTGGGAACAGACAGAATGAAGACATTTTAAAACATACTGAATTAAAACACACACACTCAAATGGATCTTTCAAAGTAGTCTTGCTTTTCCACTGATTTGAAACCTTTACACCACAGAGGCCTTGAGAGCAAAACCCGCCCAGACAGAGCAAGGGAAATGAAAACACAGTAATGGAGGCGGATAAGAGTGATTCACACTCCTTTATAAAGTCTCTTGAGGGGCAGCACAGAACACAATTCCTGCTCCCATTCCCTCTTATTATCGGAAGTCAATTAGTGTACCGGTACACTGAAATGGGTTAATGTCTCATTCTTCACTACACCACAACAAGGACAAAAAGTGCACTGTGCAGAATTGCATTTATGGAGTATTATGATTGTGTACCTATAGCAAAATTGAAGAACAGGAAGAAAAACACACACACACACACACACGCACACACACACACACACACACACACACACACACACACACACACACACACACACACACACACACACATGAAAACGTTCTGCTCGTGCATTGTGCTCACTCACTAACCCTCATGTCACTTCACTTTCACTGTAACACTTTACATTAATATTCTCTTTGATAAGGGTTTATAAAGGATTCAATAATGACTAATAAGTCATTATAAATCATTGATATATGGTTATAGACAAATTAATAAAAGGGGCAACTTTCATCCAATACTTGCCAAATAGTGAGCGTTTTGTAACATGTTATAAATGCTTAATAAATATACTTGTGCATACTCCTCAGAAACAAAACAAAATCCCTAATTCATGATTTATGTCACAATGCAGCAAAAATAAATTATTAATGTGAAAGTAAAATGAGGCATTATTTCATTTTTGCTACAGTCCGCTTTGTGTTTATGTTGAAGGAATGTAGTAACGTTAGTAAGCTATGTACATAAAGGTTTAATGGTCATCAGGCTTTATTATATGATATATGTTGTGAATGAGCATGAAGATCTGAAAAGTGTTTTTGTAGAGAACTTGTACTAGTTAAAATCATTCTTTATAAGCCAATGTGACAAGAAAATTGAGTCTAGACATTACAGTCATGAATATAAACAGAAAATGACATAATCTCTCCTTTTATTTTCACTATAATACTCTGTTTGTGCTTTATTGTGACATAAATCATGAATAAGGACATTTATGTATTGATTCATTAAGTATGAATAAGCGTATTAAGCATTTATAACATGTACGTTATATACATGTACGTTACGGAGTGGTGGTGGTGTAGTGGGCTAAAGCACATAACTGTTAATCAGAAGGTCGCTGGTTTTATCCCCACAGTCACCACCATTGTGTCCTTGATCAAGGCACTTCAGGTTGCTCCGGGGGGATTGTCCCTGTAATAAGGGCTCTGTAAGTCGCTTTGGATAAAAGCGTCTTCCAAATGCATAAATGTAAATGTAAAAAGTACTGGATGAAAGTTCATGAGTTCACTTTTTTATGCATGTTGCTATAATTATATAATCATATAAATGATTTATAATACATCTGTAAATGACTTATTAGTCATTAATATAACCCTTTATAAACCCTTAACAAAGCAAACATTCACGTAAAGTGTTACCATTGAGCTACAAAGATATATAGTGAAAAAGGAGTCACAATTTGGTATGTTTCTCAACCAAAGCGCTTCAGAGGATATTAATTAAAACACTCCAGTCGTATGTATTACCTTTATCCTGACATTATGGATTACATTCATGCTGCCTCTTGTTTGGAGCTTAAAAGTTTTGGACCTCATTGACTTGCATTGTAAGAACAAAAAGTCCTTATATAAAACTATTTTAAGTTTGTGTTCCGCAGATGAAAAAATTCATACTGGTTTAAAAGGACATGATGATAGAATTATCATTTTTGGGAGAACCTTTCCTTTAATAGAAACTTTTTTGAAAGAAAGTGTTGAAATAACGCTCAATGTTTGGTCAGAACAACCAAAGAGACCAAGACTGATCTGCTGCTATTTAATAATTGCTCTACTGAGTCACTGAATGCAAAGCCTACGAACAACACCACAAGCCTGTCATTTCATTGTGTGGATCAAAAGAGTTCCCAGTCGTGTTTACCATTCTCCCCTCAGTTTACACTGTTCTCCCCATAGTTTGTCCACCTAAGCCTGGTAAACCTTGGTATCAATATTTCTGCTGTTCAGCGAGTCAATTTCGCCAAAAGAGTTGCTTTTGCCTCACAATGAAGTCTAAATGAAGTCCAAATAAAGTCTGAATAAATCCTAAAGCAATGAAAAGGCCCTTGCAGGTATCTAACATTCATTTGAGTGATAAAACCAAAGCTCATCTCGCTTCTAGTGGAATTTTAATTTAATACTTAAGACGCAGCAATAGTCAGCAAAAAGCCAGACTTGTATTATAGTATTTTAAAGATATGCTATTGATTTCAGCATCACTTACATTTAAATTAAACTAAAACTCTGCCATGATTTACTCCGTGCAACACAAAAGCAGATGTTTTGTAGAATGTATGCTGCTCTTTTCCATACAATGAATGTACAGTATATAGAGTCAAGGGTTTGACAAAAGTAATGAAAAAAATACTGTAAAACTGCTAGAAAAGTAATCCATATTGAATTACATTTTTGGACTTGTGAGCCATTTTCCAAGAGTTTTGAAGGAATGCCTTGGCTTTGTGTGATGAACAGACCAAAATCCAAATCTTAATTTGTTGAAAATCTTCAAACTAGTGCCTCAAAACGCGTCACACCAAGTTTAATGTCAATGATGTCAAACGACATTGGTCAAACACTCATGTGTATAGCGCGACTGACTGCAGCATGACAGGTTTAAATATGTGCAAGTGTACATGAGATTTGAGAGCTTCGAGAGAAAAGAACAGTGTGAGTATTCTGCTAACTATCTTCGTTTATGTTCCATGCAGGACCACAGTCAGACACGTTGGGATAAGCGTGCGGTGAGAACGATGGGTGAATCATTCCTTGTTTCCACACATATTTCCCTTACCTGATATGTTGGTGGTGATTTCGGTGAGGGCGGTCTGGCCGAAGCCCTTGGCGGTGCGGGCGCGAACTGACACCAGGTATGTGGTTCCTGGGTGAAGGCCAGAGAACATGTGATATGTCTCGTTCTTCAGTTTGGAGACAGTGCGGCGTGGACCAGGAACATTGATGCCGGGGTCTGATGACTCAATGCTCTGATAGCTGATCTAAAAATGGAAAAAACACAGTGAGCTCAGAGGAAATGATGTCACAATACTGTGTAATTGAAAGCTGAAGGGTTACCCATTGTTCGAAAATCTAGTGGGCTGCCTCTATAGGCAGTATATTTGAAGGCACTATAAAGAAGGTGCATTCCCGACACAAAGAAACAACTCCAGAACGGATTGTACTGTTACAAGCACAGTGGAAAAAGACGTTGAAAAAAGGTCACTCTATATTAGACCACCTGAATAACTAGCGTGTATTAATAAGTGGCTTCCCATTGTTTTCAAAGATAATTCTTATAACCACACAATCATCATTCTTGTTTTAACATATTACAGTAAAAAAACAAGCTCTTATACAAAGATTTTCTAAAAAGGCATTATCTTGACAGGCTTCATGAGATGAACCAAACTGCTTAAATATCAGTCTGTTCCTCATAGAAAGCTATCATATGACTTCAGAAAACTTGAAATACAGCACATTTTTTTTATTGTTCTCAGAGATCGGAAGTATAAATTATTTTCTTGTATGGAAAACAGCAACTTGTATTTTCTGGAAAATCTCTCATTTTATGTTTCACAAAAGCAAGTTTATCTTTTGTAATGACACGGCACCCTGAAAAATTTTGATTTTTGGGTGAGCTATTCCTTTAAGAGTCCTGATATGCAATCTTCTCTATTCCACCTTTTGCTGCTCTCATAAAACACTTTCTAAAAATATTTGACTGTTGCCTTGCCTGTGCAAAGAAACTACAATAAAACTTTAATTTAATTACATTTTATGGGGAATCATTTCAGCTGTGTCTCTCTGCACCCCACAAGATCTGTCACCTTATACACTGCATTTTAAAAATAGTTCTTTTAATAAAATGTTAGCACAGCAAATCCACCACTGAGACATCATTATCAAATCTATCAATAGAACTTAGTCCATCAACAACAACTTACAATACAACAACACGTCGCTTCCTACTAAGCGTTCAACGCAAGCAGAGTATTATATGTGTATACAACCCGGTATCACGCCAAAGCGTGAAATAGACACGCTGGTCCACTAGCGGATGCGTGTCGGTGTCACGCTTTGCCTCCTCTAGGCGTGTACATGACACGCGTGCGTCTAGGTAGAATACCGGCAGGGGGCGATCGTTTCCTCAATGCCAACAACTCTCCGCGCACCAAAGAGAAAGCGATATATCGCGTTCTCCAGTTCCGGTTAGCAGGATATATATTTTTTTATATAAACATATTTTTTAAATATATATATATATATATATATATATATATATATATATATATATATTTACATCAGCATAAGATACTCGACAGCCCACACACACATATAACAACGTTAGGCACAGCAACGTTAGGATTTCTTCATGAAAGCAGCACTATAATGAACAAATATGTCCTGAACGTAGTATGTGTAGTAACCCTTTATTGTCACATAGTCACAAAGTGAAAGTAAGCAGCGAAATTGGCCATCATCCTGCCCGTGCGAACGTACAATACGACAACGGTATCGCTTACTCTTTGGTGCGCGGAGAGTTGTTGGCGTTGAGGAAATGATTGCCCCCTGCCGGTATTGCAACTACACGCGCGCGTCATGTACACGCCTAGAGGAGGCAAAGCGTGACACCGACACGCATCCGCTAGTGGACCAGCATGTCTATTTCACGCCTCGGCGTGATATCGGGTTGGTGTATATTCTAACAGCCGAGGTAATTGAAGTGGGCCGAGGTGATGAAATATATAACCAGTGTAAAGCACTTAAACACAATTGCCCCATCTGACAGACACCACAAGGCAAAGACGCAATTATAAAGTTTGTCTCTGGTTTAATTGAAGTCTGCAGAATGAACTAGAAGATGATTAGCATGAGAATTAGAGTGTATGTGATGGGAGGAGAGAGTTTATAAACACTAATGACTCAGCTGATATAGAGGGAGGACAGAAAACTAATAAAAACCACAATACATGCACTTGTGTTCATTATCACTTATTATGTGCAAATATTTATACTTAAAAAAATTTCTCTGACAACAAGATTCATATTGACAAAGTGTTTGAATAAAAAACAGGCTGTTTTGTTTGCTAATCTCTTTGCATGTGAAATGAGTAACAACAAAATCCAGATTCTCATGATTAAATTAGGTGAGTTCACATGAACTAAAACAAATTACCTCATACTGTGTAATGAGACCATTGGGCTCCAGAGGCTCCTCCCACTTCAGAAAGATCATATCGTCCAGCGGGGTGAAGGTTAAAGACTCAGGTGCAATGCCACCTGGTACTGCAGGAAACAAGATAAAACAAGTAGATTTACCGCCATGGCTTGTGTACTGCTGCTGCTCTGAAGAGCCATGGGCACCAAGTGCATGTTTGCAAGTTATGTGTGCCCCGGCCTGCTTGGCCAGGAGGCTAAACCAGTAAAGCCCAGAGTTTATTAGCTTGTGACATCGACTAGCTGTGTGGATTTATTTAATCTAATGAGCTAAGATTGCTGTCATTGTCTGGATTGGCTACAGCATACCTTGATAAAGACACACTTCTATGTGCCATTGCCAAAAGCAGACTTTACCTTGCAAGCCAAAAGAAGAAAAAAACCAGCAATTTTAAATGTTGGGCAAAGAGATAATACATAAGTTGACTGGCTACCCAATTACACATCAAAGGACCAATCATCTTACAGCTTTCAGAGTTCCCTGCCTGAACTTAAGTTATTTTAAAGCTTGTTTGAGTGCAGTCAATTTGTGCAGTATCTCAACTGAAAGAGCATTGCACTTGCAGTGCAAAGGACTCAGGTACGAGTCCTCAAGAGCATGCGAGTCGACACGTTAACCAAACGTGTCATAGAAGCACCACAAAATGTCGTAGTTGCTTCAGCAATTGCATTTCTCACCTCACATTTAGTTTTAGGACATTATTGGTTAGGTTTAGGTTTAGTGTGGGGAGGTTAGTTTTGTTGATTTTAAACCCAAAAGAGCATTAACCTTAAAAACCTCATCTATTTGGGAGAACATTTAACTCACTTTAAGAGCCACCCAGTGGACATTTCACCTCTGCTCTGAAACGCGTTGTAATTGTAATGAAACAATTAATTTACCAAAAACGTCGCCACAGTCACAAAACTTTCATGTAATCAAGACGATGTATTATTAGTCTGCCTGGGACAGATTTGTGTTCACAAGGTGAAGCACTTTTGAGGACATTCAACAAAGATGCAATTAATAATAAAGCACAAAAGAATGCAAGTCCTTTTTTTCTATTCTTCTAATTCATTACATACAGTCCATTTACACTACCAAATTCTTATGAATATGCTGTTTAGTTAATATCACAGGAGCTTGAGGTAAAAGATAATAATGGATAATAGGGTGCAGACACTGCAATAACCGGAGAAGAACCTCAAAATAAATTCATAGTTTTCTGTAAATCCCATTATTTTCCAGGGAGTCAGGGTTTGTCTTCTTTGACAGGTACAGTCATCTGACATGTTAAGCTATCTTAAGTATTTAAGGGCAGGTTTACCAGAGATATATTATTTTGTAATAACAGACAGATGAGGGGATAACTTCTGTAATAGCGCTGCAGACTCAGCGACGGATTCAGACAAATCAAATTTGTAATGTTTCCAATGTACAGCACACAAAACGTCAGTAGACTATTTCAAAGACATAACCAAGTAAACAAGCAGAACATGCAGTTCTACACATTGATAATCACTTTACTTGCCACTATGTGCATCAAACAAAATGAGTAGTGTTTGGCTGGTCTTCCGATCTCAACATAGTTTCCACCATGAGGTGAGCCAGACACTTGTATGATGTGAATGGAGTCGTTATCTCATGTGAGTGAACTTGATTTTAAACAGATTTGTCAGAAGTGTTATTGATTTCTGTGCATAAAACTTTTTAATGAGGGAAAGATTATTGAGTGCATCTAAAACTCTCTTCCTGTCTCTGTTTCTGTGAGCATTGTGACTACCAGTAATTTAACATTACTTGCAGAATTAATTAATTAATTATAATTGCATTTCTGATGTTGTTTCCCATTAACCAAACATATCAAACACAAACAAGCACTATCACTGAGCAAAACAAACATCTAACAAAGAGGCGGCTCACAAATAAATAAATAAATAAACCAGCAGAAAAGATGTTTTCAATTTCTGAAATGATAAATGGAGAGCATTCATTTTCAGCTGGGATTCATTTTTATCCAGCAAGGTTTTCTCTTGACCTCCAAGGGTTTAATCTAAACGCATTTGCATGAGAATGCACCTCCCGCAACAAACACGCCGCTTGACACACAGAAAAAGAAAAATAGCAAATATAAGCAACAAAAACCTTTATTCTATTTTGTTGGTGGCCTTGGCTTATTAATTTTTCACAAACTTCCATTTATATGTATGAACTTCCATTTAATTATGCTGCGGCACGGTTTTCTGTGAGTCAATATTTGTGTTGTTGCTATAATTGGGGTTTGAGCTCTGCAGGCAAACTGAGCCCTGGTGCAGTCGCCATATCATAATTGCTCAGATAAATGTGTGTTTTGACAGAGATGGATGGGTTATGGGTATTGACCCGTGCAAAAACACCTTGGGGTAAACTAAAGTTTAATCAAACTCAGAAAGTTTATGAGCAACATGCAGATAATTTGTGTAATAAAGCAATTCTTCATCAAAAGTGCAAATATTTGTGTGGAACGAGCTGTTCTTAGGTTAATTACAGTGCTGGATTTTTTGAAAAGAAAACTTGTGTCTGGCACTTTAGATCTAGAAAATAGTCCTTGAGGATAAAATTAGCATCTTTTTAATAAGCTTTTTAATAGACAGCACTACAATCTGGTCTAATTAAAAACTCTATGAATGTATCAGTACAAAGTATAATAAAGAGTTGGAGATTCTCACGAAACCTGTACTGAAAATGTCCTGATTTTACTCTAAATTATGTTTTGCATATAGTAAATTAAACATACTTTTAAGGCCAGAAAGAAACATTGCAATGTGACTATTTTTATGACAATTATGCACGTTACCCCCCATTCTCATTACTGCAACATGAAAAAATACAGATACATTATTTGAATTGTAAAGTATTTATTTATACATAAAAGTAGTACTCACTTTCATTTTCACCTTATTTTAACTTGAAATAAAACGTAAATGTACGTCAGAATCTTTTTTACTGTAATAGCCAAATTTATTTATTTATTTTTTTGTAAATGTAGTCAAAATTATAACTGAAATCAACGGGAATAATAAAATTAACATCATTACAGTAATGAGAATTGAGGTAAAATGTAAACGTTTCCTGAAAATAACGTCACAACGCAAAAAACTAAAAATGTTTTTAAATGTTTTGCTTGAAAAGAAATGTTCATTTGTTATCTAGTGCAATAATATTTACTGTATACACCTTTAAGTGTGACTTAAGTTCTGAGGCCATAAAATATATTTTCTAATAATTTCCATGATCATTGAAAGCATATTATCTAAATAAATAAATAAATAAATTGTATGCGCTACACAGGTCATTTATAAATGTATATAGGTATACTTTCTGCAAATAACAGGACAATATAGAGCATGAAGTCACAGAACAAATATTTCAAAGCAATTAATTACTGTAAACAAATTACTTTTGAGTAATAAAAGTAGTGCATCACATTACATTTTTGTGACGGGGCGGAGAGCGGGGTGAGGTTGTGATTTTACACACCCAGTCCCTTCTCAGGCTAATCAAGCCTCCGAGAGGGATAAAGAACAACTGCGGATGGTGGTGCGGCAGAGAGAGAATGTTTACGGGCAGCTGTCCGTCATATGTGTGTGTTTGTGTCTTTTGTTTATTTTTTCATTAAACTATTTATATTGTCTGCCGGTTCTCGCCTCCTCCTTTTCATAGTTCCCTTTACAATCAGATTACAGCTATTGAATTAAATTAATTTAATTACTTTTCAGTATATTACTCGGATTACACATATTTCTAAAATATTCAAATTTATTTTTAATATATTTAAAATATACAATTATATGTTCTTCTGAATATCTGATTGTGTTACTGTGACTGCTGAGGGGCGTGTGACAATGAAGATGGATGAAATATAGACATTTATTCAAATTCGTTAAACAGAGAAACAACAACAACATTTTTCAATGAAAAGTGTTTCTGAAGGTAGCTTAAAAGTAAAGTAATTAGTAATGTAATGTAATAATTCATTTGTAGTGTAGTGTACTTTCTAAATATCTTACACAACATTGTTAATAAAATTTCAAACTGATTTACTTACTGTCTTCCTCAGTCTGGAACGTCACTTCTCGGCTCTCTTTCTTGCCCTCGGGATTGGCCAGCGCCAGCTTCACGTGTACCGCATGGAATGGAGGCAGATCCCGTAGTGTGAAGCGGGAAGTGTTCCTCTCCACCGACAGACACTCCCTCACTGTGGCGTTATTTCCGCCGGCTCCGCCCCCAGTCGCAGTGGTGTAGCGGTAACACAGCAACAGCGAGTATGTGTGACAGCGTGTCAGATTGTAGCCCACCGGCTCCCACTGCAGCAGCAGCTGACGAGACTGAATCTCTGTAGCCGTTAGACCTCGCAGAGGACGCATCGGCTCTGCAATACACAGATAGAGTCATTTAAAATATCACCAGACAAACGTGAGGACACAATTGACAAAATTATAGTTCTTATGATATTAAAAAATAATTTTGATCTAAAGGCTTTAAGCTTAAATGCTTGAAACTATATGTTTTGTATAAATCTGTGGGTGGTTCTTCGGGCACTTTTAGCAGTGTGAACTAAACTGTAAAGATTTAAAAGATTTAAAATATTTTTCACACTCTCACAGAAGCAGATATCTCATTTAACCATCCTGGACCAGCAAACATTAATTGTGGCTATTGTTATAGGCTAGGGATTGATTCATTATGTCATTATGAATCGAGAATCGTTTTGTAATCAAATTTAATTGTATTTTAATTGTAATCATAGGCAGAGGGTGAATGAACTGCTGGGTAAGGCTGCCAAAGGAGGTGATTGAACCAAAAAATCTGTTCAAAATGAACAAAGCAACAGACAGAATTGGACATCAGCATTTTCGGTCGAACCAAACACAGATAAAAGAGCTGATCCCAGAAGTCATGAGCATGCAAGTACGTAGGACATGAACGAGCCTGAGGCCAAATATAAGTTCCTTTGATAACAAACAAAACGTAGTGAAAAATGCTTATGAACAGTTTGTATTAAAACATTTCAGACTTTTCAGTCAAGAGATTTAAATGTATTTTACCATTCAATTGTTTTAAGCTGAATCATGGTGTCAGGTGAGTTTATTGAGACACAAAGAACACATCTGTGTTTGTATTGGGTACTTTAAAACTTTAATGTAGGAAATGTATTCAAGATGTAATCAAAATTTCTCAGTCGTATTTGAAATGCAGGATCACAGAATGAAACACTCATGACAATAAACACCCTTATTGTAAATTAATTCAATAAAAGGTAATAAATATCAGCAATATGTATTCACATACAACTTTATTTGGATGTTTCACATTGAATATCATGACACCATGATGTAGGAATTATGCACTAGTGACATCAGTAAAAGAACCACTGAATCGTTCATTTTTTTTATCCGGCTCATTGAAACGACCCATCTGAAAGAATTGGTTTGCAGAAATTAATCGGATTTCCCATCACTAATATACACAAAATAGACCTCAACCCTTAACACAGAAAACTCAATAACAGTGACAGTCAACATACCTCATTCATTTATTTCACCACACAACAACTGACTAACAATGGCAACAGCAATGCATGCAGGGAACTCGCAGATGTGAACATTGTTCAATATTTTATTGCTCAACAACTCTGTTAGGATAGTTGGGACAACATTTGGGGGAATACTGATGGTCTAACATGTGTTTCTATGTAGATGCAAGGGCATCGGTTTGGTGTGAAAGTTGGTAGGGACATTTAGCAAGGATAATATTCAAAATTTTTGTTTTAAGAAAACAAAAAATATTTTAAGAAAATGCAAGAAAGTCAGTCTGGTGTCTATGAATCAATAAAAAAATGTAACTGAAAAAAAAAGAAAGTCATTCTGGTACTATATGCAAAAAAACATTATAACGTCTAGGTTTGGATGTAACCTCGGTTCCCTGATGGAGGGAATGAGATGTTGTGTTGAAGAAGCGACACTAGGGGTCTCTCTTGAGCGTCTTTTGCATCTCTGATCTATGAGAAGTGGCCAATGAGAAATTGGCAGACATAATTTGCATGTACCACCCCCAGACATATGGGTATAAAGGCGGGGAAATGCATCTGTTTCATTCAGGATTTTTCTGAGGAGCCGATAATGGTTTGGCCGCAACAGTGGCTCAGTTCAGTGACGTGGCCTGGTGGACTTGCAGGAGGGCCATTGCATGCAGTGCGGAAGCGGCCTGTCCGGTGGCGCTGTAGGCTTTGGAGGTCAGTGAAGACGTCATCCTACAGGCCTTGGAGGGGAGCACAGGGCGACCCCGCCAGGTGGCGGCGTTCTCGGGGCACAGGTGGATCGCAACTGCTCTGTCCACCTGGGGGACTGCCGTGTACTCGAGGGCCGCTCCGCCGTCGAGGTAATTGGGAGCAGATGAGCGAGAGGCTTGGTGACGGGTGGAGAAGGGTGTCCTCCACGAACTCGACAGCTCATCATGCACTTCCGGGAAGAAAGGAAATGGTGGGGGCGAAGGCTAGTTAACTCCATCCAGCAAAGGCTGTGGGGGGTAACGAGGGTTCCAGTCCAGCCCTACGCTGACGGCGGCCCGGGCAAGCATGTCGGACATCAGGCAGCCCAGTCGAGTCATCCGCATCAGAAGCCGGACTGCTCTCCGATGCAGCGTCGAGCTCATCCAGCTCGGGGGGCTCAAGAGGATAGGCACGCAGCGAGCCACTGTTGCCTCGAGCCTGGACGGAAGTCAACGAGCATGCCAGGGGGTGGGTGGTTCACGGGGCGTACCCGGCGTAACCAAGCCCTCTGCCATCCCCAGATCACCTCCATCGCCAGCCGCGTCATCCTCAATCCCGTGGGAAGAAGGTGCGACACAGGGGGTGGCTGGAGAGGTGTTCCTTCTGTTGAAGGAAAGCCGCGACCACAACGTTGCCATGATCATGTTCTCGCAGTGAGAACATGAACCATCCACAAATGCTGCCTCTGTGTGATCGCAGCCTAGACACGAGACAGTGCATGTGAATGTCAGAAGCGGAGAGCATTCTACCGCATCCAGGAACTACAGAGGGGCGGAAAGGCATCTTTATAAAGACGCGTCCTGAAAAGGACATTCAACACCAGCTGTGTATTTGCTATTTTAGAGAAAATAACTCTTTTAACTGTTGAAGCGCCCAGGGGCAAGCTGCACTGCCGTTCAGAGAAGGAGAAAGCTGCTGATATGCGCCATAGATCCAACAGCAATCACTCAGAGATGAGAGGAACAGTGTGTGACTCGCAGCTTGCTGCATACACAACCAGTCAGCTCCGAAGAAAATTTCTGAATGAAACAGATGCATTTCCCCTCCTTTATACCCATATGTCCGGGGGCGGGACATGCAAATTCTGTCTGCCAATTTCTCATTGGCCTTTTCTCATAGATCAGAGACGGAAAAGGCTCTCAAGAGAGACCCCGGGGAACCTTATTTAACAAGTGTCATTTCATATTTCTCCACCCCACTATATTAAATATTATCCTTTTTTATTTTATGAATTTCTAAAGAATAAATCAATTAAGAAATGACCACTAAGGCTGCATGGTTAGGAGGAAAGATGTGATATGCATAAACTTGGATAATATACAGCGATTTGCATTGTGATAACCCTAAGATTATTGGGTAAAAATCAAATGTTATCTATTTCGAGAAGATTTAACATGAAAATAATATCTAAGGGACATGAAGTGACATTCTGTAAAATTTATTATCCACCAATAAACAAATAGAAATCTAAACAACAAATTAAAAATGAATTAACAACTAAATATGTGCAAAATGACATCACAAAATAAGCAAACTATGAGGAGAATGAAACACTGACATGTTCCCAAACGTTCTGCTTTCCAACTCCCCTCACTCCCACATAATCTTTCTCAAATTGCTTATTTATATGTACTTATATTTTTATTTGAAAAAGTAGGCCTCCTGAACAAAGCAGGCTTAAGGTTAAGCCTACAATTAATGACTTTTTAAATTAATTTTATTTTAATCACAAATGCCTTATTTCATTGAGAAAACATTATTTTCTAATCCCGACACACTTCTTTTCTCTACGACGGCATTTTGGTGCCACATAAAAAAAAAAAAAAGATATATATTTCTTTTAGAGACTGCCTAAAAAAATTTCAATGTGTTTTTTTTTTTTTTTTTTTTTTCAACAATTTAACAAAAGAGTTTTCTTTAAAATGGATAAATTACATCAATAAAATACATTTCTTTTAAATGGAGTCGGAGCGAAAAGAGAAGGAAAAACAGCCAACAAGCATGCATGTGCACTACTGTTTAAAAAAAATACAAAATCAGAAGATCATGAAGTTGGTTGAGAGAATGTCCAGAGCTGTGCAGAGCTGCAATCTAGACAAGCAGTGCTGACAAATAGTGGTTAAAATCATATAGATACTCCCATAATACCCATGCATCCATTTGTCATTTAGTGGTTTTGATTACTTTTGTAGAAATCTAAAATATGCAAAATAGTAATAATCAATAATGAACACGAGTGTCAAAACTTCTGACTGCAAGTGTATTTTGTCAAAGAGAAGCTAAGAGACAGGGACTAAATATCACAAAGTGAGTGTGTCCTCTGGTAACACTATCTGTCATAATATTCAGGCCTTTTAACCCTACACTTATAAAGCAATGAGAGAGAACACGATAAAGTACATTTAACCAGTAATTCAGTCATTTTATCATTCAGTATAATGAGCATTTTATATAGTTGATGAAAGAGAATTTCATCACAGTTCTGCCTCCTCTCTCAGCAGATGTGATTAGAGCTGTTATGAGTTAATTACACATGTCATGTGTGAATGCAGGGGTCTCAACTCAATTTCCTGTCACATTATTTCCTCCCAGACAGAGAGACAGACAGTAGCAGACTGGCACAGTATGGCCAGTGTGTGTGTGTGTGTGTGTGTGTGTGTGTGTGTGTGATGGGGTGGGGGTTATTAATTTATTAAAACAAGATTTTGTTTCAACTTTAAGTGTTGATACCCTACATATGAAAAAGAGCTCTACCACACCAAGTTTAATCTCATGAACCTTGTCAAGATTTTGTCAGGGTCGTTGTTTTACCCCAAATTATATAATATGAAATTATTGTTTGCTTAAAGAAAATGAACCTGGTCTCAAATGATCACATACTATGACTAAATTTTAGCAAAATTTCATGTTTATACATGAGCCATAAGTGTAATTGAAGCACCACAAAATGAGGTGTGTGCTTCAGCAATTGTGTTTTTCTTCTCACCTTTGCTTTTTTCTGACACTGTTGGTTAGGATTAGGTTTAACGTTTAGTGTAGTGAGGAAGGTTTTGTTGATTTGAAACTCTGGTAACACTTTACAATAGGTTTCCATTCATTAACATTAGTTAAAGCATTAGGCATCATGAACTAACAATGAACAATATATATATATATATATATATATATATATATATATATATATATATATATATATATATATATATATATATATATATATATATATTTTTTTTTTTTTTTTTTTTTTTTTTTTTTTTTTTTCAGTATTTAGTCATTTTTGTGAATGTTAGTTAATACAAATACAATTTTTCATTGTTAGTTTATGTAAGTTCATAGTGCATAAACTAATGTTAACTAATACAACTTTTGATCCTAGATATGTATTAGTATATGGTGAAATTAACATTAACTAAGATGAATAAATGCTGTAAAAGTATTGTTCATTGTTAGTTCATGTTGGCCAATGTTGTTATCTAATGTTAACAAATGGAACCTTACTGTAAAGTGTACTATTTGAAAAAAGTAATTTTTGATCATATCTAGACAGGCCCCATTTCCAGCAGCCATCACTCCAACAACTTATCCTTGAGTAATCATGCTAAATTAAACATTTGATACTAAAAAAATCACTTGCCATTATATCAAACACAGCTGAAAGCTATTTGGTTCATTAAATGAAGCTTAACATTGTCTTGTTTGAGTTGTCACAGTATGCAATAGACTAGCATGTCTTAAGGTCAATGTTAGGTCAAAAATGTCAAAAAAGAAACAGCTTTCTCTAGAAACTCATCAGTCAATCATTGTTTTGGGGAATGAAAGCTTTACAATGCTTGAAATTACCCAAAAAACTGAAGATTTCATACAAATGTGTACACTACAGTCTTCAAAGAGAAAGGACAACTGGCTCTAACAAGGACAGAAAGAGATGTGGAAGACCAGATGTACAATTAAACAAGAGGATAAGTACATCAGAGTCTCTAGTTTGAGAAATGGATGCCTCACATGTCCTCAGCTGACAGCTTCATTGAATTCTACCCGCTCAACACCAGTTTCATGTTCAACAGTAAAGAGAAGACTCAGGGGTGCAGGACTTATGGGAAGAATTGCAAAGAAAAAGCCGTATAATTGGAATAGTGTTATGGATATTAACCCCATTGAGCATTTGTGGAATCAGCTAGACTGTAAGGTGTGTGAGAAGAGCCCATCAAGACAGACACATCTATGGTAAGTGCTACAGGAAGTGTGGGGTAAAATGTCATCTGAGTATCTGGACAAACTGACAGCTAGAATAATAAAGATCTGCAAAGCTGTCATTGCTGCACGTGGAGGATTGTTTGATGAGTAGATTTTAATAGTAATTTTTCATGTTATTAATGTCCTGACTATACATTGCGATCAGTTGAATGCCACTTTGGTGAATAAAAATACCAATTTCTGTTAGAATTAGAATTACAAATTCATGTAAGGGATAATGTACAGTCAGCCGGTTGATATCGCACAATACACCCTAACAGGGTGATCAGGACCCCGACATGAAGTAAAGACTCTTGTGTCACCCTGAAGGGGTTTATTTTGCGATAACAATCAGCTGACTGTACATTATCCCGCTTATTACTTGGCTACTAACCAAATAAACAAATACTTGGACATATAATATTGATTTGCGTTGAAATTATTTTATTAGCTATCGTTAGAGAATGCACAGTGATCCAAGGAGCAGGAACGATGGCTCGTAGAACCCGGTTGAGCGGTCTGATACGTGGATGTGCGGTTAGTTATAGAGCAATATCGAACCGCTGGATGGAGCCATTGACAAGTCAGAATTGAGTATTCCAGAGAGCAGTGTAATGTATATATATATATATATATATATATATATATATATATATACACATACAGTATATATTGTATTGTACATATATGTACATATTTATATATGCATATAAACCCACATAACACAGATAAAACAATGCTCTCTCGCTCTCTCTCTCTCTCTCTCTCTCTCTCTCTCTCTCTCTCTCTCTCTCTATATATATATATATATATATATATATATATATATATATATATATATATGGTAGTATTTGTTGTACTTCCTTTAATTTGTTAATTTAAAAAATCATTATACAACAGATTTCTTTAATTAATGAGAATCTAATGTAAATCACCACTGAGAATAATGAGAATTACAAAAAACTTTAAAGTAAAACATCCAGACACATTACAGTAAGTAAAATCACAGGGGAATTGTGCTTAATTGTCATGAAAATAATGTCACAACAACAACAAAAAATCTTTAAAAATCCCTAAAATATTCTTCATGCTCTATAAGTAAATGAATTCTTTCATGTGGTTCACTCACTCATCACGTGTTGTACTCGCACTCAGATCAGTCTTATACAGTAAGTGCTCAATCAACCATGCTGTGATTGCCCGCAGACCACCACACACACGCCCAGAGTCCTAAAGTCAAATCAACCTGATTACACTAATTAATGAGACACAGCGACAAAAAAAACCCACGGGCCTGATGAGGAACGGCCTAACAGCAGGAAATATGACACACACACACACACACACACACACACACACAATCACAGAAACAACAGCCTCCATGTCTGCACAAAAAAAAAAAATCACCAACGTCAGGTAGCAGTAATAAAGAAGTCTGCCATATTAGCAGCATGTCGTGTAAAGTTTATTCTCCTGGTTACCAAGATGAATAGTCTAGGTGTGCCTCTGTCAGTGATACATTACATAATCTAAAAGCAAGGTTATAACACCAGAACACATATAGTACAGCTGCGTTCAGTTTACATTAGCCATCCAAACAACAATCACTCCTCTGAAGGCCAACAATTACAGAACATAACCAAAATGAGATTAATACTATTACACACACACAACACTGTACTTGAATCTGTCTGTCTCACCTAACTCAACTGAATGCACTTTGCATGAAGTGAACTTGAGTAACACTTTACATGAATGCTCCCTTTTGTAAATGGTTTATAAACGGTTTCATTAATGACTAATATGTAATTTACATTAAATGCATTATAATCCACTGATAGTCAGAAGCAGAATAACAGAATAAATAAAAAGGGTGAATTTCAATCAATACTTGCCAAATAGTTTTAACTTAACATGTTATAAATGCATAATAAATACACGTATTAAGCCTTACATTTATCAAAACCATGAAATGTCCTAATTCATTATTTATGTGCAGCAAAATAAAAAAAGCTCAGCTCTTTATGCTCATTTACCACACATTAAACCACACTGAACTTTATGTACAGGTTTATAATGTTGGCAACTGCTTAATAAAATGTTCATATGTGTCAATTTTACATTAGGTACATTTTCAGGTTATTAATGTTTAATTAATGTTATTTAGCATTTATAACATGTCTGTTAAAATGGCTCACTATAAAGTCACTCCTTTTAACTCTTGTCATTAATGAACCACTTTATTAATCCTTAACAAAAGGATCAGTAATGTAAATTGATCCACTGGCCATGGTAGATGCTAACACAATTTAAAGAGCCCATGAAATCACAATCGTGTTTTTGTGGCATTTAATTCATGTGTGATAGCTTTTGGGTCATCTAAATGATAGTGTACCATAATTAACCTTTAGAAAATACACACATTAAGTATTTACAGCCATTATTTTACAATACAGCAGGGGCGTTCCATGAGTACTGATGGTTTCACACCATCAGCACTCTCGGATGTTTCACTGTGTGTATTACTCCACCACATTACCCTTTGAAAACAAGAGGCTCGTGACGCTGGACAGATCAGAGTTTTACTCAGCGTTTTTGATCCATTTCCTCAGCGGACATGGCAAATGCTACTTTTTAAAGAATATATCATTTGACCTGAAGTACGAAAGCTCATCAGATGACTAAAACGATGGAGGGAAGCCGGCTTGAAAGCACAATCTGCTAAATCTACTGATTTAGTCAACTTGTAGAAATGCCAACATGAACCTAACACGGTGCGGCAAACACTGTGGGCTGTGAATTGTTTCAAAATTGGTTAGATGAAAAACAGCTCACCAAAGACCTTAAAACCATCGAAAAGTCACAACTAAGCCTGGTGTTGCGAGATTTTTATGCATCCATTCGTATGAGTAAAGGAGAAATGTATGGTATTAGCAGTTACCTCAGTCTGCGGGGTGCATTGAATCGGCACATCAATGAGCCTCCTCTTAGCCGTGAATGGATTTTAATGCAAGACTCCGAATTCACGCCGCCAACAATGTTTTTAAAGGTATTGTAAAACAGATCCGACAGGCCGGTAAGTAAAAATCAACACAATACCCTCCAATTTCATCCACAGACCAGCAAATGCTGAAGAAATCATCTTCACTGGACACTGGTAACCCAAAAGGATTACAAAATAAAGTTTGATATGACATACAGTTACACTTTGTATAAAGGGGGAAGGAGGGTATTAAAATAACTTAAACCGGACTCGTTTGCTCTGAAAGATGACAAAAACGGTTAAAAGTATTTTACAAAGACTTTCAACGAGGAAACAAAGAATCACAAAAACCCACTAGAAATGGACAGAGAAAATCGGAGGGGCGCTACTCTGAGCCTGGTAACCCCTTTCCTCACTGGAAATATATTATCCGCAAAATCCCACCCAACGCAAAAGCACGCAAGAAAGACGTTTGCGGCCAACGCTAATATCTGGTACACCGCTGTTCCTCTGGGAGTAAATCAGCTATCCCAAATGCTGCAGAGAATGTCTCAAGAAGCCAAGACACGGTCTTCATTCTCGAACCACAGCATTAGGGCCACTACGATTCAAACATTTTCCAATGCAGGCTTGGAAGCAAGAGAGATCATGGCCATCAGTTTGTTTGCAAAATGCATGTTCTGGTTTAAAGCAAATGTTTAAAAAGCAGAAAGCTTGCTTAAATCGTACTGGAGACTATCACTTGACAATAGAAAACACTGGAGCGCAGTCCTAGCAGATCAGGAGGAAACCGTCGGTGGTTGGACATGATGGATAAACAATACAAATTAAATAATTATCAATCTACATTGTGTTTGAAATGTCATTTATATTAGCTTCTTTGTTTATTGAATTATATATGAGTCACAGCACACACTGGTAACCACACATGCTCTCGCTTTCTCTCCCTTCTCTCTCCCTCTCTCTCTCTCTCTCTCTCTCTCTCACACACACACACACACACACCCTGCCTTTTGCATTAATGCCATAACTTGTTAGAAACATCCAAAGCCCTTGTTGGTAGTTCTAACATGATTTTTTCGAACGCAGGAGGTAAGTGCATTGTTCGAACTGCAAAAGAAGATACTGCTCCATGGCATGAGAAAGTAGTTCCATCAGAAGTGTATTTTTTATGACAGTCCTTAGTTTTTTTTTCTCTCTTTTTTTATTTACTTGTTCATTGAACTGTTGTATATAAGCAATATCGCACTCGCAATTATACTATATGGCCCTAAATCAGCACTGCTGTGATTACCTATGGTACCAGTATATATATATTGATATCTGGGGAATTTGGAGGTCAAGTCAACACCTTGAACTCTTTGTCATGTTCCTCAAACCATTCCTGAACAATTTGTGCAGTGTGGCAGGGCACATTATCTTGTTGAAAGAGGTCACTGCCATCAGGGAATACCATTGCTATGAAGGGGTGTATGTGGTCTGCAACAATCTTTAGGTAGGTGGTACGTGTCAAAGTAACATCCACATGAATGCCAGGACACAAGGTTTCCCAGCAGAACTTTGCCCAGAGCATCATACTGCATCCGCCGGCATGCCTTCTTCCCATAGTGCATCCTGCTGCCATCTCTTCCCCTGATAAACAATGCACACGTACACGGCCGTCCACATGATCTAAAAGATAACATGATTCATCAGACCAGGACACCTTCTTTCATAGCTAAATGGTCCAGTTCTGATGCTCACGTGCCCATTGTAGGCGCTTTCGGCAGTGGACAGGGATCAGCATGGGGACTCTATAACTGTTCTGCAGCTACAAAGCCCCATATGCAGCAAACGGTGATGCACTGTGTGTTCTGACACCTTTCTATCATGGCCAACATTAAGTTTTTCAGTAATGTGTGCTACAGTAGCTCTTCTGTGGGATCGGACCAGACGGGCTAGCCTTCGCTCCCAAGGCACATCAATGAGACTTGGGCACCCATGACCCTGTCGCTGGTTCACCTGTTGTCCATCCTTGGACCACATTTGAAAGGTACTAACCACTGCATACTGGGAACACCACACAAGTCCTGCAGTTTTGGAGATGCTTTGACCCAGTCATTTAGCCATCACAAAGTCTCTAGTCAAAGTCGCTCAGATCCTTCCGCTTGTCCATTCTTCCTGCTTCCAACACATGAAATTCAAGAACTGTCTGTTCACTTGATGCCTAATATATTCCACCCCTTGACAGGTGCCATTGTAATGAGACAATAAATGTTATTCACTTCACCTGTCAGTGATGTGTCACCTGTCATGATCAGTGTGTGTGTTTGTATATATATATAACATTTCAGTCAAGTGTTTCAAAACTTCAAAACAGAGTTTTCAAAATAATTTTTCATGACTCTTTTATCAAAAATGTTACATAAAACCCATAGAAAATATGCTCCCTCATTCTCCACTCACCTGCACACTTGGTTCTGCTGACCAGCGGGGGTCCAGGCGGGCCGGTTCCCCCCTCTCCAGGTCGGGTGAGGAGAACACTGATACGATACTCTGTGTCCGGTTCCAGGTGCCAGACTTTATAAGTTAGTGAGCTGACTCCATGAGTTTCAGACCAGGGCGAATGACTGGCCCTGTACACGATCTCTCTGCGGATCACCGGCCCGTCACCCACTATAGAGTTAGTGTTGAGCTGGATGATCAGGTAGGTGGGGCCAGAGCGCAGCAGTTGGGGCGGGGCTATCGGTGTGGGCGGGACTATAATGAAGAAGAGACATTTTGAGTCAGAATGCATTTAAACATGAATTGCCTATAATTTACTCTTTTTTTTTTTTTTTTTTTTTGCACAATAAACAAGATCTTTTAGATTAAATATACATGGTAATCAGGACTGGGTAAAAATAATGATTTTCCAATGCATCAAAATCTTCGTTTGAACGATCTCGATATCGATTGTTACATCCCAGGACGATCTTTTACTCTCTGTGGCAACCCTTTACAAAACAATTAAGTAAATTATGATTAGAACCAGTGATTGATTAGTTTAGTGGAGAAAAATGATTAGCAGTTGAGTCAATAAAGTCTCTTTTAATAGCCTTTCTGTACTTTGCAGTCAGTTGACAAAAAACAAACAAACAAAGAAAAAAATTATCTATTCTAATCACACATGCATACATGATAAATAAACCATGCACCTCCTAGCTTGTTGTATGCGCTCTTTGGCTGATGCCGGTAGTATTAAAGAGACAGTACCAATTCTACATGTTCTACATTTCAATGTAAATCCTTAAAAATAGCACAAATTGTGAACGTAAACAATAAACATGTAACAGAAATACACTCATATGAAATCTGTATCAATACCTAGCCCTAATGGTAAAAAAAAAAGCTAATTTCTTAGTCATTTTGTTACATAAAGAGAGCTTAGAGCTTCTTGAAAAACCCTGCTCCCTTAAAAATTCACAAACGATTCCTGAGAATATTTTATGTCAACTATAGTTCAACTACATAGTGAACACACACTGGGATTTTCCTTACAACATGGACAGATAGCGGGCCAGTTAATTGACACTAATATGAGAAGGATACCTTTCTTTGAAATATGAAATATTGCTTAAAGTAAAAAATAAATAAATAAAATAAAATCTTCCACAACATAGGTTTATTTAAATGTACTATACACTATTAAACACCTTTTATGCTAAATTTTAACTGTAAAATAAATACAAAATGTAACATACACAAATATCAAACCATAGTTTTGGGCAACAGAATCTGTTATTTATTTTTTTAAAAATCAGAGCACAAGTGACAACTTGCCCCAAACTGACATGTATAAAAAAGAATTCAACAGTTCAATGACACAAAATAAAATAATAGTGCCTGAATGTATGCTAGTGTTGTTTCATTGTGTTCGCTTGTCTATCCAAAAGCTATTTTATATATATATATATATATATCATATAAAAATGAATACCTTGATGTTTAAAACCAATATACCAAACCGCTGCTAGCGAAAACACACATTTGTGTAATTGGACTTTAGACTCAAAGCCTTACAGTTGATGAAATAGCCAGTGTGACAACTTCCCCGTGTGAAAACAAGCCCTGGTCTCCCTTAATTCATCTCTGCTGGGTTAGGAATGTTGTGCTGAACAAAACTAAGCAAATGCTCTCATGTTCTATAAATCCTATAGTAATCCCTGAAAAACTCAATTAAGTTAGCAGAGATGAATATTGTAATATCGAAAGATGTATTTGAAGGTCAAACAGAAGCCATTTCAATGAATTAAAAGCCCCTTCACGTATTTCTTAGAACATAAAAATGGAATCAGTGGCAGTATATGTTAAAAACATTCAATTAAAGGAACAGATTTGACCAGTATCTGGAAATGTCACATTAAGCGCAAGCACGTCAAATGAATTAAATGAATCCGTGGGCAGCTCTAATCATTCAATTTAAAGTAATCATCATCTCTGTTTGAGATTCTATCGGTATAATCATACGACGAGGAATCATGACTGTCAGTATTACAGTTAATAATATCTCTGCATGATAAGCAAACATGAATCAACATGTTGCTGTGAGCACAGATGCAGATAAACATGCATGAGCACAGCATCCAATTATCCAACAAGTCTACAACCGGGATCACTTTATTTCCATAGAAGTAGCTAGAAATATCTGTACCTCACGCTTGCCTGTTGACAACAGTCCTAGAGCCACAGACCACTGGACTAATTTAACCATATTGAGAAGCGGCCTTTTGTGAGCTGTGTCATGTGATTTCATATGTCTTGTTTTCATTGGTTTATTTTATGAGCTGAATGGGAGGTTAAACAAAAAGTAAAAATGCGACGAGACTGCAGTATACCCAAGAGACTTGTGCAGCGTGTGCAAGCCATTCACGCATCACGAGCAGGCAGCGCTTCACTTTCTGTTAATTGCTTCGGTCAGACTGCACGGATGACAGTCTGCATTCAGTGTTTCATTTGTTTCTTTTTGCTTACAGAACAACACGTGATGTAATAAGGAAAACATCACTTTTAATCCTTGTGATTTCCAACCCAGCATACAGGTACACCTCCTTAAATCACGGTCACACTCATAATTAGGAAGGATTCCATCGAGATGTAGATTGAAATGCAGGTGCGAAAAACATATAAAATAGTCTGCTCCTCTCTTGGGTGTTTTGGCACTGGAACAACCATTGACCAGAAAAATTATAAATGGCACTCCATGTCAAAAAGGTTGCTGACCCCTGGTATAGTACATACATTTTTTACCTAATCCAATTGACTTGATATTAATAAAATACATTAAATTACATGTATAAACTTACTATCATTTATTTCAGTAAGGGTAATGACTTTGTGTGTGTGTGTGTGTGTGTGTGTATGATCCAAATGTACACTCTGACGCAAGTGCGGCACACTTCAACAGCTTAAAACGCAACGCATCCCTGCCGAACAGGGCACAAAAACAGTGATCACGCCTGTTGTTTTAGACTTTGTTGCATACCGTCTGCTCCAGTTGACTCATGAGTCATTCACGCTTTTAATCATGTCACCACCACGAGAGGCTCTTACGTCCGACAGAATCATTACTAGAGCCATAACGAGGCAGTGTGTGCTCATTTGCATAACTGATTGCAGCTGTAGTTTAGTTATTTCTGGGTGAGAAATGTCTCTGATTGGTGAATATGGCTGTAATCAGCCCACAGGTTCTTTCGAGTGCACTAGTCAGAGGTTAGAGATCTCACAAGTGTTTGACTTATACTGAAGAGATCTACAAGTGCAGACATGATATTAGAGTAAATCTGGAAGACATGATCAATTTCGAATTTCGACAGAGGTCTAGAGCTTCAAGAACATTAGAAGTTCATTTCTTCATGCTTGGAATTGCAAGCAGTTCAATCTTCGTTTCATCAGAACAGTGAATCTTCTTTCTCACAGTCCGAGAGTCCTTGAGGTGCTTTTTTGCAAAGTTCAAGCGGGCTTTCATGTGTCTTGCACTGAGGAGAGGCTTCCGTCTGGTCACTCTGCTATAAAGCCCAGATCAGTTGAGTGTTGCAGTGATGGTTGTCCTTCTGCAAGTTTCTCCGATCTCCACACATGATCTCTGGAGCTCAACCAGAGTGACCATCGGGTTCTTGGTTACCTCTCTTACCAAGGCTCTACTCCCACGATTGGCCAGGTGGCCAGCTGTATGAAGAGTCCTGGTAGTTGCAAACTTCTTCCATCTAATAATTATGGAGGCCATTGTGCTCTTGAGAACCTTCGATGCAGCTGAACATTTTTTGTAGTCTTCCCCAGATCTGTGCGTCAACACAATCCTGTCTCTGAGCTCTGCAAGCTGTTCCTTTAATCTCATAGATTGGCTTTTTCTCTGATATGCATTTTCAGCTGTGAGACCTTATATAGACAGGTGTGTGCCTTTCCAAATCATGTCCAATCAATTACATTTACCACAGGTGGACTCCAATCAAAGTGTAGAAACATCTCAAAGATGATCCAGAGAAATGGGATGCACCTGAGCTATATTTCAAGTGTCATAGTATTCAGTGTCAATGTAATATTTAAGTTTTGTTTTTTGCTTTGTCATTATTTGGTATGGAGTATAAGGGGTCTGAATACTTTCTGAATGCACTGTATATACACACACACACACACACACACAGGCAGTTAAGGCCCTCGGTTAATGACCAGAAGGTCGGGGGTTCAAGCCCCTACACCACCAAGACACCACTGTTGGGCCCTTGAGCAAGGCCCTTAACCCTATCTACTCCAGGAGCGCCGTATCATGGCTGACCCTGCACTCTGACCCCAGCTTAAAAAAATATTTCACTGTATATATGCAGAAATGTATGTATAATGTGTGACAATAGATCAATTATTATATATACAGTATAACTCCTATATTATAGAATTTTCTCATATTATCTGCACACATGTAAATGGACAAAGCAATTGGGAATATATGTTTATATATAATATAGTTTTGTGTTTTGTGATGTGAGGTATTGTGGGAATGTATGGATTGTGAGAATAAAAGTTTGCACTTGCAAACAATTAAACCGGCATACCTCTGACGATGAGTTCAGCAAAGTTTGACACCGCGGCTCCGTATGTGGACTGTGTGATGCATCGGTACATGTCCTGCTCTGCACGCTGGACTCCACCCACCTGATACCACGCAACCAATCGACGTTCACCAACTGATGATGTAACTGAATATGGTGACATCAAAACACCATTACGCCTCTGAAAGACACAAAGAGAGAAACAGGTACTTAATATTTATCATTCTGATCACTAGTGTGCCAAGACAATGGTGGAACGCATGCCTGTGGTTGTCCATCCGTGATTTGCTTTGTCTTTTCCTTTGCTTAAAATTAAATTAACATAATACACTGGCTTACATTTATTTGCTTTTGACTCTGATCTGATAGACAGCTTTAATTACCAGAATTGTTCAAACTCACTGAGCATCTTAAAATAGCATATAAATAACATGAGAGAATATGTATAAATCCTGTGAAATCGAGAACATTAGTGCTGTGTGAATGAACTGAGATGTAGGTAACGTGAACACATAGTCCTTTTATTCATAACACACACACAGATGCACACACAGCCTCCAGGTGTTTAGACAAAAGCAGCGTCTCACACAGGAAGTTACACAGAACTGAGAAAACAAGATAGAAAGAGTCGTCATGTTGATTTCCAGATGTGTGTTTGTGTGTGAGCTTTATATACACTGTTGTGGAGCTGCCAGTCAACCGAGATATTATAGACGAAGCAGAATTTCAAGGAAAAGCTTGCCAAAAAAATGAAAATGATGTCATCATTTACTTACCATCATGTCCTTCCAAACCTGTATGACTTTGTTCCGTAGAACACAGAAGGAGAAATGAAGTAAAATGCTCACTCAGCACTTTACAATAGACCATTTCAAGCATGTCAACAATAACAAGGAATTCGAACACAAGTTTTTCTGCAGCACTTCCGGTATCATTAACAGATCCTTTAAATAAGGCTCAGAGTTAACATTTTTCTTTAAATAACGTCAAACGTTTACCTGAAGTGACTTATCCAGATGTGTTGTTGATACTGGGCATCTACGTGCGAGAGGCGATGAAAATGTATTGAGTTTGGATGCTCATAATTATTTTCTCAGCACAATGATCGCTCCTGTTATAACAAAGTATTTTTAGGCAAGTCAAGTCACTTGGCGGACATCTTTGGAATGCTCTCCGGCAACTATTTTCTGTGTAAACAAGTGGCATACATTTGGCAGACGCTTTTATCCAAAACTACTTACAGTGCACTTATTACAGGAACAATCCACCCAGAGCAACCTGGAGTTAAGTTCCTCCCTCAAGGACACAAAGATGGTGGCTGTGGGGATCGAACCGGTAACCTTCTTCTTACTAGTTCTTTGCTTTAGCCCACTATGCCACCACTACTCTGCATACAAGATCGAAATCTTCAAAGGGTGATTTATCCCATTTGGAATGCACAACTAGCAGAAAATGTTAAAGGAACAAAAATACTTTTTTTGGTTCATTAAACTGTCTTGAAATGGTCTATACAATGACAAAAAAAAAGTTTATATCGCTTATTTCAAGTTTTCTGAAGCCACAAGACAGCTTTGTGTGAGGAACAGACCGAAATTGAAGTTCTAGTTGTTTATCAATTGTAATCGTTATTCGCTGATAATCGTCCTCAACGTAGCTCTAAAAAGTAATTTGCGATCTTCCAAAAATAGTGCATCAAGTCGCGTTGTGGCAGGTCTAACATCAATCACCGAAAAAACATGTTTCATCATCTGCCACAATTGTTCTTGAAATGTCATATTTTAATCTACATTATTAATCTACAAATAAATAAATAAATAAATACATTCTTACTGAGTATTTTTGTCTTTTTGTTTCAGTAAAAAAATCGAAACATCCTTAAAACAAGAAACAATCAATTGAGAAGCAGAATGACATGATATATGAAGTCTTGTTTTCACAGAAATTACAATTTTAATGGTATTTATACTTAAAGGAAGAAAGAAAAAATGCAATGGGCTAAAAAAAAAATATGAATTTTATTCCCTGATTTATTTATTTTTTATTTAAAAAAATGTTTTTTACTATTATTTTAAATGTTATTTTTATTGTATTTTTTTACTTTTTTTATTTGTTTTTGCAGTAAACGCAGATGAGATTTGAGAGCTTCTGCAAAGAGTATGATTTTCTGTTAATAAGGACAAAAATGTGATTTATTACTTTGTATTACAGAAAGATCCTAACTTTAGAATTGATCTTATCTGTTTGGTAACTATGGCAATTTCAGGTAGGACCTCATTTAGAACAAAAGCTATTACAGAATAACATTTCCTCCATGCATTATCCTATCTTAACTACAGTTAGGATTTGCATCTGTAATATGAATTTGTTAAACATCCTAACTTTACTGATCAGATCTTAACTTAAGATAGGATATGTTTTCTGTAAAACGTGCCCAGAAGACTTACTGTATAATGCTTATACTGTATAATTAGTCATATTTATAAGTCTTAAGTCCATATTTAATGGTTCTTTTCCGTCATTTTAAGAGCTTGACAGTCCCCGTTCCCATTAACATTTTGGTTTTATTTTATGTAAAAGATAAGCTCTGACTTTCAAAACATCCTTCAAACATTACGTTCTACAGAAGAAGAAAAAGTGGCATGAGGATGAGCAAAGGATGAAATCATTTTCATTTTTGGGGAACTATTCCTTTAAATCTCATACAGTTTAGAACTTCCTAACAACATAAATCCCTGCATGCTACTGTATGAGCATTCAGTCATATACAAGTCTGAAAGTGTATTTGAAGACCTTTCATCTTTTCTGAATTGCTTTGAAACAGCCATGATGCTGGAACTGCAAAACAGAAAATAAAACTGGAACAGCCAGCGATTACACAAATGATGTAAATATCACCATTTTACGCATCGTAGCACTATGCCAACGGCAACAGCAGCGTGCCAGAATAAATAAAGCACATCAATTAAATTGGGAAGCAAACTTTCTAATGTCAGCACATGTTCTGAACTATTCCCCTCCGTCTAAGAAGAGCATGGAGGAGCAGAGATCCTGCCAGTGAGGTAATGATGCGCACACACAGATGTGTTTGTTCAATTTAAACTGCAGTGAGAACAGAGCCGAGAGTCAGGAAAATCTTGGTCAAATGTGAATTTGATCAAAGCCAAGAGTATCAAATCAGACACAACTGTTCTGCACTGTGACTCTACAATCACATGACGGAAGAGCAAGTTAGTTTAAGGACAGGTGCGACTGAGCTGTGATGTAAACTGCAATGTTGTTTCAAATCAAAAGATGTTTTGACCTGCAGAACCACAGGAGCTGTGTTGTGCTACACAATGGAATAATTGCAACACTATTCCTTTAAGGACAAACGCAATAAATGCACATACGTAAGCATGTGTAATGTAAGTATGTGTTAAATTCTCAACGTTGCAGCTTATTCTACTGTAACTGCTGAAATGACATGTATTGTATGTCAATTATTTTCCTACTATCTGGGCAATTGAAACTTGAAGAACACTGTGTCAGCAGGGGGCAGTCAGCACGTCTCAACAAGCCTCACAAGTAGTGCAACCACAGAATGAGAGCCGAACACACAGTATGCCTCATTGCCAGTTGGACGAAGCATGACAGAATGCAAGGGTACTTATAACTTGATACAGCATCTTAAAAATGTCCCATTTATGATGCTTAAATTCCAGTAGAGAAACTGGAAAGCATCTGGGAAAAAAGCAGTTCCCAGTAATCTAATAAAACATCCACTATTTCACCCAATATTTTTGTTTTGGGTATGTCTGTGTTTATCAATGTGCGTCGTGTCATTAGCATAGCAACATGCTAACACGGCTAACATATGCTAATGCTCATTTTGTGGTTCACATGAATGTTTCAATGCAGTTACTTATGGCAGTGATTCCCGACCTTTTTTCTGCCACGGCACACTTTTAACGACTTAAAAATTCTACGGCACACCACTACCCCACAGACGCTAACCATCGTCAATATTTTTCCTTTTCAAGGACTTGTCCATGTTTTAGTAGTGTGTTTACTTCTAATGTTTGAAATTCGGCTATATAAAAACACATTGGTAGGTTATGCTGTGTGAGGTCACATGTGGCAAGAGCTTTTCTAATTGGTAGATTGTTCTTGCAATGCCACAATACATTATAGGGATGCAAACTCATGAGGGGCAATAAAGGTAAGATAATCACTGGTTCACAAATGTGTTTTCTGGGGATATTAAAAAAAAAAAAAAAAAAAAAAAAAAAAAAGCTAAAGCACCAATTCCAGCTATTTTAGTGATTCAAGTTTACAATTGTGCAGAATTAGCGGCAAAATAAAGAGTATTATGGTGCTTCTGTTTCACAAATTTGTTCAATTTTGTGAACTGATTAGTTCAGTGACCCCTTCTGGAAATTTCACTAGGTGGCGACAAATAGAGCGGCTGTGAGTGAGTCAGTGAATCATTTTGAGTCGTTCATGACGGAAATCTGCCAAAGACTTTATAGTGTTTAAGCATTAAAAGAACAAAGCAGATCTATAGTCTTCCTTCAGTCTGAGCATTATTCTTCATCCAAAAAAACAACAATAATAGTCTAATAATAGTGAGTTTCAATAACGTCCTCACCTTCTCTTTTATTAAAACTTGCATGGCTGCAAATCTACTGACTTCAGTATAAGAATTATAAACACAAAGCAGATCGATGGGATAATTTTCCTACAGTAGCCTATTTAAACTGCTGAGCATGACTTTTATCAGAAAAGAGAAAAAAACACAATAATAGACAAATAATAATAATTTTGAGTTTCAATAATGTTCTTCATCATTGTAAAGCGCATTTCACATGAGTTGAGTCGAGGCATCAATGCTTCGTTCAACTCCAGCGTCAAGCATCGCATCACCCTCCACGTGGCAAGCGCTGTAGAAAGCATTACAGAGAGGTGATTTTACTAGTTTATCATGTAAAAAAGTGGGAGGTGTGCACAATAAACATTGAAAACATGTATTTGGAAGAGTCTTGCCCAAGGCCACTTCAGCATGTGGAGTCGTGTGGACAAGGAATCGAACCGCCAACCCTGCGATTAGCAGCCGACCCGCTGTACCACCTGAGCCACAGACACCCATATTATATCACTCACTTTTGCACATTAATCATTGCTCTTCACAATCACAAAAGTGACCGATTATGGTTTCAAACTGGTGTGTTGTGGCACAGTGGTTGGGAAACACTGACTTACAGTAGACAATTCAGACTGAACATAATGGTATCTATAAACAGTTTATAAATTCACATGGCACCTTACATGCGGCACTCCCTGGAGCGAGATGCTAAAATACAGCTAGAAAAAAGTGTCAATGTCAAATATGTAAATCTAGTGCATGTTTACATAGAAAAACAAGTGCAAAATTGTATCCTGTGTGAATGGTCACGTATCAGGTTTTATTACAGTTAACTTGAAAATGAAGGTATGTCATCATATATCTTGAAAGAGACTTTGATTTACATACAGTGCAAAAAGAATCCGTGGGTGAAATGAAATAAAAAAAAACAAAACAAGGCTTCTTAACTAAAGCTTGAGGACATCCAATTCAAAAGACCCTCAGACTCAAACTTCACCCTGAAAGTGTTTTAGAGAACTTTGAGAACTATGAAGAGAGGATCCAGTCAATGATGAGCCAAGATGCAATGTTAGTTCATGCCTAGATTCACTGCCTGCAGAGAGAGATTATACATTGAGGAACAGAAAATGGATGATGCCTCAGTTTGAGTGAAGACTACATTGCCATTGTGTGAGAGTGAATGTCTACAGTAAGAAGTTTTGGAGGACCAACCAGCTATTGATGTGTTGTTGTTGTTGTTGTTGTTGTTGTTGTTTTTCTTCATTTATGATCATTGAGGGGCATTTCGTGTGTTTGTCATGTGCCATGCAAATGTTATTGTCGAAATAAAGGCCACAGATCTCTTTTTTGCAGTTTCTCTCTATTTTTCAGAACAAAAGAATGTGAAGGGGGTCTTCATATTTTAGAAACAATGAATAATAATTTGGAGAATATCACCAGTTCCTAAAGAGTTTTTGACATGCACTAAGTAAAGTTTAACTTTAGTTTTTTTTATATACAACAGTTAGTTCCGGTCCTTGAATCTGATTGGACGAGAGACGTTCCATAAGTACTGATGTCATCAGTACATCATTCTAAACTAAGGTGTAAGAGCAGTGCATACAGTATGTGTTAAGAGCTATCTGTCTCTTTACATTACATTTTTTACATTTAAACCTGTCTCGCCTGTGGCTGGTGTAACGGATGTTCCTTTTCCTGTCTTGCCTCTCTCTTACATCGGTACCTCTGTTAAAAATTCAGATTTCGACATTAGTAGACAAATTCGATTAGTTCCGATGTTTAGAGAAGCTGAAGTTGATTTTTATTTCAGTGCATTTGAACATATAGCGAGTCCGAATGCCTTACGTTGGCCAAAAGAGATCAGATTTCAGTAAAGCACAAGAGGTTTGTGCAGTGTTGTCAATTGAGGACAGTCTAAAATATGATGTTTTGAAAATTTCTGTTCTTAGGGCTTACGAATTGGTGCCCGAAGCCTACCGACAAAAGATTCGTCACCATGTCAAATCTGCCAATCAGACCTTTGTAGAGTTTGCCTGTGAGAAGGGTACTCTGTTCGATAAGTGGTGCCAATCCAGCAAGGTAAGTGATTTTGAGGAACTTTGTGAGCTCGTACTGTTGGAAGATTTTAAATTCGTTGCCAGACAAAATTGTAGTACATCTCAATAAACAAAAGGTGGTTACTCTCGCCTCAGCTGCTATTTGTGGAGAAGAATTTGTTCTGTCCCATACAATTTTTTTGTACTGTCTGTGCGCAAAGAATCTTTGCATATCAGTTCAGACAAAAATCTGAAAAATTTAATGAGCTCAAATTAGAGTCCTACTGAGTTCCGGGAATGCTTTTATTGTCGCAAATTAGGTCATCTGATAGCTGTATGTCCAGCACTGGAAAAGAAAAAAACAATCGCCCAAAAAGCAGACTCCCAAATGTGTTGATTCCAAAAGATCAGAAAATCGATTCAGTATTTGATCCATTTGTTTGTGATGGTTGGTGTTTCTGGTCGATCAAAAAGACAATTTCTGTTAGAATCCTTCGTGATACGGGGGCAGCCCAATCGTTTATATTAGACCTTATCTTGCCGTTCGCTGAACATTTGTTTTGTGGCACTGATGTTTTGGTTCAGGGTATCGAAATGGTTATTTTGAAGGTTCCTTTGCACAATGTGCTCATCGAATCTGACTTTGTTTCTGGTCCTGTGAAAATATCCATTCTTTCACAGTTGCCTATGAAAGGAGTTGATCTCATTCTAGTCAACGATACAGTTGGCGGAAAGGTGTTGCTGCTTCCTGAGTTTATTAGTGACCTGACTCGTGATCCTCAAAACAAGGACGATGTGAGTGTCGAATTTCCGAATTTTTTCCACATGTGCGGTTACAAGAGCACAGTCGCGTAAGTTTGAGGATAATTTTCTTAACGTAGTTGACCATTCTGATGCCTGACAAAAACCTCCTGATAGTGTTGTACGTAAATTTCCTGAGGTGCTGTCCATTACAACCGGTGCTGAAATTGATCCTTCACTTACTATCGAGAGAACTACTCCTATTCATGAATCAGTATGATTCTCTTTCTCTCTGTCAAAACTGTTTTCAGGAAAGAAGTTTTAGTTAAACATCCTGTTGCCTGTTTTTGGGATGACGGATTATTAATGCGGAAGTGGTCACCAATAGCCACTGATCCTGACTTCAGCTCCGTTTATCAAGTGGTAGTGCCTGCTAAATTTCATTCTCAAGTTTTGAGTTTGGCTCATGATCATAATCTCTCTGGCCATTTAGGTCTTACTAAAATGTACAGGTGTATTTTGAGATATTTTTATTGGCCTGGTTTAAGATCCGATGTGGTGTCATATTGTCATTCTTGTCATGTGTGCATCTCATTGGTAAGCCAAATCAAGTGATACCGCCTGCTCCTCTTCGACCTATTCCTATGATGGGTGAGCCGTTTGAACATCTCATATTAGATTATTTAGGCCCTTTGCCTAAGACGAAAACTGGACATCAATGTTTGTTAACTATGATGTGTACAGCTGCACGTATTCCTGAAGCTGTCCTGCTGTGTTCCCTTACTACTAAGGTCGTTCAAGGTCCATTCAAGGTTTTGATAGAGAAGTGGCTGACGATGGAGTCCACTGAGTCCACTAATGTGTTAGATTATGTTTATGCATTTAGGGAGCGTTTGCACAAAGCTTGTTATTTGGCTCGTACCTCATTATCATCTGCTCAAGTGAAAATGAAAGTATGTTTTGATAAGAGGCCTGTTTGTAGTTTTCACCCTCGTGAAAATGTTTTGGCATTACTTCCAATTATGGGTTCCTCATTACAAGCATGTTTTTCTGGTCCATATATAGTAGAGTCTAAAGTGAGTGAGACTGATTATGTGATCCGTACACCAGATTGAAAGAGAGATTTTCTTAGAGATAGGGTTCCAGAGTTTAAAAGCTCTAAAGTCCCTGTTGTGACAGTTAACCTGCTACCTCAATACTGTCCAGAGGAGGATGGGTTGATATTGTGGAATGTCCCGGTGTCTGGAGCTAGTTTACAAAATGCGAAAATATTGAAAGAGTTAACTGCATTTTTGTCATATCTGTCTGATATTTGCTTGGCAAAATAAAAAAATAAAAAACTTGTCTGAAATATGCCCAACTGCTTTTGATTCTGTGAAGACCCTTTTATAGCACCAATGTACATTCTGCCCCAGATTTCTCTTTACCCTTCAAGATCGCTGTTGATGCCAGCGCTACCCGAGTTGTTGGTGTTCTACTGAAAGAAGATGCTGATGGCATTGACCATCCGATTTGCTACTTCTCAAAGCAGCTTTTGAAAGATCAGCTGCATTACAGTACCATCGAGAGGGAAGCTCTAGCATTGTTGCTGTCCCTTCAGCACTTTGCGGTGTATGTGGGATCTAGTTCGATACCTGTGGTAGTTTATACTGACCACAAGTCAAAAATGTGTAATTCCAATCAACGAATAATGCAATGGGCATTGATGGTACAGGATTTTAACATTGAAATTAGGTATAAGTAGAGAGAATATTTTTGCAGATGCACTGTCTCATTCAGTTTTTTGGAATCACTTTATGTTGATTCTTAGTGGTGAGGGTGTTACGATCCAGTGTTGTGTTTTTGTTTTGCGTACCTTTTCTAAGGTGTTATTTTTCTCTTCTGTGAGCTGTGATTTTCCTAGGACCGAATCATTGATTGACTTGATGATTGAAAGATTGGATAGCTCCACCACTCAATGATTACGGCTGGCTGAATAAATGGCATTGTCGGCTTACAATCGGGAGAGCTGCTCCCTGGAAAGGAGGGTGTTGTGACTTCAGGCTGGTCACTTATCTCTCACGCTCCCAGACTAACCGGCAGATCAACAACAGCCACAGCGAACTGTGTTATGTTGTTTTCTTGTGTTCAATCGTTTATGTCATTAGTCTAATGCAGCAACCCGTGGAGGTAACCTGTCCTTTCCTTTTGAGAACTCTTTGACTTTGTTTATTGTTAGTGTAGTTAGGTTAACTGATATGTACTGGTATTTTTCCTTTCATTTGATATGTAATGTATTTATTTGTCTTCTTAAGTGGGTTTTGTTTGTTTTGGATCTTTGGTTACCCTGAAGCCAAAAGAGAACTATTGCTGCTTTTAACTTTAAAGGGGACCTATTATGCAAAATTCACTTTACGTGGTGTTTGTACATAAATGTGTGTCAGCAGTGTCGACACAACTACCCTACAATGTCCACCCACTCCTCTTTCTTATATTTCTATTAATCAAAAACAGTGCGTCAAAATGAATGGTTTTCATTCTGCTAATAAAGTGATGTCACTTTAGAGCAGGCCTCGCCCACGACTGGTGACGGACTCCACCCTATTATCATAGATCCTCCCCTGAGTGATCTACACACAGTCTGCCATTTTTTCCACGCTGGAGCATTTACATTACATTTACATTTATGCATTTGGCAGACGCGTTTATCCAAAGTGACTTACAGTGCACTTATTACAGGGACAATCCCCCCGGAGCAACCTGGACTTAAGTGCCTTACTCAAGGACACAATGGTGGTGGCTGTGGGGATCAAACCAGCGCCCTTCTGATTAACAGTTATGTGCTTTAGCCCACTACACCACCACCACTCTGAGCAGAAACAGTGAGAAGAAGAATTTCTAAGCTTCGTAAGTGTCATAAGTGTTCTGTTTGCCACTGAAGACGCAGTGGACAAGCTGGACTGGTAATCTGGCATACCGGGCATTTTCCTGGTGGGCTGACGCACTTTGGGACCGATCAGGGGCGGAATGGCCATTGGGAGAACCAAGCAGGCCAGTGGGTCAGCCTCGAAATGGGCCGAATGGGCCACAAAAAGGTAAAATGTGCCGCAGCGTAATGCAGAACGGACCACAAAATGGTGCCGCGATATGCAGAAAGGACAATGATTCAGATTCTGGGGACACCTGAGACTTGTAAAAAGGGACATAATTTGTCTCCTTTAAATAATTATTTTTGTTAACAAATCAACAAAATCTATTTTTCGTTGTCGCATGTTTTTGGTCTGGCGGTTGGCTGAAACATCTTCTACTTTATTACTCCCTCACCCCCTAGAAGAGGTATCGAAATACCGATTAACTGACTAGTCCTACAGGCAACAGTCCAGATGGAGAACAGCAACCATTTTAAGTTTTAGTTGGAGTAATGAGGTAGGGCTCAACTTGTGCAGTTTTTGGCATAATAACTCATAGCTTATGATATCAGTGAAACTAACATCAGGACATAGCTTCACATCACCCACCCACTCCTTAAACTTGGACGGGTGAGGTAGTGTCAAAACTTTTTGTGACTCAAAGTATTGACACTATGTAGCCAAATTTTTTGCCAATTTGTACAAATGTGTTTGTTCGAACATACGCAGATGCAAGTGAAAACACTGGAGACGGGAAATCAATAACAGGAATTGTGTACACTTCCACATTTAGGAAAAAGGTGGAGAGACAAAGAAAATCACTGACACACAGATCTAAAGTAATGATGCATTCTTGTAAGTATTGCAATATATCGATATACTGTATATTTGTATCGGCACATCCCTACACTGAAAAAAATACAAAATGATTTGATGATTTAACAATCAGAACTTATAATAAATATGAATAGATTCTACTCAGAAACGTACATATTTATAACACTTTTAGCTTAATTTTCTTTAATGTGAACAACATAAAATATACATTTCAAGGTAAATTTAGAGGGTTACAAAAATTAACTCAATAACTGTTCATTCCTTGAAATAAATACAATTTTAAGTACTACCAACTCAAACAATCAAGTAATGTCTTGAAGTTGTGGGGAATACACATATGCTCTTGTGCTTAAATATTTTAATTAGTAACATAACATAATTTGAGCATGTTTTTTAGGTCAAAAGGAACTTAATGGGGCATTAAATTAATTGTTATTAAGGATTTATAGATTTTAGCTGTTTTACTGTAAATACCTGTTTTATTTTAAGTGTTGAAATAATGTAAATAATACAAATGTTAATTTGAAATTTCTTGCTAAAGTTTTTGCAGTTGTACTGCCATAAAATGACCATAAGTTGAATTTACTTAAAAGTGTGAAGCAAAAAATGCTATGTATATATTTTAAGGAAATCCAACACATATTTAATATGTTATGTGAGTAAATTACTTATACACTATGTACAAAACTCATGGAATACAAAACATATAATAAAAATGGCATGTAATGCAGCTATGATGAGGTTTAAAAATAGTTCAAAGTTTTCATTACAATCATCTTTACATCAAATAAGGCCAGTAAGTGCAATTGCCTCTGTTTAATTACACAGAATCTGCATTATAGAATATTAATGGGCTTCTCTCAAGGTCACTATTAACGGCCCAAATACAGTTTTTCCAAGCTTGCTGCTTCATTAAGAAATAAAGACTTATTAAAAGACTTATTAAAATTCAAATTCTCTCTCTCTCTCTCTCTCTCTCTCTCTCTCACACACACACACACACACACACCTCCATCATGAAGGGGTCGGTCTTAGCTGATCGTCCAGTGGCCACACACTGGAATGTGGCGTTCTGCCCTGCGTTCACCTCCACATCACCCAGTCTGGAGAAATGGGGCACTTTATCTGTGGAACAGAGCCAAACAAACACTTATCACAATTAGAACACATCACCAGCAACAACAAATGTGTTTCCATGTTTTTTGACATGTACCATAGTAATACTCTCTTTTTGACATGCACTAACGTAATACCATGATGTTTGGACATGGTTCAAGAGCAACACCATGTTGCTGTTGTTGTTGTTGTTTACATTTACCATGGTAATGCCATGTTTGTTTGTTTTTTATCTATATTATTTTCATTTTCTTTACATATAACATTGCAATACTATGGTTTTTGGACATACAGAATACCATTGTAATATAATGTTTATGTACCATCATATTTTTGATTTATATGGTAATACCATTTTTTTTTTAATATATCATGGTAATGCAATGTTTTGTTTTGAATATCTGACTTGAATTCACTCCGAATGGTGCCAAAAACAAAAAACATCCAGTGAGAGGCAGTTATGTGGATGGAAATGCCTTGTTGATGAGAGAGGTCAACAGAGAATTACCAGACTGGATCGAACTGATAAAGTCTACAGTAACTCAGATAACCACTCTGTACAATTGTGGCGAAAAGAATATAATATCAGAATGTTATTCTGAGAAGCGGGATTGCTGCTGTTTTGACGGCATGAGGGGGACTTATACAATATTAGGCAGGTGGTTTTAATATTGTGGCTGATCAGAGTGTATATATATATATATATATATATATATATATATATATAATGGCCGTCAATCGATTCATATTTTAAACAAATTATTTATGACATGCCAATTAATAAATCAAATTAATCGCATAAATCATCATTTGCTGTGAAAGGCCACCATATAAAGATAATTCATATAAATAATGCAAGATCATTGAAATATTTCTAAATATAATATGTAGGGCCTGTAATAAATATATAACACAGATGGAAATTCATTTAGAAATAAATTGCATTATTGTGGCAGATGAATAAATTATTGCTTAGACAATATAAAACGTGTCTTAAGAACTCAATATATTGTTTGTTTTATTCTCATATCATTGAACATGCGTACAGTTCAATCGAACAAGAGTTCATCAATGTGTCCAGGAGCATCTCACTGGTATTCAGCATCATAAATGCCACATTCTTAGCACACTGGGTCAAGTTAAAAGTCTCTTTTAATTTGATGTCTCAAGATTCCTGTATTCTGCTGGGATTCCTCAGTGAGTGGTTCTCATTCTGTCTCTGCGCCGCTTGTGAGATCTGGTGAGGTGCGCTGCCACCTAATGACACAGCTCCTAAAAACAGATGTACTTCAAACTTGAATTTCTCGTATGGTAGGAAAATCTATACATTTATTACAGAATTTTTGGATGTGTAAGGAGGCATAATTTATTGTATTAATATTTTAAACACGGTTTTCACATAATCACACTAAATTAACATGTTAAATCGACAACCCTGATATACATACGCCAAATACCCCCAAAAATATATATTAAAGTTCCAGGAATGTACAAATATTTTCAGAACTTAACATCTCAAGCAATGTTCAGTTAAGACAAGCTGATTGTTTTTAACAATGACAACATTAAGGTTAACCAGTGTTCCAACACGGTTCTGTTTTGTTAGGGTAACAGAAAGTCTCAGTTTTCGCAACTGGTCTTTTTTTCTGCTTTTGAAGTTAAAAGTAGCTCAGTCGTCCAGACACACCAGTCTGACACTTCTGCACATCCCCTTTGTTCTATTCAATGTCTTTCCTAACTAAAATGTATTTTTCCCTCACCATTTTGCTCTAAAAGTGAAGAATATTTATATAGATTTATGCTGTTTCCTCAGTTCTCATGCTGTCCATTCATCTCACTTACCGTATCTCCATGTGTCATGTTTTGTCTTCATGCACAGCAAACGCCACATTTATACTTATCTGCCTGTGCTTGTATGCTCAGCATCAAATCATTACACGCTCTCGATATATAGAGCAATGGTGCCACAATTTGACCGCACTTCAACTATTCTCAAAGCTTTCTTCCAAATTTAAGTGCTGTCAGCTTTATTTTCCTGTCAAACTGAATCTAAGTGCATCCATCCTGTTCTATTCCTCATCAAATGAAAAACCAAATCACTGCTCTGCTATAAAGATGACACAGAAACATTACATTTCTATATGCCTTCTACAATTTCAGGGCATAATAGGATGCAGAGTAGGCACTTTTGGACCTGAGAACTATTAAAAAGTAACTTTTCACACTCTCACAACTTTATTTAATGTGTTTAACGAATTGAATGTGACCTTTATATAACAAAGAGTTTCATTCCCTCCAATGTAAAAGTGTCCGTAGTTATAAACACAGAATAATGAAGAGTTGCCTCAGACTTGAATGCTTCAAATGTTCTTTAACCACCTTCGAAATAAAATTCTATAGCTTTTCTTTAAAGATGGACTGTTGAAAAGCACTTTATTCACTTATAGACAATACATTGGGTGAGTGGCCTTCTAGCTCACACCTATAATTGCATCAGACTGTAACGTTCTGCTAATAAGCACCACACAAATGGTTTAATGATGGCTGTCTTGCAGCAGGACGTCCATCGTAAAAGCCCAATGTGAATGGACACAATGAAATCAAAGTTTGTTCTGCCTGAGAAAGCCATCACTGTATATTGTGTTATTGACAGTTTAATAGCTCAGTTATAATATAAAGTGGGATGTAGGTGGTTATTTTTTTGTAGCTATAATACCTCCTGTGTGCATTGGCCACAGCTGTTTTTGCTGTGAATGACTATCGACTCTATCGGCAAACATTTATGTTTAGTTCTCAGACGAGAGTAAATTGTTTGTGAGCGCTTGTGCCTGATAACGCATAACATCCAGCTGAAATACTGCAAAAAGAGCAGAATACTGCAAACAATGTGCAAACTAGGGAGGGCTCAGTCGACTAGTCATGCAACAACCAGTGAGAGCTTTAGCTTAATGTGTTTTTGTGTGTTAACCATTTTGACAACAACTGCAACTGTAATAAAATAGAAGTCTAATAGGTTCAGAAGAGCCGAGCAGATCACTTCACGTGAAACAGTTATTTATATATACATATATATAAATATACCCTGGCAGCCAAAAGTTTGTAATAATGTACAGATTTTTCTGTTTCGGAAGGAAATCGGTACTTTATTTCATCAAAGTGGCATTCAACTGATCACAAATATATTCAGGACATTACTGATGTAAAAAACAGCAGCTTAACATTGTCTTTGTGTTTGTTTTTGAGTTGCCACAGTATGTAATAGACTGGCATGTCTTATGGTCAATATTAGGTCAAAAATGAAAAAAGAAAAATGCTTTCTCTAGAAACTCATCAGTCAATCAATGTTTTGAGGAATGAAGGCTATGCAATGCTTGAAATTACCCAAAAAACTGAAGATTTCATACAAATACATACACATTTGTTTTTCAAATGGTAATAGTAATTTTCACGTTATTAATGTCATGACTACATATTGTGATCAGTTGAAAGCCACTTTGGTGAATAAAAGTAACAATTTCTTTCCATAAGAGCAAAATCTGTACATTATTCCAAATTTTTGGCCAGCAGTGTACAGTATGTATACATATACACAGTTAATACAGTCTATATATTAACTATGGGGAAAGAAAAAATAACTATTTCCTATATATAGTCTCTGAGATCAAGTCTTAACATTTTATACAATGTTGCTTGTCAATTAACTTTGTCATTTAGATGATTCATGACGAAGTTTTAGATATTTTTACTAGAACACAAGACTAAAATACTGATTAAGAAAATTATTTTTGCAGTGCCAAACAAAAAAATAAATAAATGCATCTCTACATTTTCCCCCTTATAAAACCCACCACAGCTATTAACAATAAATCACTGTCACAATATTCTCTTTTTTTCCATGTATCATAATAATACTTTGGTTTTTTGACATGTACTATAGTAATACCATGTTTTTTTGGTATTTAGTATTTTCAAACTAGTGTGAGGTTTTAAAGGGTAATCAAGACCAGATGAACAACCTATGAGCAGCCAACGAATGTTTGACTCACTATATTCACTCACTGCCAGCTCCCCATGATAAACTGGTAAGCTTTGCTCTTCCTGACAAGTTTGATGGTTCTGAGAAATTCTGAGGTTTTTTTATGGCAGTGTAAAGTCAATTTTTCTAACCAACCTGAATCATTTAATCAAGACGCCAAGAAATGTAACTTTATGATGTCTCTGTTTACCGGTAAAGCACTCGATTGGGCCGCCACTGTTTGGGACAAAGATCCTCCAATCCAGACCTCGTTTGACTACTTTTTTCAAAAGATCCACAAAGTCTTCGAGTATCTAGCTGGTGGTCAAGATATCTCCATTCAGCTGCTTAATTTATGCCAGGGGCATCAATGGCTCAAAGTGGGTGGAGCGATATCGCTCTGAAAACTGTTTTCGACAAGGGGCTTCACCAAGTACTCAAGGTGGAACTGACATGCAAGGGTGAGGGTTCCACTCTGTCAGAATTCATTGCCATGGCTATCAATATGGATAACCTGCTTCGTAATGCTCCACTGCCCCAGTTTCACTCAGCATCTAAGTCTACAGTCTCAATGCAGGCACAAGCATCCACTGAATCACCCGAACCTATGCAAGTTGTTTACGCCCATGTTCCTATATAGAAATGCCACCGTCAACGTAACTAAAAACTTTGCTATTACTGTGGTGAACCAGGTCATCTCAATGCTGCATGCCCACAAAAGAAATCAAGTTCCCATGAATCAAAGCTGAAAGTGAGTACCACAAACTTTCTATCACATATCCATAACAGATTTTTGTTGCCTGTAGAGATCTCCATTGGTGATCATATACAATTTTTAATGCTTTAGTGGATTCTGGGGCTGCTGTGAATCTCATGAATCAAGAGATCATCCAAGAACTCAATATACCCACCATTCAATGCATTCCAACTATTCCAACTAATATCACCACAGTTGCCAACGATCCCATTGGTACTGAGATAACCCAACAGACTGTTCCCATAACCATCAAGACTGGACTAATGCATGTGGAGAACATTTCACTATAAGCCAAACTCACCCAATCACACTCTTATCCTGGGTCGTCCTTGGCTGTCAATCCACAACCCTTCTTTATCCTGGAACCAGGGTGAGCTCAGGCAATGGTCAAGTTTCTGTCATGAAAATTTCTCCATGTTGCTGTCTCCATGCCTTGTCTTACCACCAGCATTGAAAGCCCTGAATTCCAAGCACTAACCATGATTCCCGAGGAGTATGCAGAATTCAATCAAATTTTTAGTTAAGTCAAAGCTACTCATCTTCCTCCTCTCCGTTCATGGGACTGCGCCATTGAACTTCTGTCTAATACAGCTCCACGAGAAGCAAGGCTTATCCATTGTCATGCCCCGAGACCCTAGCAATGGAAACTTGCATTGAGGAAGCCCTTGCCTCCGGTTACATCCATCCCTCCTCCTCTCCAGCAGCTGCAGGTTTTTTCTTTGTAGAGAAAAAGGATTGAAGTCCATGTATTGACAATTCAAGGCCTGAACTCTGTCAACTTGAAATACCATTACCCACTGCCACTTATCCCCTAAGCCCTTGAACAACTCTATGAGGCTAAGATTTATACTAAGCTTGATCTTAGAAGTGCTTATAACCTCATCAGAATCAGAGAAGGAGATGAGTGGGAAAACTGCATTCATCATCACCAGGGGGCACTGTGAATACCTGGTCATGCCATATGGACTGTCTAACACCCCCTCTGTTTTCCAGTATTTTGTGTGTGGTGGTAGGCCATTGACGACATCCTCATCTACTCTAAAAACAAGGAACAACATATCCAGCACGTCAGAACAGTCCTATCATGTCTACAGGAACACCAGCTATTTGTCAAGGCAGAAAAATATTAGTTTGATATCTCCCATACCATGTTCCTAGGTTACAATATCAGTCACCCAGGTGTAGAAATCACAGCAGTTACCGAATAGCATCGACCATCTACAATTAAAGAATTACAGCAGTTTCTGGGCTTTGCCTAATTTCTACCGTGCTTCATCACAAACTACAGTATCATTGCACACTACTTCCGTCATTGCTCAAGGGAAAACCCAACAAGTTGCCATGGAACGACGCCACATACCAAGCCTTCGTCTCCCTCAATTCAAGCTTCATGACAGCTCCTATACTGAAACACCCGAACCCCAATCTTCCTTTCATCGTTGAAGTGGACACCTCTGATTGTGGGATTGGAGCAGTCCTGTCACAACATCACAGAACCCCAGGCAAGCTTTACCCTTGTGCATTTTTCTTCAGAAAGTTACATTCTGCTGAACGATACTATGATGAACAAGGAATTACTTTCCATGAAGGCAGCACTCGAAGAGTGGCGTCACTGGTTAGAGGGGCCAGTCCACATGTTCCAAGTTATCACTGATCACAAGATCCTTGAATACATCAAGGCAGCCAAGAGACTGAATCCACTTCAAGCCCGATGGCCATTGTTCTTCACCAGGTTCAATTTAGCGTCACTTACAGCCCTGGAAGCAAGAATAGAAAATCAAATGCACTTTCATGCAGACATGATCCAACCTCATCCTGGATCAATTCTACCACCATCTGTCATCACTTCACCGATTAGTTGGGATATCATGGAAGAAATACAATGAGCACAACTGCACAAACTGTCACCACCTGACTGCCCCCAACCAAGCACTTTGTACCACAAGCTATACATCTGAGAACTAGCCAATGGGTCCACACTTCATTGAGCACAGGACACACTGGCATCCAAAGAACAATCCCTCTGGTACGTAATTCCTTCTGGTGGCCATCTGTAATTTGTGCTTTTACTAAATATGTGAAGTCTTGTCAAGTGTGTGCACAATCTAAGACCCCAGGGAACTGCCCACCAGATTACTCCAACCACTGCCAATACCACAAAAACCATGGTCCCACCTGTCCATCGATTTCGTCACCGTCATGCCAAACTTCAACGGATACATAACCATACTGGTAATTATCGACCGATTTTCAAAATTATGTAAACTTGTCCCTCTCAAGGTTTACCCACAGCTATGGAAACTGCTTAAGCTCTATTCCATCAAGTATTCAGAATCTATGGATTATCAGAAGACATCGTGTCTGATCGAGGTTCACAGTTCATGTCCCGAGTTTCGCAGGCATTCTGTTAACAACTTGACACCAATGTGAGTCTCACCTCAGGCTATAACCCCCAAGCCAACGGAAAGGTGGAACGTTTAGACCAGGATATTGGATATCTTCAGCACTATAGCCATGAACAGGAGAAGTGGGGCCCTGGGCTGAATACGCAAAGTATTCTTTCACTCATACCTCTATGGGGCTAACCCACTTCCAGTGTGTGCTGGGCTACAAACCCCCGATGTTCCCTTGGTCAGGAGAACCATCTATAGTGCCAGCGGTGGACAATTGGATTGGGTGGAACGAGAGGGTGTGGGACAGCGCACATGTCTGGCTACAGTGGCCTTCACCCCAACTATCAGCCTGGACAGAGGGTCTGGTTATCCACAAGGTATCTCAAGCTGCTGATAACCTGCATGAAGCTCAGACTCAAGGTGAGGAGGGAGCCAGATGCAATACGTACTGATCCAAGAGTTCCACCAAGCCCATCTCCATCTCTAATTCTCCAGCACCAAGACCAAGGGGACATCCCAACATCGTAAGGGGGGGTTCTGTACCATCTGAGGTTGCTACCCATCCTACCATTCATTGCCATTGTTTATTGATTCATGTTATGACCATTGCCTGTTTTTCTGGATTTACTGCTTTTTGGATAACTCTTTTGTTTTGTTTGCCTGGTTGGACTGTCTATTTAGTTTATTGGATTTATCTGCCTGTTTACGACTACGTCTCTTTGCCTGCTGTTATGGATTGTTTGCTTGTGTCTCTTTTAATAAACTTCCTGCTCATGGATCCTAATACCATCTCCATGGCCAGATTGTTACAATATGTTAATCATGTAATATCGTGAAATTTACTAAAATACCAATATTAATGTATAATGTAAACCCAAATTGAATGAACACATTCTCAAATTTATTAAATAATGTTGTCTGTCAAAACTTGAGTCATCATGTTAGGCTTTAGGTTTTCACAAAAAGTGAACTTAAGCATTTAAGTTCTATTAGATCTAACTTGGATTTAAAATATTTCTTATATTAATATTTCTTATATTTATTCTCAAAGAGGACCAGGGTTCTAAGGTGAGCCAGACTGTTTTAAAACTGACTGTGTCTCTCAATGGGATCATTTTCTCAAAAACACCCTCCATTATCATTCATTACCATTATCGTAGATGATACTTCAAGAGTCGAAAGAGCCATCCAGAGGGCCAGAAAGAACGAGCTGTACTAGATCTTCCTGAAGCTATTGCCTACTAATGTAGCAACCTTAAAAGACATCAATCCAACCACAGAAGTTACTGATTTGAATGTTCTACATAGGCAGCAACTGTGCATGCCAGACAAAACAGAATTCCAAATGTGCAGTGACCAAGAAACTTGACTAACAATTGACATTAGCATGTAAGCTAATATGTGATACTCTAATAATGATAAAAAAAATACATATGTACTTGGTAAAATACAGTAGCATTGTTTTGTTTTTTCGTTGATTAAACTATTTATGGATTGCCAAGTCAAATATGCGGATCCGCTGTGGTGACCCCTTACGGGAGCAGCCGAAAGAAGAAGAAGAAGAAGAAACTCATGACCTATTTATGGATTACTTTTCAGTATTTAAACTAGTATACTTATATTTGGATGACTTTATTTAAAAAAATAAAATAAAATTCACTGAGCTCACTGCAATGCATTTTGAGATTCTGAATAAGGTTTTTAAAAATTTCTCACAATTTGAGCATTTTATGACATGGAAAGGTTAGTTTACATTGTCGAATGCCAAATTTAGTGGCATTAATGAAAACAAAAAATGCTATTTTTTAAATAATACTTTTTATTTTAAAAACTATGGTGGAAATCTTTGGAAAATAATGATTAGATTACACATTTAAGGAAAATGACATTAGTTATTGAATGCAAACTTTTGTTGAAAATGGTATGAACGTATTCAAAATTGCTGGGGGGTTTTTTCATCCTTATTTGTCACTGAATCGTTCATTGAAATCGCTCATCATTACTGAAATGAACTGAGCACAGAGATATATGGCATAAAGCAGATTATCCTGACACAATTCACACAAAAATGATTAATGTACAAATTGCAACGAAATGAAAATATACCATAACAGTTCAAATGCTAGACTAAAGGAAATAATAATTAACAAGCGAAAAGACAAATAGATTTACAATACACACAAATAAACAAAAAACAGTTGCAAATTCAGAAGTTTATATGCAATAATGTAAAGTATGTTCAATGGTGCAGAATGCAAAAAATATACTGTATTTTGTCTTGTGTTGCATAAAGGTTCAACACAAGCATTTGTCGACAACATTTGTGGCATAATAATGATTACCACAAAAATGAATTTCGATTCGTTCCTCGTCTTTAAAAAAGAGCACAAATCTGAGGCACTTACAATGGAAGTAAATGGCAAACAATATGTGTGTAAACATGATTTTAGTGTGAAAAAATCACTTACAAATGTTTTCTGTTCAAAGTTATAGCCAGTTTACAACTTTGCTGCCATGATGACGCAACATTGAAAACCCTAAAATGATTATAAAATTGCTGATTTACTAAACTTTACTGCTCAAATAATACATGAGTTTTAACAGAAGAATTCATGTAAGTGCTGCACATTTCTGCATTTAAACCCTCAAAACTTGTTTCTATTCACTTCCATTATTAGTGCATCAATGTAACCTAGATCTATTTCTTTTTTTTTATGGAAATTATTACACAAATGTTGTCGATTGATCTTAACTTTTATTGAACCCGGAATATTCCTTTAACGACTCCAAGGGGGCTAATGGACAGATTTTATAAGGTATAATAAGAAAACTACTGTAAATGGGAGTAATAGTAATCAGTATTAGATGCAAGATGCAAAGAATGTAAATGGTGACAGAATGTCATAAGGGTGAGTATATGATGTTAAATTAAAACAGTAACTGATTAGTTTACTGTAATGAACAAATACAGTAACTGGCTAAGAGTCATGTCTATACTTGGGTTGATGTTGAATTCTACTAAAACAGCTAGTTATAAGTGGTAAGCAAGCAAAATAATCTCGTGGCAGGAAATCTGAACAGTTTGCAGTTTATTTGAGGTTTGCAGAGACAGTCAGCAGTTTTGGACATTTTCATTCTCTGCCTTCATCAGCAATGTGCAAATGACCAAACAAGGCATCATATTCCTGTCCGCTGTTCCTGTATTATCTGCCCCAGCAATGCATGTGTTACAGCAATATATAAGATACCAGAGAAGAAGCCAAAATATTGCCATTGTAGATATGAGTGGACATTTTTAAAAATGAATGTATCAAAAATCTGCTGATAGAGCATATACTGTCTGTTAACAGTATATTTGTATTTTTCCCTATTAAAGGTATAGTACCCACAAAATGAACTCATTCTTATACTGTCTTAAACTAATTTATGTCTATGGCAGAACACAAATTAAGATTTTTTTGATGGGTATATGATGTATCAATATAATGCAGTCAATGGAGTCCAACACTTTCAAGCTCCAAAAACCACAGAAAGGTAATCCATACACCTCCAGTGGTTTAATCCATTTCTTCTGACGCAATCATTTTTGGGGGAGAAAACACTCAAATGTGAGTCCTTATTGGCTTTAAATCTTGACATCTTCACAATTAGACATGCACTTGGCACAATCTTGACTAATGCTAGCAATGTTTGCATTGATTTTACACACACACAATGCACCCAAAAGTCTAGATCACAGAACCATCAGAAGATATCTCACCATGGACCGATGCAGAACAATGAATCCTTGAAATATATGTAAAAACAATGGCTGTCAATATATGTTGATTTAGTGTGATTCATTCTAAATAATAATACAAACAACAACAACATACAATAAACATGCTAAAAAATAAAAGTGACAATTTGCACTAGGAGTAAATATCACCTGCCGCACAGTGTTACTCTAATAGTCTGGTGGAAACAGGGAAATTAAACACAAAATGTGCCCCCCAGTGAATGTACTTTGCTTTTGCAGAAAATCGGGTTCAATTCTGTCTTGTACTCCACATTTTCCCAATCTTTTTCTTGTTTCCACTCCTAATATTTCCTTTAATACTACTTATAATAATGGATAAACATGAATATAAATGTTGATTTCCTCACAGTGGTTTGGTTAGAGTCAAGGTCAGGGAGTTGAGGAAAATGTTTGATCTGGATAAAATTAACCAGGGTTTCACTATAGCTATATTGTAGTACCATGTATTTTGGACGAAGCCATAGATCTAATACAATTAATCATGGTGTTACTACAGTAATACGGTGTTAATATACTACAGTAACCATGTTTAATTGTGTGGTAATTTTACTACAAAATACCGTATTGATGCTGTTGTTATTGTAGTAAAACCATGGTTAATTTTGTAAGGTTAGGGTTAGGTTTAGGGGTGTCTGTGAGACTCTAAATAATCACAATAAACACACTGTAGTGATGCCCGAATACTGTATGCTAGTATTTATCTAGGGGTGCAAATCTAACAATATTTTCACTTAAATTAAATAGCCTTAAATATAATTTTTTTTTTTTTTAATGCCAAAGCAACTGAATGGACCAAAACGCAAGGATCTTGAGACATGTTTTCTAAAGTTAAAAAACTTTTAACTTGACAAAGCGTCTTAAAAGTGTAACGTGATGGCCAAATTTGCCCATCTGCATATGTACATAAACCCATCATTTAAAAATATATAAAATAATTAGTGCTGCCAGTCGATAATTTTTTTTAATTGTGATTAATCGCATAATTATTCATAGTTAAACCACAATTAGTCACAGAGTTTGAAAGTGCAAATATTGAATTGTTTATACTTCTTAAAAAACAATATGTGACAATAATGCTTTATTAACATTTTACAAACACAGCCTTCCACAGTATAAAGATAGAAAAGCACCAACATTCAAATTTCCTAAAGAGGGAGGTTGAATAATTGAAAGAACATAGGTTGCCTATTTAAAGCAATGGACATTACTTATGAACTCTTGAAGCAGACTGTGGCTATCCGCATTGCTACAGCAGTTGTGAAGACACATACACAATTCGCGTCAGGGTGTCAAGCGCCGCTTTGAACTCAACGCGAAAAGTGCTTGCAGACAATGTTTCTTTCTGCGTTTTCATGAACTTTAAGACTTGATGTGCTTCTATGGTAATTAAATTGTGCCTTACAGAGGCTGAAAAGTACTTGATTCCTATCACAAGTCCCATCTGGGCTTGTTTTATGCAACAAATAGCGTTTATGCCAGTTGCATAGCCAAGGGTGGGCAAATTAGACACAGGTCCACACAGAATCTTACAGATTATTGTTAGACTTCAAATATATATTTATAAAAAGTGTGAAAGAATGCTTTGAATGTGGCACCTTTCAGTTATTAAGAGCAAATTGGTTTAAAAAACTGTTTTTATTGAGGCTCACACAAAAGTTAAGAAAAAATCAGTGCATTAAAAACTTTTAAATGATTTGCATGATTAAACACATGATTAAAAAGAATTCAAGTCCTGTGTAAATCATGCATAAGACATGAACGTGTTGTTCACTCAAACTTCCATAACTATATTTTGATGTAATATATATATATATATATATATATATATATATATATATATATATATACACACACAGTATATATCTTTTTTACTGTAGGGGAGCAAATACAACGTATGAAAACACATGAAAATGTATAACAATCTCACGGGTGGCTACTTTCTGATTTTTTTTTCCCATACCAATGAAAGGGAGTGAGGACTGAACCACTCTAACATCTCCTTTTGTGTTCCATGGAAGAAAGTCATAAAGGTTTTATCACTTAAGAATACAAGTCAATACTCACAAGTTGCATTCAATGGCCTTTTAATGTTGACAAGATTAATTTCATGCATTGAAGATTTTAACAGATGAAATCCTGAGACTTAATTAGAATCAGATTCAGTATGAGCTTTATTGCCAAGTATGCTTACACATACAAGGAAGCTTCCAGTACACAAACAATACAGCAACTAGACAAAGATAATAAATAGAATAAAAATAAAAGGTATGTACAAACACAAATCTATTATATACAATGCAAGGCAATGTAATGGCAGAAGAGGTAGGAGATGTTAGATAGATATAAATAGACTAAACTGTGTATTGCACATAACTATTGCTCAATGGGACACTATTTTTAACTATTCATGAGGTGGATGGCCTGAGGGAAAAAAAACTGTTATTGTGCCTGATGGTTCTGGTGCTCGGAGCTCTGAAGCGTCGGTCAGAAGGCAACAGTTCAAAAAGGTAGTGGGCTGGGTGAGTGGGGTCCAGCCTTTTTCCTCACTCTTTTTCCTGGAACTGTATAGTTCTTGAAGGGAGGGCAGGGGCAACCAATAATCCGCTCAGCAGTCTGAACTGTTCTTTGTAGTCTTCTGATGTCTGATTACCAACCAAACCAGAGAAGACATACTGAATGACTGCTGAGGATCCTTACATATGTTGCAGGATATGATGCAATCCCATGTTGACTGCATAATCCACAAATCTGTTTGCTCAATAAACAAATTGAAGGGGATCCTGAAAGAGTCCATTGATGTTCTTCAGGTGGGCCAAACACCAGTTTCTCAAATGACTTCATGATCTCAGACATCATAGCGCTGTATATCATAGTCTGTGTTCATTAAGTTCTGTGATTTGGGGTTTCTTTGGGACAGGGATGATGGTGGAGTATTTGAAGCAGCAGGGAACTTCATTCTTCACACATACTCAAACCAGCCCATCTGGAGAACAAATTTTTTCCCCATTCTGATGATTGATGTGAACATTAACTGAAGCTCCTGACTCATATCTGCAGGATTTTATGGACTGCACTGCTGCCGCACGATTGGTTGCGTAGATAATTGCATGGATGATTGTTGGTGTCAGATGGGCTGGTTTGAGTATTTCTGGGATTTTCACACACAACGGTCTCTAGAATTTACTCCGAATGGCGCCAAAAACAATAATCATCAGAGAATGGCCAGACTGTTTTGAACTGCCAAATCTATGGTAACTCAGATAACCGCTCTGTACAATTGTGTTGAGAAGAATAGCATCTCAGAATGCTATTTTGAGATGCAGTCTGGTGCTGTTTTGGCGGCAAGAGGCACACAAGACTACTACTACAGAGTCTGAAGCCTTCCTTATATGACGTTTTCATGGCCATGGATTATGATAATTGTGAATGAACATACATGCTCTCTCTATTTACCAATGTTTAGAATTCTCTAACATACACGTTTTAATAGCAAATCTGGGGAATACAAAGCACTCTTGAATACAGCAGAAAGTTTTCGGGAAGCTCCATTTTATGTGTAAATTACTCCCAATTTTTTCATAGATTTACATAATTGTCATGAATGAGGCCCAATGATTTACGTCTCTCAAGCACTCTAGAGAAGTAATTTTCCACCACTCAACTACTCATTTTGCTCCACCAAAATGGATACTTTCATACCACATGCTTTGGGAAATGATGAAGTTAGGAAAATGAAAACAGAGTTTTCAAAGTCAAATGGATTACCGTAATGTAGGCTAGTGATAGGCTATTGTTAAATAATATGGAAATCCAACTAATAATACCACTTATTGTAATGCCTATACATTATGGTAGACAAAATAATTTGGGTGCTTTTCTCAGTAAATAGTGATATGCAATTAACTATGATTCATTTATTTCTTAAATCTGCTTATTTACACAGATCTCTGGAATACTCGATTGTGATTGGTTAATGGCCCCATCCAGCAGTCAGATATTGCTCTGTAACAACCGCACATCAAGGGATTTAGATGTTTCAGACTGCTCATCCGGGTTCTGCAAGCCGTCTTTAATGCTTCTCGGATCACTGTGCGATCTCTTCAAGTAAGCTAATAAAATAATTTAAACTCTTAAATTCTTGTCCATTTATTTGTTAATCTGGCAAGTAGTCTTGTAATAGGGTGAATAACGAATAGTCAAACGTTCATTAATTACAAAATAAACCAAAAGAACTCTGACGCGAACCGGAGGTGGATTTCAGCTGATTTATTTCTTCTCAAACGACATAATTTTAATGCAAATCAATGCAAATTATGTCCATGCATTTATTTATTTGGTTAATACCCATGTGACAAGGAGAATAATGTACAGTCATGCAGTTGTTATCACGAAATAAACTCCTTCAGGGTGATACAAAAGTCATCCATTTTTCACCACGGTCCTGATCATCCTGTCAGGGTTTACTGTGCAATAACAACCAGCATGATTGTACATTATCCCTTACATAACATGCAATTAATTTGATTAAACATTTTTACTCAACATTGAGATTTTAAACGCTCTCAAAACCCTGCATGTGTCCATTCGGTCCCTCTTTCTGTAGAATCTGCAATTATGTTCTTGCTGCGGGGTTGTCAAATTGAGCTGCAGGAATGCAGAAGACTCAGGATGGCAAGTTTCAACTCAGTAACTCAAACAAATTACAAAAGGCCACAAACTGAGTGTCTAAATTAAAATACAGAATTCCCTTCAACTGCATTTCCAGTAGTCAGAATGCATCAGGTCCTGCGGTGGGCCACCGCTTTGAGCCCCCAGTCCAAACGACTGGAACAGAATTGCACACCTTTGGAAATGCGAATGAAGTGTTGGACCACTGGGACCGAGAGACAGGACGATGTGCGGACAAAAGTTTGCCCGCAGGAAGTAAACGCAGGGCAAGAACAAGAGAAATGGAATGCGTCACTGGAGAATTGCCTTTGATGATTTAGATCAGAAGTGAGAGACCCCAAGCTTTGACAGGAGGAAATGAGCACCTTTGTTCCTCGCCCCAGGTAGGCTGACCTAGTCATACGCCCCCATATGTTTCGGAAAAGGTCAGTGAGAGAATTAGTGTGTGTGTAGAGTGACAGGACTTACAGCAGGGGTAGTTTAACAGCACTATATCATCCAGGCCGATGTATCCCTTCTGCTCAGATGAGACAGTGGCTTCAAAAACCACCTGTAAGGGAAAAAAGAAAGAAGCCAAGAGTGAATACTAATCAAGCACACAATAGGTCTCATTCACTAATGACTGCACACACTTACTTTAAAACATGAAAAAAGTGCTCACGCAAAATTTACGTTGGTTTGACAACAGGTGCGTACATGGATTTGTTCTTAGTGTAATCTGGAATACTCTAAATGAAGGCGCATATGCACAAAGTTTGTCATTTGCATTAGACACACCCAAATCATCTACATACAAGAACTTTCAGCACCACCAAACCTGTACAGGTGCAGATGTGTAGAGAAAGATGCCACTAAAGCACAAAGACAAACCACACCACATCAACATCAATATATGCGCACAAACAGAGAGTGAATGAGACCCTTTTATTTTTTTACTTATTTTTTAAATATAATAACGTTCCATTTTGGATGCTTTGCGGGACAATGTAAAAAAAAAAACAAGGAAAAAAAAAAAAAACATTCTATGATAAAAAAAATTAACTAAACAATTCTGACATTTTTTGAGAAACAGTTACATTGAGTTGCAAATTTTATACAACCAAATGATACCTGGAAATGTTGTGAAAATGCCTACCTGGTAGGTTTTCTTTAAGGGGGCACATATTTTCACTACGTAAACAAAACCAGACCAAACTGCAATGTCTGTATGCTTATAAAATAACATCACTTATATGTTTAAATTGAAACATTTCAAAAGTGGTGAAAAGAGTTTTATTTACAGAGTGAAGGGTATGGGGTTAAAGGCCCCCCAGGGTAAAATGCACTTTGAGTTTATTTTCCCCAAAACACTATATAGCAACAAAAACTACCACAGCACTTTCCTCAACATCTGCAAAATATTTCTGCTCAATGAGGTCATTGTGTGCAATGTCTAAAAGCTGATTTTGAGTGAATATGATCTGACATTTAATAAACTTTGCACATTTATGTAGCTCTGAAATGATGGCATTTATTTGACATAAAATACTTTTTTTTTTTGTCAATTTCTGTTTTGCTTAAGGTGATTAAATCAATGGTTTTTCTATAAATGACATGAAATAAATACATGAAAGGATTGTATTTGGGGTCAAAAGTCCACCTGTTGCAGGGCTTTTTCTTAAATGCGGCGAATCGATTTGTTATGAGAAATGTTCAAAGTGGTCTCACATTAACTGATCCAATCACAGTGGAGATTCATTTGTAATAGAATTAAAACAATCTTTCCTTTTTGTTTTTCTTTCCCACAAATTACAATAATAATAATAATCAAAGGGTTATCTTCATACATCATACACTCTGTGACCGGATGCCTTAACGTTCCCTTCATGTGCTGTTGGAAGTATCCTTCTCCTTACTTTTGAAGTAATAATTATGAATATGTCACGTTTAAGTGCTCTGTTGTCAGAGAGAACAGGAAACACGGATGATGCCAGGTTCATTCCTGTGTATTCCTTGAGGAACTTTTATTTTGACACTGTAAGACATATTACTCAGGCAGCTGGCTGATGACAATTGTCTTTTGGGCATGCTATTTTCTTGGTGGAAAAAATTAGAATAGGCATCAAATGGTTGTTGATATACAGTACGTAAATGTAAATTACTGAAATGGCAAGTGCGAACGATTCACTGTATTAAAAAAATGAATAAAACCTGTAATTCACTAGAGAAACTGCAATTTAATCTGACATTTTAACAGAGTACAAACAGAGCAAATTGAGGGGTTGTTCATGTGCAAATTCTGAGTGGGAAACTCATATGTACAAAATTTCTGAGGCATCATTAGTCCCATTGTACCCTGTGTTTCACACCAAAATACAGCCATGCCACATTACAACATTTGTAGAAAGCATTGTCTACATAAGTGTTAGGGTTTTTGAATAAAAGCAGTGCACACATATAGACCCATTCACAATAGGCCACAATAATAATAATAATAATAATAATAATAATAATAATAAATAATGATAAAAAAACACCAATAAAATAAGCTTTTGGTTTTGGAACATTATATCTGCAATTCACTTTTAAGAATACATTTGTTTCGTTCTTGTGAAAAGTTCTTAAAGGTTGAGTGTGTGATTTTTACAAAACAGTTTCCCAAGCTCTTCTCCTTTCTTCCATTGGTTGGATGAACAGATGATCCCATCAAATTGTCTTGCCATTGGTTAAACTGATGCATGAACATGCCAACACGCATACGTCACGAGAGGCTGCATGAACTAGGCCCTCTCATGAGCGTGCTTAGGGTTAGGGTAAGAGAGCTGGCCACAAGCAAAGATTAACAATTAAAAAGGACTTAAATATTGATCTGTTTCTCATCCACACCAATCATCTCTCTTCTAAAGACATGGATTAAATCACTGGAGCCTTATGGGTTACTTTTGTTCGGATTTTATGTGCATTTTGGTGCTTTAAAGTTTTGGTCACCATTCACCTGCACTGTATGGACCAACAGAGCTGAGATACCGGTATACCAGTCCAGCCCTGGTGCCTCAGCTGACATTATACGACCTGACATGAAGTGATTGTCTGAGGTTAGTTACTGTTAAGCTATGACAGCTAACAACAGCACAAATTGAGCCTGAAATTCATTTTTACTCCAAATAAACATAAATGGTTGCAGTTCTCCTTCTGAATCGCTCATTCTGGTAGTTTTTACATGGCATCTCGAGACCAGAAACAGAAAAGAGACAATTAGAATCATCATTGCGCCACCCAGTGGTTTCTCGGGAAAACTATGGATAGCTGTCTCTGCACACATTACGCTGGGATAGGCGTAATTTTTTTCACATCAGAAAAATTACACACAACAGCTTTAAGTGTTTGTGTACTTGTGTGTGAAATGGAAACTTATTTCATTTCAAACACATTATTCTTTGCTCTTTCAATAAACAACATGACTTTGTGCTCACCAAACTAAATATTTCATCAATTACACACAGCACTGCCTCACCCACACTGTAACATTTGCTCGTGTAAACTGTTATTGCAGCATTCACCATGCTAAACGCTTCATGATTCAGCACAACAGTCTCCCTGTTTTGACCTATCAATGAATCTGACTTGACTGCCTCTCTGCTGAGAATACAGATCTTGCTCTCTAGTGGCCAATTACACTGTAAGTATCAACATCACTCATCCTCTCAAACAACCTTTAGCCATTCTGCTAACAAAGGGAAGACTGGCTGTTTTACTGTTAGTCAAGCACAGATAGATGATAGATGTCATACTGTTCTGAATCAGACAACAAATGAACGGCTTTGCTAACAGCCAGCCAATCAAAATAGAGCTCAAGCAAAACTCCTGACAATGCATCACATTTTTCCATGTACACGTTTGTCTTTTTCCAAAACAAGCTTCTGGACCAGACATTCACAGTAGCATTATAAATCATTTGTTATTGTTTACGTCATTGAAAAGATCTTTAGGCAATGCACCTCACCAAATGACATTTAATTAAATGACACATATTAATTTAATTAAAATGTTTAATCGATTGACAGCCAAATTTATTAAATGCTTTTTTCCTTGATGTTAGCTTAGCAACATGCTAACGTTAACTCTTGGACTGATTGAAAACGGTGGATGAAGCATAAGATATGTTGTCTATAAATATACCGTGGCTACTTGTATTTCATTAAATTCTCAGAAGTATCACTGTGAAGTATTTAAAACAGAAATAATTGACAATTTTATCCAATATACTGTATGTTCTGATACTTATTAGAGTACTGTGTCATTAGCTTAGCAACATGTGCTAATGCTAAACTTAATAGAAATCAATTAAGAGTCAAGTCTCTTGTGCACTTCATGTGAAGACCGCTATTTGTAAGATGCACAACATTTGCTGCCTATGTAGAGTGTTCCAAATCACTCACTAATGAGGTTCCATCTTGGTCAGGATTCTGCCTTACACCCTGTCTTTACCGGGGATGTCCGTTGATGCAATGTGCCACAGAGCCTTGAGTCTGTTACACTCAACGCGTAGAAGCAAACGTTCTAAACCAGACTTGTTGGCAGGAGTAACTTCTGAGAATGAAGTGCAAAAATGGCAACCGCAACAAATGCTTCCAGTGTAGACAGCTTCACTGATTATAATGGGATCTCTTTGCTTTTGACGCGAGGTGCTCACATTTGTGGTAGACAGAATCAGAATCAGAATGAGCTTTATTGCCAAGTATGCTTGCACACAGAAGGGATTGGTCGTGGTGACAGAAGCTTCCAGTGCAAGAGAATGCAACGTATATACATGCATACAAATATATACATTTAAACAAATATATATACACACACATTTAAACATCTAGGTGAATCCCCATTCTCACTAGCTGCTGCCTGTCAGTCAGAAATCTGGTGATCCACTGACAGATAGAGCCGGGAACAGAGAACTGACAGGGTGTTAGAAAGATGCTGCCTATGTAGGCAGTAGACAGCAAGGCAACTCACTAGGTTTTGTAACCGAGTCTTATTTGTAATGTCCTCATGCATTAAGTCTCTATGATCTTCAGTGCAGCTGTGAAATAAGCCGATGATGCAAGAATTTATCGACTGGCTGTCGATATGCCCAGACTCTGCCTGCTTAAGATCTGCCACAACTGTCACTCAGAGTGGAGGACAGTCACACTGTGCAATTTCAGGAGTGAGAATGATCATGACCATTCACTGTTGACCTCTCTCGTGATCAAAGCGTTTCCACCCACAGAACCGCCGCTCGCTGGTTGTTTTTGGTTTTCGCACCATTCTCTATACACTCTGAAGACTGATGCATGTCAAAATCCCAGGAGATCAGTTGTTACAGAAATACAACAATGATGCCACAGTCTTAATCACTGAGATCACATTTGTTCCCCATTCTGATGGTTGATGTGAACATTAGCTCCTGACCCATATCTTCATGATTTTATACATTACACTGCTACCACAGGATTGGCTGACTAGATAATTGCATGAATAAGTAGATGTACAGGTGTACCTAAAAAACACCTGTACAAGGGGGGCCTGGGTAGCTCAGCGAGAACTGACGCTGACTATCACACCCGGAGTAACGAGTTCGAATCCAGGGTGTGCTGAGTGACTCAAAACATGTCTCCTAAGCAACCAAATTGGCCTAGTTGCTAGGGAGGGTAGAGTCACATGAGGTAACCTCCTTGTGGTCACGATTAAGTGGTTCTCGCTCTCAATGGGGCGTGTGGTAAGTTGAGCCTGGATCACGGAGAATAGCATGAGCCTCCACATGCTGTATGTCTTTGTGGTGTCATGCACAATGAGTCACGTGATAAGATGCACAGATTGATGGTCTCAGAAGCGGAGGCAACTGAGACTTGTCCTCCAGTCACCCGGACTGAGGTGAGTAACCGCGCCACCACAAGGACCTACTAAGTAGTGGGAATTGGACATTCCAAATAGGGAGAAAAGGGGATACAAATATATATATATTAAATAAATAAATTAACACCTGTACATCTACCTGAGGCCGAATCACAACAGTTCTATCGGGAAGACACGCAGGCTTGAGTGAGGTTTAAGATGCCATTTATTTGATGAATATAAAACAGAAAAGTAATGTCTCTCTTTGGCGTAGGCCCCATCTGGTGGTCTGAAGAAGTTGTAATCGGAACCATCATATCCTGCCGGAGATAGGAGGCAGGGGCGAGGAGCCTACCCCCGTGCGGGACGGGGCTCAACTTGTGGTGGTGGGGTGGTGGAGGTTGTCGTGTTTGCGCACTGAAACAGCAATGTGATAGATTGTGAGCAGACTTATAAAGCAATGGCTTACCTGCGATTGGCTAGGAATTACCCAGCTAATGGTGTGATGATGTACAGCTGCTAGTCTTCCCACTAGAACTATGCTGCGCTCACATTGCTGATTTAAGAAAATATAGCATGATTGCGAGTGAGATATTGTTTATATACAGTTCAATGAACAAGTACATTTTAAAATTCAAAGTAAATATAACTTGTAAACATAATATTTTTGTTGGGGGTTATTTCCAATCAAGCTGTAATTTTTCCAAATTACACAAAGCTTGAAAATATTATTTCATTGTCCGAATTTTGGAAACACATAACATTTTACCTATACAATTTTTATTTATTTATTTATTTATTAAATTATAAAAAATGTAATTTCCATCAGCATCATTTCCAGCACAGAATTCTTTTAAACGCAATACAGAATTGAAGATGTGCTGGAAATTACTGCGACTTTCAGAAAAAAATTACCAAAAATGACATGCAAATACACTGTTGGACATTGCCAGTAGACGAAGTTTATGGAAGTTGATAAAAGACTCAAATGAATGAAGAAAATAGATATGTAATTCTTTAGCTTGTCGCACATGTATAAATTTAATGTTCCAAAAAGACACAAGGAAATGTGTGTAAGTACAGCATTTGAGAAAGAGATAGCAATACAAAGAAAGAATAAAAGACAGAAATAGGCACAGAACAAAACATTAAAAGACACAGAAGGTCTGGTATCATAGTTAATATTTAATAAAGGCCTCTCCTCTGCAAACACCTCCAGCCCTGTCGACAGCACAATTCACATCACAACGAGGATTCTGCAGCTTACAGCGACACTGGCAGACATTTATCTCACTGCTCTTATTTCCTCTTCCTGTTTTCAACCCACACACATTTCTTGAGCATCAGTGTGATACAGCACAATGAACTGTAGATGACAAACAACTGCTTGAACGCATACACGCGGATGCGTCTCATTGACACCAGTGGGACGCCGTCGCACACCGAGTACAGATCCGTTTTATCAGGGCTATCTCAGGAGCGCAAACACAAATAAGAACAAATCTCCTTTTCATTTCATGCCTTACAAATGTCACAGAAAACCACAGAATGTTGACAATGTGATTCGTATTTTAAATAAACCCCTGGAAAATTTATACGAGGCGCTGAAGCATCTCAACATAAATTGGACCACGGGCACTGTAAAACCCCTGTCAAAACCAGCCCACTCTGAGAGGAAGTGTCTTTAATAAAGACTCAATTCACTCAGAGCTGCATGATATTACTGATTCATGTTCATTACACTTTGTGCTAACAATCACTGTCAAGCTTTCAGCTTGTGAACTGATGTGTCGAATGTGTGGGGGAACCTCAATCTGTCATAGCGATTTGCTGTGGCCATTAGCATAGTATGCTAAAAACATGCTAGTTGTTTTAGCTCATCGAGTTGGCTCATGAATTGGAAAATTTTGAAAGGGAAATCCTAACCCACTGGGAAATACATTATGTCAAATGTTGGCTAAAGAGAGAGAGGAAAAAAATGACTCAAAGCACGAGTGTGCAAAATGATTTGAAGAAGGGTATTTTGACTTTGTCGATGATAAAATGAACACAAAAAAGAGGCATCATGAAGATAATTAAAATATATTGTTGACTAAAATGTAACAAGCGGAAAAAAATGCTGCCAGATATTAAAATAAAAATACTCTCATCATTTACATATCCTCATGATATTCCAGGAGTGTATGACTTTCTTTCTTCAGCAGAACACATTTGATGAAAAACTGAAAAATATCTTAGCTCAGAAGTTCCTTAAAATGCAAGTGGATGTTGATCAAACATTTGAAGCTCTAAAAATCACAGAATGTCATTGATACGACTCCAGCTGTTAAATTAATGTCTTCTAAAGCGTCACGATCACTTCTGGTGTGAAAAAGATCAGTATTTAAGTATTTTTTAACTGTAATCCATCAATTCCAGTCAGCATTTGTACGTGCGTGTGATGTAATCGCGTTTGGCTTTTGAGACACGCGAGAACAGACGCACATGATTCACGGCCGGAAGAGCAGCGCTGTTTACAAGTGAGAAGGAGGAACATTGTACAGAAGTGTAAGGGGGGTTAAAGGGAAAGGAGGAGGTGAGAACCGGCTTAACAATATAAATAATGTTTAATGATAAACTCTGACCAGTGGCGCCTCTCTAACAGACATTTGCAGAGCAGCGGGCTGGGCTACACCCAACACCTTTGAGAGATTCTACAATCTCTGGGTCAAGCCAGTTTCGTACCGTGTCTTAATAGGAACGAACAGATACGTCCAGGTCATCCAGCCGGGTATATCGCTTGCACATAGCACCTTTCACCAACAGTGTACAACAGTGTTCACAAATGTGTTCCCTGGTTGACTTCATCCTAACCCTGTGGCTGACGAATTTGCGGAGAAAACCATGTGACGTATCTCCACTTAAAATACAGTTTCAGTTTATAAAACCCCAAGTTATTTACTTATTTTTAAATAAACATATGTTGCGAACAATAACCGTCTCAGACATTTCTTCACACTTGTAGTAAAACTATTCAGTGAACAGGATAGTCAAAGCATGTAAACAGCGCTTTAAATATCAAAAATATGCACAGATAGACAGTCTCTAAAGTTAATCAATGAATTGAATACAACAGGCATCTATAGGGTTGCCACTTCTGGATATAATAAAGAATAAACGCACTTGTGTGGACTTTTCAGATGGTCCCTTATCACACCTACCACAGTATTGGGATGTTTATGCACAATGTTTGGACATGTTAGACGGTCCCTTACCCACATTTACAGCTAATATCAAGGTTAAATTAATGATCTTGAACTATTTTGCCGTGATACCATCTGACTAGCTTAAAATATGGGACAAATCACGTCCCGTATTGATTTGATTTTGACACGGTGTGACTTATATTCATGTTTGACATTATTTCCAGAAAATACTGTACTTTAAAATGCTATGTTGGTAGCAGTGGTGTTTCTGAAGTTTTTGGGGCCTAAGCAAAACAACTCTTTGGGGTCCCCAAGTCCACACCACACCATTCAACCCTCAAGAAAACTACCCTATTACCATAGAAATAGCAAATTTAATAAAAATTCCAACATTTAGCGCAGTGTGTTCCTATACTTTGACAATATTTCATTTTTACATCAGAGAGTATTTTAATCAGGGAGTTTCGTAAACAGCGTTGTCTCACCTTGAGCGTCATAGTCTGCATGTGGGTCTTTGATTGGTAGATTTAGGTCACAGGAGGGAGAGCGTGTGCTGAAGAATGAGCATTCTGGGTCGTATTTGGGGATTTAAGGGTAGGGTTGCACCAGCTGTGTGTAAGATCTCATTTAAGTTGGAATGTAAAGTTCAAACCGAGGGCTTAGTAACTACTCTTTAGTTTACTACTAAGTCATTACTTCAGTTGGTTGCAGATGTTCTTAACGCATGAGTAAGCTAGTGGGTGTAAGCTCTATTTAAGTATAAAGCAAAGTGTAGTCATGAAATATAATGTTATAATGATCCATTTATTGATCTAGCATCCTCCAAATTTGTAAACAGAAGTTTTGAAAAGCCGTGCATTTTAGGTTTATTTTGTTGCTGTTGATGTGCAACCCTTTTTATCTCATGTAAATATCAGTGGTTATAAATAATATTTTTATTGAAATGATACATAAAAAACCTGTAAATATAATACATAGTATATTTAAATAATCGACTAATATTCAGGAACAGTATGCAACATTAATACGAGAAGAAAAAAATACTGGCCCCAAGCAATTGCTTGATTCACTTGTCCTCTAGCTTCACCTCTGCTTGGTAGGTAACTCGCTAGATTTTGGAAAAGAGCAAGTGTGTTTCTCTACTCTGCATACAAGCCTCACTATCTGCTCTCGGCAACAGACATGCAGAAATTTATCTGTGTCTTTGTGTGCATGTATATGTGTACTAGTGGTCCCTTTACAGCTGTACACACACCATTCATCACACTCTTCCATATTATGAATTACAGCCTCACAAAATACTGCTGGAAATTACAGATGAACACACACACTAACAACAGCCCTCTAACATCTCCAAATACCTCAAACTGAACATATTGCCTGTGAATTTTCAGAGACCACACGTAGAACATTTAAATTGAGAAATGGTAACCCTCAGATTTTTTTACGAATGGCCACTGACCACGAAGGGTTTGGAACTAGACGATGGAAGCATGTCACAGGTTATTGGTGTATATCAGTCAGTTGTATTGCACAATTAAATATGGAATGTGTATGTATGTCTGGATATGGAATGGAATGAGTAATATGATTGGTTAAATAGAGATAATCTAAATCTGAATCAATATAACAATCATTTGGTTAATCTTTGGCTTAAATATTAGAAATGTTGTGAAATGCTAATTTAGTTATGTGTAATAAGTTTTGTTAAGGTAACAAGTCTTATAATAACAAATTAATCTCCAAAGTTGTCTAACAAACTACTAGGCAATACTTTCTTCATTACTTCAGTACCTTACATGTGGGATTCCTCAAGGATCCATTTTGGGACCTATCCTATTTCGTTATATATGCTTCCAATTGGCGCTATTTTTAAAAAACACAAAGTATCGTTCCATTGTTATGCGGATGACACATAAATATATATGCCAGTAAAAAAGGAGGATAATTCATTAGGGCCTCTTCTAATATGTCTGAATGATTTAAAAACTTGGTTGGCTGTCAATTTCCTGCATTTAAATTAATGCAAATCCTCCGGTTTTGATTTAGGCCCTTTATCCATTTATGGAAAACAAATGCTAAAAAAAAAATGTACATTTACATTTATGCATTTGGCAGACGCTTTTATCCTAAGCGACTTACAGTGCACTTATTACAAGGACAATCCCCCCGGAGCAACCTGGAGTTAAGTGTCTTGCTCAAGGACACAATGGTGGTGGCTGTGGGGATCAAACCAGCAACCTTCTGGTTAACCACAACGCCACCACCACTTCAAATTTAGGGGTAATTATTGATGACTCCCTAAAATTTGACAAACAAATTAATGCAGTTGTCCGATCAAGCTTTTACTAATTAAGAACTTTGGCAAAAGTCAAGCCATTTTTGTCATTTTATGAATTGGAGAGAGTGATGCACGCATTTGTGTCATCAAGTTTGGACTATTGTAATTCATTATATGTAGGGATTAGTCAGTCAACTTTGACACGATTGCAATTTGTTCAAAATGCTGCAGCAAGATTGTTGACAGGTTCTCGAAAGCGGGACCACATCACTCCAATTTTTTATTCTTTACATTGGTTGCCAATCCGGTATAGGATTGATTTTAAGATTTTGCTGTGTTTTTAAATCTCTAAATGGTATGGCACCACCCTATCTCTCAGATATGTTACAGATATACTTACCATCAAGATCACTTAGGTCCTCTGAACAAAAATGATTGATTGTCCCGTGGTCTAGACGAAAATGTTAGGGTGATCGTTCTTTTTCAGTGATGGAACGAATGAATGAATGAAGTGATGGTTGCTATGGAATAGTCTGCCTTTGCATATTAGAACTGCATCCACAGTTGTATCTTTTAAATCTCTTTTAAAAACTCATCTATTTTCTCTAGCTTGCTTGTCAAACTCTTACTGATATGTTGCCGCTATATTAATAGCTAATTTGTTTTATGTGAGAAGTTTGTATGTGTTGTACAATATTACTGTTTTGTGTATTTTTGTTCTTTTGCATATGTTTACAAATTGTACAGCACATTGTCAACTACTACTAAGTTTTTAACTGTGCTATATAAATAAACCTCCTTACCTTACTTAATTTCTAGTGTCCCCATAATTCAAATCCCTTTTTTGAAAATGTAGTAGTAATAGTGTTAGTGGATAGAATCTATAGATTGTACAGTGTAAAAATCATTATGTCTATGGAGAGTCCTCATAAGGGCAGCTGCACCAACGCGCACATTTAGGTGTGTGTGTGTGTGTTTGTGTGTGTGTGTGTGTGTGTGTATTGGCCATGCCATGTCTGTAATCTCATTAAGGCTGCTCTGATTTATGGCGAGAGGAGCGATACAGGTCAGTGTAATGGAAACCACACCGGACCCCCGCTTTCAAACGGGTCACACACACAAGCGGGGGTTAATTGACTGTGCACTCACAGACACACGCATACTCAACTTACTGGTCATTATGGTTTTTTTTTAAAGCAAACGAGGGGCGAGTTATTAATCATCACCTTTAACGAGGTGACAGTGTTCTGTGAGCTAACCATCAGAGAAACACAAGCAGCTCAATAATATACACTGCTGACCAGATTCAAGACTGTACAAGAGCTCAAGATTATATATTCTATCCAGTGGTAGGAGAAGAATTGTAAGTATATCTTAGGAAGTCTAAAAAACCCAATGTACACCCCTCTTCATGTGTCAATATTTAACAGGGTCACATCATGGAAAACATGATTTTTATAACAGATTGATGTACAATGTAGACATACTCAAAAATTCTAAAATCCCTTCCCAGATCACCAAGACCATATAATGAAACTAAGCTGCAAAAATGTTTCATTCAGAAATTGTTACGACATGAGAACCATCAGTAAAAAGTCTGGCAGTAGTGTTGGATTGTATATTGTTGCCACAGGTTTCCAATAACTGTATGCCAGTAGTGACAGGCTTTTAAAGTTAACAAAGGCTTGCTAAAGCACTCTACGACAATTATATTTGTCAAAGGTTCGCCACAGAGCTCTGTGCAAGTAGTGGCTGATATTTGCAGAGGATCACCATTTGACAAAGGCTCGCCAAAGAATCGATTTTCAGTGTGTAACATTGATAATAGCCAAAACTTTGCTATAAAACAGTTTGCAATAACTGGCAGATTATTATTTAGCCAAAACTTCACAAAAGAACTCTGCCAGTAGTGGCAGATATTTATTTTTGCCAAATCTTTACTAAAGCAGCCTGATCTTATTAATATACTTAGCTATTTGTTTGTTACCATTTGTAGCATTTAAATGTACAATAAGGACCACTATAACCTCTAAACATAACCACATTTCAACAATATAAAAACATATAACAAATAGATTAATGTACAGTAGCAATATATAAAAGCATATATATATATATATATATATATATTACAGCCACTAATCCTACACCTACTTCATAACCATTTATTAATATAAAACACATAACAGGCAGATCACAATAATTTATTCAGAAAAATGTCCAAATTCAGTAGTAGTAAAAGATTGATGCGCTGCATCCAATGTGCTCCCCGACGGCATAAAATAGTATTGTGTGAGGTGGAGAGTGAAATTTGAATCTTCTCCCGATGCACTCCATAATGGCGCTGTCATATCTCATTCAAATATATACATCGCAGAATATGGCATGTCGCAAACGTTCACGAAACACTTGAGAGACGATGTGCATTCGACATCGCTGCTGTAAAACTGCTGGTTGTACGGTTACAGCGGGTTGAAGGTTGCAGCGGGTTGAAGGTTGCAGCGGGTTGGCGGTTACAGCGGGTTGACAGTTACAGAGGGTTGATGGTTACAGCGGGTTGATGGTTACAGAGGGTTGAAGGTTACAGCGGGTTGAAGGTTGCAGCGGGTTGGCGGTTACAGCGGGTTGACAGTTACAGCGGGTTGATGGTTACAGAGGGTTGAAGTTTAGAGCGGGGTGAAGGTTACAGCGGGTTGACGGTTACAGAGGGTTGACGGTTACAGCTGTTGAAGGTTACAGTGGGTTGAAGGTTAAAGTGGGTTGAAGGTTACAGCGGGTTGAAGGTTACAGCGGGTTGAAGGTTACAGAGGGTTGACGGTTACAGAGGGTTGACAGTTACAGAGGGTTGAAGGTTACAGCGGGTTGAAGGTTACAGTGGGTTGATGGTTACAGAGCGTTGACGGTTACAGAGGGTTGACGGTTACAGCGGGCTGAAGGTTACAGCGGGTTGACGGTTACAGCGGTTGAAGGTTACAGCAGGTTGAAGGTTAAAACGGGTTGAAGGTTACAGCGGGTTGAAGGTTACAGAGGGTTGATGGTTACAGAAGTTTGACGGTTACAGATGGTTGACGGTTACAGCAGGTTGACGGTTACAGCAGGTTGACGGGTACAGCAGGTTGACGGGTACAGTGGTTGAAGGTTACAGCGGGTTGACGGTTACAGTAGGTTGACGGTTACAGAGGGTTGAAGGTTAAAACAAGTTTACGGTTACAGCAGGTTGACTGTTACAGTAGGTTGACAGTTACAGAGGGTTGACAGTTGCAGAGGGTTGAAGGTTACAGCAGGTTGACGGTTACAGTAGATTGACAGTTACAGAGGGTTGAAGGTTAAAGCAAGTTTACGGTTACAGCAGGTTGGCGGTTACAGCAGGTTGATGGTTACAGTGGTTGAAGGTTACAGCAGGTTGATGGTTACAGAGGGTTTACAGTTACAGAGGGTTGAAGGTTAAAGCAAGTTTACGGTTACAGCAGGTTGATGGTTACAGCAGGCTGACGGTTACAGTGGTTGAAGGTTACAGCGGGTTGACAGTTACAGAGGGTTGATGGTTACAGAGGGTTGACGGTTACAGAGGGTTTATAGTTACAGAGGGTTGAAGGTTAAAGCAATTTTACGGTTACAGTGGTTGAAGGTTACAGCAGGTTGACGGTTACAGTGGTTGAAGGTTACAGCAGGTTGATGGTTACAGAGGGTTTACAGTTACAGAGGGTTGAAGGTTAAAGCAAGTTTACGGTTACAGCAGGTTGACGGTTACAGCAGGTTGATGGTTACAGCAGGTTGACGGTTACAGTGGTTGACGTTTACAGCGGGTTGATGGTTAGAGCGTGTTGGCGGTTACAGCGTGTTGGCGGTTACAGTGGTTGAAGGTTACAGTGGGTTGACGGTTACAGAGGATTGATGGTTACAGAGGGTTGACGGTTACAGTGGCCGAGATGGTGCTGCGGCGGATGGAGACGGATTTATGGACTCATTTTATTATTGTTTTATAGTGCTTCTTGTGGTTTTTTTTTTTATGGCATATTCTGAAAACTCCTTTTTTGTCCCATGGCAAACAAAAATATAACGAAATGCTGAATGATGAAACAATTAAAGTATTTTTTTATTTTTATTTTAAAGATTTTAAAATGTAGTCTTTGTTTAAAATGTTATATTGGGCTGCAGAAATCACACAGAACTGAATGAAACCATTAAAATGTCATTATAATGTCAACTGCATTAAATAAATGTAATGACATTTAACTAATCTCATTGATTGTAAATTAAATGTAATTAACTGATTAATTCTATGAATTATTCAACAGTAATCAATTCAAACAGTACACAGACACATTTGTACGTGTTAATACATAAAATGAGGAAGTTTACATGCTGTCAATATGTCAATATTGTAGGTTTTGGTGTCTATGCAAACGTAAGATAATGTATGTATGTATGCTAGAACTAAACTTTACGTAAGAGTACGAGTTCTCATGAGATCCCATTGACTTAAGAACTGCTTGCCGTCAGAACTCTTTGCCAGTAGTGGCAGAATTTGTCATGATCCTGCTCTGTTTGTCCTGTTATCTTTGGCTGTTCCTCATCTTTGTGAGGTTGTACTGTGTATGAGCACAGCTCCGCCAACTCCACCAACTCCACCCCCTCGTTCCTTCTGGCCTGACCCCTAGTCTAGTCCTGGTTAAAGATTTGCTATAAAACGGTCTGCAAGTAGTGGCAGATATTTATTTTTGCCAGCATTAGCAATTTTTTTTTCTGTTTTCACTATAAAATGGATTGCCATTGAGGCATATAGTTAATCATGTCAATAAAATGGTTTGCCAGTAGTGGCAAAATGTTAATTTGATATATTTTGCCCAGTTTTTTATATAAACTGTTTAGCCACAATGGCAGATATTTATTTTTTGTCAAAACTTGCAATAAAATGGTTTGCCTTTAGTGGCATACTTTTTTAATTTTATTATTATTTTTATTTAAAAATATCTATATTTTTTATTTATTGAAAATGGTTTGCCAAATGGCATATATTAATTTTGTTAAAAAAAACAATAGTTAACAAAAGTGTATTGTAAAATAAAGTCAATGTGGATTTATATGTGTGTGTGTGTGTCCTGTGTCGTGCCAACAGTAAAGCATCCTGAGACCATCCATGAGTAGGGATGCTTTTCATTCAAGGGAGTGGGCTCTCTCACAATTCTGCCCAAAAACACTGCCATGAATAAAGAATGGTATCAAAACGTCCTGCAAAAGCAACTTCTCCCAACGATCCAGGAGCACTTTGGTGATGATCCGTGCATTTTCCAGCATGCTGGAGCACCATGTCGCAAGGCAAGAGTAATAATGAAGTGGCTCGGAGATCATTATATTGAAATTTTGGATCCGTGGCCAGGCAACTCCCCGGATCTTAATCCCATAGAGAACCTGTGGTCAATCCTCAAAAGGTGAGAGGACAAGCAGAAGCCCACAAATTGTGATCAACTCCGAGCACTAATAAGTCAAGAATGGATCGCCATCAGTCAGGATTTGGCCCAGAAGCTGATATCCAGCATGCCAGGGCGAATTGCGGAGGTTATGAGGGACAAGGGTCAACACTGTAAATATTGACTCTTTGCATATAGCGAATGTTTTTGCCAATAAAAGCTTTTAAAACTCATGAATGGCTTATCATTGTTTTCCAGTATACCACAGAAACATGTGAAAAAATAATCTACAAATACTGAAGCAGCAAACTTTGCAAAACACAACATTTATGTCACTGCCAATACTTTTGGCCACGGCTGAAGTTCTAGAGAGTGTGAGGCTTGCCTACCAGAGATGCATAGACAATGAAGTTGTAGTAAGTGCGAATGATGGGTGTTGTAGTTCTAGAGAGTATTAGCTGTGCTTATCAGCAATGGGCAGAGCACAATGTGTCTTCTTTTAGCCCACCCTGAGATTTATATTTTAGAAACGGCTAAATATTGCTGTAAATGAAAGTAAATCTGAACGCTTTGGTCTGAACTACTATCGGTTTACTGTTGCCAAAATATATTGCTATGCTTTGTTTTCTTCAGTAGTGGCAGAATTATAATGTCTTTTTTATTTATTTATTTTTATTTTTTCCACCCTTTTTATCTAAAAAATGGTTTGCCATAAGGGTAGATATTTATTTTTGCCAAAACTGTTAGTGACAGACATTTAATTTAAAAAAAAGTTTACTAATAAAACGTTTGCCAGTAGTGGCCCATGTTTATCAATGCCTATTCAGTGTGCAACCTGCCATCAATGAACAACGGAAAGTGAACTTCACAACAGATGAACCATCAGAACAGATGTCTTTTATCTTACATACAGGAGTCTTAAATGTAAGTCGTTAAAAAAAACAGCCTTTCCTATTCAAAGGGTCATTTGGAGGATGGCTAAAATATATATATAATAAAAATTAAATAACTGTTTTGGTGTAAATGACCTTGACTAACATAAATGGACTTAAGCGTAAAAATAAAATGCTGCAAAAATGTAGAATACTGTATGGCCAATTTAGAAAAAACAATTCTGATTAGTAAGAAGAGTGTATGTAATATAAAGTCAATGTGGATTTGTGTGTGTGTGTGTGTGTGTGTGCAGTCCATCTCACCTGGTACTCGCTAGGCCAGAAGGTGCTGACGGCAAACTCCACCTGGTGCCACTGCCGCCCCTGAGAGCCGGACACGTTCCACACAATATTTCCCCGCAAGCCGCCGTTCACACGCACGTATACGCTCAGAGCCCCGGGACTATGCCCGTCCCGGCTGTACAGGAAATAATTGAACTGCACACAGTGTGTGTCATTCTCACTCAGTGGACGCAACATGAGCTGAGCATGCTGCCCGGCAACATACTGAGAAGAGTTCACCAACATGTAGGAACCTGAAAGAGAGAGAGAGAGAGAGAGAGACAGATGCTTAAAGAGAGGTCAAAATAGGTTTTTTGTCATTGCATTATCCTACGTGGATTTCCTGATTTGAAGGAATCAACACGCCCACAGAACAAGCACATTGCCATTTTCCATCTTGCAGATCCGTACTGAGTGTGAGATTGTGGAGGGTGTCTAATTCAACTTTAAGACGTAAAATGTACACAAGATCAGCAGTCATATATTGTTAATGAGAAATATGATGACTGGAAAAACAACACATTGTAGAGGAAGAGAACATACCTTAAAAACTGAAACCAGATGGTAAATTACACCTCATATTAAAGTGAGAACTCAACCTGTGTGTTGTGTAACTGTGATTGAGTCTACTGCTAAGCACACATTTAGCATACGTGATTGCTGTGGCCTTGGAGCAGGGAAAAGTGCACTGTGGGTAATGTAATTTAAGCAGAGGAAATCAGTAGCTCTACTCAGGTACTTGCTATCATTACTCACACTGATGCAGTTATCAAATTGCTAATGTCTGTGTAGAGGGGAGGAGGGCAGGGCCGGGCTGGAATGATGCACGCCCGGTCCCCAATCAGCCTGATGGGGCACGCGAGGGATAAAGGCAGCCGGTGACAACAGTTCGAGAGAGAGAGAATTATGGGCAGCCTAAGTTGAAGTGGGTGGTTGCCAGGGCATTCCTATGCAGTTGCTACAGTGTTCTAAGTGTTTTTGAGCATGTTGCTATGGGGTTACTAGACTGTTCTGAGTGGTTTTGAGTGCATTGCTATGCAGTTGGTCAGGTATTGTGGCTGGTCGCCAGGGTGTTCCAAATCAGGTGCTACAGTGTTCTGAGTAGTTTTTAACATGTTCCTGTGGTGAATTCTCCAAGAAGCATGAAACATCCTATCTGTCAACAACCAAGAAAAAATGTGTCCAGGTATACCTAGGAGAATTTGGGCTGTTTTAAAGGCAAATGTGGTCACACCGAATACTGATGTAGCTTTTTTATGTTTACTGGACTTTGTTTGATATTAATTGATAAATGCCATTATTTTTGAAGACATCCTCAATATGCAACATTTTTCACAAGTGCCTAAAACTTTTGCACAGTACTGTAGCTCAGCTTTAAAAATAGTCATAACTAAATTACTTTTCCTCTTCACCCACAGAAAACAAATGTATAAATTAAGCAATTTACTCCTTATGTGCTCCTCATTTTAACATCTCATCTGCTGTACATAAATGTCATGGGGTGAATTATTTGTATTTGTATAGTTACATGTAGTGGTCAAACATTTTAATTTAATTAATTGTGCAGCCCTAATATACGTTTGTGTGAGTGTGTGTGTGTGTGTGTGTGTATTATATGAATATATACTGTATTAATGACCATTAAGTATGCTACAGTAATAAAATAAAACGTGAATATAAGCATGTGCATTAAAATATCCACTACGTCACTAAAATCCAATACGCATGGGATTACGTCATCTCACTACAGTCTGCAACGAGGAGTACTTGGAACTGCTCTGTTTTACAGCTCCCTGTAACTGGGAGAATGGGATGAGAAAAGCTGACTCTGGATCAGCGGCTGCGAGCAACGTTTTAAATCGATTGCAGAGAAAATGTCTTGGTTTCTAAAAAGATTTTGTAGTTTGTTTTGTGAAACAAATCATTTTTATGACATTTTGGTAGCATTAAAAACTATTTAGTTGAAGTTGTATCAACATGCGCATCTGGACGCACCGTGGATCAACTCAAAACAAGCTTGCACTGAGATGACTTAAGTGAAAAATGTGAATATTTTAGGTTGGCATTCCCCACTTCATTTTATCCAGACTTTTGAAAAACATCTCAAGTGGTCTCTGACATTGTCGATTGGCACAGCACATGATGACAGATATGATGCAGGTTCAAGTGTCGGACTTTGCTGTTTTAGGTAAGACAGTGGTTATTCTTCATTATTCATATTGCTTGTCATGTTGAAGGAAAAACAATTCACGCATATTCATGTTATGGATTCTTTATTATAAATATGAAGTGAAGACCTACTTTCTAAGTATCTGTTTGTTTACTTGACATGAGTGTTGTACAGTAGCAAGCATAACCTGTAAAATCTCTTGTATGGAATGCATGACTTATTTGTATGGAATGGATAGCATTGCAGAAAAAAAGTTAGCTTTGAGAAAAAGTAACGCAAAAGTAACGCATAAGTAATGCAATGCTTAACTTTCCCTAAAAATGTACTTTTTAATTAATTTAGTTACTTTTTAAAGTAACGTTGCCCAACACTGGTTGCTAGGGTGTTCCTATGCAAATGCTAGTGTTCTGAGTGGTTTTGAGTGTGTTGTTATGTCATAGCTAGAGTGTTATGTGTGGTTTTGAATGCATTGTTGTGCAGATGTTGTGAATGGTTGCCAGGGTGATAATATGTGGTTGCTAGGGTGTCTTAGGTGGTTGAAAGGCCACTGATATGCGTTGTTCAGTGTTCTGACTGGTTCTCAGTGTGTTGCTATGCAGTTCCTTGGGTGTTGTGGGTGGTTGCCTGGAGGCTGGTTGTTTATTGGCCCAAATCAAAAGATCCCACCTCTCTCTATAAAATTCTAAGCGTATCTAGTGATATATATATATATATATATATATATATATATATATATATATATATATATATATATACATTAAAATTTTATTTATGGCAATTAAACTTTGTGAAAATACTGCATGTTATTGAACCCGTGGTAGTTTTTGATGCTCTCTGCAGATGCTGGACAACTGTGTCCTGTAATTACATCAAATGTCTTTTTTGTGTGTGCCTTTTACTGCTGTCGGTGGTGCCTTTTTCTCGTGATATCAAATCATTTCAATTTATATTTCAAAGAAGGAAAACAATTTCACTAAACACAGAAAAGCACATTATAGTGCACAAATAAAACAAATAACCATTCATTCTTATGTAGGATATATATGGTCATACAAGACAACGTGTTAACATGAACACACTCATAGAAGCTATGTGTCCTTCATAAATTCACAGCATGCCCACCTCTTCAGACACTACAACACACTGCTCTTGTCCCTCCTTCAATGTAAATCTATGGGATTTCTGTAGCACAAATGGTGCAGGACTAGATATAGAAAGTTTAAAAGTAGGGTGTTTTTTCAAATATCTAACTGCAAGTACACTGTGAACAATAATAATAGCAACGCTCACCTTAAAAAACACCTCTAGACAAACCTGACTGAAAACCTTTTAATGGCTTTTCTCATATGTGACACTTTACTATAGTTTGACATGTTCTAAAGTACAGCAAAAAAAAAAAAAAAAAAAAAAAAATTGTCATAACAGGTGGCAGCCATTAAAGTTCAATTTGAGTGTCTAAACCCAAAGCTGTTATAACATCTGCTAGGAGTGCCACTGCTGAGCCAGCCTTATATATCATCTGTAGCACATCTATTCATTCATTTAGAACTGCAGCAGAACTCACTGAGCGTCAATGAGACACCATATAGGTTTAGCCAAGTGGAATTAAACACATATGGCAGGTCTCGAGATAACCTAAAGGTGTCTTAATACCTAAAATCATAAAAAAAAAAAAAAAAAAAAGAATGGTCCAAATAGTTTTTGGTAAAAAATAAAAATACAAAAAATAAAACAGAATTAGGAAACCCAAAAAAGTGCTGTGGTGGTAACTTGGTACCAGTGTCAAAATACAATTTTTGTAATATTTGACTAAATTGTGGCCTTTCATGGTACAGTAATGGTATCACATGGTGATACAATAGTAATTATCCTAATCATGTACCCTTGGTATTTACATGCCACTCTAAAGAAATAATAGCATGGTACCGTGGTACATGTCCACAATACTGGCATGGTACATGCATACAGAATATGCCCATAAAACCACTGTACTGCCATGGTGTGGACTGCAACTGTGCTGCAGTGAAACCAAAAATAGTACTTCTGATAAAAACCTGTTTTAGGTATACAGTATCTGAAAGAGGGTGAAATTCTTTGGTCAAAAGTTGACAGTTGCCCTCCATTTGCATTGGAAATGTAAAGTTGTTTTGTTCCACTTGAAAGTTTCAAACAACAACCTGCTGAAGACAAGTTTGTAGTTTCACCCTCTACCAGAGAAAATGTCCGTGTGTTTTGATACGGACTGTCAGGTTAGTATGCATGAGTGCTCTCATGGATCAGACTTTAGAGCCGAAGCTTAAAGAGAGCACAGGATAAAAGAGGATTCTTAAATAAAAAGTCCATCTGACAGTCTTTATGCAGATCAGGGCTTGAATGAGCATCTGTGCCTGCTGCTGAATCACTCTGACAGTAACAAATGAAAAAGAGTTGTTTCCTGGAAAAAGTCAAAGCTTTGGATATACTGGCAATTTCAGAGTCTTTGAATGCAATATTTTGGCAGGAAATTGAACGCAAAAATATAATAATTTGAATATTGGTTCCCAAAATAATACCAAATAATGATAGTTTTAAAAATAAGCATTACTATTTTGATACATGGAAATGCTCTAGGGTGGTGAACTTGACCTTCAACTTCCAAACCCTCTTCAAAAAAGCCTCCTCAATAGTGGGTCCCAGCTGTTCTGTTTCAGAAGGAAAATCCTCCACAGTAAACTGAAAACTCACTTTCAGCTCTGACTCCATTCTGGCATGGAACGTCCAGATTTCACCATCAAATCAATTAGCAAAGTATAAAATACATCTTGTTGAATTATCTGTTTCATTCTAAAATATGTCACATTATAGAAGTTCTGCCATGCCAACTCTCAAAATAAGTTTTAACGTATTATAATGGATATGACAAGTTGGTAGGTTTGGTCTTGACGTGCTAGATCTGCTTACATTGCTGATACAGAGCAAGTACAATGAATTGTTAATGCTAGAACACACAGACATGCTGCATCAAGCATTTAAGACATGTTGCTGCTGCGCAATTAAACATACAAAAATCCAATTGAAGCAGATCTAGACAGGTGATGCCGGGGAGGTAGAGGGTTTCAGAGAAAAACTCTCGAACTGTGCTGCGTTGAAACTGGTTTACCTGAAAATAAGTGATGCAATTTAAATTACTGACAAAGAGAGAGTATGCAAGTTGTTTGGCTAACAGACTACATGTCAAGAACCTATCTGCTGCAACATGAAAGCTGATTGGCCTATCACCATGTAGAGTTTCAAGACTGAAATTAAAGTCATTAAAATGAGTTGCAAATACCATTTCATGTAGACTTTAAATTCACCAGCAAATTTATTTAAGAGAGCAGGTACTTACTGTGGATAAATGTGAATCATTTAAACCTGAACAACCTATCTGTTTTAACAAATAGAAATTGCTTCAGACATTTAGAAATGATAAGTCATTAAGAAGCACTGTTCAGCTCTTCGATGGCTGGTCCAACTTAATATACTTTGAAGCTTGAAACAAAAACCTTAAAACACCTCCATCATACAATCACTGTTCTGCTTGCGCACACCACCCATGCTGCTGTAATCATGTCTGAGCTTCCTGGAGGTGCTGGCTCAATTTCTCAGAACTTATTAATTTCCTCATTCCCTCCTGCGGGCACATGAACGGTCCTGCCTCCCTCTAAATCCGCCACTCGCAGCTGAAGGGTGTGAGCGCAGGGACTGTGACCCAAATGAATTTTTTCACAAGCTCAGATTTTGGAGCCCATTTTCAGGCCCTGACAGGTGGAGGAGGAGAAAAGGGAGGTCACACTATCGAGACACAGCTGGCTATCTAGCACACAGAAATGATATTGTTTCTTATTTACTAAGAAAACCTTTGGTGTCTACTGTCTACGTACACAGCAACTTTCTAAGATAAAATCTGTAGTATTATGGAACCTCTTTAGTGACACATTTTGAAACAAATCCAGTACCGGCCACTCACACATGCCTTATGTCAAGTCAGTTTTATTTGAATAGTGCTTTTCATTATGAATATATTTTTAAAATCATCACGTGAACTGCACAAGACATTTGATTAATGGCCATTCACACATGATCCCAAACAATATTGTCTAGGTAGGCAGCTCACTAGTGTACATTATTGCTAAAACTATTTTCATCCTCAGCCCAAATGTTTGATTTAGGTTCTGTCTCTTTAGTCCCCCTATCTGAAAAGCCCAGTCGGCTCTGATTGATCAGCTGGCCCAGTTTGTTGTGATTGGCCAACCGAGTGTCGGAAATGTAATGTAATTACCGTAACTGAGTTTCGGGCTTCCTTAACAGCTGTAAACACGATTGCAACTATGGCAACAGTGGCATCTGTTTGTGCCACACCAGTTCGAGCCCAGTCTTATAATGACAGTTTAGAAGAACAAGCTGTTCGACCTGAACCACCTTCGCAAGCACAACATGAGCAGGAAGTTTCACAGTGGTAAGTTTTAATTTATTAGCTTTCTTACACACTGTTGATTATTGTGAACCTAACAAAGCTTCAAGTAAATGACATGTAGTGCATCTATGTTAGTCATCTTTTGCTGGAATGGGTGTAGCCAAATTATTTCACCAGAACTATGAAAAGAGAACAGAGACTTACTCTCAGTTAGTGAGCAAGTTAGCTGTGGACTACCATGGATAGCAGTCATAACATTACAGATGGTAAAAATAAATCCATACCAAACCTTACCAATACAATAACATTACATAGCAAGTTAGCCTAGGAATACCGTGGATTGCAGACTTAAAATGAACATTTGTAAAAATAAATCCATCTCCACACTTGATCCTATTCATGATAGTAAGTACGACAAACAATCTGTATAATTCTACACAACTGTAGGTAAACGTCGGCCCACAGCTGATTAGCAAAACTATTTCAACACAATAACATTAGCTAGCAGGATAACAGAGGCCTACAGCTGTGCACTGGTTGTTCAATGTAACTACAACAACTCCGCATTTGAACTCTCGGTAACAGATCCATAAATAATCAAGCATACTTGCAGGTTGTGATCCTGAAGTGCCAGATTGTCCCAACAAATTGGGAACTGCACCATCTTTCAGGAGTAATCATCTTGAAAATCCAGCATTGGTTGTGGTTGTACTGATGAGGAATAGTGGTAAAAATACATTTTAACTACTGATTCTTCAATTAGTCTGCCTTTGGAAGTCCAAACAAAGAGGTTTAGCTTTTGCAGCGATGAAAACATCATCTTCTCGACACGGCGACAACAGTAACCCAGCTCATCCTGGCCACTGCTATAACTAAGTTTGTTTGAGGGCAGGCCAAAGATGCCCTTAGGTGGGCATTATGCAAATGTATAACATAGTGACGCTTATACTTTACAGAAAAAATGGCTGGACAACAATCCAGATGTTTATTATAGTTCTTGAGCAGTGTTGTCTGTGGGAGAGAGTAACTCCCTTTTGTGTAGACTATGTGCTTTGTAACTTTGCAGATATTTTACATGCACAAACAGCTATATTACACACTAAAGGAAAGGTAAAACCCCCATAAGCATAATAGGGCATCATAAATAACATGAGGATGCCAGTAATTCATTCAAAAACAGCACTTGTACACACATAGTGTGAAGATGAATAAAGCAGACTCTGCATACAAACATGTCAATGGCTTGACTGGTAGAAAATGCCAATTAAACTACCAACATTGATATTATATGAATATAACAAACAAGAGAATCAAAAGAATAAACATTAACAAATCAATCTCATAACCTCAAGTCTCAGTCTCAATAATTACACCACGTGTTCTTGTCATGTCCTGCATAAATATTGATTGGATGAGCTATGTTAAAAGCCATTGTAAAATACCAATAAATGGACACCTGTGACCACACATTGAAGGAACTGTAAGCAAATTGTTTTTACTATTACTTGAAAGATTACTGAATTAGGTGGTATTTTCCAAGTAGAATATACATTTTACTCCAATGATAGTTAGGTTTGGGTTGGATTTAAGTTACAGTAGGGTTAATAAATGATGCATACCTCTTCAATGTATTACTTTATTTACAATTACGAATACAACTTGCTTTTGGCACCCCTCTGTGGACATTTCACCCAGAAACTGGAGTTTACAAATGCCCATACATTTAACACTTCCAGCTTCAAGCTAATTTCACAGTCTGCTCTATATTTGGTAAGTAGGGAGCTGAGGGTGTGGTAGTTGATGCGGCTAATTAAAATTGTATGCTATATTTAGCTTTATAAGCAGTTGCCAAATCTCTGATTACAACTGTCAAGTTGCTATGTTTCTTGAAAACAGAAGTCTACAATTTGTCTTATAAACTATATTTCTATTAGAAAAAACCTCTGGATGATTGAAATTATTACAAATGTAGAGACATTTATATTTGGCATAAGCCCAATCCTATGGTTCAGCGCTCAGATACTTGTCATCAGGTCCTGACAGAGGCGATGACAGCAGGGGAACGGACCTTACTTTGCAGAAGGATTGTTTACTTTTAATAAATAAATAAAACAATCAAGTCCACTGGAGTCTATGTGTTACATTTTGCTTAGTGTCGTGCCTAAGAACACCCCTTACCCATTGTAACATTACTGAAATGCACAGAGTTTAATGCTTCATTCTAAATGACCTTTTAGGAACATTTATAAATAGAGTTCATATCAGCGTTATAGGCTTGTCAATGCATGTGGCCTAAAAAGAAGCATTAATTCTAGAAACAGCCATCCAATACTGAGAAACTCCTGCCATCCACTTTGCAACATTCAAACTTTCCACTCAAACTCATATGAAGTTAGATGGGAATGCTTCTGGAAAGCAAGGGAGGAAGAGTGAGTGGGTGGGTGAGAGAACGAAAGAGATAGTGAAGCCCAAACTGGAAATTGTCAGCTCAGAAATATTTTCCATAAATTCATTAAAGTTGATAAGGTCCCATCTTTGTCCCATGTGCCCTGGCCAAGGACGAGGGAACATCCATTAGGAGATTAGGAGCAGCGCTGTATTTCCATCACCCCGCTGAGAGCCAGAAAAAAAAGCAGCAGCACACGATCTTATCAATGTCACAGCAGAGGCAAGGGCAGTTTCAACTTCATTTTACTCCTCTGTCTATATAAAACCCTTTAACCTCTTACATTAAAATCATACAGTGTTAGCATATGGCAACATATAATCTTGCCTTCACTTTCACACTATTCAGAGAAAAACTACAATAAATGACACTGATGGAATTAAAAGGGCAGTCTTTAAAGAAACCAATAATATGGTGTTTTTAAGTCACATGATGAAAAGGAGAAAAAGGGGAAAAATAATAAGAAGAAAAAGAAAAAATAGGAAAAGGAGAATAAGAAGAAGGAAAAGGACAAAAAGAAGAAGGAAAAGGAGAAACGAAGAAAAATAAGAAGGAAAAGGAGAAAAAGAAGGAAAAGGAGAACAAAAAGAAAAAGAAGAAGGAAAAGGAGAAGAAGGAGGAAGAGGAGAAGGAATATAAATAGAAAGAAAAGGAGAAAAAGCAGAAAAGGGAGAAAAAGAAGAAGAAGAAAAAGGAAATGGAGAATAGGAGAAGGAAAAGGAGAAAAAGAAGGAATGGAAAAAAGGAGAAAAAGAACAAAGAGAAAAAGAAAAGGAGTAAAATGAGAACGACAAGAAAAAGAAGGAAAAGGAAAAGAAGAAGAGGAAGAAGGAAAAGGAGAACACATTATGCCGTGGGCAGCCCTTGCCCTGCTACGGTAGGTCAACTGGGAAAAGAACAAGCTCGCCCCAGTTCAGAGCATCTCTTTTCTCGGCATGGAGTTAGACAGTCTCAATTACAGCACGCCTCATGAATGAGCCCGCGCAGTCGGTGCTCAAGTGGCTCGCTCTCTTCGAGCCCGGCACAGCGGTTCCTCTAAAACAGTTCCAGAAGCTCCTGGGGCATATGGCATCCTTGGGCGCGGTCGCACCGCTCGGGTTGATGCATATGAGACCGCTTCAGCACTGGCTTCAGACTCGAGTCCCGAGATGGGCATGGCACCGTGGCAGACACCGTGAGTTAATCACCCCTGCCGTCTGGCTTTCAACCCAAGGACAGACCTCTGCTTTCTGCGGACTGGAGTCCCCCTACAGCAGATGTCCAGACATGCCTCTCAACTGGGTTGGGGCGCCGTGTGCAATGGGCACGCAGCTGCTGGTTCCTGGACAGGGCCCTGGCTGCGTTGGCACATCAGTTGGCTGGAGTTGCGGGCTGTGTTCCTTGCCCTGCAGAGGTTTCTCCCGCTGATTCAGGGCAAGCACTTCTTGATCCATTCAGACCCCCAGAACCTCCACATCTGGCCCCTGAACGGGACGTGGAAGATCTGAGTGATTTACAACCTGCGGACATAGACATGATCTACTAAGCCAGAGCTCCTTCTAACAGGCAGCTTTACGCCCTAAAGTGGCACTTGATCGCAAATTGGTGTTCTTCCGAATGCGCAGTTCGGTCATTGCTTTCATTTTTGCAAGACAGGTTGGAGGAGAGGCTGTCCCCCATCATCTTGAAGGTGTATGTAGCCACTATCGTGGCCCACCACGACGCAGTGAACGGCAAATCCTTGGGTAACCATGATTTGATTAACAGGTTCCATAGAGGCACCCAGAGGCTGAATCCTCCCCGGCCATGCCTGTTCCCCTCCTGGGATCTCTCAGTGGTCCTCTCAGGCATTCAGAGACCCCCCTTTGAGCTCAGTTGAGCTCAAGGTCCTCTCCTTGAAGACAGCCCTCCTGATAGTGCTAGCTTTCATCAAGAGGGTTGGGGACCTGCAAGCGTTCTCTGTCAGCGACACTTGCCTGTAGTTAGGTCCGGCAGATACTCACTTCATCCTAAGACCACGACCAGGCCCAAGGTACGATCCCCTTCAGAGACCAGGTCATGAACCTGCAAGCGCTGCCCCGGGAGGAGGCAGACCCAGCCTTTTCGTTGCTGTGTCCGGTACATGCTTTGCGTATCTATTTGGACTGCATGCAGAGCTTTAGATGTTCTGAACAGCTCTTTGTCTGCTTCGGCGGACAGGGAACACCATCTTTACAGTTTAGATCACTGGGTCGTTGACGATATCTCCCTGGCCTACCAGACCCAGGCCATGCCCGCCCCCTTGTGGGTTCAAGCACACTCGACGAGAAGTGTGGCATCCTCTTGGGCACTGGCCAATGGCACCTCCCTAGCAGACATCTGCAGAGCAGCGGGCTGGGCAACACCCAATATATTTGCGAGATTCTACAATCTCAGGGTTTTGTCAGGTCCGAGCCAGTAGGACTCGGAAACACGGAACAGCCGACGAGAAGTTCCGCTTGCACCAAGCGCCCTTCACATCCAGTGTGCTGTCTCTCCCAGGTTAGCCACTAAGCTCTCGCTTCCAGGATGTTTTTCTCCCAAGCCTTCTGGCCTGTGAATTCAGCAGAGGAATTTGCGGCCAGAACCACTACGAGCCTCAAGTGCTCTGTACTGGGGTAGGGCTCCACAGGCCTAATTCCCTCTTCAGGCAACTCCCTGTGATGTATTTTCTGTGGTATGGTTGCCCTGTTGGTGGACCCGCGTCTCCCTTGGGCAGTCCCTCTGCCCCCGGTCGCTGTGTTTGTAGAGCTCTCCTTCACCAGGTAGGACTTACCACTGCGCCACTTCAACGTGTGGCTTGACAAACCATGTGACATATTGGCCACATGTTACCTCCCCCCAGTCTGGGCAGGATGTGGTCTCTGCAGGGTCTTTTCCACTTGAAAGAATAGGAACGGAAAAGATCGCCTTCCCCGACGCATTTCATAGTGTTAAGATATCTAGTCTAGTGCATGGCGTTTTTAAATGGGACCCCTTGTGTCACTACATTCGACACAATGTTGAGTGAGTGACAGAAGGGGAAAGTCATGGTTACTGCTGTATACTTGGTACCCTGATGGAGGGAACGAGACGTTGTGCCCCCCTTGCCACGACACTAGACCTACCACTGTAGCGGCCAAACCTTACTCTCAGCTCCTCAGTGAAAAACCTGACTGACAGACGCACGTCCGCTTCCCTTTATACCTGTATGTCTGGGGGCGGGACATGCAAATTCTGTCTGCCAATTTCTCATTGGGCTTTTCTCAAATCCACAGGTACGCGAGGCTATCAAGAATGACCCCTTATGTCACTATATTCGACACAACATCTCATTCCCTCCATCAGGGAACAGAGGTTACAACAGTAACCATGACGTTTTATGCATAAACCTAAACCTAAATTTAGTTTATTTAAAGTATAAATTTTGATTTATTTGAAAACAAAATCAAATCAATAGCAGTGACAATTACAATAAACATCTGATTTACACATAACACAGTATTTATGTATAAGACGACACAGTATAAGACAATATATCTTGTGCATTTTTCTTGTCAAGTAAATTTATGTTGTTTTAGGAATGTTTAGAGATTTTTACTGGAAAACAAGACAAAAATAAATAGAATAGATAAGAAGAATTTTTTTTTTTTTTTATGGTATAATTACAGTGAAGAAATCTGCTTTTGACTTTTGCAATGTTGCATTTTTTAAATTTCTCTTTATTTTTGTTATTGGGACAATATAATGGGGAAAAATAGTCCATGGTTTGAACATTAATGTGCACCATAGATGGATAAGGGTCTGCCACTGTGTTTTGGTTTACGGGCATGCCAACCCATAATTTAGATGCAAACAGTGGAAGAAAAAGCAACAAGATGCTTTTTATCAATGTTTAGCATCAATGCTTTTGATTCTTTTGGAAACAACAGGGTAGCTGGTGCTATCTTTGAGAGACCTGTGACAGTTCAAATCACCCTTGGTCTAAATAAGCACATTAGTCTATCCTCTAACCCTCTATATCCTTCTGCTTAAAACAGAATCATTGCTTTATTGCATCAATTCCTGACTTGTTTTCATATAACTTCCCTCCAAACAACCATGACCTTGAATGGCTTGTCTAAGTAAAAACATAATGAAACTATAAGCAAATAACTCCTCCACCTGAACCAACTCGGCTTTCGTTCTCATTTGTGTTTCATCCTCTTCCCCATCCTGTGCCGCTCTCAAGGGGTTAAACCCTGCATCCTCGATGGTTATGTTCTTCGGAGTTTGGAGGCGATGCAGATTTTGGCATTTATGGAGCTGAGGGCCACTGAGACAGATGGTTGAAAGGGAGATGCATAAGAATGGAAGATGGGTGAATGTGGCCATGCCAACTGGTCAAAGATACTCCACCAGACCACAGGAAACTAGCACAGATCTCTCTCTACACGAATCCTCTGGACTGGGATGCTTCTGAAAGGAATTTCTTTCAAAGCTCAAAGCACAATGGACAAAATTGTCACATCTGGGCACGGATGCAGGGAGCGTCTCGGAGGAAAATGTTGATCTAGGATCAGCCTTCAGCTGTTCACACAATTATGTTCAAAGGCATGTGAAACTCATTTTGCCTTCTTTGAAAATCCAGTGGTGCAGTCTACTTATACAGCAAAACTGATAAAGTTTGTCTGTGTGAAAAAGTGCAATGTAACTTTATACATTATAAGCACACACACACACACAAATTATTAAAGCGAATTATCTAATCAGCCAATCATGTGGCAGCGGTGTAGTGCATAAATTCATGCAGATACTGGTCAGGAGCTTCAGTTAATGTTCACATTAACCATCAGAAAGGGGAAAAAATGTCAGTGAATCTCAGTGATTTCAACCATGGCATGATTGTTAGTGCCAGATGGTCTGGTTTGTGAATTTCTGTAACTGCTGATCTCCTGGGATTTTCACTCACAACAGTCTCTAGAATTAACTCAGAATGGCAGAGTGGCAGTTCTGTGGACAGAAATGCCATGTTGATGAGAGAGGTCAATAGAGAATGGCCAGACTGTTTTGAACTGATAAAGTCTACGGAAACTCAGATAACTGCTCTGTACAATTGTGGTGAGAAGAATATAATCTCAGAATGCAAAACATGTTGAACCTTGAGGTGGATGGGCTAAAACAGCAGAAGACCACATTGAGTTCCACTTCTGTCAGCAAAGAACAGAAAACTGAGGCTGCAGCCTCAGTTTTCAGTGGATGGATGGATGGATGGGTGGATGGATCAAATAAAAAAGAAATGATGGATGGATGGATCAAATCAAATAGAAATGATGGTTGGTTGGATGGATGGATGGATGGATGGATGGATGGATCAAATAAAAAAGAAATGATGGTTAGATAGATATATGGATGTATGGATGGATAGATGGATCATTGACAAAAATCAATAATTGGTGATAGAACTATTCAGACTCTAAATTTTTTATAGTAATATAATACGTAATTCCACATCTAGTTATTTTGGAAAATAGATATGTAACAGGTAAAAGGATGGCTTCTGACCCCTGCCGGACGGAACTTCTCCTCCACTTCTCGGCGGCCGGCAGTGACCCCTCCATCCCCAGGCAGATAGCCGCGGCTGCACCTCTGCGACAGTGCATCCCTCATCCTTCCCGGGTTTCAGCACCAATGTAACAGGTAAAAGGATAGTCAAGGAGGAAGTGGGAACCGGCTGAACAGTCAGCATAAAGTTTCATGTAAAACTCAACTTAAAACAACATAAAACATACGATGAAGACAGACACACATGCAGCGCGGACGCATGCATCTCTCTCTCTATCTTGAACTGGCATCTCTGGCTCCCCTTTATCTCGCTCTTCGCTGATAAGCTGATTCAGCACCGGCCATGTACCCTCACGGCCCAGCCATGCCCTCCGCCTCATCACACTCCTCCCCCGCCTTATTCAGGCCGGGGCACCAACCGGACTGACATACTCCCCTTCCATCTCTGGAGGGGAGAGCTGCCCTTCTGGCCCTTCTGTCAACCGGTGGTCCACCCCGCCTCCTGGGAACCTGGGGGAGAAATGAGTGGAGGCATGGTGAGAGGGAAAGGGCGAGCAGGAGACACAGAGAGAGAGAGAGAGGAGAGAGAGAGAAAAACTTGCTCGCGGACATCAGCTCGCTCCTCGCCCCGCAGATGGCAGTGAGCCCTCCGACCCCTGCCAGACGGAACTTCTCCTCCACTTCTCGGCAGCCGGCAGTGACCCCTCCATCCCCTGGCAGATGGCCGCGGCTGCACCTCCGCGACAGTGCATCCCTCATCCTTCCCGGGTTTCAGCACCAATGTAACAGGTAAAAGGATAGTCAAGGAGGAAGCAGGAACTGGCTGAACAGTCAGCATAAAGTTTCATGTAAAACTCAACTTAAAACAACATAAAACATAAGACGAAGACAGACACACATGCAGCGCAGCCGCGTGCGTCTCTCTCTCTCTATCTTGAACTGGCATCTCTAGCTCCCCTTTATCTCGCTCTTCGCTGATAAGCTGATTCAGCACCGGCCATGTACCCTCACTGCCCAGCCATGCCTTCCGCCTCATCACACTCCTCCCCCGCCATATTCAGGCCGGGGCACCAACTGGACTGACATACTCCCCTTCCATCTCTGGAAGGGAGAGCTGCCCTTCTGTTCATTCTGTCATTTTGTCCGGCCGTGCACCCTCACTCTGATCACAATCAGATAATGCATTTATCTTTTAATTGTGTTTTTATCCATATTGTTCTTACTTTGATATGTTGCATATTGCATACAGTCATGCTGCAGAACAATGTCCACAATTGACTTAATAAAGGAAACGATAAAAATCTGAACGAAATATTGCACTAAAAGTGACATGTTTGTTCATTTGTTTGTTTACAAATTTGACATTTTTCTAAATGTTTTTCTCATGCTCGTTTTGTGGTTTTGCGATAATAAACAACATTATGTGCTCTTAATCAACAGTGTTGTGTTTACTGTTTAGCTTCTTTTTAATATTTGTTTGTAGACTCATAATTAAACATTTACACAACTCTAGTACTTTAAAGCAATGCTGCACTTTGAATTTCAAATGAATATTTAACCTGGAGAGAAACTCATATGATCCATAAAATATGGAAATCATTTAGTTTAGACATAAATGGAATCAACATGATTAGCCCATGATTATATATATTGCTTAATAATTAATAATATAGAAATATTTACTAAACTTATGTACTAGTTTCATGGGAAGTGTATGAAACACTTTAAAACAGTGTAGAAAAAGTCAGTGTTGTGAAATCCCTCCAACTTAGTCAACTGTTTGTCATTCTTTCTCTCTCTCTGTCTGTCACTAAGTCACACCTTCAACTTGCTCACTGACCTGTCCTACCTTAGCAACTGTGGTAAAAATGACAAGTTTTTGCTGTAGTCTATCTACCATTTCTATCTATTAATTATCCCTATTCACCAAAAAGGTGTTCTGTATGTCAATGAATTCATTTTTGAAAAGGCTTTTTCTGTAGATATGATTATTAGATATAAATACAAGGTTAATCCAGATCTCATTTAATAACCTCTGAAGTCCTCCTAAATAAAATGTAAATGTAAAGCCCTGGCCCTGAGTTTTGATATCTGCATCAGTCTGTCTTCACCCAGCCACATTTGAGTGAGAGAGATGAAGTGCATGAGAAATGAAAGGCAGGCGAATGTGTAGAACAGAGTTGGTGTGTTTTTCTTTAGCAGAACTCATTTGAGGTGTTTCTGTGCAGATGAGGGTATTGTACCGCCTCTAACCCCTCTGAATAAACAAACAACTGAAAACCGCAAGGTTGAGTGAGTGATCCGTTCAGCTTCAGCGCACCTCACAAAAGCAGGATTTATCGACCTCCGTAATCCGCAAACCCACTTGAGAGATCGTCACAACAAAGCCACAGCGGCGAGATATAATCACATCATAAAATCACAATTAAGAATCTATTTAAACAAACCTTTCATCATGTGAGCAAAAAAAAGCGTGTAGGCTATCACAGCATGTAATGTATGTTAAACTCCAGTGACATGTTGGTGACTTGAGTGCTACTACAAACACAATCTATGATCACACACACATTTAGACGACACTGAAATATACAATATCTATGTATTGACAACTGATGTTAAATGTAAACGCTTTTACATGTGCGCAACATTAGACACAAACATTTTTACGAATTCTCTGAAGATTTGTCTAAACTAAATCCGCTGGAACCAAAACTCACACAATCCCATAGCGGGACACTTATTTATCATAGAAACTTCATCTGAGAAAGACCTTTCAATAGCGGCTGTTTGCATTTAAAAGTCATTTGCACTCTTTGTATTGACATAATAGTCATAGAACTCAATAAGTATGAAATATAAGTGAAATATACATTTTCTGCTCTTTCGTCCAGTCTTACAAAATCACACAGAACAAAATTAACCATTTCAATGTCAAAATAGGGAAACATGATAATGGTGTTAACATTTATGACATTAAAGGAATATTCCGGGTTCAATATAAATCAAGCTCAATCTACAGCATTTGTGGCATAATGTTGATTACAACAAAAATGATTTGTCATAAAATTTGTAAACCCTCATATTTCTGCATTTAAACCCTCCAGAATTTGGCCCCATTCACTTCCATTGTAAGTGCCTCACTTTTTGCTTCTTTTATATATATATATATATATATATATATATATTTTTTTTTTTTTTTTTTTTTGCGAAAAATAAGAAAAATTTAAAAATTATTTTGGTGATAATCAGCATTATGCCACAAATGCTATCAATTGAGATTAACTTGTATTGACTCCGGAATTTTCCTTTAAATAACATTATTCTATATTATTCAATTAATCTCAATTGTTTTAAATCAAATTTAATAAATCTATGAATTCCATGACTACAACAGTTTAAGAACATAAACAGAGGATTTGTAAACATTTTTATATTTCTAAAGTTATACGTATGTACGTAAATGTTTAGCCTGGTTTCATGATCATTACGTTACCATGGCAATATTTTTCCAAAACAAAATAATGTGTTTCTTTACACGTTTTGGCGGCAGTTTTCAAGTAATATGTCCAGCGGGTGGGGGAGGTGCCAAAAGCGAGTGAAATTGTGCCGTAATCAGATAAGGTTTTTAAGCTGAATATAAGAAGGAGGTTTTAAAGAGTAAAACGTACCTGATTAACCTAAAACTTTAACCTAAACCTAACCGATAATGATCTAAAATCAAATGAGAGGTGATCAAAACAGACATCCTTACCCTAAAACAACACCTAAACCTAACCGATTAAAAAAAATGAGAAATGAAAAGCACGTTTTCTGAAGCAACCACAGAGTGTCGCTTCTATGACACTTTCATCTCACAGGTCAGTTTGCGTGCTTGACAGATCTCAAACCGTAGCCTTCAGAGTTCATAGACCAGCTCTCTATCAGGTGAGATACCGCGCAAGCGAATCACATTGAAAGAAGTGTGTAAATGTAGGTGAGTCTGTAATACAAATGTTCAAATGTATAGTTTTACAAATGATGCGTTATAGTACAAGTGTTTTGATATAATAACATAGCAGTGTAAGAGTAATAAAGTGAAAAATAATAGTTTATAAAGTCATAATCAGCCGTTGTACTCGTGATTTGTGTGAAAGTGAATTAAACGCACATTTGTTGTAGTGCCTCTAGTGTTCATTTGACCAGAACATACAGCACGGCACGTTAAAGTCAGTTTGCAAAAATGTAGTTATAATAGTGACGTTCATTCTATGAGACCAGGTTGAAAAGTGTTTTTAAGGAGTTGTCCATTTGTTGATATTTTATGCATAAGTATACAAAAATAGTAAATGGTCTGCACTTATATAGCGCTTTTTTAACCTTAGCGGTATTCCAAGCGCTTTACACTGTGTCTCATTCACCCATTCACACACCAATGATGGCAGAGCTGCCATGCAAGGCGCTAGCCTGCCATTGGGAGCAACTTGGGGTTCAGTGTCTTGCCCAAGGACACTTCGGCATGTGGAGTCGTGTGGGCCAGGAATCTAACCACCAACCCTGTGATCAGTGGCCGACCCGCTCTACCACCTGAGCCACCCCAATAACCAACAAATACTAATTGAATCATGTAGAAATCTCAATATATCTTAATGAAACAGTGAATCATTATTTTCACATTTGGAAACATATCCTTCAAAATCAATATTAAAAATACGGCTCTTTAAAAAGGGACTATATGAAAAACAACAATCATTGAGCATTAAAATAACAAACTGCGTGAAACAAAATATAAAGAGCTAAAATTTGCAATAATAAAGATGCTTCAGAATTATTGACTATAGTGTTATTATAAGTGAAATACTAGCGTTTTTTACTGTCAAGCTTGATACACTATCATCAGATACAGTTATCTCATATAGGACACAGATCAAATTTAAAATCAGTGCACCACCGATTAAAAAGATGATATCTTTGTTCTCAGTATCTGTTCGAGTGGCTCGTTTTATGTCTATGTTTGACCTCCACTCACTCACATTCTGAAGAGCAGGAAGCGTTTAGATTAATGCTCAGATGCTGATGGGATGAGATGCTATCAGACGATTGGCTTGAGCTGGAATGAAACAGTTGATGACTTCCTCCAGACTGGACGGCACTGGCCGTTTGAGTCTCAATCCAGCTCTGTGATAAGACGATATCTGCCACTGAATGAAAGAACAAGAACACACAGAAGAGACACTCGCACAGAGAGACGTTTACTTTAATGCACACAGAGCACCAAACACTGCGTCTAGTAGCGAAAGTACACTCATATTCAATCAACTTTGAGGAAATTACTCGGACACAAATTTAACAGGTTAATAGATTTTCTCAGGATGGATTTTTGCCAATGCTGAAGCATCTGACAAATTTCAATGTCTATTTCCTACCAAGGCACAACTTTTGAGGATCTTGCTGTGCATGCTCATAGATGAGAGCGCATCTTTAGGGAGTGTAAGGATATGTTTGGTGTGATTTGAAGAATGGCTGTCCAGTTGCTGTAGTTTGCCGAGAGAAGTCCTCATTGACTTTTGCATCTCTCTGGAGCTGCACCAAAACCATCACACTAACCGTTCTCACCCCATCGCACCTCATGTCCAAGCTCTAGCCACAAGTGGATTCCTTGCCTAAATCCATTCAATTTACTTTAAGGCATATATATATATCAGATGGCCGCTGTCCACCACCCATCTCGTTTTCTGTTTTTCGGCCGCATATCTTTTTACATCAAACACATCAAACCACTTTTTCTTAACTGAATCTCCAGTGAAAGAATATTAACGTCCTATGTAACTGCATCCCATGCTTCTTTTTCACCTGAGCACACCTTTTCTGGCTTCCACCTCCGATAGCAAAACCTCTTATTCACTATTTGTTTTTTGCTTTTAATTGGCGGCATCTTTCTAAATCACTTTCTCTGTACAGGTGTTATGGTGCTGAAAGCCCTTAAATTGGTTTATTATGCAAATGACTAATTTCATGCACACGCTCCTTCATTTACAATAATCTGGATTCATTATCATTAGAGCAAGAAAAATAAAAACTTCACACTTGTTGTGAATCAGGTGGAAATTTAGCATGCCTACTTTTTTGTTCGTGTAAGTACGCAAAATGTGTGCAATTATTAGTGACTGAGACCCACTGTGCGCTAAAGAAGGTTTATAATAGACACATTACAATATAAACTCATAGATAGAGATGGCCGATATCACAAATTTTCTTTTCGATCTGATACCAATAATTTCAAGTCTAATATAGTCGATACCGATACCAATAATTATACTTCTATTAAATAGATTTTTTATTACTCATAAGAAATTTCACCCTTAGATATGTTGTTATTTTACTCCAGAAGCTGTTTCTCTGATTTTCTCTCATTACTGTTACAAGACACTGATCCCCCTTGTTTGAACGAGTCATGTGACGGTGCAAGCGCTCATCTGCTTGTGTCTTTCAGCACGCATGTTAAGAAGAGCGGAAAAGTATTTGCTAATGTAGCCTAATCCATTTTATTTAATGTTATTTCTATGGTTAATGGTAACCGCATAAAAATATCCCTAGTTTAAAAATAATGATATTTTTGTGTGTGAGGATCAATATTTTTGATACAACATCAGAAATGAAAATATCGATGCTTTAGAATCGATCCGCCCATCCCAACTCACAGACCTAGAAAACTTATTGTCAACAACTCATCATTATATACCTTTTTAAAGCAACCTTACGTTGTTGTTTATGTGTAAACAAATGTAAATAAATATGAACACAGCAATATTAGAGCATAGACCCAACTAATTAATAAAGACACTTGTTGTCAGTTTAGATTCTTAATGATTTTATTTGTTTTTGCAGCTCTGAGTAATTCTTATATTTGTTCAGTATTATGAAATATGCCTATATATTTTGTACAAAAAAAGTTCAAAAGAGTAAAAATATATGTATAAAATATAGCTCTTTAACGCAGCTATAAAAATTATTATTTTCATATTTATACTTCAATTATTGATTTTTAATGATTTTATCGATTAGTTGCTGCAGTCCAAAGACAATCCCGGCCCCACACTACTCCTTATAACACAAATTTATCATCAACTGCTTCCATTATTAGAAATAATATATATATATATATATATATATATATTAGGGCTGTCAATCGATTAAAATTTTTAATCAAATTAATTACATGATGTCCCGATTAATTAATCACGATTAATCGCATATACAAATATTTGCTGAGAAACCCCTCATATAACAATAACTCAATATATAATGATTATACATAATTATCTTGAAATATTTAAACAATTTTATATATATATATATATATATATATATATATATATATATATATATATATATATATATATATATATATATATATTCAGATAATTAAAATGCATTACATTCTTGTGGCAGAAGAGTTAATCATTGATAAGACAAAAAGCGGCTTTAGAACACAATGTATTGTTTACTACCATATTATTGATCATAAGTCAATCATTGACACATAGTTCACATCAATCCATTTCACAAGTGAATTTGTCAATCAGTTGGAGATTTATTATGAGGGCTTGTTTAAGGATCTAAAAATGAACACCTGTGTCAGACATGCTTGTGTAGCGTCTCGGGTGCGTTGCGTCATAAACATAAAATGTTTAGTTCACTGTTTCAAGTTAAATATAGTTTAATACTCAATCTTTAAACACATCTTGAGATCCCTAAGATCACATTTGCGCTCCTTCAAGTGTTTTAAACGCAAGAATGTAACGCATGTTTGTTGTTCTGCTGAAGTGTTTCTTCACTGTATAAAATTTAAATGACTGCCCTCTGGAGTAAACAGGTGGTACTACAAGCTTGTGTTTCACAGGAATCTTCCTTATTACAGTCTGGGCGCATGCGATTAATTGCGTACATTTTTTTTAACACGTTATTTTTTTGTCAAATTAATCGCACTGAATTAACGCGTTAAATTGACAGCCCTAATATATATATATATATATATATATATATATATATATATATATATATATATATATATTTTATTATTTTTTTTTTTTAAACAAGCTATATGTTTGCTATACCCTACATTATATATATATATATAATATATATATATATATATATATATATATATATGCTATACATTTTGTGCAAAAAAAAAAAAAAAAAACAATTTTGTTACAATACAAGAGTGTAGACTCAACTAATTAATAAGGACATTTATTTTTTATATTTTCTTATTAGTATCATGCTATACACATTGAACAAAGAAAGAGTCAAACTCTCAAACCAAATTATAAAATGATTTAGAGTTGTCAGCTATTTTACCAATAAGTTGATGCTGGACTAAAGTAATTTTGAACTCATTCACTAATATTAATTTGAGTTAAATTGTTAATGTACGCTAAACAAAAAAGGTTTCCTTTATTTAATTTTTATTTAGCTAATTTATCATCAACTATTATCATTCTGTTTTATATTATTGATTATTTTTGTAGCATTAAGTTATTGTTATTTATTTTTGTTAAAATTGTCAAATTAATGCTTTTATTAAAACATTTATTTTCATTATCTTTTTTTTTTTTTTTTTATCATTTAGTCATGCAGCCCTCTAAATTTAGCCCAAGTTATTCTTAAAAAATTATCAATAATATCTTTAATGTTAGCTTTATTAAGCTTTATGTATAATTTTTTTGTTGATTTATGTGTGTTCGTCTTCAGGCAGCAGGTGGCACCGTGGCTCTTGACTGATCACAGATTCAAACGGCTGTGAAGCTGTAGTGTGTGTCAGCTGGCATGACGGTTGGCCGACTGAATGAATGAATAGTAATGAAAGATTTAAAAGGCCCTGGTGAATAAAAGAGGCTGCTGGATTCACCGCCGGATCCGTTTGAACCCCTCAGGACTGGCAGACACCCAACGGACCATCAACCGCCTGTGCACTTTTCAAACAGACACTTCTCTTCTTTTATTGGCCAGTTGAGTGACACAGCAGCCAATCAGAAAACATAAAACGTTAAAACACACAGACACACACAAACACACAAAACATTTAAATTCAAGAAAAAGCATTGGGTTGCACTTTCGAACCATTATTTGTGTGAAATTTCCCCCACACCATTCTGGAATCAAATGAACTTTAATAATCCACAAAAAAAAATGTTGTCCATGTTTAATGGTACTGCTTGAGGGAAATAAGGCCTTGGAATCAATATAATTCAGCCTCAGTATGAATCAGTATGCAAACAGGCAGAAATCTGATGCCTAATAATACATGATATAGATCAGTCAGTAAGAGGGCAAGAGAGAAAACACTGTCAATTCTGCATTCTTACAAATCAAGAGACATCTATTAATTAAAAGTAAAATCAATAAAAAGTGCTGAAAATCATTATACTGCAAGAATTAATTATGTACAAATGCACACTGAAGATCATTCTACAATATTCAGTAGCACTTGTTTTGATATTATGTTATCTAATGCAATGACATTCAGACATTTTGAAGTATGCCGCAAGTGTCCTAGTACTTTTTTTGGGGCCAATCTATTTTCACTTTTATGTGTGATTTTCTTCCACTGAAATCTAAATCATCTTCTGCATTAGTGTCTCTCTTTATCATAATTACATGATCACAAACATCTCTGAAGACTCTTGAAATCAAAGTGCTGCTTGCTAATCAAAGCGACTCAGTAGTGTACTTCTACAACAAAGGACAAGTGTGCATGAGTGTGACAGCTGAGGGTCCATGTCCTAACGGTCGCTCCTCACTGAATACAATAGACTCCACAGGATGTCCTGGACTGTCAGTGTGTGTGTGTGTGTGTGTGTGTGTGTGTGTGTGTGTGTGTGTGTGTGTGTGTGTGTGTCTATATATACAGTATATATAAATAGATTTACAATTATATATTCAAATTTGCAATATATTCAGGATTTACATGTTTATTTTTGGAGCTATATTCTGAGTAAAATTTTATATTCACAACGTATAACTATCTATTCAGATTTTAACTATAAATTCAGAATTGTAATAATATATTAATATAATTAGTAATTATATATTTTAATTTGCAATGAAATATTCAGATTTAAAAATTATTTATGCAGATTTATACCTATATATTTTAATGTACAAATATATTTGATTTCCCAACTATATATTCAGAAATATAACAATATATTTAGGATTTGTTACTGTACTGTATATCCACATTTACAATTATATATTCATATTTATAAATATATATTTAGGGTTCTATTTATTTATTGTCCTATCAGAGCAGCAGAACACAAAATGATTTTTTGCAAAATCTTATCTAATTTCCATGAGCACTCTTATTCTAAGCACACTTTTCGTGCCAGCTCAAAGCACAAGTGGGCGTTGGTGGGAGTGTTTGCGGTATCTGTGGGTGTATGTGTGGAAACTGTGGGTGTATCGTATGTTAATGAAGTGATGCAAAATGCAATTGCCTATTTTCCTGAGCAATAAGCCATTGAACGAAGACGTTTCAGGAGCTGATCTGTTTTCAGCGCAAAGTCTAAATTCAGTTCCTTCATTTGTAGTTTGGAGATTCCACCAGCATTTGATAATAAAGTTCATGTCCAAACTCTGAAAATATACTGAAACATCAAATTATGTCCCTGATGATCAGAGTTGTAGCCATCTAATGAAATGAAAATGTATGAGATTTGTGTTAAACTATCTATAGGTCTTGGTTTATTTTTCAATTATAATTATTCTGTTTAAATGTACAATTTAGGATCTAATTTGTGTTGGTATTTTTCCACCTGTTGTCATTGAGTGATTTTTAATCACTGCAAAAGAGGCCAGTGGAAGAATCTGGAGAGGATAAAATGGTTGGAATTATTAGAGTATGATTTTTTGGCCACTTTTGATTATTTGATAACCATTATTTTGATTATATTTGTTTCGTTTGAAGTGTTGTTTTCCTGTTTCAATAAATAAATGCAATTGTTCAAAATCGAAATCGACCAGCAGAAGTGAAGTGTGTGCCGATACAATCACTGTTAATACCAGCCATGATTTGTGTGTCAGTAGATGAATATTATTAATAATACTTACATTCTCTGTAATTTAACTGAGCATTCATCAATCACATTTTCCATGCGTATAAAAGGAGCATCACTGTTATAGAAATATCCCGGCAAACGTCAACAAAACAGTTAATGCACAAAAGAATGCATGTCTATATTTCTATTCTTCTAATTCATTTCATACGGTCCATTTGCACTACCAACTTCTTATCAATGTGCTGTCTTTGTTTATATCGCTGGTGCTTGAGGTAATGGACTATATAATAGGACTCAGACAGTGGAATAAACTCCAGCCTATTAGCGCTTTGTGTGCGAATTTCGCCCCTAGACTTATGATGTCTGTGTCATATTATATAGTCCACACTTGCATGAAAATACCAAATATTCATGGCCATGCCCACTGACTTTGTACTTTTGACTTATTGTATAACGCTGCTCTTATCGCTAGTGCTCTTAAAATAAGGTCCAGTACAGTCCAATTTACAAAAATATGTGGATTTATAACTTTTTTCATTCTGATTTACTACTATACTATATAGTCACACTTGCAGCAATATATTCAGGTTTTGTAACTATATATTCAGATTTACAATTATATATTCATATTTATAACTATACATTCAGATGTATAACTATATACTCCAATTTACAAATGAATCTAATTGGGTTTATAACTTTATAAATTCTGATTTACAATAATGTATTTTAATTTGCAGCTATATATATATATAAAAATATATGTATATTCAGATTTACAAATATGTACAGTATATATTGGATTTATAACCATGTTGTCAGATTTACAACTATATAGAGTTTCATATTTACATGAATGTACAAATTTCATTTCTACACACCACATGAGTCAAATACATGCAGTGTAAATAACACTGCAAAACACTGCAGAGCAAAAACTAGACAGAACCTGCAGGAGAGAGCATCTTCATCACAAACTAAAATCACAGTCTTATTTCTGATGTTCATAATCTTTTGGTCCTGGTTTTGATGTGCCACCTGACTGAAGGAACTATTAGACTCAACAACCCTGCGCATTTATTTCACCACATCCATTCTGTTTTCTCATCTAGTTTCTCCTGTCGCTGTGAGATTTATTTCCAGACGCTTGTTCGTTTCTCCCTCTGTCTCACTGCAGTTCAGATCAATTGGGCGTAACTCTATACCTCTCAGCGATCTGGCTTTGTACATGACTATAATGCTAATGACACTTAGAAACAAAATGTAAAGGAAACAGCACAACTAACCATACTACAGTAAAGACTACAAAGACTGTGATCAAATAACTGGCTCACTCTTTACAGTGTTGCAGTTAATTACAGTACTGAGTACTGAGAACTATCAAAACAAACAGGACTTCCATAGTCTTACACTGTACATGAGAAATTGTAGTTTGAACTCTTCTAAATTGATCCTACCGTACAGTGCTCTTATGTTTTAAAAATGTTTACATCTGCTGGTGTCATTCTTTGGATTCTATTAGTTCTATTACTGACAATGAAAAGTCTATTTTTTGTCTATTCCAATCTGTGATTCATCTGAACTTCTTTGTCTTAATGATTCCAGTAGGAATTGTGGGTTTGTGTGTTTCACTTTAATATGAATTTAATGAGCAGTGTGGTAGTGAAACTGGTGTTGGCCCGTTGTTAGCAGGTTATTACATTTCAGGACAGAGCAGAATGCTTCCCAGACCAAGATAATGGATTTAAAGAGATTAAATCTACTGTGTGTTTCAACAAACTTTATTTAAAATGCAATTTTGAGTAAAGTAACCTCAAAAACTCAACATACATTAGCCACAGCACATCTGCTTTTCCTGTTGTGATTTCACAGTCTCACTGTGATTTACACTTTACTCCATCAACACACAATGAAAGAGTGTGTATGTGCGCATGTGTGTGCGCATGCGCGTGTGTGTGTGTGAGTGTGCGTGTATGTTTGCATGCGCATGTGCCTGTGTGAACTATGTTTATACTACATTTTACTACAAAAGGATAGTAGGATAGTGAACCTGAGATCACCTACCTTGTGGGGCCCAGTCAGCGGTACCCACGAGGAAAATAGTAGTAACATACTAAACAATGTTTTTTGGAAAATGTAAAAATGCAAAAAGGTTAAGTTTAGGGGTATGGTTAGGGGATAGGAATTATCTTTAGATCTATATAAAATGCATGGAAGTCTATGGAGTGCCCCCACAATGATATTAAAGCAAGTTTGTGTGTGTGTGTGTGTGTGTGTGTGTGTGTGTGTGTGTGTGTGTGTCGGTGCATGTGAGTGCATGTGTGTGAGTGCTTGTGTGTGTGTCTGTGTATGTGAGTGCATGTGTATGAGTGCGCGCGTGTGTGTGTGTGTGAGTGCTTGCGTGTGTGTGTGTGTGTGTGTCTGTGTATGTGAGTGCATGTGCGTGAGTGCGCGCGTGTGTGTGTGTGTGTGTGAGTGCTTGCGTGTGTGTGTGTGTGTCTGTGTATGTGAGTGCATGTGTATGAGTGCGCGCGTGTGTGTGTGTGTGTGTGTGTGAGTGCTTGCGTGTGTGTGTGTCTGTGTATGTGAGTGCATGTGTATGAGTGCGTGTATGTGTGTGTGTGTGTGTGTCGGTGCATGTGAGTGCATGTGTGTGAGTGCTTGTGTGTGTGTCTGTGTATGTGAGTGCGCGTGTGTGTGTGTGTGAGTGCTTGTGTGTGTGTGTGTCTGTGTATGTGAGTGCATGTGTATGAGTGCGTGTATGTGTGTGTGTGTGTGTGTGAGTGCTTGCCTGTGTGTCTGTGTATGTGAGTGCATGTGTATGTGTGCGCGCGTGTGTGTGTGTGTGTGAGTGCTTGCGTGTGTGTCTGTGTATGTGAGTGAGTGAGTAAGTGAGTGTGTGTGTGTGTGTGTGTGTGTGTGTGTGTGTGTGTGTGTGTGTGTGTGTGTGTGTGTGTGTGATTAAAGCTAATAGCAGTGTGTGTCAGTGTGAGAAGTGTGTGCAGAAGAGGCTAAGAGTGTCTCGCTCTCAGATGAATCACACACTTGTGCATGATTAAGTCCTCTCTGAGGATTACATTAATTTAATAGAAGCCTCACACACACCTCACTGCTTAAGCCACTGTCACTCTTATAAGATGATGTGAGTGATGTTTGCCTGTTCAAAGTTGCCAGCACAATGCTAGAGTGTTTAATAATAATTAATAATACTAACTCTTTATTAATTCTTACCCAAATCCCAACCATAAACATTACCGTCAGTGGAGTAAAAATGAAATTTTAGAGCAAAAATGCAACTTCCAAATCATGCTCACCATTGTTTGTGTGAGCAGAAATACTTCCTCGTTTCCATGGCACTAGAACCCATATTTGGGGGTGAATGTGCTTTCTTCCTGGGAATTCATGGGACTAGAACACAAATATTCACAGGTTTCCACAGAACTAAAACCCATTTCTTGCAGTCAACACGATTACTTCCTGTTTCCGTTGGAAAAGAACCTTTGACTCAGAATTAACATAATACATTTCTATTTTCCATGAAAACAGAACCTCTGTCTCTGAGTAAACAATTACTTCTTGGTTTCTATGAAATCAGAACCCATGTTTCGAAGTGAACATAATTCATTGCTGGATTCCATCAAAGTATGACCCATGTCTCAGAGTGAAAAGGGAAAAGGCCAATGAGAATTGGCATGTGGGATTTGCATGCCACTCCCCCGGACATACGGGTATAAAAGGAGTGCCGCTTGCAAACACACACTCAGGTTTCGCAATGAGGAAGTTGGTTCAGTGTTGTGGCAAGTGGGACAAAACTTCTCATTCCCTTCATCAGGGAACGGAGGTTACATCAGTAACCATAACGTTCCCTATCTGTCACTCACTCGACGGTGTGTCGATGAGATGACACTACAGGTCCAAATGGAAAACGCCACAAGAGCTGAACTGGGTTATGCAGACTGTCAGTGCGAGACAGGCAGAACTCTGTGTGCCTCGTAGCCAGTGCAGCAAGCCGTCGTGTAACTACCCCGAACACACTGGCAGGCATGAAGCAGTCACCTACACCTTGGGGAGCGGCTAACTGCTCAGAAGTTTAAGGCCCAGCTGTAGCCTTCTCTCTGTTGTTCTCCATGAAAAAAGGAATAAAATCATTCAGCTGGGGGCCATATAAGGTCCACGTTGGGGGGTGTCCCTCCAAAGAGGAGGACACCGCAGAGACCACACCCGGCCCCGAGAGGGGGGGGGACTTTTAAGTGGAATACAACACACGGTCTTACCGGGTTGGAGCGGAAGCACGTGGTGCGGAGCGGCTCCAGGGTAGGTCCAGGGAAGGAGTTACTACAGAGTTACTGCCCAAGGAAGACGCGGTTTACCAGCGGGGAAACCATTTAGCAGAATATACATCACACACGGTTACCTAAGGAGACAATCTGCACATGTGGTGCACTTAACTCAGTACGGGGGCCTAAGTGATGCACATACTGGGGCAGCACCGAGCCTCTGCAAAGTCTCATCGGCCACAGGGCTAAGGAGGAAGAGCATCCAGGGTTCGCATTTTTTATGAACACAACTGGGAAAAGAGCGCACGTCTTCACCTCAACGGCGGGGAAAGGCGCAAGCGGTACACCCGGCCAGATGACCTGAACTTACTTGTTTGTGTCACCTAATAACACACGGTACAAAACTGGCTCAACCCTGAGGTTATAAAACCTTGCAAAGGTATTAGGTGTTGCCCAGCCCGCTGTTCTACAGATGTCTGCTAGAGTGGCGCCGCGGGACAATGCCCAAGAAGCCGCAAGACTCCTGCTAGTGTGGGCTCGCAGGCCAGCAGGGGGCAGCACATGCTGGGCATGGTATGCCATGGTGATGGCGTCGATAACCCAGTGAGCGGTCCTCTGTTTGGAGACAGCGCTTCCTTTCCGCTGTCCACTGAAGCAGACAAAGAGCTGCGTGAGAGTAAGGAGGACAGGTAACACCTGCAGGTCCCCTACCCTCTTGATGGAAGTGAGCGATGTCAGGAGGGCGGTCTTCAGAGAGAGCGCCTTTAGCTTAGCTGACTCAAGGGTCTAGAAGGGAGCTCCCTGAAGGACCACAGAGAGGTCCCATGAGGGAACAAGGTGTGGCCTGGGGGGATTCAACTCCAGATCAGCTGAACCTCCTGAGGTTGGAGTCTCCACTCTCCCCTGAGCATAACCTGCCGCGACATTGCATCTGCTGTGCTGTTGAGGTGGCCTGGGATGTGAGTGGCCAGCAGTGACTTGAGCTGCTGCTGACTCCAAAGGAGGAGAACACGGGCAAGTTGTGACATTCCACAAGAGCGTAAACCGCCTTGGCTCTTGATCATCACAGCAATTGTCGCTGTGTTGTCCGTCTGGACCAACACATGCTTGTCCCGGATCAACGGCAGTAGCCTCCTCAGGGCAAGTAGTACCGCCAGCAACTCGAGGCAGTTGATGTGCCAACGCAGTCGTGGGCTGGTCCAAGGGGCGGTGACTAAGTGCCCATTGCAAACTGCACCCCTGCCACACTGGGAGGCATATGTCGTAACCACGATATGCCTGGGGACCTGGCCTAGGGAAACTCCTGCCCATAGGAACGCTAGGTCTGACCAGGGGCTGAATAGGCGGTGACAAGCCTGCGTGACAGGAATGCAGCATGTGCCGTGGCGCCATGCTCGTCTCTCGACTCGGGTCTGTAGCAAGTGCTGAAGTGGTCTCATATGCATCAACCCGAGCGGCGTGACCGTCACTAAGGATGCCATATGCCCCAGGAGCCTCTGAAAGGATTTTAGTGGGACCAGCGTATTCTGTCTGAATGCATGCAGACAGCGAAGCACCGACTGCACACGCTCGTTGGTGAGGCGCACTGTCATCAAGACGAGTCCAACTCAAGAAAAGAGAGGCTCTGAACCGGGGTGAGCTTGCTCTTTTCCCAGTTGACCCGAAGCCCCAAACGGCTGAGGTGCCTGAGCACCAGTTCCCTGTGTGCACACAACATGTCCCATGAGTGAGCTAGGATTAGCCAGTCGTTGAGATAGTCAAGGATGCAGATGCCCACTTCCCTTAGCAGGGCAAGGGCTGCCTCTGCAACTTTCGCAAAGGCGCGAGGAGACAAGGACAGGCCGAAGGGGAGGACTTTGTGCTGGTATGCCCGACCCTCAAAGGCAAACCGGAGAAAGGGTCTATGTCAAGGAAGAATCGAGACATGGAAGTACGCGTCCTGCAGGTTTACCGCTGCGAACCAATCCTGATGCCGGACGCTTGCTAAAATGCAGGGCCCAATTCAGAACTCGCAGGTCCGCGGCGTGGAACATTCGGAAAAGACATGTCAATTGTTGCATGAGCAAGCACCACTCTAGTTTCTACTTTCTAGTTTTACCTACAAATGTTAAACAGATAATTATCCTCTGAAATAACTAAACAACATGGTTTTCAAAGAAACCATTAAATTTCTTCTGAAAACAGCCAACTGTGACAGAATAATGTCACAAAAATCAAAGCATAAAAAGTATTCTGACTAAGGGTGTAACATTTTTGAGTTTGCCTTACAGTCAGTAATAAGAGTTAAAGCCATTTGTAACCCCTGGCCTCAAACCACACTGCTGTCAATGTGTGATTGGCTGTGATATGAAACTACTGTAGCACTCTGTGCACTTATAAAGGTAACAGGGGGCATATCAAGAAAAGTTTCATTTGCATTAATCATTTTTTTTAAGGAGTGTGCTGTACTATAAAAACTTTAACTTAAACAGAGCTGTAAAAAATGTCTCATTCTGAAATCTTTATGATGATAAAAGGATGAATAAATTAATACGTGACCACACATATCAACAACATCCGCTTGGAAACATCTTCAGTGTATAATGACTTCAATTTAATTTTGTTCCTCACATAAAGCAGCTTCAGGACACTGCTATCATATAGCATAGGAGAAGTCAGGGCTAATTTTTATGATCCTTATACTGTACTTTTGTGTAATTTTTGGAAATTGACAGCCCCAATCCCTATGCACTTACACTGTATGGAAAAGATCAGCATGAACATTCTGCTAAACATCCATTCGTGTGAATAAAAATCATATGGGTTCCAAATTACATAAGGTTATAATAATGACAGAATTCAAATTTTTGTGTGAACTATTCATTTAAAGGTACAGTTGCACAAATCATCCCATTTCATTGAAACAGTTCTGCTGAAAGCCATTAACAAAATTTCAATGTGTCAGTTCTGCTGAAAGCCATTTACAAAATTTTCTAAAGCAAGATGAATGACGACAGTGAAGTAAAAACAAAGAAACTGCTTGATAAACCCAAGAAAAATACAAAGCACATGGACGATAGGGAGAGTAAGATATCATTAATTACAAAAAGAACTAAGAATTAAGAATGTCAGGCAAGCTAAAGAGCTTTTAATGTACATATGGTAAAAACTCCTTTGAAAAATAAATAAGCATTGAATCCAGAATGAAAGAGACTGTGGCACAGATCGGGAGGTCTTCACTCCTACAAAAAGCTCTGCAGTGATTTTGTCAGTGGGTAGAACACACTTTTCATCTGAAAAAAGGAAGCAACATTGGGGAACGGGCCATCAATCAACACCTTCCGTTCAACTCTTTCTTTCTCTCTCTCTCTCTCTCTCTCTCTCTCTCTCTCTCTCTCTCTCTCTCGCCTGAGCTCAAGCTCTTTCACGCCCATCACGACAGTGATGAATTAGTGTCAAACTAATGTGCTTTACAGCTCCGCACCACACCGCTTGGCTCATCAACATCACACCAGCGTGCCTGAGCAACTCTTCAGTCCAGCTCACCTCCCTCAACTTCAGACTAATTCATTTACTCCAGGCCTGCTACAAAGGTCTAAAAATAACACTTGCCAAGCACCAAACAGATAAGTTTGGCTTTGGTGTGTAAATAAAGCAGATGTCCTAACCAGTTGGCCGCTTAATTTTTGAAAAATTCCCGCCAAAAATGCATTACTAAAATCGATATGTACACAAATAACCACGTTTTTTTATGAGTGTGAATGTTGAAATGTGGCTCATTAATTTTGGACCTTGCCCAATACCCCCTGCAGCTTCCTCCTTATCCTCGGCATTTAGTCTCTGTCACGTTTTCACTCTTCAGTCGACCGCAGCCAAATCAGTCATGTAGTTTCTCTTTGTGTGCTTACAGAGCTACATGTGTTTTTGTATTCCATTCTCTCACATTCCTTCAGAAAAATTAAGGCATCACTGATGAAGCCTTTTGCTGCACTGGTGACATTATATGTTCTTACTACTTTCCTGCTTATCCATTAACCAACAGAAAGGCGAGGTGAGGAGAAACAGTGAGGTGAGAAATGTAAATAAGCATGATAGTTTAAATCTTTACATGGCTACTCTAAAAGAATAGGTTGAAATTAATAACCCTGAGAGCCAACATCTGTCTCAAAGAAGATTGAAGCAGCTTCTCTCTCAATATGGGTTTAAGCAATCATGTTATTTTGATTTCACATGAGAAAACGTAAATGGGTTTTTCACACTTTAACCTAGTGTCAATCTGAACCTTCTCTTGCTCCATGTTTCACATTGCTCACACTTTACTCTGCATTAGTAGTAATTAATCCTACACTACAAAGGCTACCTACTAAATCCTTACCCAAATAGAACCTCATAAGTGACTGATTTGGAAGGAAGTACAAAGGCAGGAAGTCCACACACAACACAGACCCTCAGCTCACAAGACCCAAATCTCAACTGATTTGAATAGAATGACATTAGCATGATGCTAAGCTAACGGCAAGATACTCTAATAGACATAAAACACATAGCACACAAATGATGGGTTAAATTGTCAATTTTTAATTTGATTTAACTTTTTATTGATATTTTGACTCAACCTTTTTTCTGGTTCATTAGAGTTTGATATTAGCATGATGCTAAGTTAACAACATGATACTCTAATAAGCATAAAAACCACAGAACACACAAATATGTGGTTTAATTGTCCATTTGTAATTAGATTGAACTATTTTTATTTATACTTTGTCTTGTCTCACAATTGATTTCGATAGAGTTTAACATTAGCATGATGCTAATCTGATATACAATAGAAAAAAAATTCAAATGAAAAATTGTTTGAATGTGATTCACACATTTATTTAAATGATGAGCAACCCAAAGCCTAGAGTTTCTTTGTTCACTGTATACCCACTGAAACAGCACATTACACATGACATAAAACACTTCCTGTGGGGGAAAAAGTTAAGCTTTACAGCTTCTGCTAGTGCTTCTAATTCTAACAGATCTGAGAAAGCCAAGCGACAACTCCCGCTGGACGTCTGGGCAACGTTTAGAACATATCTCAAAATTAGCAGCTTTTAAATGCCAAAAGAGCAGTGTTTAATCCACACCAACTGAATGCTTTTAATTAATCTATTTCATGGCCTTACAATACACACACAACGCGAGAGAAAGAGATACACCGTGTTACCAATTGTCTGACAAATACATACGGTTGTTCTTTGAAATGTCCGAGCCTTTGAGCCTCTTGTGCGGATGATATGTGCGAGCAGTTTTGACTGCTGAAAAACTGCATCACATTACTTAGGCTCCTCCAATTAATTATCCGGGTGTTTGGGAAATGAGCGTTAGGGAACTGCGGGGTGTCTGACTGACACTCGCTCAAGAGCCCACACACCTGAGAATACAGAAATGAAGCCAAAGGAGGGTGGAGTGATAGGAAAGTTGGAACCTTATCCAAGTGAACAGCAGAAATAGTCCCGGAACACTTTATTTAAAGATGTTTGTGGGTGTAGTGATGCTTTATGAGTTTGGATACCTTGGAGAGGTATGTAAAAAAAAAAAAAAAAAAAAAAAAAAAAAAATATATATATATATATATATATATATATATATATATATATATATATATATATATATATATATATATATATATATATATATATATATATAAATACAGTAACTTTTAAAGGCTTTATAAAATGCATAGCTGTTATTCTTAAAGCTGATCAGTCAAAACAGCATGTTAAATATTAGTGACAAGTCCATTATATGATAAGTTTGGATCAGGCACACATACATTTTTATATGTTTGGAAAGACACTGAAACATGCTGTTAAATTATGGTAAACTCATTTACACTTAAGTTTTAGTTTATACGTCAGGAACTATATGTTTTTAGTGGAAAAATGCCACATGAATTTACTAAATTAAAAAACGTATTAATGAAAACTTGTTCCATAATATTTGCACTAGATAGCCCCAGTTCTTTAAAAGCAATAATGTCCTTGAGGTCATGCTATATCGTGAATATTGGCTGAAATTTCTTGTGCATCATACATATTTATGCCCTTTAGCTGTCAATACCTTTGTGGTCTCTCGTACCATACTGCTCAATCATGATTTTGAAGTAAATTTTGAGTTCTCTTAACTCATTTTGAAGTACACCACCGAGACCAATTTTCACGCCACAGATTTCATCATGGTAAAGCAATAGCTTGGAGTAATCTACTGGCCTGAGCATACTCACTAGAGCTCTTAAGTGATGTTAAAAGGGTAAAGAAGCCATTAACCTGTGGAGAGGACATTTTCCAAAGGTTAACGGATTACAGGCCCCTTTTGTGCTTAGTGGATATTTGCTGGATAAATCGTTCAGGAAATGTAATTTTATTTGGACACTCTTTCATGAACAACCACAATGCAGTTTCACAAAAAGATGTTGAATTACAAAAATGAATGTAATGTCTTGTAATAACAGTTTTAGGCATACTAAACTTTTAAAAACTTGTTTTCAAACTTGTACATTATTCTTGTACATTGTACTTGCATTTAAATGACATAAAATCTGTAACAATACTGTTGAATCGACCACTAACCCTAACCCCTGTCCCTACCCCAACCGCGGTAGCAACAAAGCAATCCAAATCTTTCCTATTATTTTCTGCAATTCAGCTATTATTAGTAAATATATTATTGCGCCCCATTAGTCAACAAAATCATGTTAACTGTTGCAAGTGTTTATTGGCTATCTTGCCAAATCTCAGCTCATGTCAGACAAGTCCAGAACTAGTAACTTTCTGTTCAAGAAGTATTAACTGAGCTGTTTTCAGACTGATAAGTCATGAGTTTGATTGAGAACTATTTAGATTTGTGAATCAGTTTGACCGATTTGTTAAAAAGAACTCAAAAGGGCGATTCATCCAGTATGTAAATTGGACATCATTAATGGTTGTAGTATTAGAAATGGGATGAAGCTGACTATGAATCTGCTACTATTTCCATTAGACAAAATGCACAATGAGCTCTTCGATGGAAACTTGCCCACACTTTCCATGCAAAGCTACAAGAGTGGAGGTTGATTTTACGCCCATAATTTGCGTAAAGCATTACACTCTGTTACGCTTAAAGCCCATAATCAGATATCAGCTAGTGTTAAACCTCCACAAGTGTGTTTGGAATTTGAATAAAGAAATCTCTCTATCCATTTCATCTATCTCTCTCTCTCTCTCACTCTGTGTGTGTGTGCGCATGTGCTGAGTGAGTGGGGAAGAGTGTGGATGTGGAGCGTTTGCAGCGGTGCCAGGTACGAGTGTTTGGAAAACCTTTATTTTTTATTTTTCTATCTCTGCTATCTTTGTTGCAGATTATATTATGTGATTTTCTTTGCTCTTGGTAAAATCAGTAAGTGAAAGAGTGGTCACATTAGGGGGGTTTTACTCCCAGTCTTTGTACTGAGAATATGGTGACTCCAGGTGCAGAGAGTTTGGAATTTTTGGCTAGGCTTTTTGAATTTTTTTAAAATTGATTCTACTGCTAGCATGTAGGTGTGTAGTTTGGCTTTGAGTGCATTAATTGGACTTGAGAATGTCCTGTTGGCATCACGGATGAACAACACCATTGTTGTGTTTGTCAAGACAATCAAACTAGTGAATTTGTTTGTAGAGAGTTGTGTGGAGATTGGTGGCATATTTAGTGCTTCCTCTTTCTACTACTTCGAAGAGTAGTACATCTTTACCTTCCTTTTTATCATTTTCACTTAATTGTTTTGTTCCATATACGGGCATGGAAGGGGTGGATTTTTTCCTGCACCACCACAAATGTCATGCTGTTAAACAGGCAAAAAAATTGATGGTCATAATGTGAGCCAGACTGACACTGAAAGTGAAAGTGATTTTTCTGAATGCAGTGTTATGGGCAGTTTACCACAGAGTGGTTTATCTAGCCGAATTTACATTGGAGATGACATAAAGTCACATTTGAAAGTCACGAAAAATGTGAGGAAAGTCAAAATGGAGGAATATTTTCCAGACATAATGCAGTTTATTGAAAAAGTAAAAGCTTTTAAGAGCAAAAACTGTTTTACTGTCCAGCAGGTTTACCAGTTAAAGACCCTTTTTCCCAAATTAAAAGCTCAGTCAGGAGGTTCCAGTGGAAATAGCCAGAATGGATAATTAGATATGTACTTTTTTGGCTTTATTGCCTTGTTTTTTCTTTTCTTAATTATGGGTGAAATAAATGTTCCTTCCTAAAACATCAATGGGGCTATTAGGAAGAGATAAGATATATAAGGAAAACAGCTCATTTATTTGAAATATTGAAACAAGAGAGGGTTGATGTATTAATTGCACAGGCGACTCATAATGATGTATCAAATGCAGCAGAATGGAATAATGAATTTGATGGGTTGGCAATTTTAAGTCATTCTACCTCGATAAGTGGTGGCGTTGCTTTTTTATTTCCCAAGAACTTAATACCATGTTCATACAAAGTTGAGGAAATAAAACAAAGGTAGACTTTTGAAGGTCAGAACTTTGTATGAAAATTGTTTTAATTGTGTATATGTTCCAACCATGACACCTGATAGAATGTTATTTTTTATACTCTGTGTAATGTTATAATAGATTGTAATACAGAAGATTTTTTATTGTTGGGTGGGGATATTAATTGTATTGAAAATGTATTAGATAGAAGTCATGTTGAACCACATTTGCAATCACGGAAGAGGTTAATTCAATTGATAAAATCTCATGGTCTTATTGATGTCTGGAGAAATTTCCATTCACACAGAGACAGTGCACTTGGGCACATACATATGATAATCAGCTATCTTTGGCAAGGCTGGATAGATTTTAAGGGTTTAAACATCAATTGAATGTTATTAAATATTGTTCAATAGTTCTGGTAAGCTTTTCTGATCATTGTTTTGAAAGATGTATTATGGCAATACGTCATATAAAATCAAAAATCGCCTATTGGCATTTTTATACAGTTTACTTAAGTAGGTAAACAACTGTGCCAACAATATACTCACATCATTACAAGATACATAACTAGTTCAATGAGAGTGTTACTTCAAGAACTTCCAGAAACCACAAATAATGAGACCCATATAGAATCTCTAAAAAAAGAAGAAAAATTATTTGGATGAAATGTTAGGTTTTTCTACACAAGGTACTATAATCAGGTCTTGTTTCCACAGTATTGAATCAATGGATGCTCTATCAAAATTATTTTTTAATTTGGAAAAAAGGAATGGTCAGAAAAAATTTTATTCATGTGTTGCATTCAGAATCAGGGGTTCTTTTTTTCAAATCCTTTAGATATTCGGAAAAAGGGCAGTTTGATTTTATGAGGATTTGTGTAAAAGTGCACTTGTGAAATCACAAGATATGAATCATGTTTTCTTTTTTTTACTTGCCTCAGATAACCAAAAAAGCTAATAAGAAAATTATCAAGGCTTTGACTTTGTGGGAAATTGAGATTGCCCTTAAAAGTATGGAAAGTGGAAAAGTGCCAAGAATCAACAGTATATAAGTCAAGTTTTATAAATCCTTTTGGTCAAAGGTGGGTCCAGATTTAGTAACAGTGTTTAATGAGAGTTTATCCAATGGATAATTGCCACAAAGTTGCTGGAGAGCAATCATTACTTCTAAATTAGCTCTAAATGATATAAAAAAATGGAGACCATTAAGTTTATTATGTAGTGATTATAAAATATATTCTAAAGCCTTAACAATTAGACTAGGTGAAGTCCTGGAACTAGTTATTCATCCAGATCAGACATATTGTGTACCAGGAAGAATATTCAATTTCAACATTTCAATTTAGATTTTGGCCTAGGAGCAATAGATCCAGACAAATCCTTCGACAGAGTCGAGCACAATTATTTATAGTGTTCTAACAGTGATTGGTTTTAGCTCTGACTTTAATTCAATTGTAAAAGTTATGTATTGTGGCACTGAGAGTATATTAAAGATTAATGGTGACTTATGCTCTCATTTTAAGGTGTAGAGGGGTGTAAAACAGGGATGTGCCCTGTATGGGATTTTATATACTTTAGCTATAGAACCTCTTTTAAATAAATTAATAACGGACGTGTGTGGACTATGTATACCAAAATGTTCTAATACTATTGCATTATCAGCACATGCTGATGATGTTGTTATGATAATTAATGGTCAGAATGATGTGAATGTGATGTTAAGATTATTAAATGATTTAAAAAAAAAAATTCTTCTGCAAGAGTAAACTGCCCAAAAAAATCCAATAATTTTTAATAGATTTCTTTGGGGGGACAGGCTGCACTGGGTACTAAAATGTGTTCTGTATCTTTTAAAGGATGAAGGTGGACTTGGACTGATACATTTGCAGAGCAGAACGGCTGCTTTTCGAGTACAATATGTGCAAAGTCTATTAACGGGCACCATGGAATCGAGCTGGAAAGCTGCAGCTTTTGCAATTCTGCAAAGTATTAAAGGCTTAGGACTGTATAAAGCCTTTTTCTGGATGGACCCTCAAAGGTTAAAATTACCTAATGTTCCAGTTTTATAACCTAACCTTTTTAAGGTCTGGTCTCTATTTAAAGTACGAAGAAAAAGCTATACTACTCTGTATTTTTTACTACAGGATCCATTGGTTTTTGGCTCACATTTGGATTTATTACATGAAATGTCTTTTGCTGTACCTGAAAGGACTCTTTGCACTGCCAGTATAACAACAATCTGTCATTTAAAATGGATAGCGGGATCCACTTTTAAGAATGTGATGTCAACATCTGAGCAATTAAGGATTAGATTTTACCATGTAATTGCAAGGCTACTTGAAAGTGGAGATCTGACCTTGCTGAAGAGGAAGTTGATTTGTTGGAACTTTATTCAAATGGGTCAATTAAACCTGATTGTAATGATAATTTTCCTAATCTGTGGATATCTCTCAATTTGGGTGAGTACAATAGTATGTTTAGAATGTGAAGTCTTAATGAGTATGGGTTCAAATACAGCAGATGGAAAAACGCCTTGAATAAGAGTGATACACCTTGGAGTAATGTACTTCATTTAGGTGAAAATGAAAAACCAGAATGGAGAACATTGTACAAGTCACCATTAACTAAGAAAATTGGGGACTTGCATTGGATGTGGTTACATGGTGCAACTGCATTTAATGCTTTTGTTTGTGTGATAAATCCTAATGTCAATGAATATTGTCCTTTTTTTGTCTGCAAAGAGAAACTGTTTTCCTTGTGTTTAGGTATTGCTCTAGGTTGGAACCTTTATTTACTATTTAAAGAAAGCTTTTAAAATGTTTTGAGCAAGTTTTTTTCAATGAAATTTTGTATTTGTGGCTTTAAATATGTGCAAAAACATCGTTATAACTGTTGAGTTTTTTGTTGGGTCAAGCAAAACTGGCGATTTATACTATGAGAAAAGAAAAAAAAATATTAGAATGTCTGTGGCAACTTAGAGACCATTTTTTCAAAATCAGTAAAGTCTAGAATTTGGATTGACTCATTATTACTGATCAATGCATGATCTTTCTTCTTTTATTTTGATTTGGTGCCTTAAAGGAGTTTTGTATGAAATTTTTGAAGAATAATTATGTTTTCTTCTTTTTAAGAGGATTTTTTTCTCTTGAAGATTGCATGGTTGTGTTTTAAGTAATTGTGTCTCTTGTATGAAAATGATGTGTATTATAATAAAAGGTGTTTGAAATCTCTCTTCTCTCTCTCTCTCTCTCTCTCTCTCTCTCTCTCTCTCTCTCTCTCTCTCTCTCTCCTGTGCAAACTTATGCAAGGGAGTTTAAAATATACTGTATATAGTTTCAAGAATATGGCAGAATTCTGTTTTTGCAAACAAAGAAATACTATGCTTTTCTTCTCACCACAATTGTACAGAGCGGTTATCTGAGTTACTGTAGACTGTCAGTTTGAACCAGTCTGGTCATTCTCTGTTGACCTCTCTCATCAACAAGACATCTCCATCCACAGAACTACCCCTCACTGGATGTTTTTTGTTTTGTTTTTAGCACCATTTGGAGTAAATTCTAGAGACATATCTGCGTGAAAATCCCAGGAGATCAGCAGTTACAGAAATTCACATACCAGACCATCTGGCAATAACAATCATCCATGCGATTATCTAAACAACCAATCGTGTTATAGCAGTGCAGTCCATAAAATCATGCAGATACAGGTCAGGCGTTTCAGTTAATGTTCACATCAACCATCAGAATGTGGAAAAAATGTGATCTCAGTGAGTGATCACATTTGGTGCCAAAGAGTGGTGCCAAAAACAAAAAACTTCCAGTGAGGGGCAGTTCTGTGGATGGAAATACCTTTTTGATGAGAGAGGTCAACAGAAAATGGCCAGACTGGTTCTAATTCTGCTCTGTACAATTATGTTGAGAAGAATATCATCTCAGGGTTTCGGCAGTTTTGGTTGCATGAGTGGGACTTACACAATATTAGACAGGTGGTTTTAATGTTGTGGCTGATCATTGTGTGCATATATATATATATATATATATATATATATATATATATATATATATATATATACATATATACACATACACATACTGGTGGCCAAAAGTTTGGAATAATGTACATATTTTGCTCTTATGGAAAGAAGTTGGTAATTTTATTCACCACAGTGGCATTCAACTGATCACAATGTATAGTCAGGACATTAACGACATGAAAAATTACAATTAGAAAAAAATAAAAAATAAATTCAGAACTTCTTAAACTACTTCAAAGAGTTCTTATCAAAAAATTCTCCACGTGCAGCAATGACAGCTTTGCAGATCCTTGACATTCTAGCTGTCAGTTTGTCCAGATACTCGGATGACATTTCACCCCACACTTCCTGTAGCACTTGCCATAGATGTGACTGTCTTGTCGGGCACTTCTCACACACCTTACAGTGTAGCTGATCCCACAAAAACTCAATGGGGTTAAGATCCATAACACTATTTTCCAATATCTGTTGCCCAATGTCTGAGTTTCTTTGCCCACTCTAACCCTTTATTTTTGTTTTTCTTGGCAATTCTTCCCATAAGTCCTGCACCCCTGAGTCTTCTCTTTACTGTTGTACATGAAACGTGTTGAGCAGGTAGAATTCAATGAAGCCGTCAGCTGAGGACATGTGAGACGTCTATTTCTCAAACTAGAGACTCTGATGTACTTATCTTCTTGTTTAGTTGTACATCTGGTCTTCCACATCTCTTTCTGTCCTTGTTAGAGCCAGTGTCCTTTCTCTTTGAAGACTGTAGTGTACACATTTGTATGAAATCTTCAGTTTTTTGGCAATTTCAAGCATTGTATAGCCTTCATTCCTCAAAACAATGATAGACTGATGAGTTTCCTTTTTGCAATTTTTGACCTAATATTGACCTTAAGACCTGGAGTATATTGCATACTGTGACAACTCAAACACAAAGACATTATTAAGCTTAATTTAATGAACCAAATATCTTTCAACTGTGTTTGATGTAATGGCAAGTGATTTTCTAGAACCAAATGATCAATTTAGCATGATTACTCAAGGATCAGGTGTTGGAGTGATGCTGCTGTCTAGATTTGATCAAAAATGACTTTTTCAAATAGTGATGGTGCTGTTTTTACATCAGTAATGTCCTGAATATACTTTGTGATCAGCTGAATGCCACTTTGGGGAATTAGAAATTAGAAACAGAATTAGAAACCTTCTGAAACAAAAAAATCTGTACATTATTTCAAACTTTTTGCCACCCGTTTATACATAGACTTAGCTTAATTAACAAAACTGTATAAGATATGTATAGTGTCACAATATATTTGCGCTTCCATAAATTATGTTTCTAATTATTGTTTCATATTTATATAATTTTCCTACCACTGCATATCTATTTCAAGACAAATGAGTCCTATATTCATAAAAACGACAGTAACACATTATTTTATGGATCATAATTAAGACTATTTAATGAGTAATAATTGGACTTGTAAAGGAATAATTACAGACTTGTTTGGAATTATAAGGTATTTATTAAACCTTTGTTCACTGATTTCTTACCCTTGCCTAATGACCTCTTTTCCTTAGTTTTTTTTCCTAACAATTAATGTATTAGTTAAAAACAATTGATTCCAACGTGAAGCCATTATCTGTAGTTGTATCTATATCTGTTCATATGACAAAATTATCAGTATCTGTCTCTGTATTCGGATAGAACTGTGAGTGGGCGGGGCTTAAACCGGAAGTGCGTCAAAACGAAATGAAACGCCCATTTTTAAATGTTTCATACATTTATAATTTCTAATAATAAAATATGCTTTTATATGGCTTTTCATTATAATAGCCATTAATTATTATTATTATTATTATTAAACAATTATTACTTAATTAAATTTTTATTTTATTATTTTTTTCTTACCAAGTAAAGCTGAAATTGTAGGCTACATTAACTGTGGAATATGTTGTGGTTTCTCCTGGTAATTCTGATATTAATCTGCCTGAAACACAATTTTTGTTTATCTGTGCATGTATAGCATCATTGGTCTGGAGACAGGAGGTATCAAGCAAAATGTTAAATGTCAAGCACACATATTGCAGTGAATAATTTAATAATTAAAAAATATTTATATAGCGCCTTTCCAGAGCTCAAGAACGTTTAACATTCTCAAATGTATCACAGTTTAAAGTAGAAAAAAAGAGGGAGCATGTTTTAGATTCTTCGTTTTACATAAGGAGGAATATTCTGAATATATGAATACTCTATGGAGCATTTAAACTTTTACTGAACATTTCAACTGTTTTTGGAACAAAGTCTTAACCAGATAATTTCCTTAATCGCTTATGTGGACATAACTGTGGTCAACAGATAGACGAGCTCTGATGTGAAATCACTTCAGGTCAGGAATTTAACATTGCGCTCATACTAGAATTGTGTGATACATTAACATTGACATTTCAAGATGTGGAAAGTGTATATGTTGTCATATCTTAGTTAATGTTACACTTGACAAACTCCAGACTCACACAATTACCAGAGAACGCAAACGAGTCGAGCCACTATCCTGTCTGAAATCACACCTTTTGCATTTTCATTGATAAGGTTTACACTTGAGAAATATTGGTTGCTCAGATTCATAAAATTTTTAGTAATTTTGGATTTGTTTATTTAAACCTTGTGCGACCTTCTGGACATGTTTGTTTTTTCGATAATTTTGGCTGTGTTCATAACAACGGCATAAATTTGGCCAAAGGTGTGTATTTTTGGGGGAATTTTGATATTTCAACCTCAGTTGCTATAATACATCTATAATACACTGTGTATACAAAAGAGTTACACTCAGGAGCTTCAGGACAATGTCCCCTTTGAAACACATTAAAATGTCAAAATTTGACATTGCGCCATTAAAGCATAAAATCATTAATTTTATGATATTATGTTTTTATTCCTGAGCCCTGGATTGAAAGTTAAAATTTTTATATTTTCCACCATTTTTCTCATGTTTAGCCTATGGAGCAAATACATGCTTTTTTCCTATTTTCCCATTTCAATAAATGATGCAGCTAACATTGTGTGGGTGTGTTGGTATGGATGTCAGAGTGTGTTTTGTATTTATGTATTAAGAAATGTATTAAGAAATGTGTGTGTGTGTGTGTGTGTGTGTGTGTGTGTGTGTGTGTGTGTGTGTGTGTGTGTGTGTGTGTGTGTGTGTGTGTGTAAAAACAATAAAAGTGGCATTATGTAAACAAACTGGCATTTAAAGGGTTAAAATCCTGAAAATGAATGAATCACTGAATGAAGTAAGTGAAAGTGGAAAATACTATTAATATATAATATTGTTATGGCAGTTTTTTGATGTGGACATAACCAATAAAATATGTCATCTGTACAAGACTATATATATATATATATACACTCACCTATAGGATTATTAGGAACACCATACTAATACTGTGTTTGACCCCCTTTGGCCTTCAGAACTGCCTTAATTCTACGTGGCATTGATTCAACAAGGTGCTGAAAGCATTCTTTAGAAATGTTGGCCCATATTGATAGGATAGCATCTTGCAGTTGATGGAGATTTGTGGGATGCACATCCAGGGCACGAAGCTCCCGTTCCACCACATCCCAAAGATGCTCTATTGGGTTGAGATCTGGTGACTGTGGGGGCCATTTTAGTACAGTGAACTCATTGTCATGTTCAAGAAACCAATTTGAAATGATTCGAGCTTTGTGACATGCTGCATTATCCTGCTGGAAGTAGCCATCAGAGGATGGGTACATGGTGGCCATAAAGGGATGGACATGGTCAGAAACAATGCTCAGGTAGGCCGTGGCATTTAAACGATGCCCAATTGGCACTAAGGGGCCTAAAGTGTGCCAAGAAAACATCCCCCACACCATTACACCACCACCACCAGCCTGCACAGTGGTAACAAGGCATGATGGATCCATGTTCTCATTCTGTTTACACCAAATTCTGACTCTACCATCTGAATGTCTCAACAGAAATCGAGACTCATCAGACCAGGCAACATTTTTCCAGTCTTCAACTGTCCAATTTTGGTGAGCTCTTGCAAATTGTAGCCTCTTTTTCCTATTTGTAGTGGAGATGAGTGGTACCCGGTGGGGTCTTCTGCTGTTGTAGCCCATACGCCTCAAGGTTGTGTGTGTTGTGGCTTCACAAATGCTTTGCTGCATACCTTGGTTGTAACGTGTGGTTATTTCAGTCAAAGTTGCTCTTCTATCAGCTTGAATCAGTCGGCCCATTCTCCTCTGACCTCTAGCATCAACAAGGCATTTTCGCCCACAGGACTGCCGCATACTGGATGTTTTTCCCTTTTCACACCATTCTTTGTAAACCCTAGAAATGGTTGTGCGTGAAAATCCCAGTAACTGAGCAGATTGTGAAATACTCAGACCGGCCCGTCTGGCACCAACAACATGCCACGCTCAAAATTGCTTAAATCACCTTTCTTTCCCATTCTGACATTCAGTTTGGAGTTCAGGAGATTGTCTTGACCAGGACCACACCCCTAAATGCATTGAAGCAACTGCCATGTGATTGGTTGATTAGATAATTGCATTAATGAGAAATTGAACAGGTGTTCCTAATAATCCTTTAGGTGAGTGTGTATATATATATATATATATATATATATATATATATATATATATATATATATATATATATATATATTGTTTTTAGCTAATAAATGAATTATGACAAAAGCAAATGGGCTATAAATCAAGAATAAGAAATCAACTAATAAAGGCTCAATACATACTTCAAAATGCTAAACAAGTCCATAACTAGTCACTTAGAAGTGCTGTCTATTAGTCATGAATTACTGTCTAATTTCTGATTCCTGATTAAAAGTGTTACCAAAATGACTACTATATTATGTCAAATATTCTATACAACAATGGTTGGAATTATTAGTATTCCATATAAATGTATATACATATTATTTATGCTGTTTGTTCCTTAGACTCTATTGCTTTAGTTATTTACTTTTTACAGTGATATGACGAAGAAGTATCACGGAAGTAAAGTATTGCTAGTGTAACAAATGAACAGCATGATATGACTATAGAGATTCGGGTGTTTTACTGAAATTCTGTAAGTTGTGGGTTAGGGTTAGTGGAGTGGAATGTCCTGGGAGGACAACCAAACCTTTTGCCTGCACACATAAGTTGGGGGCTTAGACTGGTGTCAGTCCGCTGACCTCATAAAACGAGCACCAGTACGTAAGAGGGCTTCTCAGGTAGCTTTCCAGGTGCATCGGCACCTCTGTAAAAATGTGTGAATGCATCCAACTCCACCACAAACTGACTAGCAGGGTCGGGTGCAGTGATAAAATAGGTGCAGTGCAAAATAAGTTTAGAAAACACGGAGACCAACAAAAGTCAGTACGTGTGGAGGTGATATCCGTCAGAGGTGCGGCGAGCAGGCTATAATTTCTTATAAACCTACGCTAAAAGTTGGCAAACCCCAGAAACCTCTGCACTGCTTTGTGAGAATCTGGGGTTGGCCACTTGGAATGGCTTAAACCTTGGCTGCGTCCATACGCACTCCCTCGGACGAAACAATGAACAACGAGAACGGAAAAAAGCGCACATCTTCGCCTTGACAAACATATTATTCAACAGCCACTGAAGCACCTGCCTGACATGCCGCACATGGTCCTGCATATTCTGGGAGAAGATCAGAATATCATCAAGATAAACAAAACAAATGATCGACCATGTCTCTAAGCACGTCATACATGAGCCCCTGGAAGATGGCGGGGGTGTTGACCAACCAAATATTCAAAGTGCCCCCTATGGGTGTTAAATGCAATCATCAACTTATCCCCCTTCTTGATACGGACCAGGTGATAAGCGTTGCATAGGTTCAACTTCGTAAAAATGGACGCCCATTGCAAGAGTTCGAAGGCGGATACCATCTGTTTTGTTTTATAAATATGACTTTGTAACTCAATTATGACCTACCAAAGCACAAGTTTTTTATTATTATTATTATTATTATTGCATGTGGTAGAAATGAGCCTCCATACACGACTGGGTCATTTATCATTGAAAGTATGTGTGGCATCTGGAAATGTTCACACATTATATTCAGATTGCTCAGCTCAGGTATTACACCACTGATTACATAAGCAATTCTTACTTTGAAAAGCCTGTTTTTTCAGTTCTCTTGTGATAAAGACTCATGATAAAGAAATAATATACATATTAAATGACTGTCTGTTAAAAAATTATTTTTGTCAGCTTTTAGGGGAACACTAGCATAAAGATGCAAGCCTCAAAACACTCAAGCCGTAGCCTCAATGACTGCAAAACCACAAAGTTCCCATTTTGATGCATGTTACTTCAGAGTGTTCTCGTCTATGTGTACAAAGTTTTATTCAGTTTGAAAATTACGCTCATAAGATACAGGTTTAATAGTCATTATAGACCATACCCCAAAACATATTTTATATATCTTTAGAATGATATGACATAAAAATTCATTTGATAACTTTTTTTCAGGAGGGTCTGTAAATGATGTATACATAGTTTCATTAGAATCAGGAAAACGGTCTAGGACGAGTTTTAAAAAAGTAAATTTTTTTTAATAATTCGAAATTGGAGAAAACTTTTCTTGAGGAAATGGAAACTCAAGTGATCATATGATTTGGGGGCACTGGTGGATTCAGATAAGCTACACATTTTTATTGTAGTCTATGTGGTTCCAGAGTTATAAGCAAAAACATAAATGAGCTAATTATAGCGCCACGATTTGGCCGATTGTCACGAAATTTGATATGCAGCTTTGTGTAGATATTTTGCTTATGTATAGTAATTTCCATAACACTTGGCCATTGCCAATACGAGTTATAAGGTGCTGAAATTTGATTGGCCGTTGGCAGCCATTTTGTTAATATGTCGAATCGATTATAAGAATAGGTTAGTTTTTTAACCAAAGAAGATGCGTATTTAATTTGAACTTTGTCACTCAAATGGCTGCAAAGTTATCACAGTTATTTAGTTGTAGCGCCCCTAGGGGTGGAATTGTACGAAACTTTGCTGAGATATTCTAAACATCCTGTTGAATACGTGTACTGAGTTTGCGTTGAGTAGATTTGATCAGTTACTCAAATCATGCAAAACCGAAAGTATTGTATTGTAAATATCTTCGGAACGAATTAATGTATAAAAATTAGTTTGATACATTTTTGTTTGGGGGGGGTGGTCTGTGGAAGAAGTATACCAAATTTTGTTGGACTAACGGTCTAGGAGTTCGATAAATTTGTTTTTTAAATTCCCAATACGATTTATAAGGTGTTGAAATTTTATTGTCCACTGGCGGCCATTTTAAACATCCTGCAATATTTGCCAAAAACGCCTAAAAAAGGCCTACCCAAATTAAAATGCATGCTGTTCTTGAACCCTTTGGAGTATATGCATGCTTTTGGTCTCTTTTGAAAGGGGAGACTTTGAGGTTTGTTCCTAAATAGTCAGAATCACTGTAAGTCTTACTTGTATTGAGTAATAGAACTTTGAACACACTCAAAAAGGGGAAATAAAATTCCACCTACATTTTTTTTTGTAAAAAGATGCCTGCAGATAACTACAGCTGGGAGGTATTAGCTGGAAAACACAATTAGATCACAGCATGAAGCCTTACCAAACCCAATTTAAAATTTTATAACAATACATTAGAAAATGAGTGTTTTACACATGTTTATCTAAGTGTATGTATAGGCTTCAAGGATATTGATACCTGGTCACACCTCTATCATGCACCGACTGGCTCAAATGACCTGTCCATCTAAAGTTCAGGGGTCAGCGGACATTTTGACATAAAAATATCTGTAATGTTTACATGTTCAAGGTAGCTTCATCAAAGAATGCGTCGAAGTTGTGTTAGCTCTGTCGGTTAGCTCGAAATGCTACGTCTATACTACGTGGGTGTTTATTGATATATAAATGTGTTATGGACCAAATACTTCATTGAATTGGATTGTATGGACCCTTTACAGTGTAACTAAATAATTTTTGATGGAATGAAGTGGATCAGTAGAGTAAGATGAGCTTTATAGGTGAGTTTCTACCATTTTGTATTTGTTTATTTTGCTGTAAGTGGTCTGAGAAACACACCGATTGTACCCGCTGTGTTAAGTGTATATTAAAATGGTTTACATCGCTCGAATCACAAGAGTCTCAGCTTTCCAACGATGTAAGATATGTTTATCTTTTAATTTTTGAGTTTTTGCATATTGCGAAGTTATTGCGCAATAGACCCGTCGGGCCCGTCGACGACCCGTCGGGCTTTTAAATTAATATGTCAAATTATTTTTTTTAAGAATAAGTTAGCATTTGAACCAAAGAAGATGCATATTTAATTTGAACTTTGTCGCTCAAACGGTTGGAAAGTTATCACAGATTTTTAGCTGTAGTGCCCCCTAGGGGTGGAATTGTACGAAACTTTGCTGACAAATGTCCTGTTGACTACGCGTACTGAGTGTGGATATGTTTGGAGTTTGCGTTGAGTAGATTTGATCAATTACTCAAATCGTGCAAAACCAAAATAATTGTATTGTTAATATCTTCTGAACAAATTGACGTATAAAATTAGCTTGATACATTTTTATTATAAAAGCTCATTTACAACAGAAACACGTGTAATGTGAGAAAGCTGCTGTAGACATTAAATCGGTGTGCACCATGTAATGACACAGATACACGTTCTATTCAGAAGAGGTCATCCCTATACACTATTCACTTCCAAGCCTTTACCATCCACTCATGGCTATATCAACCATTGAGGTCTCTGAGGTCCGGACCTCAGTATTATTTCCCGAGGTGTATATTAAAAGTCATAAAATAATTGCCTAATAATAACTCTTTGGTGCCGCAAAGATAACTGACCTTTTCAGTTGACGCTTGCTTGAGTTGACCAATGAAACTGGCTTGGGGCGGGCTTTGCACTCCACTGTGCTGGACTGTGTAAACAAACTGGGCAGGGCAGGCACATTAACCACCGAAGCGTTTTGAGGTAACTAGAGAAACAGACTGATAATGATATGCTTTTCTTTCATAGCAGTTTGTGTAGGGTGGAAATGCATGTTAAAATGATGAGGTACCACTATATATTTTTATTTTCATTGCAAGATGAGGCAGAGGCCGGTAACATTTGCAAATAAATATCAGTAGTTTAGTTTACTTTCTTTCCTGACACAGAAGAAAATGAAAAGACTGCATCAATTAAAGCTCAGCTTTGGGAAGGGAAGCAACAGGGGACAAGATGAGAGGGAGAGGAAAATAAAAAGAGAAGATGATGGAGATGAGAGAGGAAGAGCAGGTACTACCCACTGTGCCCAGAACATGATTAGCATTATGTTACTGTGGTGTTTAACACAAACAAAAACTGACCTGATCTCATTCAAATAATGTAGGCCTAATTACCACAGAGATATATGTCCTTTGGTAATAAGAGTGAAGCCTATAGGTTCAATTTAATTTCATAAGTATAGTGTCATAATACAGTACTATTGTAGTACTATTGTATAGATATCATTTAGTATAAAACACATTTTTCCTAAGTTTATGTACTGCTTGAGACACATTTGTATAATTTAAATCCAAAAAGATCATTTATGCTACTGCACACTGACATGGTTTTAAAGCTAGTATTATTTAACATATTAAAATGCACATATTTCGATCAGGGAAATAATATTTTTCACCCTCCAAACCTGCTAGCAAATTTAGTTTTTGGACTTCTGTATTTTTTTAAACCCTGCATACGGCCATGCACTCACTATGAGAGCAGGTGAGGGCTGAAAGATATGGGGCTCTAAAATAACAGTAATTTGGAATTCAATTCAAGACATTTGATTTAAAATTCAGTTTGAAGTTATCTATTTTGATTGTTCTCCCTCCCTTCGAAGGCTGATTTATTATGTTTGGAACGCAGCCGAAAACACCACTTGTGCGTTAACATGGCAACATAAGCTGTGTTCTTCAACAGAAACTGTTTGTGTAAAAGTGTTTTATCGTAACGACCGTTAATCCCTTAAACGTTAGTAAAATGTTTATATTACATTTCAGAACGGCACTTTCTGCGAAAACCTAAATAAGTCTAGTTTTTAACTGCATGTAAACACAATCAAAGTCTTGACAGAATGAAAGATATATGTGGAATAAAAGATATAGAAGCATCAGCGAAGTTCACACAACAAACTAACAAGAAACTATGATTCTAACCACAGGTACAGAGTTGTAGTTCCAAACACACAACTTTGCGGTGCTGTTTGTTAACATTTGTTTGAACTACGCTTTTGGGAAAAAACAAATCGTTAAACTATGTTGGTAACGATACGATGCTTTTGGGAAACACACCCCAGTTCAGTGCTCTTCCTTTTCATTTCCATTAATTCAGCTGTGGAATTTTGGTAACAGAATCAATAACCAGTTATGCTAAGAATGCAGTTATGCATACCAGGTATGAAGAATATTTTCTCCAAGTACTCTCATTTTCATTGCAATATCTCTCTCTCCTCACACCTGTCCTATTGATCGGGATATCGAGCTCTCAAAGTCCTATTTAGTTCCAATAGATGCATCTACCAAATTTCCTCTCATCGCTTGCCAGCCAAAACCTGTGTGTCCAAAAAGAAGTTCATCTAAGCAGGGCTGTTCAAACATTGCAAAAAATGTATTTGTCTCTGCATGTGTACTCTGCATTTGCGGCAGGGAGGTGAGAATTTCCACCTACACACAATCAGAACAAAATCACATTGAAGTTGTTAGCAGATAAACAACAATCACACCGGACAAAGGAGGTGATAATTGCAGCCGACTCCGTCGAAACGAATATCAATGGTGTTTGAATGAGTCTTATCTGTCAAAGGATTTCAATGTATCTGGTAATTGCAGAAACAAAGCGTCTTGTGTGTTCTAATTCAGCCACTGTGTTCTTCTGGGTAAAGAGACTCAATCAGTATGCAGTCGAGGGACCCATCCTATGTTCTGTCAGTCAAGTGCTCATCTACACAGAATTGTTTTTCTTTTTTATTAAATTACCTTCTCTTGTGTTAAGAATCAGGTTGAGCTAAAATTGGGTTTGTTTGGGTTTTTTTTTCCTCATATGGAGGTCAAGAAAGAGAGAAAAAATAACTTCAGATGATGGGATTGGAAGAAACAAAACAAGCATGCATCCTTGCCGTGTGTCAACAAACATCCAATCCTCTAATCCGATTGGACAAGTGACATTCTAAGAGTGCTGCAGCTGGTTGTAAGAAACCCTTTTAAAAAGGTAAAATATAAAATAAAATGAAAAACCTTAAGTGACAATATACTTGACATTTTCTTAATGTAAGTTTATTTCTTGCAACTGGGCCCTAATGTTATAATTACAGCACTGAGACGCTTCATGGCTTGTTCCAGAATATGTGAGCAGTGTGAAATGTAATATGTGATCCTGCTTTGGCTTTGTTTGGAACAATTTTCTTTAACAGAGCAAAAAAAGACAAAATGACAGTCCTTATTGTATATTAAGTGTAAGCTGGTTGATGTGAACTACTTGTTTTTAGAACTGTTGTACAAAAGCAAAATTAATTGCTTTACAAAGCAATTAAGTACCTCAATCAAATGCATCCTATTTATACATAAGATTCATCAATTTCCAGAACATATGTAATATTCCAACTATTATCTGAACAAACAATGAAGCGAATGAACAGGTGAGATTTAACTGAATTACAACTAGTCACAATGCATAACGTGTTGAACAATGTAAATGATATTCGCCCTTTTTTATATTGAAAGCTCTACAACTACACATTATATGATGTTTTACCTTGTCAATTTCATTGTTTTTTTATGTAAGTAATTTAAAATCAGATGAATGCAACATGATCTGAAGAAGTTGGGACAGTTGAGTATTTACCACTGTGAAACACCACCACTTCTTCTAATAACACTTATTAAGTATTTGGGCACTGAATTCCCCCCGATTCATCCATTATGCAGGTCTTCAGCTGAGCAATTGTACGGGGTCTTCGTTGCCGTATGGCGTGCTTCATAATTCACCACACATTCTCAATTAGAGACAGGTCAGGACTGCAGTCAGGCCAGTCTAGCACCCACACTCTGTGCTTACACAGCCATGCACTTGTAATCCAGGCTGAATGTGGTTTGAAGTTGTCCTGCTGGAAAATGCAGGGATGTCCCTTTAAAAGACAGTGCTGGATGGCAGTATATGTTGCTCCAAAACTTTTGCATATATGTCTGCATTAATGGTGCCCTCACAGATGTGTGAGTTACCCATGCCATGGGCACTGACACACCCCTGACCCATACAGACACTGACTTTTGGATGCAGTGGCGAATGGTGTTGACTAACAGAGGTTTACTAAAGTAATCCCAATCCCATGTTGATGATATCCATTACAGATGAATGATGTTTTTTAAGACAGTGATGTCTGAGGGATCAGAGATCACGGGCATTCAGAAGTGGTTTTCATCTTGCCCTTTACACACTGAGATTTGTCCAGATTCCTTGAATCTTTTAACTATATTGTTCACTGTACAGGATGAAATGCCCAAACTCCTTCCTATTTGTCTTTGGGGAACATTGTTCTCCATGTGCTGAATTATTTACAAGTAGCGTTAATTTTGTCACCTATTTTTAATTTAGTCTTAGTCTTATGCCAAATGTCCTTGTTAGTTTTAGTCATATTTAGTCATTCACATATCTTTTTTTGTTAGTCAAGTTTTAGTCGACTAAAAGTCTCGTCATTTTAGTCTAGTTTTAGTCAAAAGAGAATTTAAGGTATCTTAGTCAAGTTTTAGTCGACTAAAAGTCTCGTCATTTTAGTCTAGTTTTAGTCAAAAGAAAACTCAATATATCTTAGTCAAGTTTCAAAACATTTTAGTCTTTTTTTAAATAAATTATTTCTGAGATTAATTCTGAGATAACCATTTCAGTCAAATAATGTTTCACACATCTCAAATACTGGTTAAATGTCATAATTACCTGACAAAATACACTTGTTGAATGATATGTTGAATTCACTTTGTTAAACGTGTCAGGTTTTCTGATTTAAGAGACACATTCACAAATGATGAACTTGTTCTGAAGAGTATTTTATTAAGCAAATAAGTTACATAAAATATATATAACCTGCATAATGTATGTGCCACAACACCATAGCTAACTGGTTAATTTACAGCGTAGATGCCTAAAATCAGCATTAGCTTATGAGACGTATATTGAAGTTAACTTCCCTGAATGTGTGGGTGGTTAGCCTTTAGATGTCACTTAATGTTGGTGGTGTTTTTCCCCGATATTTTTTGTCCGCAGTGCTTCCTGTCAGTTATAATGACACATTCTGACTTTTTGTCAATATCATTGTACCTAAAATGCAACCAAATATCGAGCCTCTTCCTTCTACCTAGCATGTCGTCGGCGCTCGTCGCGTGTTCGCCACTGTCTATGATTGTTGTGTTCTTGCTCCATGTAGTTTCGTGTTGCAGCCACAGGAGTATGAGACCTATAACCGTTACTGAGCAACAGCGCGAACTCATTCGGAATATTTTGAAGGCGTAACAGCTGAATATTCAATCTCATGATGAAAAAGTAGAGACGATTGTATACGAAAATGAAGAGAGATTTTATCTTAGTTTTTATTTTATGCAAAACATTTTAGTCTCGTCTTTTTTCGTCAACAATAATGCATGTTAATTTAGTCTTAGTCAGCGTTTTTGGACTTTGGTGCAGTCTCGTCATCGTCTCGTCTTAGTCATGGAAAAAAAGGTCGTTGACGAACATATTTAGTCTCGTCTCGTCTGACGAAATTAACACTATTTACAAGTCTTGAATGATTCTTGCTCTTGAAGGTCTAGGCTGTTTTTGGAGTCTCCTTATACACTATTACACAATCACCTCAACTGTTGAACATCTCCCGTTCCACACATCGCCTTGTTAGTTTAACTCGTCAAATTGGTATTAGTCTTAAATTGTCCCTGTCTCTTTTTTGGAGTGTGTTGCAATAATCTGATTTGAAATGACTGTATATTAAAAAATAAATATGATATTCACATGGTAATACATAATAAAATGTTTAGTTTTAGTGCTTTCAATATAGCAAAGGGTGAATACTGAACATCATTTACAAATCACTACTTTTTGTTTTTATTAGCATTTTGTCCCAACTTTTTTGGAATTGGTGTTGAATATGCAGTTTTCTTTAAAAGCGTACCACAAGCAAACTGGCAAAAACACAGGAAATTATAATTTTTTAATGCTTGTTTAAATTTTACTTTAAGATTGCATGATCAAAGTTTGTTCTTTTACAGTTTGACACATTTTTGTAATTTTTCACATTATCAACTAAAATATGCTACTGTCGTTATAGCCCTTTTAAATCAAAATTAAATATAAAGTAAAAATGACAAATTTATTGATGACATGACAAAATATTGACTACATTTAAAGGACATTTGTCAAAGGACAAAAACTATGACTCTGCAGACGGATCTCACAGTGCAATCGGAAACAGTAGTTTGACTTTTCTTTCGATGAAATCAGTCTGTTCTCACCAAAATTCAGAACACTGCCCCCAATGGCCAAAGCGTTAAGTGTTGTTGGGCCTATGTACTTGAGTGAGCTCCATTTTCCGGTTGAGGTGTGTTGAGAAGTTGTTTTCAGCTGTACAGACTGTTATACAGTGAAGAGGAATGCATGTTTTATAAACTGAAATCCCCAAACCTCAACCTAACCATCAGTGGTGTCAAATTTTTAAATTAGGGGGAAAAACCTCTGAATCGTGCTCATCACTTATTATGTGAATGTGATTACTTGCTGGTTTTAACGCAAGATCCAAAACCGAGTCTTCCATCCTGCTGACCTAGGGTCAGTGGATATCCGGGGCTTAGTCCTGAGACATCCATGTATGAATCACAATACACACGATACACTTTAAAATATGTTTAGAAGTTACATTGGCAAAGAGTAAACTTTTAAATTATGTACAAATTTTCAATATCATTTTTTATTCTTTTATTTATCTTTTATTCACCAAGTGGCATTGAACTGATCTCAGTGTATAGTCAGGACATTAATAACGTGAAATATTACTATTACAATTTGAAAAACAAATGTTCAGAACTTCTAAAACTACTTCAAAGTGTTATCATCTAACAATCCTCCACGTGCAGCAATGGCAGCTTTGTAGATCCTTGACATTCTAGCTGTCAGTTTGTCCAGATACTCAGATGACATTTCACCCCACACGTCCTTTAGCAATTGCCATAGATGTGACTATCCTAAAGGATTTTATTTTCCTGCACGCATGAAAACTCGATAATAGGTACAATGTTTCAAAAACATTCGGGGCTTAAGCCTGGTAAGCCCACCCCTAGTGTTGCCCATGTTGTTGACCCAACACGCTTCCGGTCGTGCCACAGAGGAATGTAAACACACTTGAGCCAATGCAAAAATGTATGATACATGATGCCAATTGACAGCGAGTTGGCATAATTTGGCTGATCCTAGGGTACTGGAATTTTTGGAATTAAACATGCCAACTTCCCGTGTAATCATGTTGGACTAAAACAAAAATATATACCATATTTTGAACAACAGCAATCTGGCATGTGAGATGTTGCTTACTATAACATGTAAAGCGACTCCATTTTGACATTAAAACACACCAATATTAGGCAGCCAAGTGCTTCAGCAAATTATTAATAAACAGTTTATTGTTAAGTTTATTAAAAACCTTGAACTGACAATATGGTTAATCTGAATTCACAACAATACCGAACTTCGGTTATAGTGTAACTGCATTATAATATAGTTGTCATTTGTTATAGCTACTGGGCCTTATTCTCAAAGATAAACTGTTGATGGATTAGAACACACTAGGATTAAAAGTACTGTGCTATTTTATGAAATACCTTCAATCATCATGGAAATACCATGTGACGTGATTATCCCTGATTATACACAAGAGAGATGTTAGGCAGCATGTTTTCCCCAGTCTATGACTTCCCTTGCAACTTTTAACAAACAATGAAGTGAATGATGACTGAGGCTGTCATTCTGCCTAACATCTCCATTTGTGAGTAGAAGGGCGAGTAAATGATGACAGAATTTCTTTCTGATTTCTTCAATACATCACAGAACCTACAGAATCGAGGAAAAGAAGTGAGGACAACAGTGTCCTGCTTCCGGTTCATATAGTTTGTACAATGCATTTATATGAACACATCTTCGCAATCAACCTTCCACCAGCACTTCTAAACAATTAACAACAGAATCATTTCCTCTCAGCGGATACATTTGTAATTACAAAGGAAATGTCTAGATTATGGATGTAACCTCCATTCCCTGATGGAGGGAACGAGACATTGTGTTGAAGAAGCGACACTAGGGTTCCAAGGCGATCTTTACCAATTCCTATACTTTCAGGGGGATAAAGACCCTGCGGAGACCACACCTGCCCAGATTTTAGAAGGTAAAGCATGGTGAAATACATCACATGGGCTTTTAGGTCACATGTGTAAAGTGGCGCGGTGGTAGATCCTGCCTATTGGGAGGGAGGAGTTGCTACAAACATGGCAACCAGAGGCCAGTGGGAACTGCCAAAGGGAGACGCGGGTCCGCTTGAAAGGGGACCGTACCACGGCCGACTGATTCAAGTGGCTCGAGGCCCGAGAGGACCACTGAGAGATCCCAGGAGGGGAACAGGCTTGACCGAGGGATTTAACCTCCAGGCGCCTCTTAGGAACCTGATAATTAAGTCACGCTTACCCAAAAACTTGCAGTCTACTGTGTCATGGTGGGCCGTGATAGCGGCTACATACACCATCAAGGTGGAGGGGGACAGCCTCCAATCCAACCTCTCCTGCAGGAATGAAAGCACTGACCTAACTGCGCACCTCTGTGGGTCTTCAACCCAGAAAGAACACCAATTCGCGAACAAGCGCCACTTCAGGGCGTAAAGTTGCCTGGTAGAGGGGGCTCTGGCTTGGTTGATCGTGTCTACGACGGCAGGTGGTAGATCAGCTAGATCTTCTGAATCCCGTCCAGGGGACCGATGTGGAGGTTCCAGAGGTCTGGGTGCAGATGCCAGAGCGTGCCCCATCCCTGAGAAAGAAGGTCCTAAACAGGGGAATTCGCCAGGGAGGGGCTGTCGCGAGGAGTACGAGATCCGAGAACCAAGTCAGGGGGCCACTAGAGTGACTTGTTCCTCATCCTCTCTGACCTTGCGCAGCACCTGTGCAAGAAGGCTCACTGGGGGAAATGCGTACTTGCGCAGCCCCGTGGGCCAGCTGTGTTCCAGCACGTCTGCCCCGAAGGGAGCCTCCGTTCGGGCGTACCAGAGCGGGCAGTGGGAGGTCTCACGGGAGGCGAGTAGGTCTACCTGAGCCTTGCCGAACCATTCCCAAATCAGCTGGACTGACTGGGGATGAAGCCTCCACTCTCCACTGAGCAAGCATCCGCCACCACGTTGAGGTTTCCCGGGATGTGATGTCCCGGCACACAGCGGCTTAAGTTGTGACATGTGGCGGGAGCGTTTTCCACCTTGGCGATTTATGTACACTACCGTGGTGGTGGTGCTGTCTGATTGGATCAAGACATCTTTGCCCTGAATTAGCAGAAGAAACCTCCGCAAGGCAAAAATTATAGCCAACAACTCTAGGCCGTTGATGTGCCAGCGCAGCGGGGCCCCTTTCCAATGGCCTGCGGCTTCATGCCCATTGCACACGGCGCCCCAACCCAATTTGGAGTTGTCGGTAGTGACTAAGATGCATCGGGACACCTGCTGCAAGGGGACTCCTGTCCGCAGAAAGCAGAGGTCTGTCCAGGGTTTGAACGTTTGGCAGCAGGCGGGGGTGATGATTACACGGTACGTGCCGCGGCGCCATGCTTGTCTCGGGACTCGAGTCTGGAGCCAGTGCTGAAGCGGTCTCATATGCATCAACCCGCGGAGGACGCCATATGCCCCAGGAGCCTCTGGAAAAATTCCAAATGCTCAGTCCACCTGGGGGACCAACGTGTACCTGTGGGCCGCTCCGCCATCAAAGGCTGTGAGTGGTGCGCAGACCCGAGGAACCAATCATCCAGCCGCGAAGACTGTGGGGAGGATGGAGGGTTCTGTGCGTCAGCCTCAGTCTGGGCGTGCTGGCCCGAAGGCTGCAGCCCAGTCGAGTCATCCGCGTCAGACGCCGGACAGCTCTCCGATGCAGCGGCGAGCTCACTGCAACGTTGCCATGGTCATGTTCTCGCAGTGAGAACATGAGCCATCCACAAATGCTGCCGCGGTGTGATCGCTGCCCAGACACACGAGACAGCACCTGTGGCCGCCAGAAGCGGAGAGCACTCTACCGCATCCAGGAACTATACAGGGGCGGAAGGGCATCTTTATAAAGACGCATCCTGAAACGGACGTTCAACGCCAGCAGTGTATTGCTCTTTTAGAGAAAATAAACTCTTTTAATTGCGCTGTCTAAGCACCCAGGGGCAAGCTGCACTGCCGTGCAGAGAAGGGAAAAAGCCGCTGATATGCGCCGTAGATCCAACAGCAATCGCACTCAGATATGGGAGGAACAGTGTGTGACTCGCAGCTCGCTGCATACACAACCATCGGCTCCGAAGACAATTTCTGATTGAAACAGATGCATTTCCCTCCCTTTATACCCATATGTCCAGGGGCGGGACATGCAAATTCTGACTGCCAATTTCTCATTGGCCTTTTCTCATAGATCAGAGATGGAAAAGGCGCTCAAGAGAGACCCCTAGTGTCGCTTCTTCGACACAACGTCAAAGTGAGCGACAGATGGGGAACTACAGATTTCCTTTCAATTTTGAGAAACCTACTTTATTAAGCATAATCAGACATTTAAAAGGCAAACACACACACACACACACACACACACACACACAAATAGAAACACAATGTGTTCTGCCGCTTTAATTACCGGCTGTGACACAACACAAAAAGAATAAATAAAACACGTCAACCCCACAGCCTTTATCATCTTGACACTTAACAGAAGAAATTACAATATTCTCTGTCATTTCACAGATTGCACAGCAATAAAGATATGCTGAAGGTCTTATCTTGAGCTGTCACAAGTTTAAGACGTTCACAAATAATTGATTATACATAAACTGTTGGGTTCTTTTGTAGCACTCTTTCTCTAACAACAGAATTTGTCCCTGACATTTAAGTGTCATCTTTTTATTTTCTGTGGTCTGGAACAAATAGATATTTGTAACGCAATGCAATTCCTAAATTGACCTATAAAATGTTTGAAGACAACAGCTTGCAAATAATCTCAGCCTCAGACGGCAAGCCCACGGACAGTCCATTCACAAGCTGAAATCTGATTTGCTGGTTTAACAAGTTCAGTCAGGATGCACAGCCCGTCTATATATAAAGGCCAGACTGATTTCACTGCGAATTCAGCTACAGGCCGAAAGTTTTGCTGCTGAAATCGGTCTGTGTTTACTAAAATTATAATCACTGCCCCAGTGGCTGAAGCTGGAAGTGTTGCTACACGAATGGGCACGTGTGAGCTGAAGATTCCAGGTGAAATGTCCACAGAGGGGTGCAAAAAGCGAGTTGTATTTTTACTTTAAATTAAATACTACATTGAAGAGAAATGCATTTTTATTCATTCTTCAGCTAACCCAAACCCCAACCCTAAACCTAACCGTCAGTGGAGTAAAAATGACATTTGAGCAACAAATACTTCCTGGTTTCCATGAGACCCCAGTCACGGAGAAATCACTAGAGGAAAAGGTTCACACTTGAAGAGATGCAAAAATATCTGTTAGGAGATGCTGCTTGTCAGTCATTCGGCAGAATAGGGTTGATTTCAGGGTACATGAAAATTTGGAAGCAACATGTTTATTTCTTGTGTGACCATGCTGACCAAGCTTATAAAATGAGCATTTCTGAGAAAGCTTATCACTGGATTTTCAAAAGTTTGTGAGGTTAATAGCATAAACTATTTGAAAGGTACTCCAAGTAAGTTAAGTGTTTGAAACAATCAGTACTTTTGACTTTTAGGTGGACAGATGTTCTGATAACAAAGGCTACAGACATTTCTTTAATTTCTTCAGTGCTTTTTGTACAGCTGCTTGATGTTGTTGTGTTTTTTGTTTTTTAATTGCTGGTCTATTTTTGTGGTATCATCTATTTAAAACATGCCTGCCCACAGGGTAGGGGAGTAACAGAATACATTTAGCTAACAATGTTAAATATTTATTCAAAATATTTGGAACTACTGGTTCAATTCAAATGGCTGGTAATCAGAATACAGTTACATTCTGAATATATTTAGATTATTCGAATTTATTTTATTTTTGTATCCCCTTTTCTCTCAATTTGGAATGCCCAATTCCCACTACTTAGCAGGTCCTCGTGGTGGCGTGGTTACTCGCCTCAATCTGAATGGAGGAGGACAAGTCTCAGTTGCCTCCGCTTCTAAGATCGTGAATCCGCGCATCTTATCACATGGCTCGTCGTGCATGACACAGCGGAGACTCACAGCATGTGGAGGCTCATGCTACTCTCCGTGATCCACACACAACCTACCAAGCACCCCAATGAGAGCGAGAACCGCTAATTGTGACCACAAGGAGGTTACCTCATGTGACTCTACCCTCCCTAGCAACCGGACCACTTTGGTTGCTTAGGAGACCTGGCTGGAGTCACTCAGCATACCCTGGATTCGAACTCTCGACTCAAGGGGTGGTAGTCAGTGTCAGTACTCACTGAGCTAACCAGGCCCCCATATATTTAGATTATTATACAGTTTACTTTGCATTGTATTGTCATTTGTTTCATTTAATATATAGTCAATTCAGTTCCAAGGATCGTTTAAACAGCGGTGAAACATTTTCTTGTGAAGTGTTACATCCATATATGCAGACAGAAGGCACATTAATACAATGAGTGAAAAGGTAGATATGACGTCATTGAGGATCTTCTCATTGAGCTAAACAGAGAAACTACAGCATGTTTCTATCGCTTAAAGGAAACAGTTAGAAACACTTTGACACAGTCAAAATGAGTCCAATAAATACACTATTACAACAATATATTGTTTGTCAGTGTTTTTTCATGTGCTTTAGGTTGATGTTTACATGAGAAATGCTAACCTAGCCGTTAACATTGTATAGAAAGCTACAGATAATATATTTCCTGCCTCATTCAATGAACAGGATCCACATATAATCAAAAAGATGTTGATGTATACACTCTGTGGGGTTCTGACCTTGTGTAAAATGTCATGGAAACATTTAGCTTTATGCTAAGATAAAATGCTATTTCTAGCACTTACATGCTGCTGTTACCATCTGACTATATTTTATAAAGAATTATATAAACAAATCCCATAATGTACAGTCACCACTATGCGAAGCAGAGGACTCTTTTATCAGCCTGAAGGGGGTTATTTTTCTATAACAACCAGCTGACTGTATATTATCCTGCTTATTACACGGCAACTAACCAGATAAATAAATGGACATGAAACAATGATTTACATTGAAATCCTTTTATTAGATTATATATACTGTGTGTTTTGTCATACTGTACTTGCATATTTGTTTTCACTTGTTATTCACGTAATTATAGTAAACAAAAGTGATGGAAACGTGTTCTAAATTACATTTGACAGCATGAAGTAAGTAATCTGTAGTGAAATACATTTTAAAAGTAACCCTCTCAACCCTTCTGCCCCTAAACTGCACATAAAAACAAAACAAATTGTGGTTGGTCATTTTACATGTCAGTCAGATGTAATTTTCCTGTCTATTGGGGATTTTCCACTGCATGGTTCAACTCGACTCTGCTCGCTTTTTGGGGGTTTTCCACTGTGGATAGTAGCTGGTGCCGGATACTTTTTTTAGTATCACCTCAGTCGAGGTTCCAAGAGAGCCGAGCCGATACTAAATGTGATATCAAAACCCTGCAGATCACTAATTGGTCATAGAGAATAATCACTACCAACATCACTGGATTTCCGACACGTGACATCAACCCGCTAGTTTTAAAGTTAGCAACAGCGAAAGCAAAATAATTTGTTCACGCAACTTTTGAATTGTAAAAATAAATGGCTGTGTGCAAAACCATGCCGTGGTCAATAAACGAGGTGCAGCCGTTCCTCTCGTTAGCGACGAACGAAACGACGCAAAACGAAAAAGACTTTCAGGAAGTGTCTCAGCTGTTGGCTGCACACGGCTAACTACGGACATACCAACAGTGAAGGGAAAGTTAAAATAAAAACTTAAGTGACTACAGAACCATCAAGGAAAAGTGGAAGTGGTTCAACCAAATGGACGGCATCTAGACCGTTGAGCAATGGGAGGGAAAGTGCCCTGGACTTGGTCACGGCATTGATGGAGTCCACGATGGAGGATGGTATGTTTTGTTAGGTTAACTCTATACTCTGCTTGAAAGCTTCACTTTATTTAGTTGACCAGCTACTGGAAAGCGTCTAAAACAACCAGGTCAATTTAACTGTTACACTTGTGTAAAATCACCATGCAACAACTGCTTTATGCAGCACAATGAGCTAGTAGCTAACAGCTAGCTGTTGTGTTATTGTTTTGGTCAGTTTGTGTCATGTTTAAGATGATGTCATGGCAGTAGAGGTGGCGCAACTATTACGATCAGCCTATAATCCCACCCACGTTGAGTCGGCACTAAACTGCAGTTGAAAAGAATACTCAAAAAAGTAAAGCAAGTAGAGTCGAGTCGAACTGAACCATAACGTGCAGTGGAAAAGTGCCATAAATTTGCTGTTCTTGGCCAGAATAATCTAGAATGTGGACCAAACTGTAGATCGATAATCAAAATTCTGGCTATGTACTGTAAGACTAGATTGCATGAAGGATGCTTATCAAACTACACTACATTTTCCAGTTTTCTAGAACCTTGGGGATATCAGCCAGATCACTTGAACTTTGAACAGAAGCTTTAGTGTGAAACTGTCTGGGAAACTGTCCACTGTCAGTGTGACTGAATCACTGTGGCTTATCTGATTGACAGTGATTTTAAAGGCTGCTTTTGCGTCATTATTCAAATTGCGTTCCATTTTAATAAGGCGCACACTAATTGCAGCGAACAGCCCATCATTATCATTTCACTTATCACCAGCCGAGCTCCACAGATTACTGCCACACATACCCGACCACCTGAATATCAATTACTGTGACAAGACAAGTGATCTTTGATGTCATTCAACCCCTCACTGTCTCTCCAGTCCTCCAGAAATAGCCACAGAGTCCCCACTCAAGTTTTCTGGGGTCCCTTATAGTGATGTGGACATAACTTTTTTGTTTCCTTTATAGTTTTGTAGAAAGGCAGACTTCAGATTGTTTGCTGATGGAGGACTTCTCATCGATGTCCAACAATCACATAACTTCATATAACTTATAGCAGAACTTTCCACAACCCCAGGATGAACTGTAATGACTTAAGAGACACAATCAGTCTCTCCACTGTCTGTGTGAGTGTTTCTCTGAATGAACCAAATACACATCAAGCCCACAATTCCATCATTATCTCTTCATTATTGTACTGTTGATGCTGAGGGCCATGAGAGAGGCTGGAGGAACTTAACAAGGTTTTAAAATTGAGCCAGAAAAGTTTTGTTGGTCGATCAATAAATCTTGAGTATGTTCTTCCTAACTAGTGTGTAGTACCTCAGATGTAGCTCTCCTAAATCTGAAAATTTCCAAAACCCACACAATGCCATGGACCTTTTTTCATGCAGCAGGATTTTGTTTTATTTTCTTTTTTCCTCCAATGAATGTCTGCTTAACTTTCTGAAAAATCCTCATACTTCTATCAAAAAAGAAAACAATTATGTGCACACCACCCTTTTAATCAACTGGTTTGGCTACAGGTTTGTTGACGAATAAGATCACCAAAGATTATTAAAATAAGAAATAAATTTAAAAAAAAATATATATATATATATATATATATAGTTTAAGACACTTGAATCAAGTTAGGTATTAAAGTTGGAAAAAAAATAATAATAATGGTTATATTTTCTACAAAAAAATTTTTTTAAAAATAATAATAAATTAAATAAAATGTATGTGGTATAACCAAGTAAAATGTATTAAAATAATTTCTTCACTTAAATTAATAATAATAAACAAGATAAAAAGTTCATCAAGAATAATCAAGCATATCAAGAAATGTTCTAAGGTTTACATCATTTGACCTTAAAATAGCTAGATAAATATAATAATAATAATAATAATAATAATAATAACAAAAGTCTTGAAGGTCCAAAGATATCCTCTCTTTTATATGGTATTCTTGTCACATAACCTGCATATTGGTCAAAACATCTGACTTTTATCTGGAGGACAAAGGCTTTCTAAATAATATTCATATCTTGTTTAAATAATAATATTTTATTTCAATAAATAATAATTTGAAATTATAATATGTGTGTATATATATATATATATATATATATATATATATATATATATATATATATATATATATATATATATATATATATATATATATAATACAATATTATTATTAAATTATACTCCTATTATTATGATTATTATAAAATAATAATGAAATTTATCGATTATTCCAAACTAATTATGCCAAAAAAAGGAAGATTTTCAGCTTGAATCACAGTTTTATTTATTTATTTATTCTTTAACTGTCTCAGGACGGATACATCACATGGCATTTTTTTATGTGACCACAAGCAACCGCATAAATGCAGACACTGTGTATTAAGCACCAAATAAACTGTGACCCACCACTGAAAATAGTAACAGTTAGAAAGTTGTATTTTACATGAATAACAGATAGTCAAAAAGTGCATGGCAAATAATTGGGTTTCATGTGTGAAAGTGGCTAATACCACCCTTCAGCCACATCTACCCATGCTCATCACGTATAAGAGAGAAATTAGGCTAACTTAGTTTGCTGGCTAGGTTCATTTTGACAAATGTCGCAAATCAAGCTCATTTTGTCACCTTTTTGACCAGAAAGTAGTAATCCAGAGTTTTCTTAAACGGTTCTGCAGTTGAACTGAAAGTGCAAAACAAAAATCCTTTACATTTCTCTCATTCAGATGCGAGCACAAACTAGCATTCAAGCTTATTAACTCTATAAGCAATCCATTTCTCTAATCAACACACTACAAAGCAGCCTGAAGAGTGCCAGAAAAGTGCAAAGTATCAAGTCAGCAGACTGAAAGCTTGTCTTATTACACCTTGACATCAAAGACAGCACTGCCTCCCTGCATCGACACAAATGAGCTTCTCAGTCTTGTCAGGAAACAAGAAGAAAATTGGCTCGTGCTAATGTGCCATTTAAATGCAAAGAGTCATTCCAGCCGTGCTAGCTAAGAGTTCTGCTTTTTCTGCACCTGATCTTCAAAGGCAGCATGTCAAAGTGTCAGAGCAGGGTGGTCTCATACCAGGGGGCAGCGAGTAGGGCAGGGCAGCACCCGTCCGTTTGAAGTCAAATTCAGAAAACTGACAGACACAGTTGAGATCAACAAGACAGTTGGATTAAATGAGCTTGCATTTTGGAGAAGAATCTTGAATTTTAAACCAATAGCTGTTCTTAATGAACAGAATTTATTACTTAAGTTATCTTCTTTTTTTTTGCACTTATATGACTGAAGTCTTCATCTCATGTAATTTTACATTATTTAAAATAGATTTGTCAAAATTACTTTACATGAAAAACATCTTTTAGGCTTTAACATGAAGTATAAAGCCCTATGGGTAGTGGTGGCTCAGCGGTTAAGGCTCTGGATTACTGACCAGAAGGTTGGGGGTTCAAGCCCCAGCACTGACAAGACACCACTGTGTGGCCCTTGAGCAAGGCCCTTGATCCTATCTGCTCCAGGGGCGCCGAATCATGGCTGACCCTGCACTCTGACCCCAGCATAGCTGGGATATGTGAAAAATAAATAATTTCACTGTATATATGCAGAAATGTATGTATAATGTGTGACAATTGGGCAATTAAAAAAATTAATTAAAATTAATAGGTTTTTCCACTGCTGTATTAGTAGGCTACAGAGTGAGGGGGGCCAATAACTGCATTTGTTTTCCTCTTTTTCTCAGTTCCACTTCATTAGCATGCTGAACAGACCCCAGTATGGATCAATCCTATTGAACATGTAGCGCCCAATAAACTAAGCTGTCTCAATTGGAGCGTCTTTAGCAGTATTGGATGTCAACACAAAATGTCATAGATTGTCTTCAAGTGTCCAGTTAGCAACTTTACACAATGCTTCAGCATTCAGGACGTGGATGGTATAGGCAGAATGATAAAAATATCACAGTGTTATAGCATGTTAACAGAATATACCACTATACAGCTATTATTTTCCAGAAATTCAACAAAAATGATCTCAATTAAATAACAATATGGCAATGCCCATTTTTTGATAATCCCATGAACTAAATCCTTTACAAATGAAATCTCTTCATTTCATTTCATTATTTCCTTTATTATTTTGAACTTTATGGATACAACCCATAGGATAAGACTATTCAGTAACACTTTATATACATTTTTTTATTGGTTAAGGGTTGATAAAGGGGTTCGTGATGACTAATAATGTAATGTACAAATGCATTATATGGGCCTTATTTTAAGAGCGCTAAGCGCTATGCTTCAAGTCATAAGCGTAAAGTCGGTGGGCATAGCCATGAAGTATTGTGCACCCATGAAAATATAGCCCAAAATCTTGATATGCACAACATGAATAAAAAGGGCAACTTTCATTCAATACTTGCCAATTAGTGAGCATTTTAAGTGACGTGTGATAAATGCTTGATACCATTTATTCAACTTAATAACCTATGAATATGTACCTTAATGTATAAAAGACATATATGAAGAATTTCAAAGGCATTGCCAACATTATTATAGGGCGATTAATGTTGAATAACATGATTCCTATCCAAATGTAACGTGAGATAAAATGGCTCACTATTTGACAGGTAATATATGAAAGTCAACCTTTTTATACATGTTTTTAGAATTGCACATCAACAGTTTATAATGCATTTGTAAACAACTTATTAGTCATCGATGAGACCCTTACTAACGCCTTTACAAAGGGAACAATATTGGACATGATCCTTGGAGAAGCCTAGCCATTTAAATACCATAAGATATTATAACAATACTTGTTCACTGTACCATGATACTGCCACAGCAGGCTTTTGAGAAAGATAACTTTGATAAACTTCATTTTGTGCTGTTTCATGTGAAAAGGGTCACGCCAAATGGGATAGGACCGGCACTGCTGAGATGTGTAAATCCTTAACGGACACAAGCGTTCACATTCAACCATAACACAAATTGCTTTTTAGACTTGATTACCATTATAAACGCAATAAAACAAAGCTCTCTGTGATTCTCTGTGCTCCACGAGAACCCTTTGGACTGCAGTCATGCAATTATCACTGAAACTACCAGTCAATCAGGTTAACACAAAACTCTTACCTGAACCGCAAGACCAGGCCTGGAGTACAACTAATAGCACTTTTGGAAAAGGAAAGGACTTCGTAAATTGCACAGACACTACTCAAGGTATTTTGTCCAAAAAAGACCATAAGTTGCCATGACAAACCATGCATGTGGTCAGGAGTAGTTTTTTCCACTCTGTAGAACACATTCACTTTCTAGTGCGCTAGCATATGGGGTATGATGAACAAAGCCACTCAACTTTAAATGTTTACACAAGCTCTGATCCAAAATCTAGCTAGCTGCCTCGCTGTCTACTACCTACTACCTACATACTGTAGGCAGCTACCTTCAAAGGAAACATCCTAACTGAAGTGGAACTTCATAAGAGATTGATTTGTAATGCACTTCATAGACAGGAACTCAATGTACCGCACAGTGTTCATCACGTGAAGCACACAAAGACTCAATCGATCTAAGTAGAATTTTACTAAAGCGTGATGCCAAAGCTCAATCTTCAAATAAGCATAACAATACATTGAACACAGTAATAGTATTAAATAGTAAAATAGTATTCTCAACACTTGTCAGAAATTAAATGTAACAACGTTTCTAAGCAACAATTCTCTCCAGGCCCCCTATATTTTTGCCAAAATAAGGTGTCATAATTTTGCACCAGGAGCACTTCTGATGCCTTAAAATACAGTCTAGGTAGGCAGCTCAACACATTTTGGAACAGAGCTAATGAGTAAAATTAGCAAACTTTGCTAAGAACAACAGTTGCATCAAAGTAAACAATAGACATGCAGATTAATGTTGGAAACTAAGGCAATTATCATGTGGAATATGACCAACTAATTTCATCACAGTAAAAGAAGACAATGCTCACCCCGTGTAAGGTCAGAGGTCATGTGCGGCCAGCTGTAGGTCCGTACAAGCTGCCAATCAAAATCGTCCTCCTGTGCCTGTCTGTATTCACAGAGACTGGGGTCAGAGTCTTCCTCAAATGTGCAGCCCGCTGGAGAGAGAGACATACACATGCGCACTGTTACAACAAGAGGATACAACTAGATCAACCTGGAAAAAAAAAAAAAAAAATTCATGCACAATTCATGAGAGTGTTATTGTCAGATTTTAGTGATGACCTGAAATATATTATTTTAAAACAACATTTTGACCAACAGCTTTGGAGATTTTAGACTTTCCCCATTCAGGCTTCTATGTTTACAAAATAGCTGCCTGCGGGTTTAACCAATATGGCTTCCGAGTGACCTAACATTACAAGTCAGAATTTCCTACCGCAGCAGAACTCGAACTTGAAGCCGTATTCCAACATGGAAATGTAGAAATCTACTAATTTTGCCTTGATGTGTGTGTATGACATCACATGAACATGGCAGCAACCAGGGAGATGTACACAGTTAATGACAGCTCAACATGCTCAAAACAACCAATAGAAACCCACTCAGAAATCCAATTGGTTTTAATGGTCATAATGAGAATTGTTTTGGTTTTTAATGGTTCCTGTCAGGATCCTGACACCTATGTCATTCATAATTACTGGTTGGTGATTGGATCCTGACATCCATGTTCTTTATTTGTGTTGAGCATATGGATCAGGGTTTTAATTTCATTGCCGTATGCTCTTCTGTCTATTTTTTGTTTCATGTTCAGATCATGGTGTCCTGACTCAGTCTAGTTTTGTTTCGGTTCTGTTTTTTTTTTTTTTTTGTTTATTTATTGGAAGATTACTGAATTCTGTTGAGTAATGAGAACTCAATTGAAATGCTTAAATCTTGTGTGAGTGTGAGCCCCAGAAGGTGGATATATCAAGTAGGAATATCCCACATTCGATGAAAATGCATTTTTTTGATCTACGTGTCAGAGAGAGGGTGGATAATGATCCGGAAAAACTAAACAACGACTTAATAACTAAATTACATTTTTAGTGCAAGAAAACTTGAGTATCACGAGTGGACATAAGAAATAATTATCAAATGCAACAAAAGTGCAGAATATGACCCCCCTATATATAACAAATAACCAGAAGCAGCTTTGAGTTTCTGTATAATATTTATATATATATATATATATATATATATATATATATATATATATATATATATAAATTTTTTTTTTTTTATCACACTCTGAAAAATGTAAACTTTGTTTAGTGAATAGCAGGATATTTGCGGCTCTAGGCAGATGGGGTATTTCTGTAACTCTGTGAGTAAGGTATCTTTGTAGTAAATAAGGAACCTCAGGGCTGTTTCTGTGTTGGGGTAATTACATATTCTGCAGAAAAACACAGTTTACTTTGCAGCTGTAATCTCTCTGGAGTTGTAGAGGTCCGATGTGCCTTACAAAGAGAAGAAAACTATTCGACCGCACTAAACCTAATGACGCTAATAAAAGCCACAGACTCTCTCACAGGTGATGTGACATCATTTCTGGCAAAAAATTACTGTCCCGAGTACAATACCTGAACAAAGCCTACAGCTAAAAGCTATTTTTGGTCTCTTGATTTCTCAAATTACATCTAATAATGCTGTTTTTCTCGGTGTGTAAATGGAGGTGTGTTTTGACTCAACTAGTCCACACAAGGAGAACAGCAAGGAAAAGATGGGTCAATAGATTGCAGTCCACTGACAAACATTGACACGACCACTGGGAAGCATGTAATCCTCATCACTAGTGTGACGAGACACGTACGCGCGTGTGTGTTTTAGAAGCATGTTATCAACAGGCCCTCAACGGACGCTAATAATACTTCACCTAGAGTATCATCTTAAAACAGAATCTCTCACATATCCACATGCTCTCATGCTGCATTATTTTTGGTGAAATTAGTCATATACTGTACAGTGAGGGAGCAGACCAATCTGCTCACACAAGCCCAAAAACAGCACAGTAACACACTGAAATGGTGTGAATGACTTTTCTTGCTGAAAATAAAACCAGACCAATTTTTTTGAGAAACTATTTAAGTTTTTATCCTTTTCAAGAATCTGCACAAAAAAACTTAAATAAAAAATAAAAAGGTTGGGTGATGGATCCATCATTAAACATGGTTTCTCTGCAAAGCTACAAGCTAAATTCTCAAGCATGTCTTTTAGTTGCTTCCGTTTGTCAAATTGAATATCAAAGACAGATTTATATGACATGGGTTTATAATCCTCAGATGCCAGCTCAACTCATTTAAGAGTGGGATTTAAGCTCAATCAAGAGCTCTCTGATGAAACGCAGTGTCATTGTCAACACAGTTTTACAGTCAGAACTGCTCTGCGATCATCAAACACTGCTGCTCTGTGAGCACAGATAATGATTATTACAGAATTGTTTTTATCACCACCACCATGAGTGAGAAATTATGATGTCAAAGATTATTCTCGCTCCCTTTGTCTCTTTCTTTTCTGCTGGTGTGAAAGTAGCACAGATTCTTGCCTTTAAACAAAAGCATACACATTCCTCTCTTATTAGGCCAGAAACATACTTTAGGCAAGTACACAAACTATGATGCATTGATGCATTTTCACACCCCTATTAGCTAAAGTTTAAAATTCAAATCGAGCTTGCATATCTAAAAGTGTTTGAACTGCAAAGAGTACACAGTTTTCAGTTACATTGCATTGAAGTTTCACTTAAGATGCAAGAAATCAAGCTTAGGAGCTTGAAACCATTTGTGGTCAAGTACTTGCATAGAGCACTTAGTTGTGTTTCATTGAAGTTTTGCTTTTGAACACAGCAACATGTGAGATTGAGGTTGCATAGGAGCGTCAAACATTTTATTTTATGTACATATGTAGAGTACTCTGTTGTTTTGTTGAAGCTTAATTTCCAAACTCAAAAACATGGGAAATAATTTTTGTGTAGAATCATAAACATTTGAGTTCACGTACTTGCGTAGAATTCAGAGTTGTGTTTCATTGAAGCTTTGTTTGGAACACAATGCCGCATGAAATCAAGCTTGTGTAGAATGTACTTATTTTTTTTTGTATTTTGTATGTAATGATTGTGTATTTATCTTTTATGTACTTTCACAGAGTACTCAGCTGTGTTTCACAAAAGTATGAAATCAAGCTCCCGTAGAAGTTGAATCATTTGTGTTGATGTACTTTATAAGTAATTAGTTGAAGTTTCATTTAATAACACAAAACATTTGAAATTGAGCTTGTGTTGAAGCTAGAATCATGTGCGCTCGTGTAGTTGTGTAGAGTATTTTGTTGTGTTCTATTGAAGCTTCATTTAGGAACAAATAAACATGCGTAGAGTATTTAGTAGTGTTTTTTTGAAGCTTCATTTTAGAACACAAAAACATGAAATCAAGCTCATGTAGAAGCTTGAAGCATTTGCAAACATGTACTCATGTAAAGTACTAAGTTATTTTCCGTTTAAGTTTAATTTCATAACGCAAAAATGTCAAATCGAGCTAGAATAGAAGCTTGAATTATTTGTGTTTATGTATTTAGGTAGAGTACTTAGCTGTGTTTCATTTAAGTTTTGTTTCATTAAAGAAAAAAAACATGAAATTTTGCGATCATGCACTTGTAGCGTTGTAGTTGTGTTACGTTGAAGTTTCGTTTTGGACCACAAACATTTGAAATTAAGTTTGCGTAAAAGCTTGAATCATTTGCGTTCATGTACTTGTGTAGAGTAATTTGTTTTGAAGTTTTGTTTCAGAAAAAAAAAAAACCTGAAATGGAGCTTGTGCAGAAGCTTGAAAAATTTGTAGGGGTGTAAAATAACGAATTACAAATACTCACGTTACTGTAATTAAGTAGTCTTACCCAGAAATGTTACTTTTTATGTATACTTGAGTACAATTTAAGTGCTGTAATTGTACTTTTAATGTGCTATTTTCCCTCGTCTTTGTTCGCTACTTCCCTGTCCTGATTTCTTTTGTTTTATCCACTTGGCTACGAGATTGGCTACAAGATTCTTATGGCTCCCGTCAAATCAAAACACGCATAGAAAATTTGAATGGCAGCTGTAGATCTCTCGCCAACTGTTATGGATGTGGACTATGCCTCAAACAGCAGTTCAACACCTGAAAGGGATTTTCACAGTGAAAAGGCCAATTGCTCATGAGACATGTGAGTTTAACTTTCTCAAGCCAAATATCAGCATTAATCCTGTCCCTAATTTGAAGAAACACATCGAAGTCAATTTCATATTTCTATTTACTAGATTCTGTGTGTCTATAATGTAGCCTGTAATCTAACTATCTATCACTGAGATTATTGGGATACTGTGAGAGATTAATGCAATCTTATCAATAGGGCAGTTTGATAAAACAATCTTGATGTTTATTGGAAAAAAGAAAAAAGAAGTAGTTTTCTATACTTAACATCTAGGTTACGGATGTAACCTCTGTTCCCTGATGGAGGGAACGAGACGTTGTGTCGAAGAAGCGACACTAGGGGTCTCTCTTGTGTGCCGAATATACCTTTGATCTATGAAAAAAGGCCAATGAGAAGTTGGCAGTCAGAATTTGCATGTCCCGCCCCTGGACATACAGGTATAAAGGTGGGGAAATACGTCTGTTCATTCAGGATTTTTCTGAGGAGCCGATGGTCGTGTATGCAGCGAGCTGCGAGTCACACACCTGTTCCTCTTACCTCTGAGCAATCTGCTGTTGGATTTACGGCGCACTTCAGCAGCTTTCTCCTTCTCTGCATGGCAGTGCAGTTTGCCCCTGGGCACTTAGACAGCGCAAACTAAAAGGGTGTTTGTAAAAGAGTGATTTTCTCTAAAAGAGCAAATACACTGCTGGTGTTGAACATCCTTTTCAGGACGCGTCTTTTTAAAGACGTCTTTCCGCCTCTGTGTAGTTTCTGGATGCGGTTGATTTCCACTTCTGATGGTCATAAAAGCTGCCTCGCGTGCCTGGGCTGCGATTACACGCAGGCAGCGTTTTATGAATGGTTCATGTTCTCAGTGCGAGAACATAGCCATGGCAGCATTGCGGTCGCGGCTTTTTTTTTCACGAGAGAAAACCACTTCAGCTGCCCCCCGTGCCGCCAGTCTATATATAGGTATATTCGGCACTCAAGAGAGACCCCTAGTGTCGCTTCTTTGACACAACGTCGAAGTGAGTGACAGATAGGGAACCTATGTTCTACATCTAGAAAAGGGGTGTTCATTACATCGATCGTAATAGCAAGAGCACCACTGGTTGGTTGATCTAGAAGAAATATAAAAGACTGACTTTTTATTTCCTGGTGTCTGCGCGCTGTTTGATTGACTGGCGGCTAATGTTTGTGTGCAGTGCTTTACATATGCATGTGTTCCGAGAGCACTAATGCGTGTACGCACTTTAATGATGAAATACACTTCATTATTCCACCAGTGCCCGTCTTGGTGAGGCATTAATATAAATGCGGTCTGTTACGTCAAAAGTGAATGTAAACAGTGGGACAAAAAATTTATTTGTATCAAAATGTTGGACTTACAAGTAAACCACTCACTGCATTTGGCTGAATAACTTTAGTAGCTTTAAAAGTATTGATTTAATAGAATAAAAAGTGACATTTTTAATAATAATAATATATTTTAATAATATATATATATTTTTTTTATAACACTGACACCTGATGTAGAGAGTGTGTTAACTGGTATAATAAATTATCAGGAAAGTAAAGATGTATATCTTTTTATAATTATGCTTAGCCTTTATAAAGATAAAAAAAAAGTCAAGTCAAGTCTCAAAAGGAGAACGATGTGGCCCCCCATTTGCTACTTAAAGAAATAATTCACACACATTTCATAATTAAATCTTATCATTTACTCACCCTCATGCCATCTGTCTATGACTTTCTTTCTTCAGAACACAAATTAAGATTTTTAGAAGATTATTTCAGCTCTGTAAATGCAAAAGAATGGGTTCCAATATGTTAACGCTCCAAAAATATAAGAGTAATCCAAAAAACTCCAGTGGTTAAAATTACGCAAATTACGGTAATGGTTCATCATAATGGGGCATAGCTTTCACAACCCAATACTCACTACTCACTACTCATGAGTACTTTTAAATTAGCTACAATTTTACTCTTACTTGAATAGTTTTTAAGACTAGTACTTTTACTCTACTCACACTATAACAGTACTTCTACTTGAGTATGATTTTTCAGAACTCTTTCCACCTCTGATAATTTGCATTTATGCTCTTGTGTAGCGTACTTAATTGTGTTTCCGTCTGGAGCACAAATGCACGTGGAATCGAGTTTGTGTAGAAGCTTGAAGAATTTGCGTTCATGTACTTGCATAGAGTAATCAGTTGGTGAATTACCTTTGTGTATGAAATGTGGTATACAAATAAACTTTCCTTGCATTGGATTCGTTAAAGTTTTGTTTTGGAACATGACGTATGGATGCTTGCATAGCTAGAAGCTCATTCACGTATTTGCATAAAGAATGTTTCGAGCCTTAGTGAGCATATTCCCATACATCAGCGTGATTTCTTAAGATGCTAAAAAGGCTGGTTGACTCCATGCCAGACCCTGCTGAAGGTCCAGGATGAAGGTGGCTCTGGGCCCCACGCTCCCTTTGTTTGTTTACCGCTCCATCTGTTTCTATGAATAATGCGAAGGCATTACTCTACTCTTACCGCTCTGCACACACAAACTGGTGTGGTTCTCTGGTTTCATTTTTCAGTCCAGTCATTGAGTCATTTTGAGCCGCATTGTTTGTCAGGGTTGAAAACAACACACACTCGTGAGCGTTTCTCAGATCTTTTAACTTTGGATTGCAACAACTAGTCAACTGGTTCCATCACTAGTTAAAGCTTCGGGTCTGTGAGGAATATTAGTGGTTTATTTCATTTCAGTTGTGCTTGCTAGAAATTTCTTATCTCAATTTGCTCTCAATTTAATCTCATAGCTGTCTAGAAGAAACAAGATCTCACTGAGACTGTTCTTTCCCTGGGCTCATCTAACTACTGCTAGTGCTGTACGTGTTAAACAGTTGTGCGAAGGTTTGATTTCCTGTTTTGTGTCTCTGTGCGACTACATGTGGGTTGTTTATGGCGCATACATTCCGCTTTCTCCAAGGAAACACTTGAAGTGGAGCATTTTTTCAGATCCGCTGCAGGAAAATTGTTTTCCCAGAGCACGGCTCTCGCTGAGATGTCAAACACACTAAATGAGGATAGGAGAATATCTCTTTGGCATTTTTGATCCTTGCGGTATGCTAATTAGTAATTGCATAAACGAAAACCAGCCTGACACATCAGTGCACACACACATACATGGCTACATATAAAACTGTGCCTAACTTCACATAACCGGGGCTGTCTCGTGTCTGCCGACAACTCCGCAGGGTGTGGTGAGAGAGAACAAAGCGGCGTAAATAAATAACGCTGTGTGAATGCATCGGCCGTTACTTTGAAAGCAGGGGAGGTAATTGCAGAACAGCGCATCCCAGAATGATGCAGGTATACGTGTGGCGCCACTAGCTTTGATGTCTGAGAGCACGCACTGTGTTTAGTCTGTTCTCTTCCATCACGACACGCTCACTTTGCAGATTTGTCTCTTTATTTTTAAATTTCAGCTCCTCTTTGATGGCAATAGTTTGTTAGAAGGTTTAATATCTTCCCTGCTGTCCCCATTTGTAGAGCTGTCATTAAATTAATGTTCACCTGCAGCAAAATGGAAGAAAGACATAAAAGACAAGCACAAAGAAAAATGTGGCCAAATAGGAAAGAGAGAGAGAGAGAGAGAGAGAGAGAGAGAAATGGGCTCTGTTTTTAAGAACAGAGTTCTGGGCCATAACGTTGATTATCACAAAAAGACTTGTTCCTCCTTTTCTTTAAAAAAAGAAAAAAATTAGGTTTCAGTGAGGCACTTACAATGGAAGTGAATGGGGTTTAAAGACAGAAATTTGAAGTTTATCATTTTATAAATGCACTTATATTAATTGTTCTATTAAAACTCATGTATTATTTGAGCTGTAAAATCATAATTTTTACAGTGATTTTAGGGTTTGTTGACATTACATCGTCATGGCTTTACACAGAAAAGGTTAAGTGATTTAATCACACTAAATCTGGTTTACACACACATAATATATATGTGTTGTGGTTATACTTTTGAAACGGTGAATATTTGAAAATTTACAGTTTGGCCGCCATTCACTTCCATTGTAAGTGCCTCACTGCAACCCAGATTTTTGCTTTTTTAAAGAAAAGGAGGGACGAGTCAAAATAATTTTTTGTTTTTATCAACATTATGCCACAAATGCTGTCCATTGAGATGAACTTGTATTGAATCTGGATTATTTCTTTAAAACCTAGCGAGCTACCTACCTAGACAGGGACTAAAAATTAAATGTTTTCCGTTTCAGTACCTTCTGAGCAGAAATGCTATTTATTTGTTCCGGTTGCAGTGTTCCACAGACACATTTAGAAATGGTGGCAAAAATCTGCCACTGATGTGATGGTCTCAACGGGCTACGAGAACAAAAATCTTCCTCCCCATCCCAGGCTGTTCCGGGAGCGGTCTCATGGAGCCAGGTAAGTGCTTTGATGTCTCTAGACTCAGCACAGCCACAAGTGGCACCTCAGGCTCTGCCCGTTGCAAGTTTTAAAGTCAGTATAAAATCATAACAAGCATAGGATACAGTAGACTTTCTATTAAATACAGAAAAACGGAGCGCTTCAAAAATGCTCTCCATTAATGTATACATTAGAAAATTATGCCGTTGGGAAACTTCTCGGTTACTGATGAACGAGACATATGTTGATGAATTGACATTAGGGGTCACCCTTGGGAGCCCAGACATATCTAAACTTTGAGAAAAGGCCAATGAAAATTAAGCGTGGGATTTGCATGCAACTCCCCCAGACATACGGGTATAAAATGAGTTTCTGCAAACACACACTCAGGTTTCGCACTGAGGAGCCGAGCCAAAGACCCGGCCATTTCAGCGGTTGGTTCAGCGTTGTGGAAAGAGGGACATAACGTCTTGTTCCCTCCATCAGGGAAAGGAGGTCACATCAGTAACCTAGATGTTCCCTATCTGTCACTCACTCAATGTTGTGTCGATGAGTTGACACTAGGGGTCGCAATGGAAAACACTGTAGGCTCAAGAGAGGGGAAACTCGCAATGCGCAAGTGGTACACCCAGCTAGCTGACACGAACTTACCTGTTTGTGTCACCTGATAACACACGGGACGAAACTGGCTCAACCCTGCATTTATAAAACCTTGCAAAGGTATTAGGTGTTGCCCAGCCCGCAGCACTACAGATGTCTGCTAGAGAGAAGCCGCAACACCCCTTGTGTTAGTTTGGGCTCTACACAGGGGGCGGCACATGCTGGGCATGGTATGCCATGGTAATGGCGTTGATAACCCAGTGAGCGATCCTCTGTTTGGAGACAGTGCTTCCTTTCCGCTGTCCACTGAAACAGACAAAGAGCTGCTCGGAGCTTCTAAAGCTCTGCGTGCGATCCAAGTAGATGCGAAGAGCATGCACCGGACACAGCAACACTAATGCTGGGTCTGCCTCCTCCTTTGGCAGTGCTTGCAGGTTCACCATCTGATCCCTGAGAGGTGTCGTATGGCCGAGGTAGCTGTGCTTGCCCAAATTGACTCCAGATCAGCTGGACCGCCTGAGGGTGGAGACTCCACTCTCCCCTGAGCGTGACCTGCCATGACAGCATGTGCTGTTGAGGTGGCCCAGGATGTGAGTGGCTCGCATCATCCGTCAGGACCAACACATGCATGCCCCGATCAACAGCAATAGCCTCCTCGGGGCAAGTAGTACCGCCAACAACTCGCAGTCGTGCAAGGGTCAGCGACTGTGTGCCCGTTGCACAGGGCACCCTAGCCACACTGGGAAGCAACTGTCATAACCACAACGTGCCTGGAGACCTGGCCTAGGGGAACTCCTGCCCGTAGAGATACTAGGTCTGGCCAGGGGCTGAACAGACGGCAACAAGCCTGCGTGACAAGAACATGGTGCGTGCCGTGTCGCCATGTTCATCTCTCGACTCGGGTCTGAGGCCAGTGCTGAGGTGATCTCATGTGCATCAACCCGAGCGGCTTAACTGTCGCTGAGGATGCCATATGCCCCAGAAGCCTGGATCGTTACATTCTGGCTGAGTGTATTCAGACAGTTCAGCACTGGTTGTGCGCGCTTGTTGGTGAGGCACGCTGTAATTGTAACTCCATACTGTGAAAGAGATGCTCTGAACCGGGGAGAACTTGATCTTTTCCCAGTTGACCCGAAGCCCCAGCCGGCTGAGGTGCCTGAGCACAGACTCACAGGTCCAAGATTGGCTGCAACCTTCAGCCTTTTTTTTGGTATGATGAAGTAGGGGCAGTAAGACCCCTTCTTCACCTCGGCTGGGGGGACAGGCTCTATCGCATCCTTCTGTAGGAGGGAGGCAATCTCCACACACAGAGCATCAGCGTTCTTGCCTCTCAACATAGTTAAGCAGAAGTCGCTGGACCTGGGCGGTCGTCAAGCGAACAGAATCACGACAGTCCTGATCTGCCATCACTGGGGGTTGGGGAGCACGAGCCACGCCCCCAAGCCCCATATGAGGGGGAGCAATTGTGTTGGACATACCAGCAGAAGGGGCCTCGCGACAGGCAGAGCCTGAGGTGCCACTTGTGTGTGAGGGGGAGAACCGCTGTAATGCGCCATAGATCCAACAGCCATTCAGAGAGAGAGAGATGAATGGAACAGCAGGAGGAATTCAGCTCTGTGAATACATCCGCTCAGCTCCGATGAATAAAATCTGAGTGTGTGTTTGCAGCGACACTCCTTTTATACCCGTATGTCCGGGAGAGTGGCATGCAAATCCCACACGCCAAATCTCAAAGATCAGAGCTATCTGGGCTCCCAAGGGTGACCCCTAGTGTCAACTCATCGACACAACGTCGAGTGAGTGACAGATTGGGAACTGAAAATGTCAAGAGTTTTTAAACTTAAACAGATTAGTGTGGAAGTGGTCTTAGAAGGACAGCAAGGCAGTTTACAGGTTTTGGAAGGGAGCCATGTTTCCTCTGTCTCAGAGTAACTCTGTGTCAGTGAGAATAAGTGGCTTGTTTTGTGGGCGATCAAGGAAGTAAATATTTGTTTTCTGGTATTGCTTCCCCTGAAGAAGTAATTCTCTGCGGGCAGGGAGTGTCATTGATGGTTAAGTAGAAGACATGGGCTATCAACTCAAGACAATCACTTATGGTCAAACGGTTACAAATGTCTGTCCTTACCACGCTAAACAATTTATCTCGGTGCTTGATGGAAACTCATTTTCTCTACGGCCACTATGTGAGACATGTCCATCAATAATACACAAGCAGTAATGCCAGACTCAAACTGAGATGCTTGCAACTTTTTTTAGCACAGTCATACCTACACAAATGCTGACCATAGCTTGTTCAATGCTAGTCCATGACCACTACAGTTATTGACATTACAACCCAAAAAACGTGATATAGTGGCCATTATTGAGAGCTGTACTCTTTAAATATCAGATTTCTCTTTAAAGGCAATTACTGTCATAGCGGAGCAACAGTTTTAAGTAAATCTTGCTAAGCTGGTTGGTTAAATGGTCTACATTTTTAACCATACATCAAATTTTTCGATGATATGAACCCCATAAAGACAACATGAAACACTGTTCACAACCCAAGTTACTTCCATAATGTGACCTATTTATGTGTGAAACAGGACATGCAACAAAAACAAATTGTAGACCAGTGTTGGGAAAGTTATTAAATAAATAAATCCACCACAAATTACTACACTGAAGAAAAAAAGCAAATACTACTAAGATTTACTTAAAATTGACTGTTTTTGCATACAGATTAGTTCAAGTAAATTTGAGTGGTAAACAAAACATTTTTAAATGCTGCTTAACTTCATGACATAATATCGAATAAAGTGAGTGAGTACATAAACTTTTGGAAAATTCAAAATGTGAAAGGCTTGTCCACTGTTTATTTAAATGTTACATTATTGTTATTTAAAAGTTATGTTAAAGGGATAGTTCACCAATGAATGGAAATTCTCTCATCTTTTACTCTCACTTTTTAACTTTCATTCTTCTGCTGAGCACAAATTAAGATTTTATAAGAAATGTTCAGCTTTGTAGGTCCATACAATGCAAGTGCCAAAAATTACATAAAGGAATCATAAAAATTACCCATAAGACAAATGAAGCAATATTATTGTTGTGGGTGAGAAACAGATCAATATTATTCCTTTTTACATAAAATTTCCACATTCACTTCAACTTTCTTTTTATTTTGTGTTTTGACGATTCACATTCTTCATACATATCACCACCTACAGCTCGAGGTGGGTCAAAGGTGGTGTTTTATAGTAAAAAAGGACTTAAATATTGTTCAGTTTCTCAACCACACTTATCATATCGTTTCTGAAGACATGGATTAAAATCACCATTCACTTGCTTGATCCACAATCTTTGTTTGTGTTCTGCTGAAGAATGATAGTCATGCACATCTGGGATATCATGAGGGTGAGAAAAAGATGAGAGAATTTTCATTTTTGGGTGAACTATCCCTTTAAGTACAATCAAATAAAATTAAGTTACTGTATGAACTGAAATAAAGTCTAAGTTAGATTTACTCACTCAATTTATTCAATATTTCCATTAATTTAATTTGAGTTTGTTTAGATAAACAATGTGCAAAGAAGCTTAATTCAACTTCATTTTTTAGTGTGTGAATTGAGTACAAATATAGAATTTCCTTGATGTTTTTAAGTTCACATGTAAATTCAATGAATAAAGTACTTAATCTGTTCTGCTATATTTAGTTCAGTGTAAAATAATTTTTTTCAGTGTAATTAATTCTCAAAAATTGTAGTCAGATTACTTTACTGATTAATTCATCAAAAAGTAATCATGTTAATACCTACAGTATTTTATCTTAAAGTTACTTTATAAAACACATCTCACTTCTTAGCTTGGTAGGAGGAGAGTAGTTGAAAAATAAGTATTGACACCAGGAAAGAAAAAAAGTGAAGGAAAAAAGGAGCGAGTAATAACATTGCGAGAAAAGATTACAAAGACAGATTTTCTTTGGAATGGTGTGCCCAATAAGTACAGGAATGCGTATCAAGAAAGCAAATAGGGTCAATTTTGATTTCATGAAAAGAGAATCAGGGAATACCTTTCTCAATCAGCTCAAAGCTTGCAACAATGCGAGTGTAATCATCTGACAGCTATAACACACTGTGAAGCTCTGCCTCCTATCTGCTGGAGCTCTGAGGCATGTGTGCTCTCCTGCTGTCTGCAGTAACTTTACTCCAGCAGGGAGTCCAGGTGTTTATCAGGGACCGGGGGAAGGTGTGCTGTCAGTCTGAAGCAAGAGCTGGAGTTCTCAATGCACTGAGATGGGAATTATGCGTAATAATGGACCATGTGCTCAAATTCACACCACCACAGTGACTGGATACTGACCCACATACAGGTAATAAACCCTGTCTGACAGACAGACACAAAGAACTCCTGTTCCAGGACTTTTGTCTCTGAGAACAAAGAGAAAGAGATAAAGATCTGGCACACCTGATAATGAGATGAAAAATGTTCACGAGCGAGATAGGAAGCCAATCAAAATCCATACATTTCCTAAAATGTTAAAAAAGGGAAATTTCGGGGGCCTGGGTGGCTCAGCGAGTATTGACGCAGACTATCATCCCTGGAGTCGTGAGTTCAAATCGAGGGTGTGCTGAGTGACACCAACCAGGTCTCCTAAGCAACAAAACTGGCCCAGTTGCTAGGGAGGGTAGAGTCACATGGGGTAACCTCCTCATGGTCACTATAAAATGTGCTCTCGCTCTCCGCGTTAACACGCTATACAAGCCAGGTGATAAGATGTGCGGATTCAAGGTCTCAGATGTTAAGCTCATAATTGGCTGACCATCTGTGCCAAACACTTTGTTGGATGTTCTACATTCATAAAAAAATTACAATAATACTAATAAAAAAACACAAATACTGTATATGTTTTTCATATTTTTATTTGTTTTACTGGTGAAATATATACATAAATGATGATGAATGTGGTGATAAGGAGGAGGGTGTGGCCGGACCGCGAGGACACACGGTCGGCCCTGAATCGGGATAATCAGCCGGGAGGGGGATAAAAACGAGCCGGAGGCACCAGTTTGAGAGAGAGAGATGCACGCAGCCACACTGCATGTGTGTCTGTGTTTGATTATGTTTGTTTTATGTTGAGTTTCTTATTAAACTTCTCCTTGTCCATATTTTATCAGTTACAAATGCATTCTAGAACTTTGTAGATGTACATTTCTGAAATACAAAAACTAAATATATGGTAGATACTACATAGAGTACCACATGTGCAATTAATTCTTAAGAATAGTGTATTTTTGGACCCTGGACAATCAAGATTTTGACATTATTATTTTTAGGTGAGTCAATAAATTTATGGAACATTGCTAGTTTCAACATAATTTCTACTTCAGGCCTTTGTTTTGCTGGTCAAGAAAATCTAGCTTCATATCATGTGACCCACATTTAGTTTTCGACCATCTATTTTTTTTAGATGGAGCAACATTGAGAGATCCATATTAGGGATGTGCACGGATAGTTGACATTCGGTTATTCTACACGCACAACCTGACGAGATCGACGAGTTCTGGAAAAATGTCAGGTTTTCCAAATGGATTTGGGACAGTTTTTCAAGTATAGGGGCTGTTCAAACATGCTTTTGTGTGCATCTGTACATATAGTTATATAGTTATAGTTAAGTGATACTGACACACACTAGACGGACATCTTTGACTGTTGTGCTGAATCTCACTTTTTTCTTTCAGCGCCTCTCACATGATCGACACAATTTGAGACACAGTGTAAAGTTAAAAAGACTTTTTATTAACACATCTCTAAACACCTGCGTTGCATTTCATTCATTGTGCTGTGTTCTGAAAAAGAGTACTTTAAGTAACTGTAACACCATTAAACATGATTCCAGTTTGTTTTTCACCGAGCAACGTTTCAGCACTTGATAAATGGTAAGGCAGTGTTTTTCCCTTTTGCTTGAGTGTGCATATTTAGTACAATATTTAGACAAGTTAAATGAAATTTTATTTTAAACCACTGAAAAATCAAAGCACCATGAAGAAGCTATTTAACCGCAGCAGTGTGACTCCACGCACATGATAATATTTGCTTTGTTGCCTCGCGGATGTGTGAACCTGCCAGGGAAAGTGCCATCAGATAGTGACAGCTTGATTATTTTTGTTACACTTTAATGCAAGTTTTTTATTTTTATTTTGAAGATGTTTGTATTGTGCTATTTAGACTCATTGCTCATTGTGCACTTTATTTGCTGCTGTTTTGAGTAGTGTTTGAGGAAATTCTACTGCAATAATTCTTTATTGCCCATTCTTTATTCCCACGTCCCGACCCCAGATGAAAAACTGATTAACCATTCTTGAAAATAATAATAATAATAATAATAATAATAATAATACGTTTATTTTATATAGCGCCTTTCTTCAAACCCAAGGTTGCTTTACAGGATGAGAGTAAACACAAAAAAAATGAAAAAAAAAAATAATAATAATAATAATAATAATAATGATGATGATAATAAATAAATATACAAAATATTTAAGAGTCAGAGAAGCATAGGTCAAAGAGATTGATTTTGAAATCATGTATGGAGGTCTGATCACGGATAAACTGGGGAATAGAGTTCCAAAGTGAAGGGACAAGTGTGCAAAAAGCCCTACAGCCTAGTGAGGTCAGTTTGCAATGTGGAATGAATATTAGGCCCAAATCAGATGACCTGAGAGGGCAGGATGGGGTGTAGTGGCAGACGAAATCAGTGATGTGTGAGGGTGCAAGACCATGAAAAGCTTTGAATGTTGTAAGGAGAATTATGTATTGGATACGATAGGAGACAGGTATCCAAGTGTAGCCTAAAAAGTATGGGAGTGATGTGAGAGGATTTCTTTGAGTAGGTGAGAACCCTAGCTGCTGAATTCTGGATGGATTGCAGTGTGTTTATTGTGCTAGTCGGAAGGCTGGAAAAGTGGGCATTACAAGAGTCAAGTCTAGAATTAATAAAGGTGTGAACAAGAGTTTCTGCATCTTGGTGCTAAGAAAGGGGCAAAGTCGCGAATGTTACGGAGATGATAGAAAGCATTTTTGTGAGAGAGGAGATTTCAGCGTGGAAAGAAAGTGTGTGGTCAATGATAATGCCAAGATTACAAACAATAGCAGAGGGTCTGACTAGGACACCATTAATATCGACCAACTGATCAGGGAGACATGATAAAACACTTGGAGACTCAACTATCAGAATATCAGTTTTATCAGTGTTGATTTTTAGAAAGTCACTGATCATCCATGAGTTCATGTCTTTAATACATTCAGAGAGGGAACTTGTGGGGAATGGGGCAGTGTGCTTAGAGCTGATATAAAGTTGAGTGTCATCAAGATAGCAGTGAAAGTTAAGGCCATGATGGCGAATGATGTGACCTAGGGGAAGCATATAAGTGATGAAGGGCAAAGGACCAAGTACTGAACCTTGGGGGACACCACCATTAAAAACTCAGCATTAACCGAATGCTAAAAATGGTAACTGTGCACATCTCTACTCCATATACAGTATCTGGAAAATAACCATAAAGGGCCTTACAAATTAGGTTACAAAAAGAAAAGTTTGTTATTAACCAGAATCTAAAAAGATATGAAGAAATCTTTAATCATATAATTATAAGCACTAAATGTTTGGACTCACCACATTGGCACATAATACAACAAGGGCTGCTGAAGTCAACTGATTTTAGTAATTGGTCCACCTATCTTTGTGTAAAAATACAATAATGATGTTGCCACCTTTTGTTTAGTTTTTTTTTTAACCTGTAGTTTTGCTCCAAATTCATAGGTAAAAATGGACAATTTGACCCTCCTCTGCAAAATAATGGATTACTGATCATTGAGTGATGAAATCTAATATGTGGGCTACTTTCAACATCATTATAATTATATTTATTCAGAAAAAGTAATAAACTCAAAAATTTCAGCTGGGGAAATATGTTAAGAAATAAATTTTAGTTACTTGGTTGCAAGTGAATTAATCCACATAATTATATTTATATTCAGTTTTTTTCTAAGTTACATCAACATAAAACCTGAGGTAGTGTGAGTCTAATGGTGTCATATTTGATTTGAAAGCCACAGTAGCGGCAAACATTTTTATTGAATAACTAAAAAAATATCTGTTTGTCACACAAAACTATTAAATGTCTTAAGAATACATATAGAACATATAGAACATATGGAAAACTTTTATGATACTATTAGGGTTATTTATGGTTTTCATCAGCCTAAATCCCCATTCAATTCCATTATATTACACTGGTTAAACTATGACAGAATTTTCTTTTTTGGATAAACTATCCCTTTAAAAGCCTTGTAAAATGTGTTTCTCTCAACATGTAGTCTTATTCTGTCAGCGGACAAGATGAAATCCTGAGGGGAAGTGTTTTCACAGAGAAAGACAGAGTGAGAAGGTTTGGGTCGCCATGCTCTCGGCTTCACATCTATTTATCCTCCGCTCTGCCGCAGGGAGGAAAACAGGAGCGAGAGGAACAGGAAGAGAGGGAAGGCTGCAAACGTGCCTGTCATTTTAAGTGCCACCTTCCCTTTTTCCATTGAATCTGTTCAGTATGATATCAATTAGGGAGACAAATTGAACAACAGTGTCTCTATGGGGTTCTTCCATCCCTGTCACACAGCAAAGGCAAAGAGATGGCGTGAATAGACCATCAGAGAACGTGCCACGCTAATCAGACTCATTACCGCCCTGCCCGCTGTCATTTAGCACCTGCACACGCTGCTTTCTGCAGGGACAGGTGGAGGGGAAGACGAAATGTGTGGGGAAATGAAATTTTCATATTGCCTTTGGAGGAAAATAGATGTCTCTTTCTGGTGAAAGGAGGTGGGAGAGGTTGAGTTGACGCTTTCAAGTGCAATTACAGTCGAATGGTACTTTTTAACAGCTCCGGATAGAAAGCTACTTGATCTATTCACCAACACTGCCAAAGCATTTCTGAATGTGTCACTATACGGATGTTTTAAGATTTATGAGTCCATTACTTTTGTATTTCTTGCCAACCTCAAAAGCTGTCTTGCGTGAGAGCGTTAACACTTCTTTTGGGCCCCAGTTGAGCACCCAAAGAAGTGCTAGTGGAGAGACAGCAGGAACCGCCTAGTGTGTCCAAGAGTCATTTCATTTGGATTTCTCCAATGTTAACTTTAACTGAAAGAGTTAACTTTGCAGAAGAATACAACTGGAAAAACAGAAGTTGCTTGAAAGTGGCGAGATCAGCCCAGTGCTGCAAAGAACACTTTCCAACTAAAAGCTATATTGGATACGTACATACTGCAGCTAAATATGGTTTTTGCTTCTCTTTTGATTGCTTAACCCTTAAAAGGACATCCAGGATAAACAGTGCCTCAGTGTCATTTATTTATAATCATTTATTTAAAATCATTTATTTATATTTGTTTTTTGAGGACAGATGTTTGGTCATGGAAATGAAATCTTATTTTGGACTCATATCCAAATATATTAATAAGTCAAGAGATGTACAAGACATGCTGTTGAAGATAACTTACGCTGCGAACCCACCGAAGGGTCCAGTGGGTGGGGACAGTAGTGTATAATAAGTTTACGCTTAAAATATAAGTCCAAGGAAACATAAATTGTCTTTTGTGGTACCATTTGTAAGCATGGAATATGAACTTAAAAAAATCTATCACATCTGCATTTGTTTTAAATTAAAAGAACAAGATTAGACCGGAAAACTTATGTGTCACAAATGAGCGTCACCATATGGTAATAAGGCGTAAACATTTTTCAAAAAGCATAAAGGGTCATTTTTCGAGTTATATATCAATTGAAAGCTCTCATTCTCAAGAATGCGACTGTGCAGTGTATTTTGTTGCCATAACACCACAGTTTGAATGATTTTCAAAAGAATTGAAAAGTGATAAGATCTCTGTAAGACAAAAAAGACAAATGTCCCCAAGTAGAATATTGGGACCAATGAGACCGATATTTAGCAATTTGTCCACATATGTTTTTATGGTGAGCTTTTTACTATTGGTTTGAACAATTGCAGGTGCTAGCCAAAATATGCAGTAGACTTAAAGTGTTAAGAGATTCAATGCCACAACTAAATGCAGTTGTTACTCACAAAACTTTACACTATGGCCTTAATTGCGACATACAACAAATAAAATCCTTGTTCTGCTGTTAAGCCAACTCATTACAGTTACCAAAGATCAAAGGCCAAAGACTACACTTCGGTTTCAGCATGCCACCACACAAATTTCGTTATGAGCACAGTAGGAGCGAAGTATCCGTGTATAGCCCAATGTGTGCATTGTCTGGACAAGTCCCTGCTGTTAACTGCACTTAAAGAGTTTCACAAAGCACTCGTTATCTGTATGCATCCAATGTGTCTGTATGGGCTTGTGGTCAAAAGAGCACACTTTGAAAGGCTTGAGCGCTCGACCGTGTCGGGAAAAACGAAGCCACACACAACATTACTTAAATGACACATTCCTACTGTTTGCTCCATAGCAAGCTTTCCCTCATGGGATTAGAGCTAAGAGTGGCTCTTCTAGAGAGGTTAAATCCATCTTTAATTAAGATTAATTACACATCTCTAGTTCCTCTCTCTAGAGATCTGATGAATGTAAACAGGATAGATAATGCTTTCTCCTTCAGACCAGTGATGGGGAAACTATCAACGGTAGCTTGCCAAGCTGCAAGCTACTCATGACTTTGCATTAATGTTCCCTTTGCTAAAGGTTTATAAGGGGTTCATTAATAACTATGAATAATAATTCATATAAAAGTGCATTCAAAATCAGCGAGATGTGGTTATAGAAGCATGCATAAAAAGGGAGACTTTCATGCAATATTTGGCAAATAGTGAGCCATTTTATCTCACGTTATAAATGCTTAATACACTTATTCTTCATACTCTTTCTTAATAAATAAACACTAGTTATTAATAAAAAACACTTAATTCATGATTTATGTCACAATGTAGCAAAATATTTGAATTATACATGAGAATTTTCTATTTTAAAGTGCTATGGAGCAACTCAACCATGTCAAATGGCTAAAGAGCCCTGATATTCTGAACAGCGCTGACGAGGGAAAGAGAAAACACCTGCACCGACATCAATTACAAGACTTTTTTACATCAACACCCTAACTAACGTTTATCAGAGTAAACTGCAACAGTAGTATTTTGTAAAATGTGTAAAATAGGCTCATGAGGCACTGACGAATGGTTGATTAGTTGGACTAAAAGTCGTACCTCTTAGTATAAGCCAAGTTATACAATATCTTGAAAGAATTATTATGACTTTTCATAAGACTACTTCTTTCAGTTACTTACTCCCCAACAAAAATGGATGTTCATACCAAGTGAAACAAGAGCATGTGATTCACACAGCCTTTTATGTTCATCACATCAATTCATTCTTTAAATCAGCTTATACTGTCATTTCATACAACGGATCAGCAACCAAACGTTATCTCATTAGAGAGTTCCCTTAAAAACAGAAATAAATGTTCAAAAATTTAAGTTGATTAACAGTAATTCGTCCTTGACTTTTGGAAAACGTGATTTGCTAATTTTTTCTTCAACTGCTGTTATCCCCAACACCCAAAAGCAATTTACCAAATTGTGTTGCTTACTTATAAGTCAACAATTCAGGTGTATAATGGTGCTTTCAAGTTCCCCTCTTATAAGTGCATGATATTAAAATAAAGAGTGTTTTTAAAAGCCCTTATGTGGTTCATATGTGACAGTTACCAATGTGGTAAAGAAGAGATTTGCATCAGCAAGAGTTTACTAGAAAATGTGCATAAGTTAATGGCACCATTCTGCTTTTATTCTTTTAACCACTTTATCCCAGAGTTTATAAATGACTGCATTTTTTTAAATTGACAATAACATAAATGGTTCATGAGTTTGGAATTGTTTGGGGAGCATCTGTGTCCCTGAGGAAGTTTGAATTGATTCAGAGTGTCGCTGTGAAATTGACATACAGACAAAAAGTAGTAAGCTATCTTCAAATGTATGTTTTCTTGTTTAATTACTACAGAGGAGTATACTTGTTCAAGCATAATATGAGCATGAATCATTAATACAATAAAAGTATATATATTATGGTGGGACATTAAATTATTTTATTACACAGTTCTCTGGAATACTTTATACTGATTGGTCAATGGCGCCATCTAGTGGTCTGATATCTCTCTGAAACAACCGCATATTGAGGTATCAAACCGTTCATGCGGTTATTACGAGTAAACTTTCCTGCTTCTGGGATCATTGTGCATTCTATACAAATAAGCAGTCAGATGTTCAGTAATTACAAAATAAACACAGACATAAACCAGACGTAGAATTCAGATGTTCAGCAATTTATTTATTCTCACAAAATTACATAATCTCAACGCAAGTTAATATTTTATGTCCATGTATTTATTTATTTGATAGGTAGCCGTGTGATAAGCGGGATAATATTGCAAAATAAACCCCTTCGTGTCGGGGTCCTTATGTGGCACAAAACAAATTCAAGATAATTCAAGACAATCTTCATAATTAACGTTAAATGTTAATTAAAAACTTAATTTTCAGGTTTCCATCAGAAATACAGTAAATATGCTCTTTTTATATTTTCTTTATTTTTGATCCTGTAAGACTAGACTGGAGTTTAATGGTTTACCCAAACATTCCCCAAATGTACATGCAACTACATGACAACCAAATAATCATCATTTTAAACAATGTAATGTCATTTGCACTTAAATATACTTAAACTCTACTTAAATAACATAAAATAAGCGAAAACACGACTTGAGAAGTCGCACCGTCTCTCAGTTCCTCATTTACTGTTTCCTGCTGTGATTACTCTGGGTTCCTGTTTCTCTCTAATTGGTGATTGTGACAAAACCAGAGGGCTTACATAAATAAATCACAGATTGACAGCTATTGTGAAGCTTGTGAACTACTTTTTGAAGAAAAGTAACATTAGTTGTGCAAAAACACAATATAACCACTAACTATTCGTTTATTGCCAACAACATAAAACTAAATAGATCCGAAATTAATTTAAATGTGTATCTTACATTTACATTTATGCATTTGGCAGATGCTTTTATTTAAAGCGACCTACAGTGCACCTATTACAGGGACAATCCCCCTAGAGCAACCTGGATTTAAGTGCCTTGCTAAAGGACACAATGGTAGTGGCTGTGGGGATCGAACCAGCAACCTTCTGATTACCAGTTATGTGCTTTAGCCCACTATGCCACCACCACAAATTTAGATTTGTTTTTGGGAAAAGAAACAAGATTCAGGTAGTTGTGGTGTGAGACATTATTCTCAATTTAAAATTGTATTAAAACGTTTTCACATTCTCATCGAATTATTAAGCATATCGGTGATATATTGTGCTGTACAAAATATTGTGATCAGATATATAGTGCAAAAAATCTACATGTTCCCTCATACATTCATACAGATTTTATCCAAAAGAAAAATTATCTTAATGTCGATTTAAAAAGTCTGTGTTTGTGTGCGTGTGCGTGTGTGTGTGTAAGAGGAAAATGAATAACAGAGGAGAAACTTCAAATGAGCCGCATGAAGTAAATGTGAAAATAAATGTGAGTGATGAAAATGAAATGGAGCAAAGTAGAAACATGAAAAACCATTAAGGGCAGAGAGGACAGAAGAAAATGAAACAGATGCCATCTTCTGATGTGAATACATTACTTCGGTTGTCCCCATTGATGATTGCCCCACGCACATCTAAGTCATCCGGCTAGTCTGCACAGACCAGATTTTCTCCACACGTGGACAGTCATCGTTTACGAGCATCGTTGGCACATGTGCCTGCCATTGACTGTACTAAAAGAGTATTACAAAGCAGTTGTAGTGTGCGTAAATCCAACGTGTTTGTATTCACTTGTGGCCAGAAGAGCTTACTTTGAAAGCCAAAGCAGTCGACCAAGCGTGATCCGAACAAGGAATGCTGAAAAACAAAGTATACCTGGGCTTTCAGACTTAATGTGTAACATATTTAAAATTAGTTTACTAAATGTGGGATGAAACAGTTCAAGACAGCAATGGAAGTATTTGAGAAATCTGTTTGGAAACGAACATTAGAGGGGTTTCAAAGGCAAGCTTCATACCTCAGAATAACAATGTTTTGCCCGACTGATGATAAAGACAAGAAAAGATCACGTAGACTGAAGAAAGAACCTGAGCCATATCTAGAGACCAGAATATCATAGAGACTTGAGATCGGCTCTTTTGACTTGGCCAATAGCAATAGCTTGGCCTTTACATTTCAACGTGTTATAAGCACCTGCAATGGACCATTCAGGTGTCAAAGTCATGTTTATATGTGCTCCAAATATTTAAAAAGAGAATTATTTTTTAATTAAAACAAATATTCAAGAGACAACAAACATTTTTTTAAAGAAAGCAAAATTGTGTAAGACAATAAGTCTTTTTTTAGAGGATAGATCTTAAAGTAAGTTTATTTTTCCTACCCCATAGTAAAATTGTTTTTTATTTCTTTTTTTTTTTTCTTCTTCTTCTTTTTGTTAAGATTTATGCTTAAAACAAGAAAAAATAAATTTGCCAATGGATTAAGAAAAGTTCATAAAGGCATCATAAAAGTAATCCATAAAACTCCAGTGGTTTAATCCATGTCTTCAGAAGGATAAAGCTGATAGTGAAAGTCACTTCCACACCAGAATGTTCAATTGAAACTGAAAGTGGAGATTTACAGTATTGTAAAAAAGGACTTAAATATCGATCTGTTTCTCATCCACACCTATTATATCTCTTCTGAAGACATGGATTAAACCACTGGAGTCTTATGGATTACTTTTATGATGCCTTTATGTACTTTTGGTCACCATTCACTTGCATTGTATGGACCTACAGAACTGAGATATTCTTCTAAAAACCTTTGTTTGTGTTTTACTGAAGGAAGACAGTAATTCACATCTCGGGTGGTATGAGGGATAAGACGATGAGAGAATTGTAATTTTTGGGTGAACTATTCCTTTAAGGATGTTTAGATATTTTTATCAGAAAGCAAGACAAAGGCTTTGCGTTTTGCAGTGCAAAATGTATAGCTTGGATGCCTAAAATAAGTGTCTGCTGAATGCATAAATGTAAATGTATATCAATATGTATCGCCATTGCATGAAAGACCATAAAGCGATCTGGACTGAAACTGACCCACACAGCTGCATCTATCAATCACAGATGCATCACCTGTATAAACCCAGACATGCACTCCTCAATGTGACGTCGCAGCGAGGTCAACTGCAGCTCTCACAGGCAGTGTTAATTTCGTCAGACGAGACGAGACTAAATATGTTCGTCAACGACCTTTTTTTCCATGACTAAGACGAGACGATGACGAGACTGCACCAATGTCCAAAAACGCTGACTAAGACTAAATTAACATGCATTATTGTTGACGAAAAAAGACGAGACTAAAATGTTTTGCATAAAATAAAAACTAAGATAAAATCTCTCTTCATTTTCGTATACAATCGTCTCTACTTTTTCATCATGAGATAGAATATTCAGCTGTTACGCCTTCAAAATATTCCGAATGAGTTCGCGCTGTTGCTCAAGTAACGGTTACAGGTCTCATACTCCTGTGGCTGCAACACGAAACTACATGGAACAAGAACACAACAATCATAGACAGTGGCGAACACGCGACGAGCGCCGACGACATGCTAGGTGGAAGGAAGAGGCTCGATATTTGGTCGCATTTTAGGTACAATGATATTGACAAAAAGTCAGAATGTGTCATTATAACTGACAGGAAGCACTGCGGACAAAAAATATCGGGGAAAAACACCACCAACATTAAGTGACATCTAAAGGCTAACCACCCACACATTCAGGGAAGTTAACTTCAATATACGTCTCATAAGCTAATGCTGATTTTAGGCATCTATGTGTAACAGAGGTATTTTTCATTATGGGAACTTTTATTTTGACGGGTTTGTTTTCTTTCTCCGGCGTGTTTGCGGGAGATGAAAAGACGTCTGGGAAGAAGAAGAGTGAGCAGTGTGACGAGAGACACGCCATGATCGCGGTGTGAGAGATCGACAGCTTGTTCGCTGAAACTGTAACGTAAGGCAGTGGCGCACAGCCAGATTAAGTTAACTGGTTTGGTGTACATTGATATTGTTGTGTGAAACGGATGACGAAGTTAAAGCAAAAGTTCGGTCGATTGCGTCATTGAACAAAGGACGGTGTTGGAGACTGGCCAAGAGCGCGAGAGAGAAATCGCTAGAGCCGTGAGTTTCTGAGTGTTTTTGCCGTAATTCTGACTGTAGGAACTTTTGAGAGTCATACGTTGCCTGAGTCATCCATTAACCTTTGTCGGAGCGAGAGACATTGATTTTTTTGTCGGTGAATCATTTAAGTGCACTTGTTAGTGCGCGAGAATGAGTTCGTGAGCTAAACAATCGGTTTTTGAAGGAGTGATTCGTTTTTTTTGTTTTTTTTTTTTGTTTGTTTTTTAGAGACTGATGGACGCCCAGGATCGAGATTTGTTTTGAGAATTTTGTTTTGTATTCAGATCGTTTGGTCTATGCGTGCAGCGTGCGAGCTGCGCCATTTTGTTCCGGAAAGTTCCTGAGTTTTCTGGGCCGCGCTGAAACTTTTCTTGTGTTTTTTTTTTATTATACCCTGCCATCCTTACGACATCTCATTGACCTGTCCCAGCAGCTGTTACTAAAGTCATCGCAAGCCGACGCAAGCCATCGCATCAAAGTTGTCCTTACCACGGACTGGTACAACAGTTGTTACACACACACACACACACGAACACTTTCCTGATATAAAGTGAACTGAGTGTTTGAACAATCTGAAGGTTTCAATTGTCGATGTGAACTGTGTTGATGATAATTGAGTCAATTGGAAGCTGAAACATTTCTTAGGTGTTAAGTGTTTTAGAGTGTTAACCATTTATTTTTGTCACTGTTTGTTATTTTCTTGTACTGAAATAAGTCCTTTTTGAAACATATAATTTACTATAAGGATAAAATAAATGACTAATTGTTAAAGTTAAAATACTTTACAGTTTTTTTTGTGAACTTACCTTGGGGTAGGGGCATCTCACTTACACTATTGAGGTTAGGTGGGTGGGGATGTGAATTTTAGTTTTTCACTACATGCACTTCAGGAAGCCACCGTATAGACATAGTCGCCTGAAGCCTACACTACTTATTTCTCCACTATATTCTAAAATAGTGTAAGATAAAACACATATACATAACGTGTATACTGAGACTCAAAGCACTGGAGTGGGGACTAAGATCCTTTCACTCTTAAGTCTTCCAGGGTAACGTTTTAATTTTCCCCTACGAGGCGAGACTTACAGTCCCGTTACATATGCTGTAAATTAACCAGTTAGCTATGGTGTTGTGGCACATACATTATGCAGGTTATATATATTTTATGTAACTTATTTGCTTAATAAAATACTCTTCAGAACAAGTTCATCATTTGTGAATGTGTCTCTTAAATCAGAAAACCAGACACGTTTAACAAAGTGAATTCAACATATCATTCAACAAGTGTATTTTGTCAGGTAATTATGACATTTAACCAATATTTGAGATGTGTGAAACGTTATTTGACTGAAATGGTTATCTCAGAATTAATCTCAGAAATAATTTATTTAAAAAAAAGACTAAAATGTTTTGAAACTTGACTAAGATATATTGAGTTTTCTTTTGACTAAAACTAGACTAAAATGACGAGACTTTTAGTTGACTAAAACTTGACTAAGATACCTTAAATTCTCTTTTGACTAAAACTAGACTAAAATGACGAGACTTTTAGTCGACTAAAACTTGACTAACAAAAAAAGATATGTGAATGACTAAATATGACTAAAACTAAAAAGGACATTTGGCATAAGACTAAGACTAATTTAAAAATAGGTGACAAAATTAACACTACTCACAGGAGTGTGCTGGAGAACAGGTGGACATTGGCATACACAAATGCACCTGTTCAAACAGATGATCGGCTTGAGTCAGCTGCACAAGGTCAGTCCCAAACCAGATGGTGTCAAAATTTAGCTCAAACTTTCTCTGCAATAAAAGTTGTAGGGGGTTATATAACAACAGCCACAGTCCTGTCAAATCCTGCAAGGCAGAACTGCAGTGCTACTGGTGCTTACAGCAGAAACACTCGGCAATTAACTGCTGTGCTGAAAGAGTGTGATGAAATTATAAGCTAACAAAGAGGATTCACCAATTATATACACATCCAATGCACACAGCGATGTAGAGAAAGAGCTTCAACACAACAGCACGGTCGATTGTTCTGGCTGAGTGTCAGAAATACTGCGAATTTACTTTATGATGAAGAGCTGCAACTCCAGGATTTCAACTTGTAGGTGGATGCTGGGTGTGGAAGGGGGTTTATTTGAGATTATATACAAACTAAGGTAGAAATGTGTCAACTTCACTATTTATACAGTATTATATGTATATTTTCACAGCTATTAGTGGGCAGGAATGCTTTACATTATTTGCATGTGGGAGTGACCCAGAAACACGGAATAATGCGTAAATACAGAGTAGGACAAACAACTCAAAATGGTGAAATCATCATGATTCGTACGTCTTTTCTAAATCTGGCTAATTTGTATGATATCCTGCTCTCGTTTGAATGCCTACGACTTTCAATACAACCAATGACATTGCTGGACATCGTTTCCATCTAATACATGACAATTACTTGCTTATGTCACACACAACAGCTTCCTATCATGTTTACGTTCTACTGATCTACTGAACTTGCGCTTACTTCCGCATTAGACATCTGGGAATTTGCACGACATGAAGTCGTACGAGTTTATGCGAACAAAATCACGCGCGACCATACGAAACAGCCAACTCTTAAATGATGTATGCATTTTCATGAGATGCTGTTGGTTGTTTACAATGGTCAGCAGCACCATAACTTGCCTCTTTAAATTTAGGCTACTTTGTGTATATATTGCCTTTTTACACTTATTTTAAATGTGGTTTGTCCAATCAGAATTTAGACTCAGAACTGCCCATTTTATAATGCGAGATTAACAGTTTTGAATTTTAATTGAAATGTAATTTTACATTTATTTGATGAATATAAAACAGAAAAGTAATGTCTGTCTTTGGCATAGGCCCCGTCTGGTGGTCCGATGAAGTTGTACTCGGAACCGTCATATCCTGCTGGAGATAGGATGCAGGGGGCAAGGAGCCTACCCCCGTGCAGGACGGGACTCAACTGGTGGTTATGGGGTGGTGGAGGTTGCCATGTTAGCACAATGAAACAGCAATGTGATAGATTGTGAGCAGACTTATAAAGCAACGGCTGACATGTGATTGGCTGGGAATAACCCCGCTAATGGTGCGATGATGTACAGCTGCTAGTCTTACCGCTAGAACTACGCTGCGCTTACCTATACTGCTACCGTGATATAAAATGACTCGTTTCATAATATGAGCCTCTTCTCATAAAAATGACTTGACCATGGCAACATTTTTGCAAAATTATATTGTGTAGTTCATAACATGTATCACTGCAGTTCAAAGGTGAAATTTGAGTGTAATTAGAAGTCACAGCACCCAACTGCATACCTAGTAATTTTACATGCACGGTTACAGTCATTTTCACCTTAAACACACCAGCTCATGACTTGAGAAGTTGAGTTTGTGCACCTTTAGAAAGTTTACTTCCTTTTCTAGTTATTCATGGGTGCTTTCAGCTCATGAAAGGAATCAAATTTAGGAGCAAAATTGTAAAATGAGTGAGTCTGAGGAGACACAAACAAACAGCGCTGAGGAACAGTGAGGAAAACCCCAGAGTCCCAATCAATTCCAAAAACAAGCAAATATACAGCAACTGTTTGTGTGTGTGCATGAACATGCAATATATATATTACATCAAAACACACCTTTGCCATTGGTGTAAGTGCTCACTTAACACAGGGAACATAAGATCTTGTTTATTAATTTTTTTCTTTCTTTAACTAAACAGTAAGAAAGGAAATAATGCGCCTCAGGAAGACCCGCACACACACAATACAAATACAGCAGCTTATTCCAATGAGTAAACAATCTGATTGTGTTCATGGTGGGGTTCTTCTCCCTCAGGTCTTGCTTTAATGAAACCTTGAATGTTGTGGTGTTTGCGGTACATTTCAAAGCAGCTACAACCGATTCAGACACAACATTGCTCAATCACTGCATAAATGATTTTAGGCGCATGCCGTCATTTTCACTTCCAAACACACAGCTGTGGGAAAAACACATTTGTGCTTCATGCCAGTGTTGTATGGCGATCACTCGCTCACATTTATTGTACATATTCATATTCCATATGATACGACGTGTCATCTGGGATGTATTGGTAAAGTTTCAAAAGCCAGTGGATAAAATTTTATTAAGCAGCAACGACGAGCACGTCCATTTCCAGCAGAACTAAAGGACAGGTAAGTTTGACAGATATATGAAGACTTTAACTGCAAGCTCAAAAGAATGAGAGGTCCAACTGTTGTATGGAGCTTTACATGGAAATCAAACTGAAAGAAAAAGGATGAACAATGGGGCAAGACAATAAACGAAAGAAGACATCTCTTTTCCACCCGTTTCAGTTCAAACAAAGTCTCATTTACACCTGATATTCACAACTGTCACAGGTGATCTTGTCATAAGTGTAAAGTACTGAAGCTGCGGTCAAACTGACCCAGCAATGGACAGGATATCATGTCATGCTCTAGGGCTTCTAGTTGAACTAAATAACACAAATAATGTTTTCAAAATGTTTTAATATATCTTCTATACACTTTCCAACAATAATAAAAACATGTTGCTTTGTAATCTTAATTCTTTGAACTTAGCCTCCACGTGTGACGTTTCCATCTTCTATTGGTACACTACATTACATTCTCAGGTCACCAAGCTTGAACGTTTGTATGCAATCTCTTTTCTTTCTTCTTGTTTTTGCATGAGCTTGCGTTTCCAGTCTCCCACATTCTGAAGCATTTGAATTGAAGTGAATGAAGCGTGAAATGCAGTGTGATCGCAACTAAAGGCGTAAACAAGGCCCAAAACACTTTGTGATTGGATCACTGATACCAGAGGTAGTCAAAAATGTCACGTAGTCACATTGCATTTGAAGAGCTACTGTGTCCTGGATAATAGTGAAGAACTGCCTACACTAAAAACACAATCATTGCACCAAAAATAGAGTAACTTGGCAAGCAATGCAGATTTAAAAGAAAATACTGCCTGCTCAAAAAATATCTAGAAGTCCAAACATATACGTGATAAGGCTGTCAATTTAACATGTTAATTAGGTGTGATTAACTATATAAAAAATAACTATAAAAGTAATATTCAAGCTTGCAGTAATGTCTTCATGTTTTTGCGAGTCTCAAATCAGCAAGGGGCAGTCAGCGCAACTCAAGCTGTACCTACAATGCAAAGCCGTACAGACGACAAACCACACTTACTAACAGCAGACAGCACAAGACACTCCATCTAATGCATGTGCATATTGTCGCATCCTTAGAAAAGACCTTATAATAAATCTAGCTAGGACAAATTGCCAAATTTAATTGCAAAATGGATTAATGTAGACTGTCGGCCAATTGATTGGCTTTTTTCAATAATATGGAAATAAACACGATATTGGATTCTAAAGCCAGTTTTTATATTGTCTTATCAATGCTTTACATTATTGTGGCAGATGAGTAATGTATTATATTTATCTGTATTATGAAATGTTTTACATATACGTATAACTATTTAAATATAATGATTAAATATTATTATTATATAATGAATTAGTTTTATTCGTGGGGCTTTCTCTGCAAATATTATTAAATGTGATTATATTAATAATAATTTGATTAATCAGCATATTTAAAATGAATCAATTGACAGCCCTAACACATGACTTCACAGAACTTCTTCAGGATTCATGATATCTTAAGTTCAGTTGACACAAGCGTTAAATAACAGACTAATAGAACTATTTGAGTATTCACATTTGCATTCAAATTCAACTTTATTTGGTAGCATCAGTGTCAACATTTTGCACATCAGCAACATGTTGTATTTCACGAGTGATGTATACAATCATGAAATCAGAGACCCTCCGATCAAAATGTGAACACAAGTGGACACAGGAGGACATGTTAAGAACAGGAGTAAATAGTGATCTGCCTTGGCTGGCCACTTGTGACCAACCGAGACGGATGTTAATACCAGGTGTAAAGGGTCCCAAAAGAGACAGTTGTCATCTGAGAAAGCCAGTATTCTGCACACACGCGCAGCTGTCACATGCATAGATAGCTGAACTCAGCTGAGCTCTCAAAACCTCACTGAAATCTCCAAATGACACTAATTTGCATGTTTTAACTTCCCAATGCCTCACAGACTCACCCACTCGCACACCCGTCCCCCTCCATGGGGAAAATAAGGAGGCGTCTATACTAACCCCTGGAGTGCTGCTCCACAACCACAAATTAAACCAAAGCAAAATTACAGAGGGAGAGTGTGCAACAGCAAGAGCAAATGAGAGTGATGAAATTAGTGAAGTTTCAATGTAAGGCAGAGTCGTGAAGGTTTGCGCTACACTGGTGTCTGTGCATTGCGCTATGAAGATTAAAGAAAACATAATTATCAGTATGATAATGTGGCATCAATGTGATTCCTCATTTATGCCACAGTAGGTAAGACATATATTTAGGCACATTATCTTTTTTATAGCAAAATATATAATCAAATGCTGCTTTTCCTCACAAACTCGCACATTGCAACGGGAAAGAGACGTTCAGATCATTATTGATGTTCATTGACAATGACTGTGTTTAAATGTAATTTTATGACATGCAATGTGTTGCTAGCTTTAGCATGTTAGCCAATCTGAGTCCAACACTTAAATCTCAAATATTGTAGGCCTACATATTCACATAGCGTGGGATGAATGCAAAGCATTCAATTTACATTTGTATTGTCTTCACAGACGTTTCAGTAGAAGGCACATTCACTTTTAACTGCAACTGTTTTTTCAGACCAGCATTGCGGCCAGGTCAGTGTGCAAACACTGAGTGCATCAAGTGTCTAACATTAATTAATGTTTAATTAATGTTTTATTAACGTTAATTCAGTTATACACCATCCAGAAGTATATCATCCTGGTACTCATAGTACAACCCCAATTCCGAAACAGTTGGGAAGGTATGAAAAATGTAGTGATTTGTAGATTAGATTCACACTTTGCTATATTGAAAGCACTACAATTTAACATTATATGATGTTTTACCTTGTGAATTTCATAGTTTTTTATGTACAGTAATTTCTCATCAGATGATTGCAACATGATCTGAAGAAGTTGGGACAGTTGAGTATTTACCACTGTGAAACACCACCACTTCTTCTAATAACACTTATTAAGCATTTGAATTTTCCCCCATTCATCCATTATGCAGGACTTCAGCTGAGCAATTGTACGGGGTCTTCGTTGCCGTATGGCGTGCTTCATAATTCACCACACATTCTCAGTTGGAGAAAGGTCAGGACTGTAGGCAGGCCAATATAGCACCCGCACTCTCTGCTTATTCGGACAGTATGTGGTTTGAACATGTGGTATGATGTCTGAGGGATCAGAGATCACGGGCATTCAGAAGTGGTTTTCATCTTGCCCTTTACACACTGAGATTTGACCAGATTCCTTGAATCTTTTAACTATATTGTGCACTGTACAGGGTGAAATGCCCAAACTCCTTCTTATTTGTCTTTGGGGAACATTGTTCTCAAAGTGCTGGATTATTTACAAGTCTTGAATGATTCTTGCTCTTGAAGGTCTAGGCTGTTTTTGGAGTCTCCTTATACACTATTACACAATCACCTCAACTGTTGAAAATCTCCCATTCACATCGCCTTGTTATTTTAACTCGTCAAATTGTTATTAGTCATAAATTGCCCATGCAATAATCTGATTTGAAATTACTGTAAAATAAATAAAAAATATATGAAATTCACAAGGTAAAACATCACATGATGTGTTGTAGTGCTTTCAATATAGCAAAGGGTGAATATAATTTACAAATCACAAATTTTTGTTTTTATTAGCATTTTTCATACCGTCCCAACTTTTTTTGAATTGGGGTTGTACTAATCATTACATTTTCAGAGTGAACATACAACTCACTACTTACAATACAAAATGGCATAGAATAGTGCAGAAGTGTGTGATTTGAGATACAGCTCAAGAAACAATCTGACCTCAAGGCGCTTTTGTTTAAAGGTGCTTTTTCTCCATTAAAAAAGATTTACTCCTAAAGAAATTAATTGTTATTTTGAACCATATGTATACAATCATGACCAATCACATGGGATGAGTCATATCAGTAACCTTATAAAAGCTGTTTTATTCTACATGGGGCAGGGGCACCTCATGGGGGTTGCAATTTTAGAATCACTTGACCAGCTGAATACTACTCACTTAATCTCATTACCGTCTTGTTATTGGACACTTTCACTTTTGGATTAAATGAATCATGGCTGATTGTGAATAGTGAATTTCTACAATGGCATCTGTAACTGAAAACTGTTGATTTTGACTGATGTTGCATCTACACAACTAAGTCCAAGATGTTAGAGTGCTCCTGTAACCAATACGAAGACTTTGAGGTGATATCAGGTTTACTTTCATGTCATTGGAGGGCGGGGTTTTGGAGGGAGGACATTTGTTTGAAAGGATGGGCGCCGATTTAATTTAATGGCTAAATCAGGCGCAAGTAACAGAATGGCTAAGACTGCTTATAGCTCCTTTTAAGGTAATAATTTAGCTGCATGTTAATATTTACATACAAATACAAATAGTTCTCACTCCCATCTGACTTTGGAATTAATGGAGGGTGGGGTTTTTGAGAGAGGACATGTGGTTGATGGGATGGGTTCAGTCTAATTTAACAGCTAAATCAAGCGGAAGTTAGCAAAATGGCTAGGATTGCTTATCAGTCCTGATATTTCCTGATATTGTGGCCCAAAATGACTGAATTTGCTGTAGCTTTTCTCAAATATTGCGATGCAATTTTTGGCATTATTTTGTGCTGTTTTTGAGTGAAAACTCACAAATCATCATTATACACCTCTGTAATTGTGTTAATTTTAAATGCAGTTAAATGTAAATATTTTAGTGCACAATAACTTAATATGCAGTTAGCAAGCAAAATAATAATAATAATAAAAAATACTCACAGAAATACCATGTATTGAAACCATTGGAAGACCCTTATTTATTTTTGCGTTACAATTTTCTGCCTCAGAGAATGCAATAAAACTGATCTAAGCTTAAAACATACAATAAACCTGTAAGCTAAACACAAATGAGGATTCAATAATTAGGCCTGCTGTCACTATTACATTGTGTGATATTGAAATCTGGTATAGATTGTGTACATAAACGAACAAATACCATTAGAGTTCATATATTTGAGCATTTATGTACAAATTGAAATTCCACAAGTGTTTGTTTTTTTATGAAAATTGCCAATTTTGTCATAATTTGAAATATATGTTGCACATATGTATAGGCCTATATGTGACCTGAACAAAAAAAAAAAACATTTATGAAAATGTATTTTCAGCATATATTGCTGTTTTCAGATTCATAGCTTACTGTATTAAGCACTTTAAATTCTAATCACGTTTCACTCAGTGGTGATTTCTCATGGCTAGCAAAGCTTTCTCTGCTGGACAAACATGCCAAGCCTTCAGAATTTCTACAGAATCCCTCAACAGTGCAAATGAATGAGCAACTAAAGTCAGATTGTCAACTTCATCAGCCAATCAGATTGATTTATTTGTTCTTGGTGGGTGTGATCTTTAGGATATGTCCCGGTCGAGACCTTCTAGCTGGCCTTCTTGAGTGGCGCAATCACGCTTTAAGAGATGCAATTTGAAAGATAGCGTGAGATCTTGCTGAAGAGTCGGCTGTAATTATTGCCGCTTTCACCATTGAGAAAGAGATCCTTATGGATTTAAAATCACGAGATGTTCTGCATGATCATGTGATTGATTTATTAAACAGAAAAGGAGGTCTGAATTTCACTTCAAGTAAATTGGTAAGTGTTTTTTCATTGTTATTGCAACATCAGGAGTTTTCTAAGTGTAAATTATGCTGCTTGAGCATTCAGTGTCGGATCAAGTTTTGGAAAGTAGTGCTGCGTTCCACTAAACTCGGAAAGTTGGATTTTACAACTTCCTACTAGGAAAAGTGTAATAGAATGCATCATGAAGTCAGAATTACAGCTTGTAGGATCGTGCAGAAATTCTCAACTCTGATTTCGCCGAGATGCAGGTGCATGATGTCACACAAACATGTGGACACTCAGGGAGATATACAAATTAAAAGATAAACATTCACTTTCAGAAGTAATATTGATAAATGAGTTCGTTTCTACATTACATGATATAAAATCTTGTTTAACAAATGCCTACAGAAACATTATAATCTCTTTTGATAAACGTACACCTGAAGCACAAATGCTAGCGCTGCATCATTGTTTATCAGTTGGGTTGCTAAGAGACATCTCTAATGAGAGTCAAACCCCTGCTAAACCCCTGCTAAACTGAGAGTCAAACCTCTACTAAACCTCTGCTAAACTGAGAGTCAAACCCCTACTAAACCCCTGCTAAACTGAGAGTCAAACCCCTACTAAACCCCTGCTAAACTGAGAGTCAAACCCCTGCTAAACCCCTGCTAAACTGAGAGTCAAACCCCTACTAAACCCCTGCTAAACTGAGAGTCAAACCTCTACTAAACCCCCGCTAAACTGAGAGTCAAACCCCTACTAAACCCCTGCTAAACTGAGAGTCAAACCCCTGTTAAACCCCTGCTAAACTGAGAGTCAAACCCCTGCTAAACCCCTGCTAAACTGAGTCAAACCTCTGCTAAACTGAGAGTCAAACCTCTGCTAAACTGAGAGTCAAACCTCTGCTAAACTGAGAGTCAAACCCCTGCTAAACCCCTGCTAAATTGAGAGTCAAACCTCTGCTAAACTGAGAGTCAAACCTCTGCTAAACTGAGAGTCAAACCCCTGTTAAACCCCTGCTAAACTGAGTCAAACCCCTGCTAAACTGAGTCAAACCCCTGCTAAACCCCTGCTAAACTGAGAGTCAAACCCCTGCTAAACCCCTGCTAAACTGAGTCAAACCCCTGCTAAACCCCTGCTAAACTGAGTCAAACCCCTGTTAAACCCCTGCTAAACTGAGAGTCAAACCCCTTCCAAACCCCTGCTAAACTGAGAGTCAAACCCCTGTTAAACCCCTGCTAAACTGAGAGTCAAACCCCTGTTAAACCCCTGCTAAACTGAGAGTCAAACCCCTGTTAAACCCCTGCTAAACTGAGAGTCAATCCTCTACTAAACCCCTGCTAAACCCCTGCTAAACTGAGAGTCAATCCTCTACTAAACCCCTGCTAAACTGAGAGTCAAACCTCTACTAAACCCCTGCTAAACTGAGAGTCAAACCCCTGTTAAACCCCTGCTAAACCCCTGCTAAACTGAGAGTCAATCCTCTACTAAACCCCTGCTAAACCCCTGCTAAACTGAGAGTCAATCCTCTACTAAACCCCTGCTAAACTGAGAGTCAATCCTCTACTAAACCCCTACTAAACCTCTGCTAAACTGAGAGTAAAACCCCTGTTAAACCCCTGCTAAACTGAGAGTCAAACCCCTGTTAAACCCCTGCTAAACTAAAGGGAGTGTTGCAGTTCCGAATATCAGGGAATGGAAAGCATTTATGGTCGGAGATATCAAGAAGGAATATCCCACATCCAACTTGAATGAACGCAGCATAACATGTAGCCCGATGAAATGAAATGAATTGCGAGAAACATTAAAATCACAAATATTATTAGATCGATTTTTCCTGGTATTATAGACCTCCTTGGTAGATTCATATGAAAAATTATGATATTTGAAAGTCTGATCAGGAGACGTTCATTTCAAAAACAGCCATGCTGCAGTTAAAGTTAGGCTTGCTTGAGCATTAAGTATCATTTCAAGTGTGAATGTGTTTTTAAAATGTCAGTTGGTATTGTTAGTTAGCTGCAACATAATGTATGATAACCATAGGCATAGCCATAGAGTGTCTTATTCATTCTGAAACTGTGTTTTCTTAATGGCATGAATCCCACTGAAGGCCTAGACTGTAAATGTTCGGCCCGCCGCTGGTTTTACAACACGACTAATGGTGTTTTTTAAGTGAATGTTAGAGATTCTTTGTATTAAAGCGGGTTTTTGTGTCTCAGTCACAACACTCAGGGTGAAGATTAATCGCTAGCTGTGATGTACGTGGCATGTGTGCTGTCTGCGGTCCCACGAAAGGTTAGACAAAAATGTTGATAGTGAACGCACAACATGAGGAGACGAGGCAGAGACATTTACACTGTTACTACTGAGATGATACAATGGCAGCTGCGTATTTGGATATGTTGCAACTGCTTCAGACTTTTCAAGCATTTGATTTGCTGCTGACAAACATGAAGGGAAGCGATGGGATACCATTAGATTTAAGTATTTTGGGGGGAACATTTATGGAAATTATAAAACATTGCAAGCTATCCCAAATAATGTGGAGATTGGTCGCAAGATTGCAAAATCCAGGAAGGACTGGCTCATAGCACATTTTAATAGTAATGTCCCGATATAATTTTTTTGAGAACGAGTAAGTACAGATACTTATGGCGATACCAAGTCTGATCCCTGTTTTCCAGGTTTTTTTTTTTTTTTGTATTCCATATCAAAAATGTATTTTAATTTTATCATCAAAATGGTGTTTACATAACTTCACAGCAGTGATATGTCTCTGCCATACTTTTTTCCTATTAATGTAACTTTAGTTCAGTCTGGAAAAGCCGATCGCTACATGATTCAAGGTCAATATCAAACTGCAAAAGGCTGCGATTTAATTAAATAAGTATGTAATCTGTATGTGCCTCACACTACAACATATATTTGCACTCTGTTTACTGTCATCTGCTACAAACAGAGCGTGCGATGCTCATGATGGTGTTTTCCCTGTATGAGTCTTGGAGGAGTATTAAAAGGTACGAACAGTCAACGTCAGCTCAAAACTGAACTCACATTTGAATTACATGCAAACTATATATTTATCTCATTCATTCACAGCTTTTGCGGTTAAATAATCTCACTAGGACATAACGTGATTTTAATTTGTGTGCTGAATGATTACATAATGACATTCGTATTATGATATCGCATGATAACGGTTTTTGGTATCTGACTATTTTCACGAGTACCAGTACATGAGCACGGTATCGGACACTGGTATCGGGAAATCTCTACATTTAAAGGTTATCATTTAGCTACATGTTAATATTTATGTGAAAATGCAAATAGTTCTCACTCCATTCTTACTTTGAAAGGAATGCAGCCATTCTCACACACAAAGTATGTGAATTGGGACACATTTACTATTGTACACTTTGTACAATATTCCCACAATGCAATTCTCTTGCATCATTCTCCAGAGCAAAACAGCAGACAAACTAAAACTTATAATGCAATGCATACACAAATATCACAAACCCTCCCACACTACAGAAAATGCAATTTGAGAGATGAAATTGCTTTTCGTCAGTGAGCATCTTCACAGCATAACCAAAACAAAAATCATCCCGGTCTTCCATTGTCTCTCTACACCCTCTGTTGCTTTCTACGGCCCAAACCGCCCAGCACACCCTCTCAGCCCAGAGTTTATTTTATATTTCATTAGTCGCATCCATCTGTAGCACGCTGAGTGAACAAATATGACACACACACATGGACTTTAATGGGACTTGCGGGAGGACACAACGTAGAATGGACTGAGATTTGGGACCGTCGACCCATTTCATTGTGGAGATCAGAGGCAATCACCCGTCAGCAGCACCTGTGAGCTCAGTGGGACCGGACCGACCCCTCTCCATGGGCCGCAGTCTCCATGCTTTATGAAATAGTCACAGATTATTGGAGGGAAGAGCAGATTGAATGGGAGCAAACATGAGTGAAGAGACACAGGCAGACAGCAGTGTGAAGTGTTCACGTGTTGGTTGCATTCGCCTGAGTGCTGACATTGATTAATTGAAAATACAAGACCTGCTGTGCACATTTTCTTTCTCTCAGTATCTCCAACACCTTTCCAGATTTCAGGCTAGTTTATGGAGGTTTGAGGGTCTTTTGAGACAGTGGGTGTCAACCGCTGTGATCCATTTTCAGGTGAGGCATAAGAAGACCAAAAATAGCAATCCAATCTCAAAGAATCACATTACTATACCTACAGTTCTGCAAAATTAGTTTTACGTGGCTTATTGTACATATCGCGGCACTCTCCTGGTGAAACGAACAATAGAGGTTATACAATAAAACAATGACTTTAAAGAGGAATCCTGTACCATGATTTAAATTTAAATATATGTTGTTGTTTTTTTACCACAGCAGAGTTTAGAAAGAAACAAGGGAAGCGTATGTGATTGGCATTTTACATCTTATTTTTCATTTTATACTACTACCTGTATTTTAATATAATTTCCTTTTCACATTCCTATAAAAACTCTATGTGCACATAACTTTAGGCATGCTGCATGGAGGCATGAGGACTGCAGATGTGGCCAGGGCAATATTGCAATGTCCGTACTGTGAGATGCCTAAAACAGCACTACAGTGAGTCAGGAATGACAGCTGATTGTCCTTGCAGTGGCAGACCACGTGTAAAAACACCTGCACAGGATCAGTACATCCAAATATCACAGCTGTGGGACAGGTACAGGATGACAATAACAACTGCCTGAGTTATACCAGGAACATACAATCCCTCCATCAGTGCTCAGACTGTCCGCAATCGTCTGAGAGAGGCTGGACTGAGGGCTTGTAGGCCTGTTGTATGGCAGGTCCTTACCAGATATCACTGGCAACAACGTTGACTATAGGCACAAACCCACCTTCACTGGACCAGACAGGACAGGCAAAAAGTGCTCTTCACTGACGAGTCATGGTTTTGTCTCATCAGAGTTGATGTTCAGACTCGTGTTTATCGTCGAAGGAATGAGCGTTACACCGAGGCCTGAACTCTGGAGCGGGATCGATTGAGGGACACATTATTCCATTTCTGTTAGTCACATGTCTGTGAAACTTGTTCAGTTTAAGTCTTAGTTGTTCAATCTTTTTATGTTCACACAAATATTTACACATGATATGTTTCTTGAAAATAAAAGAAGTTGAATGTGAGAGAACGTTTCTTTTTTTGCTGAGTTTATATATATATATACACACACACACACACAACTTTTTCCTGAACGTGGAAGTGTCCACAATTCGACTGTTTTCTATTTCCGGTCTCCAGTGTTTTCACTCACATCGGCATATATTCTTAGCGGGTAATGTAATGTTTTAAGTATTACATTTGTAAAAATTGTCAAAAAGCATGCAGATGACTGTTTTTTTTAATTGACAGTGTCTCAAGACCAGAAATACAAAACAAGATCATCATAGCGCCGCCCAGTGGTTGCTCAGGAAAACTGTGGCTGTATATATATATATATATATATATATATATATATATATATATATATATATATATATATATATATACACACATACATACACACACAGTTTATGGTCATTTGATATATGATTACCATACTATATATACAACTGTATAGTATTTACATGGTGCTCAAGGTAATTAAAAGAATCCCATGGTACTTTGCTATATATTGTATGTGTTCATGGTACATGCAATTGAAATGGTACATGTCCAAACAACATGGCAATGCCATTGTACTTTTTTGATGTGTTTTGCGTGTAGGCTACAAAGTGTTATGATGCTCTTAATTTAAAAAAATGTCTTCACCTGCAGTGCCATTTACAAGCTGCACATGTGTTGAACTTAATAAAGACTTTCTTCATCACTGGCAAATGATAGGATGCATTTGCAGGTTTGTTTCTATTGATTGTAGATCCACTGCAACCAGCGTTATCTTCATTTTCCATATTTTTTCATATTCTGTGAGCATGTTGTCAAGTGAGAATGTGCACAAAATGATTCAGCAGTGTGTGTGTGAGCTTTCTGAGTCACTCAGATTCAATTGTGAACCGATTCAAAATGCTTTGCTACCATGTGTCATTGTAAAGGACCTACTCAAATGAGGGATTCATTTGTGAATCAGACATCTTTAGTTCTGATTCAAAACTGGTGATCGGAAACACCGTGTACACGGCTTGATATAGCATTGTAGATTTTGTCAAACCTACGCCGCTGCCTAATCAAAAATATAGATGCGCTACTGAAAATGTACTTGATTTAAAAACTAATGAGGCTACCACCTCACTACTCAGAAATTGCATTAAGCTAATAGCTTCACTATTTGTAGCACAGCTACTGCCCATCACTGGTGATTGGTTACTGTAAAAGCTATATGTTTTCGAAAGACCCAAGTCGAAGGATTTCATACAATTTCACCATCTTGGACAAATTAGTATGAACTGTGATGAGACAATATAACCAGCTGTGTTGGTTAAATCCAAGAGAAATTGGACTCTCAGTGTGGCTCAATCCTTTAATTGTTACATTTTATACATTTTCAATGCTCAAAAACAAAAAAGCTCATTTTAGCAGCATCAACACACAAATAAATAATTCAAGCCTTTTCACCCAACTCCTGGAAGTTGCTTAAAGCCAGCAGAAAAGATCGGAGCTGCAAGTGGATGGACTGTGGGCAGTCCGTGAGCGTGCCGTCTGAAGCTGTAGACTAGATTGTGATGGAGTGGCAGCTGAGTCTGCAATCATGTCTACCAAAACCTGACAAATTAATGACAGCATCAAAAGAGAAGAAATAATCAACCAACACCTGAATATGACAACCAGTGGTCCAGTTTCCTCTTCTTGTAGTTAACATGCACACTGCAGGCAAACACACACTTACAGCCATTAACAAACCATGTAAGAAACACACACTTCATTCCAGGTTAGGGGGTCTTAATAAAACACAGTGTTGCCAGCACTGGCATGGTAAAACAGGTAGTGAGGGGTGTTGGTGCTAATGGCTGAGATGCAGAATGTGCCAGAGATCGCTGCAGTAATAATGTCTCAGGACCAGGGACTCATGGCCAGGATAATTATATCCGCATGAGCAATATTGGACTAGAGACATAAACTTCAAGACACATTAATGTCACAAACAGACACTGGTCCATGCTATGGAAAGAGACAATGGCGTAACAGCCGCAGGGGATGTGGAAGGGCATGTTACCCCCCAACTTTTAAAGAGGTGATTCTGTCCCACGTACTTGAATGTGATCCAAATGTGACATACATTAAAATGTCTCACACAATAAAGTCAACCTGTTCTCAAAGAATCATGTTACTATATAGGTGCATCTCAAAAAATATGATATTGATTCTATATAATTCCATAAAATTCTAATATAATACTATATAAGTATGTAAGTCATGCTGGATAAGAGTATAAAACAGTCAAGTTTTATGTCAAATGGCTAACAACTCAACTCTAATTAATACTCATAACCTCAGACTTCTCTGAAGCTGAGCTGAATATGTTGAAAATATTAAGCACACTTCCTGCTAATTGTCATGCAGGATGGATAATAGCTCACAAAGGTTATCTTAACAGCAGATATTAAGTCCATTATTATCAACCAACTAGATCAAGTTTAACATTCTCTAAATATAAGAAACAAGTATTAAAATATAAGCAATATAAATATAAATATGTCCACAGAGTGAATATTAAAAATAAGAATAAAAATAAAAGAGAGCAGTACAGCAGAGTAAGTACAGTGGCATGTAGAGCCAGAGGTGGAGTGTGGAGAGTTTCAGGGTGGGTACCGGGCCTTGTTGATAAGGCAAGTGGCGGATGGGAAGAAACTGTTCTTGTGGCGTGAGGTTTTTGTCCTGATGGGCTTCAGCCTTCTGCCAGAGGGGAGTGTCTCAAAGAGATTGTGGCCGGGGTGGGAGAGATCAGCCACAATATTTCCAGCATGCTTCAGGGTCCTGGCAGATTGTAGCCAATCACCTTCTCTGCAGACCGGATGACACGCTGCAGTCTGCCCTTGTCCTTGGCAGTAGTAGCAGCGTACCAGATAGTGATGGAGGATGTGAGGATGTGAGGATGGACTCGATGATGGCTGTGTAGAAGTGCACCATCATTGTCTTTGGCAGGTTGGATTTCTTCAGCTGCCGCAGGAAGTACATTCTCTGTTGTGTTTTCTTGATGAGGGAGCTGATGTTCAGCTCCCACTTGAGGTCCTGGGAGATGATAGTTCCCAGGAAGTGGAAAGATACCACAGTGTCAATTGTGGAGTCACAGAGGGTGATGGGGGCAGGTGAAGGTGAGGCTGAGTTCTTCCTGAAGTCCACAACCATCTCCACTGTCTTTAGAGCATTGAGCTCAAGGTTGTTTTGATTGCACCAGGTCACCAGGTGGTCAACCTCCCAACTGTAGGCAGACTTGTCACCATCACAGATGAGTCCGATGAGGGAGGTGTCGTCCGCGAACTTCAGAAGCTTGACAGACTGGTGACTGGAGGTGCAGCTGTTAGTGTACAGGGAGAAGAGCAGAGGAGAAAGAATGCAGCCTTGGGGGGATCCAGTGCTAATGGTCTGTGAGTCTGAGATTTGTTTCCCATGCTTCACATGCTGCTTCCTGTCAGACAGGAAGTCAGTGATCCACTTGCAGGTGGAGTCAGGCACACTTAGCTGGGAGAGCTTCTCTTGAAGCAGAGCTGGGATGATGGTGTTAAAGGCAGAGCTGAAATCCACAAACAGAATCCTGGTGTAGGTTCCTGCGGAGTCCAGGTGCTGGAGGATGTAGTGGAGGGCCAAGTTGACTGCATCATCCACAGACCTGTTGGCTCTGTATACAAACTGCAGGGGGTCCAGGAGGGGGTTGGTGATGTCTTTGAGGCGTGAAAGCACAAGGCACTCAAAGGACTTCATAACCACAGAGGTCAGGGTGACGGGTCTGAAGTTGTTAATCCTGTGGTCCTTGACTTCTTGGTAACAGGGATGGTAGTTGAGGACTTGAAGCAGGCTGGCACATGACATGTCTCCAGTGAGGTGTTGAAAATGTCTGTGAAGACTGGAGACAGCTGATCAGCTCAGTGCTTCAAGCTGGATGGGGAGACAGCATCTGGTCCTGCAGCTTTCTGGGAGTTCTGTCTCCTGAAGAGTTTGTTGACTTTGGTGGGGGTGCCCAGGCCCCTGCTAAGTGGGGGAGGTGGAGGCGATGCACTGTAGCTGGAGCTGTTGGAAGGTGTCGTGGGGGATGGTTTCAGGACTGTCCCTTTGTTGGGCGGTGTTGTGGGGAATGGTTACAGGACTGTCCCTTTGTCTTTCAAAGCGGCAGTAGAACTCACTCAGGTCGTTGGCTAGGCGTCGGCCATTGATAGCCTGAGGGGATTTAGGCTTGCAGTTGGTGATCTGCCTGAGCCCTTTCCAGACAGACGCAGAGTCGTTGGAGCTTCTCAGAGCACCGTTGTTTAGCCTCTGTCTTTAAATCTGTCTTTGTATCTACTCCTGAAGGCCTCTTCCTTATAATTCCTTATTATACCTTATAATAAGGCACTTAACTATTCATATTAGGGCCAGATCCCAAAGACAGTAGTACTCTTGAATTGGGTTGCTGTTAGCAAAATTTTGGCTTATGTAAGATAAAAGCTCTGGTATCGATACAAAATCAGTATTAATACCAATTTAAAACTTCTTTTACTCCCAGTGACTATTTTTCTTACAAGAGTGAGAAAATTAAATATTAATTAACTGAAGTGTAAGAAGGGCTTGACTAGTTAAAAGCTTATAATCTTGCAAATAACAATTTTCACATTATTCTTCATTTCAATCACTCCTTGGCAAAGAATGCTAACCCCAACCCTACGTCCAATCCCATGCTAGCTAATTCTGTACACATTAAGTAAAGTTAACAAAAATTGACAATATTACATAACTCGGGATCACTAATGACCATGTGAAAAATGTTTTGCTATTTTGGCTTCTTTATTTTTTTGGTACACTATCATCAGAGAAAGGTTGATGAGTACTAAATAGGTGTGGGCATAAATCCAAACAATGGATGAAGTACAGAGGGTGCAGTGAGCTCCCAGGCCACTGAAGATCCAATGTATGCATTTACAGGTTGATATTTTTTTTTTTTTTATGAAGTAGAAAGACAATTAATTTTTTACCTGAAACTGGAACTTTCCAAAATGGGCACCATATTTTAGATATAATACTTTTAAAGTTTAAACCTCAAAAGGATTTCTCAATTTCATCAATCAATCAATCAATGCCCTAACCCTTAAAATCAAAGGATAACCATCAAAAAAATAAATGCCCTAACATTAAATCAGAAGGAAATGATCAACCAATCACAGCCATAATCACAGTATTCATATCTGATTGAAAAGAAGTTCCAGGACTATCAAAGATACTGATCACACTTCCTACTTGGGTACATCATGTTAACAAAAAAGTATTCAAACCAGTTCACAGCAGGGCCAAAAAAAAGTGATTGATTCTTAAATATTGATAATCAGCATATTAAATGTTGATTTATGATCTCCGCTCATGAACTAAGACAAAACACCTGTCTAGCCATCTGAGACATAACTAATCTTGCAAAGAAATCCAGTCACATAAAATCTCAAAATGTGTCCATATTCACTGCATTAGATACCCATAGGTACAGAACATTAATGTATCCCATCCTCTAAATCCCACACCTCTAACAGTAGCGGAGTCAAATACCATATATTCAATGTGATCAAGAAACAAATGTGTGACTGAAAAATTGGCCTTAGATAAATTATCTGCTGTCAACCAGCTGCTCAGCAAGACACATTTTCTCACTCTCCAATAAGCCAATAATAGTATTAGGACACTGATAAACACAGTATTGATGAGTCCCTGGGTAGAGTTGATTATAGAGGTTGAAGTGGACTTCTAATGACTATTAGCTCCAAGCTAATCCTCTCCTACTTGCCATTAGACCTCTCTCAATGAGGTTCCATTGTGTGTTTGGTGTAGAAGCTAAGCAGAAATTAAATGTAAGTGAATACTTAGTTACTTTAATTGGTATCACAGAGCATGTGTGGTTGAGGTGCTAGAATAATAAGTGGAAAGAACTTGACTGGCCCGTGAAATGACTCAGGAATATTTCAGTATTTTAATTAGAGGCCTGACTCTATTTCAATTTTATATTTCTACTAAATCAAGATCGTACATTTGAGTCAGATAAGCATGGAAGTTCGAAATACATAAGGATGTATATAACACTGAGGGGACAACCGCTAAGGATTGAGTCTACTTTTAGAGTCGGCATTATCTACATTGTTTTAGCATCCAATACTAAAGAAATCATGCAAGGTAATGACACGAATATGCTGTGATGAGGAGGAGGGCGTGGTCTGGTGCTAAATCAGCCTAATCAGCGGGAGAGGGATAAAGAGGAGCCGGGGACGCCAGTTCAAGAGAGAGAGATGCAGGCGGCCATTCTATCTGTGCGTTTTGTGGTAGGTTTAAGTTCATTCATGTCGTTAAAAGTTCATTGATTGCTCTGCCGGTTCCCACCTCCTCCTTGCCCATCCTTTACCCATTACATTGGTGCCAAAACCCAGGAAGGAGGAGGTATGCATTGCCGCAGAGTCCTCGCCGCTGCTGTCAGCCAGAGGAGCAGCTGTGGCAGGAGGGGTCACTGCCGGCTGATGAGAGTCAGAGGAAATGGAGTATCCGTTCCGTCTGCCAGGAGTAAGAAGACTCACTGCTATCTGCCAGGGGAGGAGTGAGCAGTCATCCGCCAGAGGGTGGAGAAGTGGCTGAGCACCAGGAAGCAGTGTGTCCTGGGAACCGGCTGAGCAGTCAACAAAACTTTTAATGACATAAATTAACTTAAACATAACACAAAACACACAGACAGCATGGCCGCGTGCGTCTCTCTCTCTCTCTTGACCTGGCATCCCCGGCTCCTCTTTATCCCTCTCCCGCTAATTGGGCTGATTCAGCGTCGGGCATCCACGCCCTCCTCCTCGTCACACACGCCTACAAAATGTTGTTGCAATTTTCATGGGCATCTTTTTAAATAAAAATTCTGGTAAAAATTCTGGCCGACAACAGTAATTGTGTCAAGGAAACAGCTCTGACGTTTGTGAATCTGATGCATTTTAGAATGAGCCTCATTTGCATACAATAGCTTCATTATGTTGGATGACAAAGCCAATATACTACTACCCAAAAAAACTCCTACAAGCAGATCAGCTGGCGGATGTTCTTACCGACATCTTCAACATCTCTCTGAGCAGTGCCGTCATTCCAATGTGCTTCAAGGCTACCACCATCGTCCCCATGCCAAAGAAATCTTCAAGCACTCACACCCATCATCATGAAGTGCACTGAGAGGCTCATCATGAGGCATATTAAGATCCAGCTGCCCCCCTCACTAGACCCACTGCAGGTCACGTATCGTCCAAACCATTTAACAGACAACTCCATCGCCACCACCCTCCATCTGGCCCTCTCCCACCTAGATAAAAATGACTCATATGTTTGAATGCTGTTCATAAACTTCAGCTCAGATTTCAACACAATAATTCTTCAGCACCTGATTGGAAAGCTGAACCTGCTGGGCCTGGACACCTCCCTCTGCAACTGGATCCTGGACTTCCTGACTGGGAGACCTCAGCCAGTCCGGATCGGGAACAGCATCTCCACCACACTGAGCACTGGGGGCCCCCCAGGGCCGTGTACTCAGTCCACTGCTGTTCACTCTGCTAACTCACGACTGTGCAGCAATGCACAGCTCGAACCACATCATTAAGTTCACCGATGATATGAGTGTGGTGGGTCTCATCAGTAAGAACGACGAGTCAGCATACAGAGAGGAGGTGCAGCAGCTAACGTGTAGAGCCAACAACCTGTCTCTGAATGTGGACAAAACAACAGAGATGGTTGTTGACTTTAAGAGAGCACATAGTGACCACTCTCTGCTGAACATCGATGGCTCCTCTGTGGAGATCGTCAAGAGCACCAAATTCCTTGGTGTTCACCTGGCGGAGAACCTCACCTGGTCCCTCAACACCAGCTCTATTACCAAGAAAGCCCAGCAGCATCTCTACTTTCTTTGAAGGCTGAGGAAAGCACATCTCCCACCCCCAATCCTCACTAAATTCTATAGAGGGACTATTGAGAGCATCCTGAGCAGCTGCATCACTGCCTGGTTTGGGACTTGCACCGTTTCGGACTGCAAAGCCCTGCAGTGGATAGGGAGGAAGCAGAAAAGATCATCTGGGTCTCTCTTCCCTCCATCATAGACATTTACAAAAAACACTGCATCCGCAAAGCCACCAGCATTGTGGACGACCTCACACACCCCTCACACAAACTCTTCACCCTCTTGCCATCTGGCAAGAGGTACCGAAGCATTCAGGCCCTCACGGCCAGACTGTGTAACAGCTTCTTCCCCCAAGCCATCAGACTCCTCAATACTCAGAGACTGGACTGACACACACACACACACACACACACACACACACGTGTGTCCTGAGTTGCACTTTAATTATTGTCACTTTATACCTGGCTGCTCCCTCAAAAACTGCTATGTGCATAGAACACACATCTCATAGTATGTTATGTTTACATCTTTTTGCACTACTGTGTACTGGTCGGCGCTGCACTCTCTTACTGTGTCTATTGTCCTGTTCATTATATTATATACTGTATATTGAACTTTTTGTTCAATGGCATATTATCCATATTTGCTTGTTATTGCTAACAACTATTGAAATTTTGGTACAACAACAACAACCCTATAATTGACCCTGCATATTAAACTGGGAAGTATTTTAACATCAAAAAATGACACTTTACTATAAAATACATAATGTGCAAAGCAATACCAGAGCCTGGTTAATTCATACTGTAGGAAGTATGTAAATTTGGGCTGGGATTTGTACTGAAATACCGTAGAGTGGTGCCACTGTTTAGTGAATTTCCCTCGAAGTAGAACAGAACTGAACTATGTGACGTAATTACCATAAAGATGTCTTTTAATCCCTGGGCCAGCCTTACAGCTTGAATGCGGGGCATATCTCCCATCCTAGCGGGGCAAATCGGTGGCAGTCATGCATACAAGATATGCCCATGGGCCACTGCAGAATCCCTTATGAAATGCCGCAAACATGAGCCAACACGAACTCATTAGAAAGGGATTATGATGAAACAGTATGAAAGGTCAAAGAGAAAAGCACTTTTTGATGGATTGTCAATATTTTGAGTTATTTGGAATTTCATCTCAAGATGTGAATCTTGATTATAAATTCATATTTGCATCTCCATCTGCCTAATCCTGATGTTAAAGGATAGTTTTGCCAAAAATGTAAATTCTGTCATTTATTAACCCTTAACCCTAACTCTCCTTGGCATGAAGCAGAAATAGTGATGTATGATTTGTGAACGAATCCTTCTTTTGAGTCAGTTCTTTTCCAAAAATTGTTTAATTCAGTTCGCAAGAGCAGTCTAAGAGATTTGTTATTGAATCAGATTGATATGATTCTGAAGCTGAACACACTGTCTCAATGATCCGGTCGCAACGGTCCATTAACCACAACCCTTGGAGGGGTAGATCATTAGTGAAAAATGACTTGAATTTCAGTTTGTTTGTTTCTTCAGTCCTAATTCATTTTCATTTGGAAAGGGGTGGCTAGAACTTTCTTCAAAGAAATAAACCTTTGTTTTCTATGGAAGAACGAAAGTCACATGAATATTGAATAACAGGATTTAAGGCCAGTGTTGGGTATGTTACTCAAAAAGGTACTCAGATACAAATTAGAGGTCGACCAATATAACGGTTTTACCAATATTTCAGCGTGATAGATGCTTTTTGAAAATATTGTTATCGGGAAAATTCAATGCTGGTAGTTGCCGATAGTTTGTTATTATAATTTGTATTCCCCTGTTTCTGGCACTGAAGGGTTCGACAGTTATTTCTTGGATTTTTGATGTGCTACGTGATTTCTACTTTTGATGCATGTTCATCTACTGTTGATGAATTCAACAGCACTCTTCATAAGCCTTTCTACTCGCCGTGGGAGTTTTCCTCTTCTATTCTTCTATTTTCTTTATAATCCTCCACACATGTGTGTGAGCGCAGTGCTGCAACAGCTGGCTGATCAGGTCACAGACATGGAGCAACAAAACCCAGACTCACTTATTATTATTCTTGGAAAATTTAACAAGACAAATCTCACACGTGAACTAACCAAATACCGACAGCATGCCCCACCAGAGACAAAAATACACTGGATTATTGCTGCACAACAATAAAGGATGCATATCGCTCTGTCCCTCAAGCAGCTTTGGGACTCTCTGATCACCATGGCAGCCAACACCTGCCACGGTAAACAAGCCAAAGCCCACGCCTGCCACGGTAAACGAGCTAGAGCCCACGCCTGCCACAGTAAACGAGACAGAGCCCACGCCTGCCACGGTAAACGAGCTAGAGCCCACACCTTCCACGGTAAACGAGCCAGAGCCCGTGCCTGCCACGGTAAACGAGCCAGAGCCCGTGCCTGCCACGGTAAACGAGCCAGAGCCCGTGCCTGCCACAGTAAACGAGCCAGAGCCCGTGCCTGCCATGGTAAACAAGCCAGAGCCCACACCTGCCACGGTAAATGAGCCAGAGCCGATGCCTGTAGCATCGACTGTCCCAGAGCCGATGCCTGTAGCCTCGACCTTTGCCACAACAGTGCTCCCAGCTGTCTAGAGAAAGAGGAGAAGGAAAAGGACTCCCATTCCCCAGTCGATGCTTGCACTTACATACTCTCTTCCACTGCTACTTCGTCCAAGCCTTTCACAGCTTCTTCGTCCAAGCCCCCCATGGCTCCTTCATCCAAACCTTCCACAGCTTCTTCGTCCAAGCCTCCCATGGCTCCTTCATCCAAGCCTTCCACAGCTTCTTCGTCCAAGCCTCCCATGGCTCCTTCATCCAAGCCTTCCAAAGCTCCTTGCTCCAAGCCTTTTTAGCCTCCCATGGCTCCACCTTCCTCGAGCCTCTCGTGGCTTCGTGCCTCGAGCCTTCCATGGCTCTGCCCCTCAAGCCTCCCATGGCTCCGCCCCTCGAGCCTCCCACAGCTCTGCCTTCCCTGGCTCCGCCACTTGAGTCTTCCACCTTTCTCCACAAGTTTGGTCTGCTGAGAGTTTTATTGGCGCTCCCCTACCCACCCTGAGAGATCTGTACATATCTACAGTGACGAAAAGGGCTGGTAAAATCACTCTTGACCCCATTCACCCAGCACACTTCCTTTTCAAATGGTTGCCCTCTCGCCGATGCTACAGAGCACTGAACACAGAACAGCCAGGCAGAGGAACAGTTTTTCCTCTAGGCCATCCACCTCATGAACAGTATAACTGTCCCCAAATACCTTCTTTTTGTCAATACAACCATGTGCAATATACAATCCATCCATTTCTACTTATATCCATATTTAATTTATATTATTTAACATATCCTACCGCTTCTTCAATACATTACATCACCTGCACTTAACTGTACATCTGTATATAAAACATTTGAACAAAATTATTGCTCAAATGTATATTTCTCTTTTTTTATCTGTTATCTTATTTTGTTATTTTTATGTCACTCTGTCACTCTCTCTCTCTCTCTCTCTCTCTCTCTCTCTCTCTCTCTCTCTCTCTCTCTATATATATATATATATATATATATATATGTTTACATGTATATGTTTGCATGTTTGTATAAATGGTTGCATTCTCTTTGCACTGGAAGCTTCTGTCACCATGACAAATTGCTTGTGTGTGTGTAAGTATACTTGGTAATAAAGCACTCTGATTCTGATTATGAATTACTGCTCATAAAGTATTTATTAGCCTGTGTGTGTAAGCATACTTGGCAATAAAGCCCTCTGATTCTGATTCTGAATTACTGCTCATAAAGTATTTATCAGTCTATGACAATGTTTACTTTATAATGTTTGCATTTTTTACAATGTAGATGATTTTAAGATTGCATGTTTTGTTTCCCTTATGTGTTCGTGTAAGCTGGGAGCACAGTTGCTTCAAAATAAGAGTCCTTAGTGTATTGTGTGCTTCTTATGTACCCGTGTTATGCACCAAATCTTTTTTTTTTTTCTTTTAGGTTATATTGGGATTTTGAATGCACAATAAACTGCATCTGGGATTGTATTAATTGTTGACTCTTTGCTTCTATGTTTGTCCCATCACAGTAAGGAACGACGTAGACTATATTTATTAATTTATTAAATTCAACTAATTCATTTTTAAACACTATCAGCTGATTAATCAGTTATCAGCTTTTTGCCTCCAGCTTAGTTAACATATTTTCACCTTGTCTTCGGGACCACAAGTTTCTCACTTGCAGTAATGTTACTCTTCAGCTGTCACTGAAATGCAAAAATCATACTAATGAAGATAATTCATGTTTTAAATGTAATCTACAAAAATTATATTTTTTAGAAATGTATGTAATCCTAATAATGCACTTAAAAGTAATTCAGTAACTCTACTTACAAGAATTTAAAATGTACTGTTACACTACTTTCTGACCAAAAAGTAATTAGAACACATTAATGAATTACTTTGTAATCAGATTACACCCAACACAGGTTAGGTCGGATATTAAGATTTTTGATACATAACTTAAAGGAATAGTTCACCCAAAAATTATAATTCTCTCGTTATTCACTTACCATGATGCCATCCCAGATGTGTATGACTATCTTTCTTCAGCAAAACACAAATGAAGATTTTTAGAAGAAGATAGAGCTGTTAGGTCCTTATAATGCAAGTAAACGTGTGTACCAGCACTTCGACGATCCAAAAGTCCCATTTAGGCAGCATTAAAGTTATCCATGTGACTCCAGTGAATCAATGAATGTCTTCTGAAGTGAATCAATGTTTATGCAAGAAACAAGTCGATAATTAAAATGTTGTTAACTTTAAATTGGCGCTTCACTTGCATTATAAGGACCTGACAGAGCTCTATCTTCTAAAAATCTTCTTTTGTGTTCTGCTATAGAAAGACAGTCATACACATCTGGGATAGCATCAGGGTAAGTGATTGATGAGTGAATTTTCATTTCTGGGTGAACTATTCCTTTAAGTTAGTAATAACTTAAATTCAATAACTTTATACTTTTAAGTCTGTTCTTCACACAAAGCTATAATTGGGCTTTACAAGACTGTAATATGGTGGAAAATCATTTGGGCCTCTTTAGTGATACATTTATGATACTTCTATGGTGTTTTTGTGTCCTTTTTGAGCTTGAAAGCATTGAAAGTCCATATTCATTGCTAAGGGTGTGTTCACACTTGGCAGGTTTAATTAGATTAAAACGAACTCTAGTGCGATTGCTCTGTTAGTGCGGTTCATTTGAACAAGTGTGAACGCTGCCATCCGAACCTTGGTGTGCACCAAACAAGCGGACCAAGACCCCCTGAATAGTGGGACTTCGCTTCCAAACGAACTCTGGTGCGGTTCAATTGATTTATGAATGCAACATGGGCCAAAGACGTCTAAGCGGATCAAAAACAGGTAGTAATTTACCTAATACTGACCTCAAGCATACATGGTTCATCTCATCATAGGTGCTATGTTGCCCATTACAGTTCGGTACAGGCGTCAGAACCGCCTTCCGCCGTCCTTGCAGCATATCTTCGTTTGTGTGTACAACGGAGGAATTCCTGGTGCTGTTGTGACTCCTTTATACATTTTATTGGCTCTTAGTTTGCTCTCAGCTGGTAAAAATACCACCATATATACATATATAAATATAATGAGTGCATTTCGCCCAGCAGCCAGCATTGTTTTGAATGATCGGCAAGTTCTGTCAAAAAATATACGTCATAAAAGCTGTCCAATCAGGTTGTGACCTTCTCCTTATGACTTTTGTTTTGTATCTTTAGGTTCGGTGTTAAAAATGCCTGTGTGAACATTAAGCGAACCAGGACTACATGTATACATTTCTTTACTGGTCCAGACCAAGAGAACCAAGAGTACCTAACTACAAGTGTAAACACACCTTAAGTATGTGTTAAAAAGGACCAAGACAATTCTTGAAGACTTCACATTTTGTGTTCCACAGAAGACAGACAGTCATAAAGGTTTGGAGCAACAAGATGTGTGAGTAAATGATGACAGAATTCAATTTTTGGGGAGTGAACTATTCCTTTAAATTCATTTTAGCATCTCCATCTGCTTGGCCCTGATGTTAATTTCAAAACAAGGAGATATTTTAAATCCATTTCATCACTGAAGTTTGCAACATTCAGTCTCCCCAGCTGACAACCGCTTGTTTCTTTCATCCATGCGATGCCATGCTCTTCTGAGTCAGCATGAAGCTCTGTTTCTCCCACATGTCATTGTGCGATTCATCAGCGCGTCTGATGTTCTGCAGCTATGCACATTTTCTTGTCAGAACTGAAGGAGAACACAAACGTGTGAGGATGAGAAAGAGACTTCCGTGTGAATATTTGTTGCTGCTGTCAGGCCTGCTGTATTGAGGATCACAGAGCCTGACAGAGTGCTCGTCATGTCTGCAGAATTGCATGGGTGCTGCAGCCTTCAGCTAGGCTGTCTGGGACTGACAGAACAGGGAGACAGAGATCGGACTCTGGTGTGACAGAAAAGACTGCTATTGGAAGAATCGTTCAGGCCAAACTGAAAACCGTGTCATCATTTACACAGTCTAATAAAGTTCCAAACCTGTATGACTTTCTTTCTTCAAGTGGAATCCAAAAACAGATGTCTAGAATGTTCACGTTTCCGTAAAATGACAGTAAATGGGTTCAGATGCCGCAGAGGTCCAAAAATGACATGCAAAGAACTATAAATGGTAAAAGTAGTCTGTACAACGTATGTGCTACATTGCAAGTCTTCTGAAGCAATAGTAAGCTTTGCGTGGGTAAATGCAAGTTGTTATTCACACACACTGCTCTCATTTGTACAAAGGGCTGATATATCAATAATCAGACACACTGTGTCTAAATGCACACGCACTTTCTCACACTCCTCCACACTCTGAGGTCTCTGAGAGACATTGATTAGAAGGGGATTGTGGATTTGGGAAGAAATGTGGGCTGAAGACACATGGGACCAGTAGCGGTTTTAACCACCATGCAAACCACGCAATTGAGTGGAGTAGAAGAGCTCTGCAAAAACTGCTTGGGGGGTGACATGATGTTCTTAGAGCGGTTCACGTTAGCGGTCCGCTGGGTTCGGGTCAGTTTTCAAGTAGGGCTTTGGGTTCGGGTTTGTAGTTTATGAAAAAATATATAGGACTTCCGAACTTGTTCGCCCATGAGTTTTTGTGTGCGTCTGCTCTGTTTTTCCATTGTTTTCCTATGTTAACACATGCTGGATGAACGCACTTTACTGTTGCATCACATCTCGCTGTTTCTTCAGAGCCTCATGCAGGAACGGCACATTTTTAGACACTGTGTCACACGTCGAGACACCTGCTTTCTCTTTCAGCTATTGTGCTGCATCTAGATTGTTTTAAGCACAGGTGTCAAAGATTTAACAATCTAAACAAGTTCAGGTTGCAAAGAGGTGAATGTTCCAATGTTTAACATTATTCCAGATTGTTTTAGCACTTGATAAATGGCAATGTGTTTTTTCCTTCTGCTCTAGTGTGCTAAAGGGCTGTTTACTGTTACTGTTATGAATGCTGCCTATGATGCTTTCATAAAATACAGCCTTTTGCAACATGGTGAACAATACACTGCAGCATCAGAATACGAGCTCCAGGTGAAAGTAAAGTAAATAAGACAGAAATATATTTCTATTGTATACAATAAATCTTCAAAGTAATAGTAATAATACTGTATCAAATTATAATGACATACTGGACAACTATAAATAATTGTTGGGTTATAATATTCATAAATATCAACTGAATTCAAAATGTTAGTGAGTGAAGTAGGTTTTGCACACTCGGCTCATTATAAAGAAAAAAAAATGTTTTGTAAAAATATATGTAGGTAAATTTTGCTTTTTTTATCACTGTATTGTCGAAAAAATATTATCTTGAACTATAATTTTATTTCATTAAACATTTAGAATGTACTTGGCTACAAAGGCTGAAAGGATGAATTTCAAATTATGATTTAAAATCAGTTATATGTCATTTTTTAAGCAGAATTTTCTAAATGGGGCCTCGGGTTGGTCGGTTGTTGGGGCTTCAGAAACGGTAAACCCGCTCCTGCATGGGACACGGGACGAGGGTGGAGGAAAAGTGAAAGTGTGTCTATCAGTCCCTAACAACAAAGTACTGTGGCAAAACCATCATCAATGATATGAGATGGTAAAACCATTGTACTATGATATACAGTGGCCTCAAAAAGTATTTGGACACTTAAAGCTATAGTTCAACCAAAAATTTTAACTCTCTCAACCTCACACCATCACACAAATTAAGATTTATAGAAGAATATTTCAGCTCTGTCCATAAAATGCAAGTGAATGGTGACCAGGACATAAAAACAGCATAAAAGTAATCCATAAGACTCCAGAGGATAAATCCATGTCTCTAAAGCAATATTATTAATGTGGGTGAGAAACAGATCAATTTTAAGTACTTTTTTACCATAAATCTCCAATTACACTTTCACATTCTTCATGCATATTGCCACCTACTGGTTGAGGTTGGTAAAAGTGGAGTTTTTTAGTAAAAACCAAACTTAAATATTGATCCGTTTTTCACCCACACCTATAATATTTATTCTGAAGATGTGAATTTAAACACTGGAGTCTTCAAAGTTCTAGTCACCATTCACTTGCTTTGTGTGAACCAGCAGAGCTGAGATATTCTTTCAAAAAGACTTTATGCGAGTTCAGCAGAAGAAAGAAAGTCATACGCATCTGGGATGGCATGAGGGTGAGTAAATGATGAGAGAATTTTCATTTTTTGGGTGAACTATCCCTTTAAGCCACTATTAAAAAGGAATGTCACTGCTTTAGATAACAATATATCAAAGTGAGTGTCTATTGACAGACAGAATATGGTTCTGAATGAGTAACATTCATTTACTGTGATATTTACATGTACTCTCAAGGTACATCAAACAATATCATGGTTTTATCATGGTCCAAACACAAATTCGGTATTTGTCTGAATTTGTGCAATTTCTGGCATTAAAATCTCTTTCAGACACTCTTGTTCTCAGTGGGAATTTCCTCCTTGAAGTTGTGAATTTGAATGAAACTACTAGGGTAAAGATGTCAGAATGGTGTTGTACGAAGCACCTGGCACCTTCACAGACGGGATTGTGCTGTGGGCACATCTGAGAGTATAATCACACCAGTTGCTCAAACACAAGGTAACTTAAAGGAAAAGTTCACCCCCAAAAAATAAATAAAAACTTCTATGGTGCTTTGTTGCACTTAACACCTCCTGGTAACTCTATACTTCCATTGTTAGGAAAAGAGAGGCATGAACATTCTGTAAAACTAAATAAAACGGTAATACCAGCTTGGAAAGACATGAGGGTGAGTAAACAATGACATTAATATTTACTGGTCTTTTCAGACTCCTGAAATGTGACATTAACAGAGTAACTAGTTGTAGAGCTGGTTTGTGTGTAGAAATGTCCTCTGCACAACCTTACAAACACTCATATCAGCTCCTTACACCCTCCTTAAATACACCCAAAAATCACGTCTCTCTCATTGGGACATAGGAGTTTATCTTGTTGAAGTTCAAATTAATTTAAGTCTTTTGGAAGCTTGTTTATCGTTTATCATTTCTGTTTTTCTTGTTATATTACCCTCAGGTCATCTGTGGATTGTTTTAGACGTTTTTGTTGACCCTTGTTCTTCATAACCTCCGCAATTCACTCTGGCATGCTGGATATCAGCTTCTGGGCCAAATCCTGACTGATGGTGATCCATTCTTGCCTTATTAGTGCTCAGAGTTGATCACAATTTGCGGCCTTCTGTTTGTCCACTCACCTTTTGAGGACTGACCACAGGTTCTCTATGGGATTAAGATCCGGGGAGTTGCCTTGCCACGGATCCAAAATTTCAATATAATGATCTCCGAGCCACTTCATTATTACTCTTGCCTTGCGACATGGTGCTCCATCATGCTGGAAAATGCACGGGTCATCACCAAATTGCTCCTGGATCGTTGGGAGAAGTTGCTCTTGCAGGACGTTTTGATACCATTCTTTATTCATGGCAGTGTTTTTGGGCAGAATTGTGAGAGAGCCCACTCCCTTGGATGAAAAGCATCCCTACTCATGGATGGTCTCAGGATGCTTCACTGTTAGCACGACACCGGACTCATGGTAGCGTTCACCTTTTCTTCTCCAGACTATTGATTTCTAGATGTCCCAAACAGTCGGAAGGGGGCTTCATCAGAGAAAATAACTTTGTACCTGTCTTCTGCTGTCCAATCCTTGTACTTCCTACAGAATTTCAGTCTGTCCTTGATGTTTTTCTTGGAGAGAAGTGGCTTCTTTGCTGCCCTTCTTATAATTTATAATTTTCTGTGGAGAATTTTTCACATTTTTCCTCTCTCTGACACTTTATTACACCTTTGAACTTTATGTATGGCATTTTGGACCATTTTCTGTCATGTGCAGTGAAAGTGTAGATTAGGCTTTTAGTTTAGATTTTTGATGAAAACAGGTCCCTATTCATTGCTAAGTGTGTGTCCCTATTCATTGCTAAGGAACTGCTAGTTGTGGAGTCTCTGAATAGTTGTCACAATACTATCTATTTTCTGTTTTGTCCACTGCCTTTTCAGTTTCTGTTTATCCTGTATGATGGTTAAATTAAACCATAGCAGAGTGCTCAGAGTTGTCCCAAAGGAAAGAAAAATCACAAATGAGAAAATCTTGAAAAAAGACTTAAATTTTGGTCTGTTTTTTACAAAAGCTATTATATGTCTTCGTAAGACTTGGAATATAGCACCCAAGTCATATCAAGACTACTTTTATGGTGCATTTTTCGTATTTTGGGGTTTGACAGTCACAGTCCCCATTCATTTTTATTGCACTGAAAAGAACAGTCATACTACAAATCTCTCTCCTTGTGTGTTTCCACTTGACCAGCCAAACAGGTTTGGAATGACATGAGGGTGACTAAATGATGAACAATGTCAGTTTTTGGGTGAACAATACCATTAAAAGCCCCTAAACGCTTTTGTGCATCTGATGTGACAGAATGTTGCTGTTGAGCTTCTGTCATTTCTCACTTCCTGCATCTTCCTCATCTTCACACTTCCCCTCCCTCTTCTGAGCGAAGTAAGCTCTGACAGATCTTTTCATTTATCTCTGCGACACTAGCCCAGAACGCAACGTGAGAGGTCACCAAATTTGTGGTTATTCCTAAAACCCGTCCTCTGATGACTTAGAGGAGACGTCTCATTTCCACTTTGTTTTTCATACTTTCTGCTGCTAGATGACCCAGAAAACTGCTGGAGCCGGTCTGAGATCAGACAGGCCCAGTGGGGTCTTCACACGTGTGCATGAAGACTAACTCAAGGTCCCCGATACACACAGAGACTTCTGAGACCTAATGAGACCTTTCAAGGAATGTTTTGGGTTTTATAAACGTTAATGGAGATGTTAATGATTAATAACTAATCTATAAATCGCCATTAATAATTTAATCGTTTAATCTTATCGATCATCAATTGATTTATTTCAGGACAAATGCGTTCAGTAACCATGCCAGCAGACTTTGATGAGGCTGTCTATACAGTCATCAGCTGCTAGAGGGCGCTTGCGCATGTCAAGTCTTGTCTGCTTCAGAGAAGAAAAACAACATAGATGAAGATGACATCAATATTATCAGTGTTGGAGCATTTCTCTATAAATGAACATTATGTTTTCTGCATTCACCGTGATATTGTGTTAAAGTACAACATGAAAACAAGCACAGTTGATCTGCTGGTCTCCTTGTTTCATCCAAACCTTCAATCGTGTTAGTGATCACCGGGAAATCATGCCACATCTGAATATCCATGCATCTCTAATATATATTATACCAAAAACAGTATGCCAATGAGTAGTATGTCCGAATCCACAGTACTCATGAAGCAGTAAGCGTACCCTGGATAACTATTTCTGTTTAGATTCTGAAGTGAGGATCAACTGGAAACTTTACGATCCCATAATCCCTCAGAAGCTGAGGCGACGTCATGATCAAAACGCTGGATTTAAATGAATGGCGGTGAATTGTGATTCGGACTGCTCTTCTCAACTCTAAGTGCTACATATAACAAGATAATTGTTCACTGTGCTTAAATTGCGCTTCTTTAACAAAACCTGAGCGGAGAGTTTTCACGGTTGTTGTTCTTACATCATATATTCGGGTCACGAGACAATGCCCAAGTCCCTGGATGAAGTATGTCCGAAATCTATTCATACTACTGGCATGCATAAAAGAACGTACTGTTCTGCCGGCAGATAAGTGCCTCCTTCATCAAATACAGTATGTACTGGGACAGTATGCAGTTTCAGACACACCAATCATTCACACCAGCAACAAGACACACGGTATGTTATGTAGGCTACTGTGTTTACTGAGCGAAATATCCCACGATCCACAACATGATGTTTTAATGAACTCAAATATGTAAACGAGTTATAGATCTTTTTATTACTAACAGTAATTCATTAACAGCAAAACTAAACATAGCCTAAATGTATTAAAATACACTGAACAAAGTATAATTAAAATTATATTTAACAGTAGGCTACATGCGCATATTATTTCGAGTCCTCCATGTGTGTTTTGTGGGATATTAACGTTAACGAGCAATACGTAACATTGACATCAAGCGTTTCAAATGGATACTGCAGCCAAATTAAAAATATTGGAGAGAGATGTCTCCCCTGCCCCCTCCACCCCAGACTCGAAGCTCACGTGGGTTGCCAGGTTGAGACACGCAACAGGAATGAGTAAACTGACAATGGCAAGTGAAGTGCCTTACTCTGTAAGTTGATCAGGTAATGTATAGGGTTATTGTTTGCAAGTTATAAACCAGCTCATGTGGATTTTTTTTATAACTCTGTCAATGTTAGCTAGATGTATTGCTGGCTTCCATGGCTGCAGCGCGCTGTGTTTGCCCGCTAACTTGTTCAAATCTGGCAACCCGCGGTGTGGAAATACTAACGGGAAAAGGGCAGTGGGCGGGATCACACAGGCCAAAACACAAACAGAAATTCCGGTCCGGATCAGACATTTAAAAGTAGAATATACCGACTGTAGCATTGTTTTCGGAGAAGACAGTATTTCAACTTGGCATGTTTCCTAAATCTCTGATAACATATTATGATCATGTTATGCTTTAATACAGTATATATTACATATTGCACCTTTAATTTGCAGGACAATCAATTATGAAACTGACAACCCTAAACATTAAGCTCTGCGCACAGAATCAGTGACATTGTATCGATTACTACAAAAAGTAATTTTCAGTGGTCCCTCACTTTGTAAAAACAAACAAATATGACATTTATAGTAATGCATTTACAATGGAAGTCTATGGGGCAACATTGCACCAGAATAAATGTTAGATTTTTTGTTAAAACACTTGAAATATTCTGTAAAATGTATTATCTAACCCTTTCTTTTCTTTGGCATTGATGTTGCATCACAGTCCTTTCCGGTCAAACTGACCCGACGCATTAAATTCCACCTTAATCGCTGCTTAAATACAGGACAAGTGGCGGGATGTCTTAATTTCAGCCTAAAACTGGGATGTCCTGGCTAATACGGGACAGTTGGAAACCCCAATGAGAGTTGAAAGACCTTTGCACAGACAGTCAAATCAATCAGATATATTTGTATAGTGCTTTTAAGACAAGAATGGCAAGCAACTCTACCACACCAGTCTCATTCACTAGTTACTTATAAGTTGGTTATACAAAAGAGTGTGTTAAGAACTTTATTCACAGTTCTGTGCACTTGCCCCATGTGTAGGGTGACCACCTGTCCTGCATTTTGCAGGACAGTCCCGAAATTGGAAGCTTTGTCCCGCGTCCCGCAAGTCATAAGCAGTGTCCCGCATTTCAATTTTGTCTGAGTGACGTTCACAGCGCCGGTCAGCGCAGTCATTAACATTTAACATGACTGCAAAAATACATCTAATATAAAATCAATATTTTTTCACCTAGTACAATAATAGTAAGTTATCTCTCCCTCGTGTCCCATATTGTCCCGCAAAATCAGGTTTGCTGACCTGCAACAGAGCACTAGCCAGGTGGTCACCCTACCCATGTGGCCCATGGGTGTTAGCCAATCAGAACCTTATGGGCGCCTCTGTCAATTACATAGTTAAATCTTATTTTCCGAACAATAAAAAACAGAGGGAATGTTTGTTGTATTTAACTTGGAATATTTAGTACTGTAATAGTAGAAGTAGGCCTATCTAAGCTCACCATAAAACAGTGAATTCATAACAGAACACACACACAGTATAACTGTAAGAAGTTATTTATTTCTCTGGCAGTGCTGTCTGTGTGAGATCTGAACTCTGTTAGTTTCCCTGACAAATTGTAATCTAAACTGTTGTGTCAATTATGCATTAATAAATTCAGCTTGACTGGCAGGTGCGGTAGATATTTTATGCCTTGATAGTGAGAGTCCTGGTGGGACGAGCACACACACACACACACACACACACACACACACACACACACACACACACACACACACACACACACACACACACACACGCACGCACACATGCACACATGCACACACACCCATAGAATGAAGCTACCATTGATGCTGTCCAACAGCTGAAAACACAAGAGCTGCAGTGAGTTTTGAACACAAGGGCTCTACTGTCACACACACATAAAATCACAGGTCGCATATAAGCATCAATGACTATTCTTAAAACTAATGAAAAGTGTCCTTTAAATGACCTCCCCTGCACGCACACACACACACACATCTTTCTCACTCCTGTGGCATCTGATAATAAGTGTAATTTTTTCTTGTGGCATTTTGCTCGTTTGCATTCAGATCGTCTAGTTGCACCTCTGCACTGCTACTGAGCCTGAATAAATTGGTGCCATCTCAAAACTGGAAACCAATGTGTGTGCATGAGTGAGTATGTGTAACAGAGAGAGAAAGATAGAGCTACTGATTGCTATAGATGAATGGACCCTCGTCCAAGGTAAATCTAAAAAAACATGTCAACAATATATACGGAGAGGGTGGCCAGGTCTGTATGATAAAGACAGCCCAATGACTAATCAACAATAAGCCAAAACCACCCCAATGACCAAAGAGTACCAGCCTAACACCAGCCCAATGACCACTCAGCACTATTCCAAAACCAACCCAAAGTCCAATCAGCACCAGCCTAAAACCATTCCAATGACCAATCAGCACAATTCCAAAACCAGCCCAAAGTCCAATCAGCACCAGTTCAAAACCATTCCAATGACCAATCAGCACTATCCCAAAACCAGCCCAAAGTCCAATCAGCACCAGCCTAAACCCATTCCCATGACCACTCAGCACTATCTCAAAACCAGCCCAAAGTCCAGTCAGCACCAGCCCAAAACCATTCCAATGACCAATCAGCACAAGCCCAAAACCATTCCAACGGCCAATCAGCACCAGCCCAAAACCAGCCCAAAGTCCAATCAGCACAATCCCAAAACCAGCCCAAAGTCCAATCAGCGCCAGCCTAATACCATTCCAAGGACCAATCAGCACTATCCCAAAACCAGCCCAAAGTCCAATCAGTACCAGCCCAAAACCATTCCAATGACCAATCAGGACTTTGGGCTAGTTTTGGGATAGTGCTATCAGTCTCAGACCAAAACGATTCCAATGACCAATCAGTAACATCCCAAAACCATAAATTCCAATAACCAATCAAAACCATTCAAATTACCAATCAGCACCAGCCCAAAATCAGCCCAAATGACCAATGAAATGGATCAATTCCAAAACTCAAAATGTGCCAAAATAGGACTTGTTACCTGATTTCTGCTAACACAATATTTTACCTTTAAATTTCACTTGGCCTGTCTGTTAACATACACGTTTTTAATATATCTTACCTGATTTGGCTGTTGGTTGGTCAAAATTTTTACATAAAATCTAATTTCTATAATAGGTAAAATCCTTAAAGACAATCAACCCAAGGGGGCCTGGGTAGCTCAGTGAGTATTGACACTGACTACCATCCCTGGAGTGGCGAATTCAAATCCAGGTTGTGCTGAGTGACTCCAGCCAGGTCTCCTAAGCAACCAAAATTAATTTTTTTTTTTTTCATTTTAAGCCCAAAAAAGACAACACCAATCCTTACCCATCCCGCCTTCTTCACATGCCTTTAGATATTTAACCACATAACAATGACTTATGTATGCTTTCCCAATTAACAACAACTACAGTATACACAGACTATCATACACAAACATTCAGAAGGACTTCACACAGAGTTTGCATTTGTGTTAAAAATGTCTCAACCTTGAAGCTCTCTCTCAGTCAAAGAATCACGAAGCGCTCCTGTCAGACAAAAATGACACTCCAAAGCGTATGCAGTTTTCAAGTCAAGCAGATTTCAAGCATTCTGACACTGTCATCATCAAACAGTGTAAAATCTCTGCTCTCTTCACATACAGTACACCAGGGGTGGACTGGGAATAGAAATCGGCCCGGGATTTTATATAGAAACTGGTCCAAAAGTTGTTGTCCTTTTCTGCATATCGCTGCCCCATTCGGCATATCGCGGCACCGTTTTGTGGCCCGTTCTGCATAACACAGTGGCTCATTTCAGCTTATTGCGGCCCTCTGCTCTTTTCAGCTATTCTCCCAATGGCCAGTCCGCCCCTGATCGCCCGCAAAGTGCGTCGGTATGCCAGATTACCAATCCAGCCTTGCAGTACACACACAGTCATAATGCCTTTCAGACACACTCAGCATTCACACAAATGTCACATTTCACACCAAGAACCATAATCTGTAAAAAAATATATAATCGTCAAGAAAAGATGAGTGTTGAGATGAAAGCATCTGCTGTGACAGATGTGAGAATGGCTCATCAGCTCCAGGGATTCAGATTTATTCTTTCATACTGTTATTTTGTTCAAAAATATCACTGTGTTCCTACAAAACTTGACACATACTAGGCTTTCACACTGATCTGAGAGCAGTTGTTTGCTGTGGGTTATGCAGGCTTCAGAAGTGTTGTTCCCCAGTCAGTCATCGTCAGATGTTACACTGAGGCCACACTCAGAGGGTCGGCTCCATCAGACACACTGACTCATAATAGCTCTGTCCAAAACGTAGTGAGCTGCCTAACAGAACAACATTTTAAAGGCATCACAGGCATGCCTGCAATGCCGAAGGTGCTTCAAAAGGTAGGCAGTAACATTATGTTGCATTCTTATATACCTTGTTTTGGGCAAATTTATGGCAGCACTGCAGAGAAGGCAATTGACAAAATGCACTTCAAATTATAGAAAAAATTAAATGGTAGAGATAAACATAAACAGCACATTGATAAGAAGTTGTTACTGTAAATTCACTTTATGAAATGAATTAGAATAACAGAAATATGGAATATGCTCATTTTATATGCTTAGAAAATGTCATTCTAGTCAGGATTTGGATGTACGCACCATTAAATTACATGTAATGGAAGTATGTCATCTACTGACAGTGATTGTATCGACGCTTCACTTCTACTGGTCGATTTTGAAAATTGTATTTAAACATAGTGAATGGAGTGAGGTTGAAAGTGCTCATGAAGTCTCTATCACTTAACACAACGTCTGATTGTCATGATTTTTATATGCATGTTTATATGTAGTTTAATTCATTTTTAGAACCGTTTGCAGCCTCTTTATCCTCTTCCTGCTCACTGTGCAAAAAATAACAAAGGCAAAAAAAAGTGTCTCCAATTAAGCCTGAATCAAGTCAAGCACATTATCCCATGAGGATTTACTTTGTCCCACAGCGGCCCACAGGTCTGAGGACAATTTTTCCTTACACTTTGAAAGTTGTTACAAAGGCTGTGTCTGAAACCTCATGCAGCTGCCTCACTCCGTTAGCTTTCAAGTGAGCTTCAGAGATAGCCAAGCATATATTTAGTGACTACAATTCTTAGTTCTAGGTAGAAATGAAATTATAAGAAAAATAGCAAATGTTTATAAATTTAAATTGTTCAACTGGTCCATTATTTTTAATCTTTTCACCAAATTGTGAATGGCACACAAAAGATTGTGAGACATCTTTGGCTAGAGGTCTGCTACTTCTGAAGCATAACTTCAGGCTCAGGTTGGGTACGGGTTCGTAAAACAAATACACTGGCGGCCAAAAGTTTGGAATAATGTACAGATTTTGCTCTTACGGAAAGAAATTGGGACTTTTATTCACCAAAGTGGCTTTCAACTGATCACAATGTATAATCAGGACATTAATAATGTGAAAAATTACTATTACCATTTGAAAAACAAATGTTAATCTACTTCAAAGTGTTCTCATCAAACAATCCTCCACGTACAGCAATGACAGCTTTGCAGATCTTTATTATTCTAGCTGTCAGTTTGTCCAGATACTCAGGTGACATTTCACCCCACACTTCCTGTAGCACTTGCCATAGATGTGTCTGTCTTGATGGGCTCTTCTCACACACCTTACAGTGTAGCTGATCCCACAAATGCTCAATGGGGTTAAGCTCCATAACACTCTTTTCCAATTATCTGTTGTCCAATGTCTGTGTTCCTTTGTCTATTCTAACCTTTTATTTTTGTTTTTCTGTTTCAAAAGTGTCTTTTTCTTTGCAATTCGTCCCATAAGTCCTGCACCCCCGAGTCTTCTCTTTACTGTTGTACATGAAACTGGTGTTTAGCGGGTAGAATTCAATGAAGCCGTCAGCTGAGGACATGTGAGACGTCTATTTCTCAAACTAGAGACTCTGATGTACTTATCCTCTTGTTTAGTTGCACATCTGGTCTTCCACATCTCTTTCTGTCCTTGTTAGAGCCAGTTGTCCTTTCTCTTTGAAGACTGTAGTGTACACCTTTGTATGAAATCTTCAGTTTTTTGGGGTATTTCAAGCATTGTATAGCCTTCATTCCTCAAAACATTCCTTCATTCCTTTGTGATCAGTTGAATGCCACATTGGTGAATTAAAGTACCAATTTCCCTCTTAAACAGCAAAATCTGTACATTATTTAAAACTTTTGGCCACCAGTGTATTTATTTGTGTTATTATTTTTATAAATATATATATGAATATCAAGTGGTGACCCACCATAGTAAAAAACATAGCCGGTATTTAATGTATCTTGGGTCAGATTTTCTTCTATCTTGTATAATTTTGTTCAACGTTTTCAAGTATAATACATGTATCAAGTGACATTATTTTTTGTTATTGGTGTTAAAATTAAAAAGATTCAGGAAGTTTTCTCTCCCCCCTTTTAAATGTTGATGAGCGTTTTTATTTATATGAGCCCATAATATTTATTATCCGGTTTATTTCCTAATTTCAAACATTTAAACAGAACATATATTACACGGGATGAAAACTTGGTTAATAATTTGTCCACACGTTTTGGAGATCCAGACTTTAAAGCCATTTATGTGCCTGCCCTTATATTTACAGAGCAATGACATAAGCACAGGTAAACCATGATGGCACCTCATTACCATGGTTAGGTAAATGTAGCTAGTCCTTCTAATAATAATAATAATAGCCTAATAATAATAAAAATATAAATTATAGTGGAACTATAATATGTTTTTGTCAATATATCACAGTTACTGTTACTACTGTAAAATCATGAAACTGTTTTGTAAGGGTGATGATTTGTAATAAATAAATTAATACAAATTGGCAGATAGCACAATGTTGCTCTTTTCCACCGTACTGATGTTTATAATGTTGGGGCTGGAATGGAGGTTTGACTTCCTCCATAGCTACTTAAACTGGAAAATTCTCTCTAGAATAAATAGTCTTTGCTCGAGTTTCTTAGTCTTTGCTCAAGTTTAAATGGGCACTGATGCCAGAGATGCTGTAGATAAGAACATAGCAGATCGTTGGCAAGAATTGTTCCGCAACAATAGAACCAAAAGACTTCATTGCACAGAGAAAAAAAAAATCAAAAAAAAAAAAATCACAATTTTAGATGAGAAGCCTTTTGTGCGTTTAAAGCCCTTAACATGTGGTTAACAATAAAATAGCCTCGGCAGTCCTAAATTTCTCTTGGGCAGCTGTCGAAACATTTTCAATAGGACAAGCAGGCAACCTGCGACCAATTCTTGGACAACTTAAAAAGAACCGTTTTTAAAAACACATCTCGAGCCTGCATTATGTTTCATTCACTGCTCTACGTCTAGCATTTTTTAAGCACAGGTGTCACAAAGATGACATTTTCTGAAAGAGTTTTGTCTGCAGAGAGGATAAACGGTAAGCCAATTCCTTTTATCTTTTTCTCTGGTGTGTTGTTGGGGTGCCGTGCTTTGTTAAAACTGTGCATGTTTACTGTTACTCTACTGTAACTTGTGTTACCAATGATAAATACATTTCAGCCTATTGCTACAAAATGTACTTTCTTGGAGAAGAAATTATAAAGAGAATGAGTGAGTTTTATTTCTGTTTCAATATTTAACAATAACAGTCATGTCGGGTTGGGAAATGATCACAGGCTGCAAAAAATGCATCTCAGGATCTTAGTAAATTGGATTCAGGAGTCCCTTGTTGCCTTCCTACCATGGTGTACTCCATGTGAAGGCAGCCTTTTTCAGCTTTCGGACACAGCCTAAGCCTATATTGACTACATCAACGCAGACACAATACATCCTGTGATAATATCTTCTCTTACTTCCCCTGTCTCTCCCTCTCTGATGCTGTCACTCTCTAATCCCTCTCTGACAGTTTATTAATTAAACATGCAAGACTCTCTAGAGCTTTGTGTGACATCCTTCAGTTTGGAGATGAAAGGATGTGCAGATTGGTGTCAGAGTGGGTTAAGACGCTTGATTCTTTGCACCTGTCTCTCTCTCTGCGCCTGTTGAGTGGAAGAGAGACAGCTAGCGAGTGACAGCACAAAACCTATTGCTCTTCATGCTAACCCTAATCTGTGCTCCCAATTAATGGGCGACAGAGCAGGACTGCCATTGTCCCATGATCCAGCACTGACAATAGAGATTTGCGATTAGGACCCTACATGGATCTGTTGACGAACCCTCATCCTAAAGATTGGTGGCCTTAATTAAGAACTGGCTTTGTCTTTTTCTCATGCTACGCATGAATGAGGGAGTAACGGACAACAGAGAGAGCCAGGGAACGAGAGAATGCAGATTTCAGTTCCAAAACATAACCCACTTTCCGCTTAAGCATTCAACAATGGGTTGTCTTGGGAATTAAAACAATAAAAGAGTGTGCGATGTGGGAGTGAACAGGATACGGGTTAATTCAGCTGGGAATGCTGAAGACGTATCCGGAACCACAAGGCTGTAGGTTAAGGTCCTTTCGGGGCCCACCCCATCTTCTTCAAAGCACCCAGGCGCTCTGGGAAGCTGTCGATACGGAACAAAAGCCGTGTTGTTTTCTTTGTTGACGCCCTCTGTGGTACAAAAATAGTGCCAGAAAGCATCTGAAGTGGGTGGAAGTTGTGCAGATAGAAGATCTGTCCTTTCCTTTTCAAATCTTTTCTTCTTCAATTCGTTTATGTCCCCTAACCTGTACCCTTCCAAACATAGAACTTACAATTGCATTAAACCTACATGCTGCTCAAATTCAATAATGCAGTGAAGTTGACAGAGTTCTTCCATCAGAGTTCCAAATGCTCCACAAACATCCCTCAAATATTTTCACCCCATCAGCAGTTAAGGTGTGACTGCAGTGTTATGTGAAATCAATCCAGCCTTCTCTTTAAATAAGACGATCCCTTTGGATTCTCCTCGGCTGCCAGCATCACTTACGGAAGGTTGGAGAGAGGATCGATGGGAAAAGGTCAATCATTTCTCTAAAACAGCCAAAAGAAAGTTCATAGAAAGACAGTCGCTAGATAGCTGGGCTGCTCTGAGTGACCATGTTTTGAGTTCATTAGTGGTGATTAATAAGGCCAGCATCACTATTACTATTGCTCAGACATGGGGTTTATGGTTAGAATTGGGAGTAGGGTTAGGCATTGGAACAGATATCTAACCCAAAGTATAAAACATCAATGTGTCACTAATGTAACTCATTGAGTTGAATTGTGTGGTATTCAGGGATTAAAAACGGTTCAAGGAACGAAAACCGAATACGAACAGAATTTTTAGCAGAACGTAACCGAAAACTGGAGTGAAAACATTATTTTTAAATTCTGTTAGCCAGTTATATCTGGTTAATATGGTTAAGGTTATTTTTGCATGAAAACAAAGGGTTTATCACAGTACATTTTTGGAACCACACCACTTCATGTTACCCGAAAAAATTAAATAATGTGATTTGATCCTGAAGAAAACACATTTCTTTGCCTAATTGCTAGTAGTGGATGTAGGATTCTGTGAATGAAGACCTTTTTAACCATCATGTATACTTACTACATGTACTGTATATGCACGGTTAATGCAGGTACAAGGAAAATCGGGAAAATTTATCGGCATATGGTGATAAACGTTTTAAGCAAAAAATTATCATCATGGTTAGGTTTTTGCCCATTACCCAGATTTTACATTGAATGTAAACATATTTACCAGCATTTTTAACAGCTAATCCGATGTGCGAATGTGATGTGCACTTGACTGTTTACATTTTGACATCAAAAGCAGAGAATCATTTGATAATTTCAAGTCTCATGTAAACATGTTGTCTGATTTTTGGTAGTTATATATGTATCAGTATTGGTGTACATGTAAACATACTCACAGAGACATGGGGGTGGGCTCTTTTGTCCAGTAAGCAACCACCCAGAACACCCTAGCAACCACCCAAAACATCATAGCAACTGCATAGCAATATACAAAAAACCCTTAGAACACTTTAGCAACATCATAGCAATGCCTTGTCAATAGGGTTGCCACCCAACCTGTAAACTACGGGATCGTCCAGTATGTAAAATGATACGTATAGTATCGAATCAATAAGGGATGTGATTTGTCAGTGATTTGTCAGCTGGTCAGATGGCTTCACGGTGAAATCATTCCAGATCGCTAATTTAACATTGATATAACTTGGAAAAATTTGCATACGGTGGGTAAGGGACATTGTCCTAAAATGTGCTAATACTGTGCAGGGAGTGGTAAGGGACCGTCTGAAAAGTCCACAAATGATGGTAAAACTGTGGATTTTTTTCTATATAAATGTTCAATAAGATCAAACAATGAATCAACACAATCAATTAGTCATAAAGACAAGTACAGGTGAAGGAAAAAAACAAATAAAATAAATAAAATTATTTTAAAAATTATGTATAAACCAACCAAAAATGTATACATGAATAAGATAAAAACATATCAAACATACAAATAGTCGCAAAAATTAAAATACAAATATTTTTAACATATAAAAGATATATTTTTTTAATAAGTCATGTGTCAGGAAAGTTCTCATTTTAACATACAAGAAAGGATATACAATTTAAATTAATAACGCATATTAACAAGGTCGTGGGTTCAAACCCCGGTTGCCCCGGCCATTCTGTGTGGAGTTTGCATGTTCTCCCCGTGTCTGCGTGGGTTCTCTCCGGGTTCTCCGGCTTCCTCCCACCATCCAAAGACATGCAGGTTAGGTTAATTGGTGACTCCAAAAAAATTGCCCTAGGTGTGAATGTGAGTGTGAGTGTGTGTCTGTATATGTGTGGCCCTGCGATGGACTGGCGACCTGTCCAGGGTGTACCCTGCCTTTCGCCCAATGTTAGCTGGGATAGGCTCCAGCCCCCCGCGACCCTGTACGCAGGATAAGCGGTTGACGATGGATGGATGGATGGAACGCATATTAACACATTTATTGCAAAAAATGTGGAGGGTGTGTTTTGGGGCATTGATTCCCCACCCGAATTTAAGTGTCCCTTATTTTACAACTTCAAAAGTGGCAACCCTACTTGTCAACCACATTAAACATCTACACAACTGCATATAATGTACTTACAACTCTCAGAACACCTTAGCAACTGCTTAGCAATACCCTGGAAACCACCCAGATCCCCCTAGCATTGTAGCAACAAGTTTTCTTGATTTTCTTCAAAATGTGTAAAAATCTAGTCATCATAGTAATGATTGTAACAATCATGATTTTGTTCATGGAACTGTTTTACGTTTATAACAGCTACAAGTGTTTATCTAGCTCCTAAGTGTTGATTTGACTGATTGAGGTCATAAATCGCGTTATTGCCCTCATTTCAATCACAGCATCTCCAGTCATAACAACATCTGTGATTCACTTGACTGTATCATCAACAATAGCACCAGACGTGAAGAGGAGGGGGGGAGAGGTCACGGGTCATGAGGGGAGGGCTTCAGTCTATGATGTTCTCATTGGTTCTATACTTTCCCAAACAAGTACACATTGAGTTTATGATAAAACGTACAGACTGATTCTCTGAGCAGCTTGTTTTGATGTTAGAAACAACTTGGTCTGAACTCTTTGCATGTCCTCTCTCATGGTTTGTTTCTCTCTGAAGTTTTGATCAAAGACTGAACCTTGGTCCTACGGTCTCATCCCTGAGGGTGAAACAGGGAAACGGCTTTATTCTGTGGATGCATGCAGGTCATACGCAACAAGATTCCCAAACCTTTTGACCAATGAATTTCAATGACTTTTTTCAGTTTATTAAGATTACTGGATAAGCATTTTAAAAAACCCTTTCATAGAGATGAGCAATTTCTGTTCAATTAAATGGATTCGACTGGGGCAAGTTGTCACACAGGGAAGTTGCCGCAATGGCTATATCTCCATAACGATAAGATTTGGAGTCCAATTGTGCAAATGTGTGTTTTCTCTAGCAGAGGTTCTGTACCCTGATAGCACACCTACATCACCCAGATGTCTATTTGATGTGTGTGTGTGTGTGTGTGTGTGTGTTTACATCTGGAAGATGTATTTTTTACATTGTTTGCTCATCAGCAATACATCTATAAGACATTTCCTCTCGGATGTCAACAAGACATTCAGCAGATGTCTTTGAGCCATTTATGATTTAGAAAGATTGTAAAGCTGTAAGATGCTTTGTAAGATGTTTAGCAGATGTTAATTAGTTTGTGATGCTTTCCAGATGAAAAGATCTAAAACAGACATCTCAGAGATGACTGAACGCATGTTATTTGTAGGTATGTTGCTTTCTAACAACCTCTTAAAATAGAATAATTTTATATTTACATTTACATTACTGCATTTGGCAGACGCTTTTATCCAAAGTGACTTACAGTGCACTTATTACAGGGACAATCCCCCGGAACAACCTACTGTAGAGTTAAGTGCCTTACTCAAGGACACAATGGTGGTGGCTGTGGGGATCGAACCAGCAACCTTCTGATTACCAGTTATGTGCTTTAGCCCACTACGCCACCCCATTTTAGTGAATTCTACCCTCCAAAGTAAATTTTCACTATCATCATATTTTAAGTTATAGCACTTGAAGAATCTAGCAAGCATAATCAAACTCGACATCTGTTCAATAGGTGACGTGATCAGCTTATCCCCTTTGGGAATATAACACATAAACAGGTTTTAAAAGGGGGTGGGGGTAGAGAAACAGAAAGTGCTGGAGTTGTTGCAGGTGTAAAAGGACAGCAGCTGTTATCTCAGGTGTTACAGTATGCTGACACACCTGGCAAAGTCACCTTCCGCTCTGACTGCATACCAAGGGCTTTTTGAAGAGATATATTAGTAGTGGTTGGCATGAGGTGCTTTTGAGGTGCCCAATGTCAAACAGATAAACGTCTATTGTCTAAAATAATCTATATATACACCTATCTATACTGTTCAAAAATCGCATTTATGTACAATATTGTTTGTTCACATTCAAATAAAATGTAATCTAATTTATTAAAGGAGTAGTTCATCCAAACCTGATAACACAATTCTTAGAAAAATATTTGGACACTTTTGCAGTGCTTGCCAAACCAGCAAGAACTGACAGCATCTCTGAAGGACATGAAAAGGCGTGTGTGTGTGTGTGTGTGTGTGTGTGTGTGTGTTCTCCTGAGGAATGAGTTTTAGGGGGCACAGGGGGTAACAGTGTCTTCTGCAGTTCAGAAGTCTCGCACTCTCTCACATATTTTCCATGTTGCCAGGGCAGCAGCTGGGGCTTAGCCAATCTTCCAGCGAGAAGTGTGTGTGTCTGTGTGTGTGCGTGTGCGTGTGCGTGTGCGCGCGTGTGTGCGCATTCAAATGTGTCAACTCAGTTCTGTAACAACCACAACAAAAGTACAGTCAGAAGTATAGGGTTTAAAACAAGCAAGTGCAACCCCCCCCCCCCCTATATTTATACCATGATTTATGGAAACAATGCCCCCCCCTTGGAATTTACGCCCTTGGAACTGCAGCACTGTAAATGAATGTAATCCTGCCTTGAGGATTATGCAAAGGTGTGTGGCTCACTGTCTAAGAATAAGAGCTCGAGGCTTGACCTGAACTCGAATATTCCTGCAGATTTAAATTAGTTATTAATGAATAGATAGGAGGAGAAGGGGAGGTGGAGTGATGCTGGACTACTCAACGCCACGTAGAGGTAAGCAGCTGTACATGTATACGCTTACACTGGCAGTGTGATTGGTCGGATTAAATGAACTTGCTCCTCCCGAACCTAGTTTATGAAACTCCATTTCAGTAGTTTGCAAGTTAATGTAATCCTGCCATGAGGATAGTGTAAACGTGTGCAGCTCACTGTCCAGGGTGAAGGGCTCGACGCTCGAGGCTTGATCTGAGCTTGAATACCCCCAATAGATGCCAGCAAATTATACGCAAGCTGTTCTCTAAGAAGTCTAGTGTTTGAGGCGAGATGAAATATGCTATAGTAGGGCAGGGTCGCCTTGGACTGAGGTGTGAATTCTAGTTGCCCAGATAGACTTTAAGTTTCCCTCCATGTTGGTTGGATGGAAGGGCTCATGATGCAAACGGTGTGAGCCCCTTGGGAAGAGACTCACCGGCCGCTCGAGCAAGCAAGTCTAACCAGCATTTGAATGGGAAGGGCCCTCACTGCATTTGATGGGGGAGTCGTCCCAGCAAGTGTCGTCAAGTTACTCAGAGTGCATACAATTTCTGTCATGTTTTCCACACATCATTGGCATGTGCAGAGACTAATCGTATTGAACTGTGAAATTATTTTCTGTTGCATTAACTTCTCAGTTCTACTGATAATCGACTCCAGTATTTCACAGGATAAAGTTAATGTGAGCTCCACTGTTTTAGGTGCTATTGGTAGTTTTTTTTCTTTCTTGCTTTGTCACTGCATGTCGTGAACAGCCCTATAGAGTAAAGGGTTTGAGTATGAACATAAGTAATACTGACACTTGCTGTCCGATTCCCAACAAAAAGATTCTTATGAGCCGATTCTTTTGAATCTACAGTGTGCAGCTCACAGCGCAACCAGTATAGTCTGAACCCCTCACCAATGATTCTAATGAGTCATTTCTTTTGAATCTTCAGTGCAAAACAAACAACACAACCAGAGTAGTCAGATTCGCAACCGAATGGTTCTTATGAGTCGGTTCTTTCAGTCTTCAGTGCAAAACAAACAGCATGACCAGTTTAGTCAGATTCCTAACTAAATGATTCTTATGAGTCAGTTCTTTGAATCTACATGGTGCAACATACAAAGCAACCAGTGTAGTCCGATTCCCATACAAATTACTCTAATGAGTCAGTGTTTTTTTTTTTTTCAATCTTCAGTGCGAAACACAGCATGACCAGTGTACTGCAATTCACATACAAATGTATCTTATGAGTCGGTTCTTTTGAATACACAGTGTGAATCAAAGAGTATAGCGCAACCATTGTAGTCCGATTCCCAAACAAATTAGTTCTTTAGAATCTACCATGTGACCAGTATATACCAGGGTTTGCAGTTACTCACTGGTTGTTTATATCACACTTTTGTTGTAATCAGTTGAATTTTATTAAAAAAAGAATAATAATAAAAAAGAATACATAAAATATGTTAGCACATTTGTATTTGTTTAGAATTCTAATTTAATATATAGTTAAGATCAAATTATTGGACAAATTATATAATGTATGCCTCTATAAAGTCTGTGTAAACATCTTTTGCATGACATTTATTTTTGATAGGGCTGGTCGATTATGGCAAAAATCATAATCATGATTATTTTGGTCAATATCGAGATCACGATTATTTAACACAATTACTCATTGACTTTGGAAACACCATGCATTTATTGAACTTTACACTTTTACACATTAACAAATCCATTTCTAGACATCACTCTCTGTGTTTACATGAATACCTCACTAACACGAGCATTTTGACAGAAGTTTGAAATGTATTTGCCTGTTCCGGTGTGCACTAGCACAAGCATTTTTGTAACACACACTATGTTCAGTACACACACATACGCTGCATGTCAATTAATTATAAAATTATGCACTCTGGATTATTTTCAATGGCAGAATAAGAATATGAACTTTCTAGGCCTAGCCTATCACAAATATAGCCGGTTATTTTTTTTGTTATTTACGTTTTAATCAGTCTGCTTGTCCGGTCAGGCAAGTAAAATCACTTTCACTTGTCCCTTCAAAAATCCACTTGTCACGGACAAGCCTTAACGTCGAGCTATTCAACATTCTCTGATAAAATATTTTTAACCATATTGCCAATTTTGTCCATGATAAGATCCACACAGTGAACGTGACACATTATGATTCACTACGTCAAGAGCCATCACGTTATAGTCTAGCTGCAGCAAATGCGCACGGGTGACAAGCGTCCCTGCGCCAGAGTGTGCCTCAGCCGGGAGAAGATTCAATCTCTTCCCCGTTCATTACACGCAACTCTTAGACACTGCGCTGACCTCACTGAGAAATGTCAGTTTCAGAGTTTATTTTCATAACCTGCTTCCTTATTATTTGAACTTTAATGAAGATGACTTCCAAGATATTGCAAATCTATATATATTGTTTATTGCAAAACAGAATGCAGAACAATAATCGTTTCTCTCGATTATCTTGTTTTCATAATTGTTGGAAAGCAAAATCGTAATTGAAAATAAAATTGTATTTATTGCCCAGCACTAATTTCTGATTTGTCATAAATGGAAACAGACTGCTGAGGGCAGTAAATGCAATAAGAATTGCAATTCTTATTTCCAAATATTTCTTCCTTAAAGTCAGAATCATTGATGGAACTATTGATGGAATCTGAATCGTTAAGAGGAATCAGAATCGGAACTGAAATCGTTAAATTCATAACAATTCTCACCCATAATTCTCAACATCAGTTTGCAAAGTAAAAATAATACTGTAAATATTAAAGTCTCCCTTTACTAAACCTGTAGTGCTCTGGTGATGGAGTAGTGAGGTGGGACCGCATTGTTGGGTCGTTACTGGCACCTGAACACTGTGTGATGGGACCTGACGCCCGCTGGCGGAGCACCATCTGTACCGTAATGTCTTCTGGGAGCGTCAGGAGCAACAATGCATTGACAGCACCTGCAGGATGGAGCTGACAGCCCCCGACACTGTCCCATGATGCCTTACTGGTGAGTGTAGCACAGGATGCAGTGGTGTGAAATCTGTCCGCTCGGATACAGAGGACGGGAGGGTGAGGAGCTGCCTGCACAAGCAGTGTGCATTCTGCATGATTGTAAAAGAGCAACCTGAAGCAACATGTTATAACAAGAACAGACTACCTATGCAAGTGCACCAGCATTTTTGCTGAGTACTGATTTCTCCAATAAAAGGGATAGTTCACCCCAAAAATGAAAATTCAGACATTGTTACAGCCCTTGTGTTGTTCCAAAACTGCATGACTTTCTTTCCTACGAGGAACTCAAAAGGAGTTTTGAAGAATGTTCGAAAATGTTTTTCCTTTTGGTGTGCAATAATCTTTTAAAATGGCAACCACGGCCACAACAGACAGCTCGAGCTTTTGCATCTTAACACAGAGTATATAGTAAAAAGAGTGTTCATGATATGAAAGAATTGTGATAGCTCAACTTCAAACTCTCTGGAGATGGTAAGTGCACTGAGAGTGTTGCCGAGTACTTGCCTTCTGCTGCCCTCCTTTAAAATATCATCCACCTACTCGTGCTCTTTCTGCTGACTCTGGTGGGCTGATGGGGGTTGCAGGACACTGCTCGAACCAGTTTCATTCTTCTGCAGTCTTTTTGAACTTGCTCACATTTTTTCTCTCTGATGTCTCCAGATGCTTTATCAAGAGTACCAATCCGTGTCATGCAAAAGCAATGACAGATATTTGTATCTAAGCAGTATTTTGTCAGTTCTCTTGTATTATTGCTTTTGGCATTCATATAATATTTTTTGTGTCCTGTGATTATTCTTTTTATTTCTTTCAAGCAAAAATCATGGTCACAGTAAGGAACTTACAATTATAGGCGTCATTTATGGGTGGAATGTCCCAACCAATTTTTGCTTTTGCCAATTTTGTCCACACCGCTTTTTAAAATAGCTTTCATCATTAAAGAGTCTAATGAAGAATAAATGTCGCCAGTTCTTGAGCAAGAGTTTTCATTTTGTTCATGTAAGTTATAATAACTGCCGGATCCAGCGTTGGAGTTTGTGATATATACCGGCGGCCAAAAGTTTGGAAAAATTTACAGGTTTTGCTCTTATGGAAAGAAATTGGGACTTTTATTCACCAAAGTGGCATTCAACTGATCACAATGTATAATCAGGACATTAACAATGTGAAAAATTACTATTACCATTTGAAAAACAAATTTACAGCACCTCTTAAACTACTTCAAAGTGTCATTATCAAACAATCCTCCACGTGCAGCAATTACAGCTTTGCAGATCCTTGACATTCTAGCGGTCAGTTTGTCCAGATACTCAGATGACATTTCACCCCACACTTCCTGTAGCACTTGCCATAGATGTGTCTGTCTTGTCGGGCACTTCTCACACATCTTACAGTCTAGCTGATCCCACAAAAGCACAATGGGGTTAATATCCATAACACTATTTTCCAATTATCTGTTGTCCAATGTCTGCGTTTCTTTGTCTATTCTAACCTTTTGTTTTTGTTTTTCTGTTTCAAAAGTGTCTTTTTCTTTGCAATTCTTCCCATAAGTCCTGCACCCCTGAGTCTTCTCTTTACTGTTGTACATGAAACTGGTGTTGAGCGGGTAGAATTCAATGAAGCTGTCAGCTGAGGACATGTGAGGCATCTATTTCTCAAACTAGAGACTCTGATGTAATTATCCTCTTGTTTAGTTGTACATCTGACCTTCCACATCTCTTTCTGTCCTTGTTAGAGCCAGTGTCCTTTCTCTTTGAAGACTGTAGTGTACACCTTTGTATGAAATCTTCAGTTTTTTGGCTATTTCAAGCATTGTATAGCCTTCATTCCTCAAAACAATGATTGACTGATGAGTTTCTAGAGAAAGCTGTTTCTTTTTTGCCATATTTGACCTAATATTGACCTTAAGACATTTCTTAAGACAGTCTATTGCACACTGTGGCAACTCAAACACAAAGACAATGTTGAGCTTCATTTAATGAACCAAATAGCTTTCAGCTGTGTTTGATATAATGGAAAGTGATTTTCTAGAACCAAATGATCAATTTATCATGATTACTCAAGGATAACGTGTTGGAGTGATGGCTGCTGGAAATGGAGCCTGTCTAGATATGATCAAAAATTACATAGGTTAATTTGATTCTAATAGTGATGGTGATGTTTTTCACATCAGTAATGTCCTGACTATACTTTGTGATCAGTTGAATGCTCTTTGGTGAATTAAAGTACCAATTTCCTTCTGGAACAGCAAAATCTGTACATTATTACAAACTGATGGCCACCACTGTATGAATTTTATGTTATAATGACTTGTCGTTTCGGCTGTTATCAGTGTCGTTGAGTAACAGTGGGTGGCGATGTGCATCCAGACACACGCTCAACTCACTTCGCTGTTGTGTGGCTCTCAATCTTTTCTAGTTAAAATTGCAAAGCAAAATGCAAACCGATGCAAAACCAAAAAAGCAAACCCCACTTATGATCTACATCCACAAAACATACTGATGCAATCTTCGTTTATAAAAATAAAAAGCTATATAAGAGAATAGCAGATAAGAACCAAGAACTCTTTGTACGGAAAATATTACCATGGGGCCAATCAGTCATTCTGGCTCATGAATTTATCCAGTGACTAACAAAGTCAGATGCCAGTACTGACTATAGCCCCTTTCACACATACAGCCTTTTCCAGGAAAAGTACCGCATTTTTCAGGTTAGAGGTCATGTGTGCACACAACGTTTTTGAAAATACTGGTATATTTTTCTCTGGCAATTTCCATACTGATGTTATGTGTGAACAGCACATGTGGTACATTTACCAGTAAAGGCAACCCAATGATTTTTCTGTAATTTACCTGGTTGCATGTGTGAACAGGGCTTAGATGCATGTTGCATGCAAATTATCAAATTAATTATTTGAATAGTTGTTAGTGCACTTAATACCCGCCCACAAAATTTTAAAACAAAGTGATGCCTTTGTTTACAATGAAAGAGAACAGAGCCAGTCCATAAACTGTAAAACATGCACCGTTTCAAAAGCATACCCACAAGACATTACACATGTTAGAAAGTCGGCTGAACTACTTTGAATATATTTTAATGGTGTTTTTATGTCATTTTCAGAGCTTGACAAACATGGTCTCGATGAACTGGTGTTGGCCAGAAAAAAGCTACATGAACGATCTTCAAAAATGTTCCTATTGTGTTCCAGAGAAAACATCAAAGCATACAGACATGGGATGATATGAGGGTGAGTCATTAATGACATAATGTTAATTTTTGGGCTAAAGTATTCCTTTAAAGCATGGTAGTGCATTGTGTGCAAGCCTTATATATCCTTGAACGCATCTTCTGAAATGCCCACTCGCTCTTGTTTGGATTACTGCAGTGAGAAACCCTCTGCAACCTTCCTCACCTGCAACTGCAGCCACACACACACACACACTGAACTTGCGCACAGGTCTCATTACCTCCCACACATCTTGCTGTGTGATGCTGTAATCTGACAGACTGAAGGATGCTTCAAAAACACTGAAAATCTACTTCAACATCACAATACATACAGTCAGCTCTCAGAAATCCAACAGTAAACAACCCTGACTCAATATACACAACTGAAAAGACACAGAATTTTCAAAATGGATAGTCAACAACAAAGGCTGCACTGCATAAACATTTTTGTCTGTTAATGGTGCTGTAAGCTATTTTTATAAACTGTATATGTGGATCAGCCACAACATTAAAACCACCTGCCTAATATTGTGAAGGTCCATCTCATGCCACCAAAACAGCGCCAACTCACATTTCAGAACAGCATTCTGAGATGATATTCTTCTCATCACAATTGTACAGAGTGGTTATCTGAGTTACTGTAGACTTTATCAGTTTGAGGCACTCTGGCCATTCTCTGTTGACCTCTCTCATCAACAAGACATTTCTGTCCACAGAACAGCCGCTCACTGGATGTTTTTAGTTTTTGGCACCTTTCTGAGTAAATTCTAGAGACTGTTGTGTGTAAAAATCCCAGAAATGCTCAAACCAGACCATCTGACACCAACAATCATGCCACGGTCCAAATGTTTTCCCCCATTCTGATGGTTAATGTGAACATTAACTGAAGCTCCTGACCCGTATCTGCATGATTTTATGCACTGCTCTGCTGCCACGTGATTGGCTGATTAGATAATCACATGGATGATTGTCGGTGTCAGATGGGCTGGTTTGAGTATTTCTGGGATTTTCACACACAGTAGTCTCTAGAATTTACTCAGAATAGTTGAAAAAACAAAAAACATCCAGTGAGGGGCAGTTCTGAGATCAGAAACACCATGTTGATGAGAGAGGTCAACAGAGAATGGCCAGACTGGATCGAACTGATAAAGTCCACGTTAACTCAGATAACCGCTCTGTACAATTGTGATGAGAAGAATATAATATCAGAATGCTATACAGAGAAGTGGGATTGCTGCTGTTTTGGTGGTACGAGGGGGACAATATTAGGCAGGTGGTTTTAATGTTGTGGCCGATCGGTGTATATAAATTGACAAGCAGAAAATGTCCCTATTTCCTGAAAAATATAATTGAAATAGGTGCAATGAAATATTACAGCTGTCTCTGTGACAGTGGTACACTGCAAAATGATCTGTTGGACATACTTATATATATATATATATATATATATATATATATAGCATTTCTGCATGACACTTTTAAGTAAATTTAACATATGGTCATTTTATGCCAGCATAGCTGGAAAACCTTTGCTAGATATAGGCAAATGTGTCAGTGTCATTCGACTTGATTTAAAAATGTATGTCACACGGACAAGATTGAACAACACATAGCACGTTGTTCCAAATGAACATTTATAATATTGTTTGTACTTCTGTGAATTACTTATAACAACTAATTAAATACCCCAATAAGTTCATTTTGACTAAACAAACATGCTTAAATTATTCAAGCTCAAGGGATTGTGCGTATTAACCACAACCTCGATTCTGTACTCGCTCATGTGAGTTACCAGTACTTAAAATCTTCATTTAATGGATTTTAAGGCAAAGTAGGTTAAGGAACTCGAAATTATTCATTTACATTTTGTATCGCTCTAAGTTCACTGTATAATTGATATTTTGTGTTGAATAAATTAATGACAATTAATTACAGCTAATATATATATATATATATATATATACACTGTATGTTTCTGAGTAGAAGTGATCCACTTTCATTTGTTATGGTTGTTGAGTTTGGGAACACTATTTTGCTACAGCTGTGAAGTCCTAGAACTGTTCAAATTGCTTGCAACACCTTTAACCTAAAAATGCTTCTAAAAACGTAGTCACATCTAATCTAATATGTCTGAATCAACCTGTTACACCAACAAAAGACATTTTAAAGGCTCGGATCTGGAAACAAGCTTTAAACAGAAGGCATAATGCTTCATATTCTCATATTGAGTCTGTGCTATAATAAACTAATATATAAATCATGTTTTACTGACATGAATCCGTTAATAAATAGACAACATTAGTTTTCCCATAGCAGATGGATCAAATAAGGGATGCGTTTTGCATTGTGAGACCCCCAAAATACACAGAACCGAAATTGTGCAACATTTTGACATAGCCTGCGTTTATATGATCTCTCATAATTAATAGTTACATTTTCCACAACATATCGAATTGTCTGCATATGTAGGAAAGCTTGAGACTTTTTAAGAGAGAATTCCTTGGAAAAGTGAGAAAAAGCAAGTAAATCCTTATTAAAGGTTTGCCTTCATGAGATATAACTTCCTATTCATGGTGCCAAGTTATTTTGAACTTGTTCAGATAGCTCCAATGAAACATTTACCCAAACAAATATATTCAGTCACAGAATCATTTCTTTATCATTTATTCTTTACTCCGATTTAATCCTTAAATCACTAACTAAATCGCCAATTTTTAGCGCCATTTTTGTATGTGCACACGCTCATCTCGAGGTCAATAAACAGTCCAAATCTCACAGCTGTCACTGCCAATCAACTGGCCAAGACAATTAGACATTTCCATGAAACTTCTCTGCTGTTTAATTCCCAGGGCAGATAGTGTGTAAGTATGGGACTCTCTGTCCATGGTGCTGTGTAAACACACACTGTTGTTACCTGTTGGCCCCTCCTGACTTTCAGCGCAGATCCTGGCGATGAGAAGCAGCAGAAAGGCGCACAGATGCATGGCAGCGTGTAGTCCAGCAGGTGAAATACTATCAGTGCGAGTAACAGTGTGGTAGATATCCGGCTGCCGCGAGACTGAGTTGCATCTAGACACACTCAACACAGACCCCAGATCTGCCAGCTGACGTCAGGACAAACTATTATACCCCCCTCACAACTCCTGCCTTTCACCCCGCAAACGCAAGAACAGTGACCAGAGGAAGGGCTGTAGCGCCTCCCTGTGCTCGTACATCAAAAATCACCTGAAAGCTGCTGCAGGAACTGTTGTTGAAGCGCTGGTTCCAGTAGCGGATCCTGGCATTGGCGATATAGGCAGCCACCTTAGGCGGCACCGCTCTCTGGGGTGGCAACACGGATCGGCTGACCCCCATAGAGCTGGCAAGATCGCGATGGGGAAAATAGTTTATTCCAAAATTAAGATTCTCTCATCATTTATTCACCCTCATGCCATTCCAGCAACATGGCTCTCTTTCTTCTGCAAGAACACAAATGAAGATTTTTAGAAGAATATTTCAGCTCTGTAGGGCCATAAAATACAAGTGAATGTTGTCCAGAACTTTGAAGCTCCAAAAAGCACATAAAGGCAGCGTAAAAGTAATCCATAAGACTCCAGTTGTAAAATCCATGTCTTCTGAAGCGACATGATAGATGTCGGTGAGAAACAGATCAATATTTAAGTAAATTTTTACTCTAAATCTCCACGTACAGCTTCAGACATGAAAGTGAAACTAAACAGGCATCAAATGTATCTTTCAGATGTGAAAGTGGAGATTTAGAGTATTAAAAGGACTTTAATGTTGATCTGTTTCTCATGTTGTTGTTGTTGAGATTAAGGGGAGGACATTCACCTAAGGAGTAAGAACCAGAACCGCCACTGGCTGGTTTCTCTGCGTGTTAGAGCTCTGCATTTCCGCAGGACTACATTTCTGAGCGGGCAGTCTTATTGGAATAAATTGGAAGTTTGAAAAGAAAGAAAATAACTAATTTTTTTAAATAATGCATATTAAAGTCAGGTGACGTCCACTGTCGTTGAGTGACAAAATGAATGTACACGAGCTCAAATGAAAAATCCACCTAAATTTAATGCTAAAATTAAAAGCAAGGGACATTTATTTATTTAGTAATATTTAGTCAAATATTTTTAAATATTTATTTAATAAAGAAGTAAGTACTCAGATCTCTGTATCAGAATCAAAAACAAATAAAAAAATGTTTTGCCTTCATGGGCAGTAGTCCCAGATAACTGAAAATTAGAAATGGGAAATACCGTAATTAATATAAATATTGATTTATTTATTGATTTATTAATTCATTCGTTTAGCTTTATTTCTAGAATTTAATTTGGTATGGATGTCCTTGGTTTGTATTTTTTGTTTGACCAATAATAAAGTAAATAAACAAGTGTCAAACCCTAAAAATAATAAAATAACAGATAATAAATTCAAAATGTTAACAAATTTTCCCACATCATTTCAATCAACTGGGCTCTGAAGTATAGGCCAATCTTTGATGTTTAGGTTCTCTTTTGGTCAAACATCTAAAGTCTAGAGTGACCGGGGTCAATTCCAATAGAAAGTGATCATCACTATGCCCAGACTGATTTCACACAGAAATCGGAAACAGTATGTTGACTTTTATTTAGCTCATATCTGTCAGGGCTTACCGAAATTTGAAACGCTGCCCCCAGTGACCAAAGTGGTACTTGTTGGTATGCGTATGTGTCCATACAAGCTCCATTTCCTGGGTGAAAAATGTCAATTTTCTCTACAGAGATGCGCCAAAAGCAAGTTTCACTGCAATATAGTGAAGATGAATTCATATTTTACACAACCTCAGAATCATTCTCGTCTCTGATTATGCGAACGTGATTACTTCCTGGTTTCAATGTGGTATCCGAACCCAAGTCTCCCTCGTTGCTGATGTGATGTCCACCCGGTTGGTCCACAAGACTGGAAATCACACTGGAGCAGATGCCAAAAATGTCTGATGGGAAAAGACGCTCGTCAGTGAGTCGGCATAATATGTCCGATCGCAGGGGAACGGAAGTATCGAAAGCAACATGCAGACTTCCCGTGTGATCTACTCACTCTGAAGGCAGAACCCTTGAAGTGGGCACCCTTAAGGGAGCATAGCATTTTTTCACATGTGCTATCTGGGCCCTGACTTCACAAGTTGCATGTTTGACTGCTTGTGGTGATGCAGTCATTATTTTCAAGTAGGAGGTGGGAAAATTCTCACAGAAAGCACACTGGTTGAAGAGATCTAACTGTGTACTTGCGGATCAATCTACCTTGATTAATTCAACTCTCATCTAACACCTGCTGACTAAAAATATTAACTAGCAGGTTCAGGTGTGTTCGGTTAGAACTGGAACAAGAACTTCAAGAGAAAAATCTAGAACCCAACAGCAAACGTTAATTAATGAAAAAATATCAGCACCTTCTTTTGGCTGGTGTTTCAAAACCTAGTGAGCTGCCAAGCCAGACAGCACTTCTGGGCACAACTGAAGTCAATACTGTCTATGTAGGGTCTATGTATTTAGGTTTTGAGAGATTGTCTGCAAGCAATCTGGATAAGTAACCTTCAAGCAGTCTGTGACAATATTTGGAATAGCATACTACTTTTACAATTTCTACAAACGGATATAAATCTGATCTTCAATTCCCTTACATGATTATACTAATGCCAGACAGCAAATTTAAAAGATGTATTTTATTCCAAGTGACTTTGCCCCACGAGAGAGGGTCTGTTCGTGATGTGTATTTTCCCCCTCTGGGCTGGTCGTAGGTAATGATAGGTAAGGATATGTCCATGCGCATCAGCTGCACTTATTGTCAGTGTTTAGTTTCAGTTTTGTCAGCAATCTGCATCAAATAAATTAAGAAAAATGTAATGTATCTTCTACAACGTGCATCAGTTTCTTAATTTGGTATTTTTTATTGCGTGAGCCCTATGCAAATACTCGGTAACAGCTGTTTTATATATGGAACACCAAATCCCAAACCTAAACCTAACCACGTGTGAAGGAAAAAAATTATATTAGAGGGAAAAATGAACCCTCTGAATCATGCTTGTAACTGATTATGCGAACAAGATTACTTCCTGGTTTCAACATAGGATCTGAACCCAGGTCTCCCTTGCAGCCAATGCAAAAATGTCTGATGGGAGATGACGCTTTTCAATGAGTAGGCAAAAATGTGGCTGATCCACAGAAAACTTTATTTAGCATTTTTAATAAATGTTTTGGTAAACAGTATCTTAAAAACCTATAACGATATCTTAAGGCCTTTTCACACGACGTGGAAAATGGAAAACAAATTGCCGACAAATGACCCTTTCACGTTGAAAGCAAGGTGATTTATTGGCATTAGCACATTTGCACCTTTACACTAGGTGGCGCTGAACAGCCGACAATTTCACTCAGGTACAATAAATGGTGCAATGCACCTGATCAGAAGAAGACCTAATAGACAAGTTTGCAAAACAACCATGGACTCATGGAAGCTGCAACAGCATTGACCTGTTTGTTGGGGTCATTTCATGCATTTTTGCTGATCGGATTGCTAAGAGTAAATGCCCTCCAAGACGGATTCGAGATGGATATAAATCCTATGCAACATTCCACATGAAACTTGGTCAAGCTGTTCAAGCCACATATGTCAATTTTACTCCACCCAAACAGTGCCATGTCAGCATAGTGAAAATATGAAACATAACATGCATTCCTCTTCACTGTATTACAGCCGGCACAGCTGAAAACAACTCGCCTCACAAATCGTTTTTGGCGCCCCTCTGTGGACATTTCACCTGCAACTTACTGCTTTGACCACAGGGGGCAGTGGTTCAAATTACTTTAGATTTAGCTAAAGAAAAACTCAACTCGGATTTTCTATCCATACAGAAATGTTTGTACACAGTATACACACTACTTCAGACATAGTAAAAGGACTTGAGCATATCCATAGCTTGTGATTCCTTGGTAAACAGATTTGGAAGTCGGAAGCTCGCCAGGCAGGTAGGTTTATCTTATCCTGTCTTATTCCCATCTGCAGAACACTTAAGATTTCTTTGTTGATCTTTGAACATTTCCTTCAAATCTGCCGATAAGATACAGGTTCAAACACAGTAGTCTTAAATGGCTTTATGATAATAATAAAAATTATAACAACAACAAAAAACATACGTTGGCATTTTGTTGTCAGACAGCTCAATTTTGCTTCTGAGTGTGTAATAATGAAGGGTGATACTTTCACAGCTCGGCAAATATAAGAAATGCCACAGATGGCATTTTTGTGTGAAATATCCACAAAGCACAATATACCGTAATTTCAAGACTGACATTAAACTAATATTTGGCAGATTACCTCTTAAGAAAGCAGCATGTTTAAAGGATATTATGCGTTTTTTTATCTGACAGTCTTAAATCATGCCTGAAATTCTGTGGAACTAAAAATGTCTTTTTGCAAATCCCATAATATCCTGCTTTAATTACTCCTACAATCAACACTGAATCACCATCACAGATGACTGAAGTCACTTCATTTAGATCCTGTGCGGCTCTCAATTCATAATCAATTACGCAGCATCAGCTTCAGATTAAGTTCATGCCTCTTCTCAATGATGCTAAACCAAGCAATCTGGAGCATGGATGGAAATGCAGAGGTTCAGGTCTTGCTCAAGGGAGTTACTCTGACTCTTGTCATTAGGCTCCTCTGGATCTGCTGTCTGCTGTGGATGTCCAACTGTTCTCGTGTGCTAAATTATTCTGTCTGTTAATGAGAGACATAGGTTAAGAAAACACTCAACCATCAAACGAACGTCATGAGAGCGCCTTTTGAAGATTGTGCTCCGCTCAGAGCCGCTCGCTCAACCCAGAATGCACTTTGTCATACGCTGGGTCAGGAACCTGTGAAATAAGCAATAGGCCTGAGGTTATGGAGCTCTAACATTGCTGCCAATATTTGACTGATTACAAGTGATAAGGAAGGTCTGGTAGACCCGATTATCCAACAGCCACTGTAAACCAGTCCAAAATAAACAGCAAGATTTTATAAATTAAACACAACAATACAATCACATTTTTGGATGTGTACAATACTAATCATTTGATAATTTCATAAATGTAGGCCTATAGTCTATATTTCAGCCAGAGGGGCACCTCAGCCCATGTGAGCAAAGGGGCAGTTGCTTGGGGCACTGTAGCTACCCCCGTGTACGTGTTTGGAACCAAGTATACTACAGAGAAATTTAATGTCAGAGCGGGATTTGAGCGAATGCTTTTTTACCGGTGACTGGTACTTGAGTGAAGCGTCTGCTTGGGCTGTGAGCGGCTGAGCGGAGCGCACGTAATGAAGCGGGTTATTGAGCGGAGTGTCACACCGCTCCGCTTCGCTCACAGGCTCTGGCCACTACACATATCTAGTCTGTCACCTGCACAAGTTCAGTCCATTAAAACATTGTTTATGAAGTGCAGAGATATTTGCAGCATGTCTTTATGAAGGGGGACTGCTAGTGCTATATCAAAGCAAGACAAGAAAGTCCATGGACACTGGACTGGCTTTAGATTTTTTTCTTTTAAAGAAAGGCACGCATATTTTTATCTTGACAACAGAAAAATCAATACTGTGACAATAAAGAACTTCCTTTAACAAGGGCAAATTGCACTGAGTGAAGCATTTAACTTGCTGTCTGGATCTATTTGGTTTTCCACAGTGGACCAACAGCATCAATACTGACATATAAAGCCAACTATAGAAGATCATTATAAACTGAAGTTACCACAGGGAGTGTACAATACCTCTGTAATTGCAGACCTGTGTTACTGCTCATGAGTTTGAGCCCAGCACACATACATCAGTGTGTGCTTACCGAAATTTGAAATACTGCCCCCGGTGACCAAAGTGGTAAGTGTTGGGCGTATGTGCACGTTTGAGTAAAACATTCTGGGTGTAATGTCCACAGAGGGGCGCCAAAAGCGATTTGTGAAGCGAGTTGTTTTCAGCTCTACAGGATTTAATACAGTAAAGAGGAATGCATGTTTTATAAACTGAACAACCTAAACCTCAACCTAAACCTAACCATCAGTGGAGTAAAAGTGTAATTTTAGAAGGTAAAATGCAACCATATTGCATTCGTCAATGATTATGCTAACTTGATTACTTTTTGGTTTCAGTGCGGTATTCGAACCCGGGTCTCCCACATACTTCTGACGCAACACACTTAAGGTCGCGCTTAAGCGCTTCAGCAAATAGCAAACCTCTTTATCTTTCAAACAAACTTGTGCTACCTGGGTTTTGCAAAATATATCTAATATAGATAAGAAGATGTTGGCTTTGCATTGCTACATTAAATGTGTGTTTTTGTTTAAGTGTGTGATCAGTGATCTTTGTGTTAATTAACCTACCTAATTAACTACATATTAGCATATTGTTTTACAATAATTTTGTGCACAACAATCTATTTCTTTTACACAATCTGCTTCAATAATCAGGTGTGCATGTAAAATATTTCCTTTTCACACATTTCTCTTGATGTGAAATCTTCCAGGATTAGTGAAGACAGCAGAGGCTCTGTGTGTGATCCTGCTAATTACAAGCAGTCATTGAATATTACGGGGTTCACCGTGTTATCATGCAGTGCAAAATAAGGAGCCATTTAGAAGATGTGCTTTAGGGACATTCACCAATAAATCTGAGGTCTGCTCTTTACTCCAAAAGTGATAACGGTGACAGCAATGCTGCATGTGCGGCGCTACACAACTTGTAGTGCTGGCGAGAATGCCTTTGGGCGTCAGAAAGGAAGAGACAATGATAAGTCGATATATACTGACGATTTTCATGCAGTTATTGACTTTTTTCTTCTCTCTGTGATTTTGCATTTGTCCTGCAGGTGTCTGCAGAAGTCTGTGTGCTTACGATGCTCTTAGCGGTGCACAATTACTCCAGAGCACTCCTTAATCTACAAGCATTTTCAAGTACTACTTAAATTACGATGGCTTTAAGAAATTGTCCACAAAACTAAAATGAATCGTAAAATTGATTATACGATCTACTAAGGCTATGATGCTTTTGGGAAACGAGGCCCAGGCCTATCAAATGCAGTAGAGGATAACCACCAGGTACATGCAATCATGCAATAAAATAAGACATATTTGTGATTTCCTTTGAGTTTTTCCTCATTACTTTCTAATGTTTCATCTTCCTATTTCGATTTAAAGCACTCTTGGGTAAAAAGTGCTTTGATAAACACATAAAATGAATACAGACAGCATTGAAAGACAAAAACTTGACACCACTCACACGCAATATGATGAGATCTTGTGACAACAATGTAGCATGTTTAAAACGTTTATCATCAAATAATATCTACTGAATGTTCCACTTACTATTTTAGATGCGTGTGCATTCACATACTTCTGCAAGTATGTTTTGGTCCTAAAAATTTGCTTTGATAATTAAATTATGTGTATGAGATATTGATGAGATAACTGTATGTGGAATATTAAGCCACCAGCAATTTCCATAAATAGAAGACATTTTTTGGATTTTTCTCCCCAATTTGGAAAGCCCATTTCCCAATGCGCTCCAAGTCCTCGTGTTGGCGTAGTGACTCGTCTTGCCTCCACGTCTGAGACAGTCAATGCATGCATCTTATATACAAAAATATTATTTTAATATCTTATATATATATTCAAATTGGCTGATAGATTTTCTCACTTCTCCTGCCATTGGCATTTGTGGCAAGACATACATTTTAGACTCTGAGTCCATGAGATTTTTTAAATCTGTCATATCCAAGCACATACACAAGTGTAAATTGCAAAAATTTTTTTTTTAGTATACCTGTGGATTTTACCAATTAATTTCAGTCCCCAGACATGAGCACAATGAACTGATAAAGTGGTAAAGAAAAAATCCTGTCAATTTGGACCTTTTCCACCCAGGGCTTGTAGGACCATAACCAATCCATTCTACAGTATGTTAAATGTGACAGAAATGAACATTTGCATTCTCAAAATACACCAGAAACCCTGCAGATAGCGTGTGTAGGTGGACGTGCATGTTGAAGATGTTCATGTCTAGTCTAAAAACAAGACTGAATCTTAACCTTGAGTTGGCCCTTATCAGCTCACTTGCTGAGAGGCTTCATTTAAATAAAAAGAAGCATTAATCACTCAGCAGACTCTTAACGTTTGTCAAATGACCCTGCTTAACGCTTCAAATGCTGAAGAGAATCATACCACCAGTTTGAGGGTTGAATGCACTCTTAGTCACTGTGATCATGTGTATTCAATTTCTTAGAGAAACTGATTTTTAAATGAATGTTCTGGGTGCAATACAAGTTAAGCTCAATCGACAGCATTTCTAGAATATATATATTTCTAGAAAAAATATTTTCAGCACGTCCCTAGTGATTTATTTGAAAGTAAAAAAATTGCTGTTACAGTGAGGCACTTCCAATAGAAGTGAATGGTGCTATAGGGCATTAACATGGGTAGCTCAGTGGTTAAGATGCTGGCTACCACCCCTGTAGTTCGCTAGTTCGAATCCCAGGGTGTGCTGAGTGACTCCAGCCAGCTCCTAAGCAACCAAATTGGCCTAGTTGCTAGGGAGGGTAGAGTCAGATGGGGTAACCTATAATGTGGTTCTCGGTGGGGTGCATGGATGCCACGGAGAATAGCATGAGCCATGGTTGGTTTGGTTCAAGGCTTACAACTCTTAAATTAAGTTATTTGTTTTTAAAACATCAATGGAGAAAATGAATGAGAAAGAGACTTCTGAAACCAAGGCGGCTGAAAAAGAGGGCAGTCATTGTTGCGCTGTATTACCGTGACTGTAGCGTGTCAGAATCAGTAATGAGCTGGGAGAATGCTGGATAAATTCACAGTAAAATATGCTGACCTTTTGCATGGCACTCTGCACTCACACATATTTAACTGCTGGGCTTCTGGGCACAACTTACAGGCATTAACATAAATATGAATTCATGCATATTGCAAATCAGGAATAGTTGGGAACAACCAACTTGCATCCATTGCATTCGGCCATCTAAGATCAAAGAAAGTGTTTTCATTGACATTGAACCGGTTGCACGGTGACAGAATACATATTGAAGGTGAAATATGAAAATGAGTTATATAGGGTTCAGAATTTTCCCTGTCACAGACGCTTTGTTTTTCCACAAAAGGCATTGCGTTACTAAAATTTTATTGAAAAATAAGTATATTGCCAATCACATCTAGTTCTGCTTGAGAGCATGTAGTCGATGGAACAAAAGAATCTAAATTCACTCTGCAGGGCGTATGAGTATGGTAATCAGATATTTAATTAAAGTTGCGTTTTGCTCTGTCTCTGGAGCACAGCTCTTGTTACAGCCATAACATATGCATTTAGAGTGTCAGAAACAAATGTCAGAACAGTTTAGAATCCTCAAGACTTAGAAAACAGAAGGGACAGGGGGACTTGGGTGAGCATCATGAGACCAGATGTATATTACCCGCTTGATCTCAATAATCTCCTGTCCTAGTATGCTTTCACACACAAAATAAATGAATCATGGCTGACTGTAAAGAGCGCGTGTTTGCTGTGACGTCAGTAACTGAATACTATCCTCACACAATGCTATATTAGAACATCAAAACACATTTACTATAGAGCATGACTTGTAAATCGATACTTTTTAACTAGGGCTGTCGATTTAATGTGTTAATTGAGTGCAATTCTATATCAAATATATATATGTGTATAAAAAATCACGCTTGCAGGACCACCTTCATGTTTTTGTGAGTCTCAGTCAGCAGGGGGCAGAAAGCGCAACTCCAGCTTCACAAACAGCTCAAGATGAAGCCAGTTTTTTATTGCCTAATCAATGCTTTATTCATCTGTCACAAAAATGTAATATACCTAAATATTACAGTATTAAAGTGTTTAATATAATCTGAATTGTTCTATTATACATCTGATTTATATATATATATATAATTATTTAGAATTATTTAATCATTCAATTTTGTTTTTTTCTTCCCTTTCTCTACAAATATGATATTAATTTGCTTAATTATCAGCATATCATGAAATTAATTCTATTAAAATTTGTAATCACTTGACAGACATAATTTTCACATTTGCATTACATAATTGAATGCATTTACAAGCTTGTTCGTGTTAGATCAAAATGATGTGATTGTATTGTTGTAGTATATAAATATCTTGCTGTATATTTTGGACTGGTTTACAATGGTTTTTCAAAGGGGTGGCCAGGCAGGGGCAAGCGATCAGTCTATGGTGGCACAGAAATGGGGGGGGGTTTGTACATTTGTACAGTGATGGCAAAAATTGGCTACAAAATTTACTAAAACACCAATTGCAAGTGGGATGGCCAGGCTTCGGTCCATGGTGGCCACGGCCACCCCTGGCCACCCCCTAGCTCCGCCACTGTTGAACATCTTCAAATAATGCCAAAAAATTCAAAATTCAGTTCTAACTAGCAACGGCCGATTGATTAAGTGAGATAATTCCGCTATGAAATTCTCTATACGAGAGCGGATATCTTTACCAATCAAATGCTCAATCGTACAATGAAGGCATGAAAGCAGAATGCTGCGCCTGCAAATTAGGACACACTGATCTGCACGATCATACATGTTTATTAGTTTTGATGCAGGGATAGTTTGTGTGTGTGTGTTTGCTGGGATCAAGGAAATATACAGTATTATCAAGCTTACATATTCAATTGAGGGGGCCTTAACGTTCACACCTCCACAGAACCGGGCCTGCATCTAGCTGACAGCTGCACTAACATGATGGGAAAACAACAAGACACATTACTTATCTCTTAATGTATGTGGCACGGTGGAGGGCGGGACCGGTGCGTAATCACGCGCCGGTCCCGCCCTCCACCGTGCCACAACGGCTTAATTAGCCTAATACGGGACCGGGCGTGCGTAATCACGCGCCGGTCCTACCCTCCACCGTGCCACAATGTAATATTGAATAGTAGTGTAGCCTACTAGCTCACCTTTATTATGTAGTTGCATTTTTCATCTCACATTTGCTTTTATGACACTATTGGTGAGGAGTAGGTTTAAGGTAGGGAGACCAGTTTTGTTTATTTAAAACTCGACAGAGCATTAACCTTAAAAACTTCATCTGTTTAGGAGGGCATGTAATTCGCTTATTGTATCACACAGTGGACAATAGGTGACTGTAGCCAGTACTCTATTACAGTTAATCTCTGAAATCCTCATTCCTAGCATTGCAGAATGAAAACAATCTTGTTTATTGTCGCAGAATAAAAGAATACTTAAAAGTAAACAAATACAGATACAATAAAAATAATGGGACTTTTCAGCTCTCAAAAGGTTAAACTCAACTAAAAAAAAGTGTCTAAAAGAGTGCCTTCAATATTGTATTATAACCTCTTAAAGAGACAGTAACCATATTTCCGCTGTCCATAACACTGTGAAAGAAAAGTACAAATTTGTCAATTTTTGCAATGAATCCCCCTCCGGCCCTGCAGAAAGCCGTATCATGACAGATGAAGAGATTTTCAGAATACTGAGGAGGATTTTTAAAGAATTTAGCAAAGAGAGAAACAGAGCCAGAGAGAGAGAGACCTCACTTTCCTCTGAGACCCTCTCAGCATGCTGCAGGTATGCACCAGGCAGCTCTGTGCGGTTCTTCAGCATCTGTTCTCTTTGTGAGGTTAATGAAGGTATGCCAGATCTCACATCCTGTATTGCATCCTGTAGTGTCAAAAGTGAGTCGCCCCGGCAGCACAGGAAACTACAGACCAGTCATTCTCACTTCATTATGACCTTGAAGGTGTGGACCTGAAACACTCTGAGCTCAAACAAACTCCATCCCGACTCATTGAGGTTTGTCTCAAGTGTGGATGAGGCTTTGATCTACATGCTCTACAAGCTGTAGGAGTAGTCCAACCTGGACAAAACATTCAGGAGTATGTTCTCTGAATTCAACTGTGCCATCAACATTCTCCCCTCTGACTTCTGAACAAGCCAAGGGATACAAGTGCAATTTATTCCTTGGCATCTGTTTGTCTGTTTATCTATTTATCTATTAGGAATGTCATAAAATGTTGATACATTGATTATTGAGCACCACGTTATTTTCTCAATATGTTTTTGAGGCATCGGTATATTAACATTAGCCAGTGTGTACATTTGAAGCCTAATTTGTGTGCTTTCCAACTCAGTGTCAGTTGCGTTCTGTTTAATGTAGTCTGTTGCAGTAACATTTAGAGACCACAAGGGGGTGACAAAACATTTACTGTCCTTAAAGGGATAGTTCACCCAAACATTTACAGAAACATCTCTCATTATTTACTCACCCTCATGATATCCGAGGTGTGTATGACTTTCTTTCTTCAGCAAAACACATTTGAAGAAAAACAGAAAAATATCTTCGCTCATTTGGTCTTTAAAATGCAAGTGAATGGAGATTTCTCTTTTTAAGCTCAGAAAATCACAGACAGTCAGCATAAACGTCATCCATATGACACCAGCTGTTAAACTGATGTCTTATAAACTGACACAATAAGTTTTGGTGCAAAAACTATAATTATTTAAGTACTTTTTTTTTTTTTTAATTCTAAATCACGATTCCGGTCAGGAGCAGTACACGCGTGTGACGTAATCACATTGGCATTTGAAACACGCGAGAACTGACGCACATGAGACACAGCCGGAAGAGCAGTGCTGTTTACAGGTGAGAAGGTGGAACGCTGTACAGAAGCTTGGTTGATTTTGATTTTGATCTGAATTTATCTGTTTCTTTACTCACAATGTTGTGTTTATGTGCTCATCATAGATGTCTCAATTGAGTAGAAAACATGAGATTACGTCTCTATCATGGCAACACGAATACGTCACACGAGAGACCGCTTGAAATCAACCCTCTTGTGAAGCTTACCAGAAGGGATGATTTAAAGTTAAAAAGTACTTAAATTTTTTTTTTTTTTTTTACCAAAAATTATCGTATCGCTTGAGAAGACATTAATTTAACAGCTGGAGTCGTATCGATGACATTTATGCTGACTGTCTGTGATTTTTAGGGCTTCGAGAGAGAAATCTCCATTCACTTCCATTTTAAGGACCTACTGAGCTGAGATATTGTTCTGTTTTTCTTCAAAGCACCATTCACATCACCAGCGACACACAGAGACTAAACTACACAATCTCATTCATTTATAATTAGAGTAGAGTGCTTTTTGGTGACAGTGAACATTGGCGACATGATGTGGGCGTGGCGAGCATCACAAACTTTATGCAAATGTCGAGTGATACTCTGGAGCAACTACCAATGGAAGAGAAGGCAGTGCAGCTCACTTCATCTGTCTCCTGTCAGATACTGGTGTGGAGTGCTGGCAAGACAGATGAGAAGTTATGAAGTTTTGAGGGATTTCACTGTTCTCTATCATTTGTCTGTAACCACATGCATGGAGATAATAAAACAATGATGTGATAGAAATTGTTGGCATTCTGAGTGAGTTTGACTCATATATTGATAGATCATAAATTGTATTCATTATATGATGCATTGAGCACTGCAGATTATATAAAACACTTCCCCCTGTAGAATGCTCATTTTAAGAGGCAAAAGAACAGCATTCTTGTCAAGAAATACATCTCATATGTCATCAGATTTTCTAAAGCTATGGCTAGTTGTGCAGTCAACCAATCACGTTAGAGCTACAGTAGTAGGAATGTCCACTAGCGACTTCACAGTCAATGGCAATGTCGCTTGCGGTGTAAATGGGGCTTTAGTTATCATGACATTTGTACAGCTGGTGTTAGGTTAATATAATGGCGGATAAACAAATGAGAGAGTTTTGGGGAAAGAGCAAAAGAATTTAAGTTTTGAGTCATTTTGGATTTTGGGTTAGTAGAGCTGGCCAACATCTGCCAATCAAAAACAGTGTGAAAAAAAAGTGCAAGGCAGAACTTCCATACTCCGGGAACACAACCAAGTATCCAATACAGTGTTGTCACGGTAGCAAAATTTCAGCAGTCGGTACTGATACCAGCTTCATTTTTAATTACCAATTTATTTACGATTCTCAATACCAATTTTGATACCACAGACAAAAATAGGTAATATGCAATCAAACACACTCTTTTAGCCTATTCAGAATGTTACATTTCAAAGTAAATAATGCATTTAAACAAATGCATGTTTCCTTTGAGTGTTTCTCTATTACGGTTTTTTTTTTAAATAGGACCCTATGAAATCAATTTTAAATTTTTTCATCTATTTTTTTTTTCTCCCAAATCCCATGTTTTAAAGATTAGTTAAATTTCACCATCAACATTGTGTAAATCAAATGGATCTATACCTTAATCAAATAAAAAAAATAGAACAATTACTTTTTAACAAACCATTGCGATTTTCAAATGAAACGCTTTAGTAAAAATCCTCACAACATTATCTAAATCACAACATTGGTCTTATTTTTGTCAAATAATTTGTTGCACAAAAGCGTATCACATTATAAATGAAAAGCCTGATGAAATAATAATAATTATAATAATAATAATAATAATAATAAATTTAGTATTTTAGTAGTATTATATTTCTGTTGCAATTTCTTAAATTTCAAGTGTCAAGCTTTTATTTTGAAACAAACGTGTAGGATTTTCCAGTGCTGTGTTTGTGATGGTAGTAGATGTTGGTTACATGACCCAGTGTAATTATTGAAGTGCAAAATGCTGTGATTTAATTATATAACTATATTGTCTGCAGATGCTGCACATGTCACAGTCAGGGATGTAGTGGAGGCTAAACGCACGTAAACGCCGTTTACGCACCTCCTAAAATTCGGAAATAGCGTTTACCCACCTCCAAAGTGCGTTTATCCACCTCTAAATAGCCTATAGTTCCTAAGCCATTTTAAATTAAGCTTATGCCGTTTTAGTTTTATATTGTTCATTATTAGTTTCATAGGTTGTTAAACCTAAGACGAAGTCTTTCATATTGCGCTGCATTACTGTCAGTGTTGACCAATCTCTTGCGTAGCCAGCAAGCAGCAGACTGCATCAAGATTCATCAGTCACTAGCCCACAGTATACACAAGACATGATTTTTGAACACTTCATTGAGTTTTGTTTTGTAGAATAAATATTTGTAAAAGATGTTCGTTTTGTATAAATTGTGTCTTAATTTTGATCAATGTTTTATCAACCAACTGCCTGTAGGCTATTTAATAAATAAGAAGCAAATATATAGCAGACAATGTAAGGCACCGGCGATCACTTGCATTGCACGTGAACTGGAGGGCGCTGAAACTCAGCTTGTGCCTCACAGATTTGAGAAATATAGGCTATGGCTATCTATTATAAAAAGCTTGAAATGTTTTACTATTAAACGAAACTATTCAAAACGAAAAGAAATAGGCTACTCTCTGATTATGTAATCAAATGTGCATTTCTCTCTGGCATTCATGGCGAGTCCGCATCGTCAACTTCATCTTTGCAGCGACACAGAAAGCACCAGTTTATTAATAATTAAATGTCTCCTTGCTATTTTTGACACATTAATAATTACTTTTGCTGGTTCTTTGTGGCAAGCTTTATGCGTGCGGGCGTGCGCTTGAGTGCGGCTCTATTAGGCTACGTTAACGCTCATCCATCCTGTATAACCTATTTAAGTAATTAAATTAATATAGGGGCGATTTGTCCACTAATGGCTAAAATGAACAACTACTAGTCGATTAGAAAAAAAACTTTAGTCGGAGGCAGGCAGCCCTTATTCTACATATTTTCGAACCAGCAGGTCATTCTGGGTTGAGCGCGCGACCCTGAGCGTAATGAGCGAGCGGAGCGGAATATTCAGAAATGCGCTCTCCGCGCATGCTCTGATCGGAACAAACCAAGCATGACAAATTCAAACTTTATTTCATTTTCTCCGTTGCTTGAACACTCACTAGCCTACATTATCATATTATAATGGCACCAGATTCATCCTTCTGTCGTTAATCTGCACCTGCTACATTAACAATTGGAAAAAACTGTAATCGACAACTATTTTGATAATCGATTAAGACAAAAGTAAAAAATTCTTTGATTCCAGCTTGTTAAATGTGAGTTGTGGACAAAACGAGACATTTGAGGACGTCATCCTCCTGGGCTTTTGGGAAAAACTGATCCACATTTTTCATGACTTATTATAGACCAAACAACTAATCGATTAATCAAGAAAATATTCAACAGATTAATCGACTATGAAAATAATCCCAAATCCCTAATCAGTACAAGTGCATTGCATTGGAAGCCCTGGATATAAGCCTCCCTCTCTATCTCTCTTAAATATTTTAGTTCTCTCTGTTTTGTCATTTAGTAAACTTTATAGATTTCAACCATATTATTCCTTCTTGAGTCTCTTTAACAAGAACTTAAATGAATGTATGAATTGAATAGTGATTGTGTGACCTATGATGAGGGAACAACCAGTGATACCCTTGGAAGTACCATCAAATGATAGCCTATAGCGATGTCATCAGGATACACATACACCGGTAGGCAGTGGCCCACCTTACCGGGTGACCACGTCGTGGTCCACCAGAATTTATAGTTTACCCACCTCTTTTTTTACCACTACACCTCTGGTCACAGTGTATGTGTAGTTTCGTTTGTCAACTACTACAATATGCACAGCATGTAATGCTCATAAAATGGGGTTGTTTACAGCATATCAGCAGCTTCACACATTCCCCATGCATTGAACCGTATATGTAGACTGTATATTTATTTCATTATATTGCACAATTTGGTTAATTGTCATTTCAGTGTAAAAGTAGTCACAGAACATGGCTCAAATGATCACGTGAGCATTTGTTAGTAGCCGCCCGTTAATCAGATGCACAGCGGTACTGAATATAATCAGTATCATTACATTTCTTTGTATTTTAGTATTGACTTGGTACCGATGTAAAGGCAACAGTAATCCCATATGAGCAGATATCATGGCAAATCCCATTTTGTTGGATGGTGTATTAAAGTTTGATTATGGAGGGTTTGGGTAGATTGCTCTGATTGAGCTACACTGCAGTAAGTGTGAGATGTGTGTGTAGCTCAACACTCAACACATTTGCTTAGCAGAGCTAATAAGTGGAAAGAGAATTCATAGTGGGTTGAAAACAGAGATGGTTGGGAAGCTGTTTGGTAGATGGTAGTTTCAGTAGAAGCAGGGTCTGAATACTGATAGTGAACATGTGCCGCTGATCTGACGCTCAGCACCCTGGACTGTCAGCTAAGCTAAGGGGGACTGTGTGTGTGTGTGTGTGGTGTGTGTGTGTGCGCGCACTGTGGGCATCATGTATCTTAATGCAAAGCAGGCATGTCGTACTGACAGCACAGTGCAGCATTCCTCACAGGGAGCTGACAGGGAGGAGACAAATACTGCTGCCCACCAGGTCTAGCCACCCATCTCCCTCCTTTCCTCTCATCAGCATCATTTATTTTCATGAGTTCATGAATGGCTCCACTGATGCCAGCCACCGCAAGACAAATGAACACACAAACACATACACACACAAACTCCCTGCTGGGGAAAAATAAAAACTGTTTTCTGGTCTCCCAGGCTGGCCACTGACCAAAACTTCTCTGAAACCAGCAAACTAGACCAGCCTGGTAAGATTGGCCAGGGACCACCTGAGCACCTTAGGCTGGTCTAAGACTGTTTTGCTTAGAAACCATCATTGGGGTTCCAAACCAAATTGGGTTGCCTTGCTGTCTGCTGTCTACACAGGCAGCAATGTTCTATAGCATGCTGAAACCTCATTAGTGACTGATTTGAAATTTCCTAAGAAATTGAAGAACGAACGAGTGTTATGTCATTTAGAATAAAATCTGGCCAGATCAATGTAGTTTTTGAGTTTGTTTCGGTCGGTTGTAACAGCTCGCCAGCACAAACTTTCGGGAAAAATTCTTACCAGATGCTAAAATTTGGTCCATACATCTGTATGGTGTCACCTGGAGCTACACCTACTTTGAGGTGTACACCTCACCTACTCTGACTAATTCTTATTCAGTCAATTAAGATCAGTCAACATAAACTCACCGGCGTTATTAGCGAGCTGGTGCAAATTTACATACGTATTTAGTTACTGCGTGTACAAAAGGAATCAAATCTACTCAAATACTCTTAATTCACTAAAATTCATTACCTTTTGTTTGATATGGTGTCTGCCTCTCACAGCAGTGTGGCCAGTGTCTGAATGTTTGCAAACAGTATGTTGTTGCTGAGCTGTCTCGAGCTTCTTTTTGGTTCTGAGAGATGAACGAAGAAGCACTTCAACATGAGTGTGCCGGGGCCTTTAAAGTACCCAGGAATGATGGATTTGATTAATTAATTTTGATGTAGCCATGTCATGATAACAAGTGGGAACATCATAGTATGTAGAGGTCATGACATATTAACTCGTGGGAACTTAATAACAAGTCTCAGTTGAGGAAACAGAATCCTTGTGGCCACGATATCTCACAATTTATGTTGAGAACGACAATTTTCAAAGTTTTATTTAAAATCTTTAAACGCGTTTTACTTTTGCATCATCATATTTTATTCCATTTAGCCACATATTACTCATTATATTAGTAAATATAATGATAAAGATATAGTATCTAATGCTGTTTTCTTCATTTTTCACCACATACTGGCGTAAAGATGTAATTGCTGTGAAGATGTAATGTGCAGAGTCACAATCAAAGCTTATTTATTGCCATAATTGTCATCATTTACAATATTTCCAAAGCATAACAGCACATTATATAGTAAAGTTTTAAAATAGACATTACAGGAAAAAAACAGTTAAGGTAAGAATTAAAATATAAACTATATATATATATACAGTGGATATAAAAAAGTCTACACACCCCTGTTAAAATGCCAGGTTCTTGTGATGTAAAAGAATGAGACAAAGATAAATTATGTCAGAACTTTTTCCACCTTTAATGTGACCTATAACGTGAACAATTCAATTGAAAAACAAACTGAAATCTTTGAAGGGGAAAAATAACAAATAAAAAACTCACAATAACCTGGTTGCATAAGTGTGCACACCCTTAAACTAATACTTTTTTGAAGCACCTTTTGATTTTATTACAGCACTGTCTTTTTGGGTAGGATTCTACTAGCGTGGTACATCTTGACATGGCAATATTTGGCCACTCATCTTTGCAAAAGCTCTCCAAATCTGTCAGATTGCGAGGACATCTCCTGTGCACAGCCCTCTTCAAATCACCCCAAAAATGTTCAACTGGATTCAGGTCTGGGCTCTGGCTGGGCCATTCCAAAACATTAATATTCTTCTGGTGAAGCCATGCTTTTGTGGATTTGGATGTGTGCTTTGGGTCGTTGTCGTGCTGAAAGGTGAACTTCCTCTTCATCTTCAGCTTTCTAACGGACGCCTGAAGGTTTTGTGCCAAAATTGCCTGGTATTTGGAACTGTTCATAATTCCCTCCACCCTGACTAAGACCCAGGTTCCAGCTGAAGAAACAGCCCCAAAGCATGATGCTGCCACCACCATGCTTCACTGTGGGTATGGTGATCTTTGGGTGATGTGCAGTGTTGTTTTTGCGCCAAACATACCTTTTGGAATTATGGCCAAAAAGTTTTCATCAGACCATAACACATTTTCCCACATGCTTTTGAGAGACTTGATGTTTGTTTTTGCAAACTTCAGCCAGGCTTGGATGTTTTTCTTTGTAAGAAAAGGCTTCCGTCGTGCCACCCTACCCCATAGCCCATTCATATGAAGAATACGGGAGATTGTTGTCACATGTATATATATATATATATATATATATATATATATATATATTTGGTTTACAGATTCAAAAGACTAGAGTAACTAGGATAAATCAAAATCCTCAAATTATTAAAGAAGTGATTGTATATAGTTTATATTATGTTATTCTATGTTCTATATTCTTTTAGCATACAGTATGTTAGTGTTAATCACAAATTATTCAAACTTCATTCGAGAGATGTCACAAGGACATTACATCTAGCGGTATGCATGGATTAATTGCACTGAACCAAAAGCAGAGATTCACATCCAGAACAAGTCAAATGATCCTTTATAAAAATGTGTGTCTACATTTCTACTTAGAGACAGCACTGCAGAATGTTTAAGTATAATAAGCGTTTCCCCAAAAATGACATTAAATCATATCTATCATATTCTGAACTGCTGAGCACAACTTTTTTCATGCTATGCAAAAAAGGACAACAATAGTAGCCTAAACCATACATATGAGTTTCAACAACATTTGTATGTAACAGTAATGTGTGGTAATCACTCACTTTTATTCATATTTCCGGTTTCTAGTTGAACGACATTAACGAACTGAACAAATGAAATGCAGCTCCTCCTCTCATTTAGCCCATCATTCATGGACGAGATGACTGATTTATTCAGTTTGTTTGCGAACAAAATGAGGGACTATTTCAGAGAAGGGAGCATATTCATTCAGTTGGTCAAACCAATGCGCCTTCACAGCCCAATCTTGAACGCTATTGGCTCACGCTTTAGTCTGCTGTAGATGATTCTCCCATGACAGGCCCTCTCTCCTCTTCACCTGTGTGACTGACTGTGAGCACCAGTGGGCAGGGCCAAGGTAAACAGTAAATGACCTGCACTTATATAGTGCCTTTTTTAACCGTAGAGGTTACCAAAGTGCTTTACACTGTCCCATTCACCCATTCACACACCAATGACAGCAGAACTCCCATGCAAGGTGCTAGCCTGCCATTGGGAGCATCTTGGGGTTCAGTGTCATGCCCAAGGACACTTCGGCATGTGGAGTCATGTGGGCTAGAAACTGAACCGTCAACCCTGCGATTAGCGGCCGACCCGCTCTACCACCTGAGCCACAGCTTCCTCAAGGGTGCAATGACAAAAAATAGGTTTTGATGTCTTGCTGATGATTTGGTCCTTGTGATGTTACAATTTCCACAAATTCCAAACGGGCCGTTTCTGGAGCCTGTTTTAATTAAATGCTCTTTTTCTATTCAGGACAAAGATTTACGTTCTGAAACTCAAAGTATGTTTTTATAGTACAATTACTTCTTAGATGTCAAAAGATCAAGGAAAATTTTATCCCTCATGTCATGACCCTTTAAGTGAATTTCAACACTTTATCTCTTGCTGAACACTATTGACTCGCATGCCAAACTGAACAAACTACATCCCTCCATCCCGTTCAGTCATTCAGCAGATTCTCATTAACGAATATGATGAGTTGTCTCGTAAATGATTCAGCCACTTAATATAAAAATATTTGTTCAAAAAGACAGATTCGATGCTTCTAACCACAGCTAAAGATCTGTAGTCCCAACCACCAACTGTGTGATGCTCTTTGTGACTATTCGGTTGAACTACGGTTTGGGGAAACACCAAATCATTGAGCTATGTTGGTAACCATGGAAATTGCGACTATTGTAATGATGCTTTTGGGAAACGCACAGCAGTCTAGCTCACTGAGTTTCAGAACAAATCTTATCAGTTCAACCATTGTTTGAAATATTGTTCAACCTCTCCCTACAGTTGATCTACTCAAATAGCTTTTAATAACAAAACTTTAGTCACTTGTTAGATACACAACAAGTACGGACTTGGCAAGCAACTGTAGTCTCACACCAGAAATTGGTGCCCTCTCTCTCCGTCACATCACAGTAATTGCTTTGGAGATGATATTTTAAGCCATAGCGTTCTCATCATCACACCGCAATTAAACATGCTCTCAGGGGTCCAGATATTAAAAAAACTTCATGTTGGGAATTAACTTACCAATTTCATGCAAAAGAGGTGGCAGGGACATACAAATGCTTATTAAACAAAGATCTCGGCACACTGCAGTTTGGAATACAGATAAAATGTTTCATTATTCCCTCTTCCGTGACTCTCAATAATTGTCCATGGAACTTTCTCCAGGTTTCCTCTTACAATTGTCCAATAGAAACAGGACGCAAGTGAGGCAGGTTGTTATGGTGATGACTCCTGAGACTGGGATTAAATTGTATACAAACAGGATTTAGGGCAAGAGAAGTCATCTATTTAAAGATTTGACACTCTGTGAGAGAAAGAACCTCCATAGAGAAAAGACTGTCAAGTTACTAAACATTTAACAGAAAGAAATAGTAACAGCAGAATAGTATTTTTTAAATGTTTAAAATAAATGTACAGTACACTAATAAGACGAAGACTCTATTCATACCAGTTTTCTACATATGGTATTATTATTATTAATTATTATTAATTACTGTATGGTATAATATAATTACATACAGTATACTGTATTATAACATATCCCAAAAAAAGCTTGTAATCGAGCATATACTGTTTTTCACAGAGTTCAAAATGAACTGCAAAACAGGAATAACCCTGAACACAGCAGGATAGATCAGCTGCTATAATGAGTGCCATCAGTGTTCTTTCATGGTTGGGTTTCTCCACTTAAAAGTGTTTCAAGCTGAGAATTTATTGATAATTAGGCGAAAACCGAATTATCGTGTTCATTATTCTCATGCAATGGATCACTGTAATGGCGTTAGATTTCAGTTATCTTTGTAGTGAGAACAAATTGTCATATCTTTCTAAGAAGTAATGGAAGCACATACTCCATAGAATTGCTCTGTGAAATTGGAAAATATTAAGTAGGCATTTGACAAATCAGGTATCACTATCCATTTCATTTCCACGCATAAATATTAATCTCTGTCACTTTAATATATCTATCACCTTTCTTAAAATGACCAGACCATCTCCTAGGAAGAGTGGGAAATGGTTTGAAGTATTTTAATGAGAGCTCACTTTAATACTCAGGCTGTCGGTTGCAACTAATTGAAAAAAAAGAGGTATTTATATCATTGTCACTGAGGTATTCAATTAACTTCCCAAGAGGTTCAGTCTTTAAATCTCTTTCGGAGCAAAATGATGAATTTACACTGTTGCAGAAGTCACTATGTTGTATGACAATTTTTTATACATTCTTGAGTTGGCAGACAAAATATTCCACCCTGGTCAAAATAAGTAATAATAAATCCTGGTGTACCAGTGTTGCATTAGTTAAGCTCTGTCATAGCCAACTCCTTCATATTATTGAAATATGGCAATGAAAATGTTAAAAAAAAAAAATTTAATACCCCATCACTGGCAAATAATTTGATTTAGTTTGTTTTTTAGTTTTATTTGTAAGCATAAACCCCCCCCCAAAAATTTTGAGATTCCTCTGAAAACAACATTTAATATCTTACGTTATTCTGCTTCTCAAGTCATTTTTCTTTGTTTTAACTGGAAAAAAAGACAAATTAATTAAATTATTAATTAACTGACACCTTTTCTGACACTGACACAAAAAAAACCTTTCTCCATTATTGCATATTTTGCCAAACGATGACGTTAGGAAAATGAAAGTGGATGTTTAAAACTTAAATGGATAAGTGTGGATGTGGCCTTAGTGCCACAAATAACCTTTTGCAATTAAAATGTTTTGCAAATAAAACAGGGATGTCCAAAATTACGGGGCCCTGGAAGATACAGGCCACATCATATTAACTTCTGGGAACGTGATAATATATTGTGGCCATGACAAAACTACGTCTGTCCCTTCCTGGGCACCATACAAAAGAGATGGTTTTGAGAACTGCTTTGATCAACTGATCTCTCAGATTCTCCCTTTTTTTTGACCTGAGACGCAATCTATTTCAACAGATTCAGTCCAACTGGGCAATCGCAACTAAGATTGATGAAAATACTATTATCTGATTGTTATTGGACATCAACATGTAGTGTTGGGTTTGAGTCCATTTTTGTCAAGTCTGAGTCAAGTCTAAGTCTTTAAACAGTCGAGTTCGAGTCCAAAAGGGGCCGAGTCAAACTCAATCTGAATTCAAATTGTAAGTGTAAACTCAACATCAATACTTTAAGCTTATTCTAACTTTCACAACTAAGAAAACACAATAGTCTATATAAATGTAAATATAAACAAACACACCTCTATATTTTCTGATTAGTTTCCTGCAGACAAACTTCAAAGTGGTTTCAGAATGAATATGCTTCAGGTGTATGAAGAAGATTGAAACTAGCAAGTAATTGCGTTAGCGTAATAAGCGACAAACACAATTCGGAGATTGCATTTTCTCCTCCAGTATAACTCTTTTACTCCAGTAATAGTTACGTTTACGTTTGGGGTCAGGGGTACAGATTCCAGGGGGGGATGGGGGTAGGAAACCCCCCAATAGTCAAAACAAGTAAGTTATTCCCTCATTAAAGATGTAAATTACAGTCTTGTTCCTTTGTCTTTTTTTATTCAAATACATTTTGCAACGTTGTGTTTCACCTCTTAGCTGGTTGGTTTTGGTTAATGGTTTAGAACTCTTGGTTAAAGGCTTAGATTTTCTGAAATCCCTGTGGAAAAATGCTTCCAGAACCAAGATGGCTGAAAAACTGGTTGAGCACTGTTGCTTTCTATTACAAGAAATGATGACACTCCGCCTGTCTTCATTGGTCAAACAATCAGATAGTCCCGCCCCCAAACTCACACCAATGTTTGAGTCAATGTTGCTGTGTCATGCTGGATTGGCAACAACCAGACATATTTATTTAATGTTTTTGCAGAATTAACCTATAAAGGGTTTACTTATAGTTGACTACGCATATTAAACTGAAATAGGAAAAGCGTTTTAGCATCGAAAAAAATCACACATCACCTTTAAGGCAAATGCAAATAATGAAATATATAAACTGAAATATGAATTGTCACATTGCTCATTGTCAACTTCATGCACTAGTTGTTTCATTCTCCATGTGTCATGTAAGCACAAATGTCATAACAAGACTTTTGCTGTTCTTCCCTGAGAAACAGCTATTGAAATGCATGTAGTGAGAGCAGATAAAGGCGCATGAATTAGCTAATACTCTGAGCGGTCTGATGGCTGTAGTCACTGTGGTTAATTCAGGGTGGATTATGCCTGTTTTACGGAGGTGGTTGGAGCTTGATACCGGTACTTCTAAATATGAATATTGGGAATGTATCTACCTACCTCATGTCATATATCTGAGGATTATGCCAACAAAACTTAAGTGAGAGACACAGATTAGCGAAGTATGAAATGATTTGGAGGCGACAGTTCTAAACGCACTCAAACAGCACGTCTTATCGTGTGAGTGGGCATGATAACGCCTGTCACAGACAAGGTGATGATTTGCATAGCTTTTTTCTCTTCCTTCCGTGACAGGGGTTCAGCCACGTCTCTCTCATTCTGTAAACAAGCCGACTCGTATCTTCCTGCCTGACTGATGGGGTTCACACCTCTGTCCATCCATTTCCATTCATCTCAATGTCTTTTTTTTTATCCTCTTAAAGCTGCAAATGTGAATTCGCTGTCAGAGATCATTGAAGGCAGCACACAATGTCCGCATGTGTGATGATGGCATTGCTGTGGCTGCGATTGTGACAGCACATCAACTGCAATGTCACGCTGACTCTGCCATTTCTTCATCTTTAGTGTGCCAAAAATGTCAAAAAGACCTTCACAGAAAAGCTCTCCAGGATTGGGCCAAATTCACAATTCAAGAATGGGCTTCCTTTTGATTCTTGCGTATGAATTTAAACTGAATTTGTCATGCCCCACAGGATGATTTGATTTGGAATGCAAGTAAGGGGAATTTACTGAATTGCAAGTCAAAAGAAATTAAGACATTATTAAAAACTAAAGACGTTTCTTTGAGTTCTATTCCATTTTATTCCAAGGGTGACCAGATTCCTGCTTGTGGAAAACGGGACAGGACTCTCCCAACAAAAATGTATCGTATCCTTACCTAGGCACAGTAACTGTCACCTTGTACTTTTCAGTGGCACAAATGTTTCTCAGTGTGCACTTGTCTTTCAAGAGTTTATCGTAAAATGCAGAGCAGTCCAGTCCATAATTAAGACATATGAAAAGCACTGCCTTCATGACTGTTACACTGAGTCAAGATTTATCCGGTGTCCATGCTACGTTCATTAATGAGAACACACACTCCACTGATGCAGATTTCTCAGGCAAGCATAAAACAAACTCCACGACCTTGACTAAGACTCTGAAGTTGATGGTCTTGCTCTCCAGCTCATGAAAAACATCTTTCCATCTCTCAGACATGGCCGTCATGTTCATGTTCCAATCAGTGATGTAACGAGTGACAGTGTTTTTCGTGTAAGCCCACTCATCAAAGAGTGTGGTTTTGTCAATCAAACTGAGAGCAGTGATTCTTGAGTAGAAGTGTTTGAGATGCTCTGAATGTATTTCCACTCTGGGATGTCTCTCAGCTGGGCCCACTTAAGATTTCCTGTGTTCTCCAATGAGCGGCTCCAATTTTAGAGGTAATCCACTGATGCTGAATAAAGGTTTCTCACTGCACAAAAGAAATCATCCGCTCAAATGTCACCAGCTTCAACCAGGGCATCCAACTGCTTTTTTAATGTCAGAGGGTATGAATGATTCCTCAGCCTGGCCTGCAAGATTTTTCGAAGGTCATGAATGTGTAAAGCCACTTTGGTGGCTGATATGTGGTCTTGCTCTACGATCTCCAGTGCACAGTTAAAAGTGGCTGTTTGCTTGAGTGTGAAACGTGTGTTGATTCTCATTAAGTGTACATCTGTACATTGTACAAGTGTACAATTTCATTTGTGTGCTCTTTCAAACCGACTCTTCTATCAGTTCACTAACTGGACATTTATTGATTGGGGATTGTGATTGGATAGTTTAATCCAATCATGTACTTCAAATAACACAGTGTGATTTTATTGGTTTTACAAGCTTGGCTACCTTTGAATAAAATACTCACGTGACTGAGAAAGCCACATAGGCGATAGAGAAATTTTAGGAGAGGGGAACTACGGGACAAAACGTGATTTTTTTTCCGAATAAGTCAGACATTAGAAAAAATCCTTGAATATGGGACAGCCCTGGGAAAAACAGGACGTTTGGCCACCCTAATTTCAACTCTACTTACATTTCGGTTGAAATTCACTAATTGAATTTAGGCACTCATAATTCAGTTCTGAATGATGCAAATTCCTTGTCTTGCTCTCACCAGCCTCACAACAGTATCTACACTAAAGCACATAATTCACTTTTTCAATTGCTGCCAAGACTTTTTAGAACAAAATTTATGAGGTTGTGTAGAGACCAATCTACAACTTGCTTTTGATGGAGCCGGTAACACTTTACAATACGGTTCCATATGTTAACTTTAATAAACAACATTCTATCAGGAAGACTCGCAGACTTGAGTGAAATTTAAGATGACATTTATTGACGGATATAAAGCAGAAAAGTAATGTCTCTCTTTGGAGTAGGCCCGTTTGGCGGTCCGAAGAAGTTGTACTCGGGGCAGGGGCAAGGAGCCTACCACCATGCAGGATGGGACACAACTGGTGGCGGTGAGGTGGTGGAGGTTGCCGTGTTAGCACACTGAAACAGCAATGTCATTGCAGAATTATAAAGCAATGCCTTACATGTGATTGGCTAGGAATTACCCAGCTAATGGTGCAATGATGTACAGCTGATAGTCTTCCCACTAGAACTATGCTGCGCTTACATTTACTTAGCATGAACTAACAATGAACAATACATTTACAGCCTTTATTAATATTAATGGTAATATCAACATACTAATAAATTTTTTAAATCAAAAGTTGTATATGTTAACATTAGTTAATGCACTATGAACTAATATGAACTAACAATGGACAACTAACATAAACAAAGATTAATACATTCTGTAAAAAAATACAGATTTGTCATTGTTTGTTCATAATCAGTAATACAATAACTAATGTTAACGAACAGAACCTTATTGTAAAGTGTTACCAAGGAGCCAAACCAAAAGTAGTTTATGGATCTGCATTACATCTCAGGCAGTATAAAGAGTAGGAGGCAGCCATTCAAAGAAAAATAAATGAGAGAAATTCAAAGAGTTCTAATATACCTGGAGAGAACTGGTTCCATTCATCTCAGTGGCACTTGATGAGCTGGCACTTGCAGCCCTGGAAAAATGGGGCCTGGATTCTCCCATCTTTAATTCATTGAGCCAATCACGTATCATGAATGGCACGTGACTATTTACTCTGGGGTTGCAAGAAAATTGTGTAATGACCATGCTAAATGGCTGATGCTCTATATATGAAACTTCTTGCTTCAGACTGGTGCATGAGTTGTGACATAAAATGTGTAGCCAGGGAAACGTCTCGGTTACTGACGTAACCTACATTACCTGATGGAGGGAACGAGACGTTGTGTCGATGAGTTGACACTAGGGGTCGCTCCTGCACAGCCCAGACATCTCTGATCTTGAGAAAAGGCCAATGAGAATTGGCGTGTGGAATTTGCATGCCATCCCCCAGACATACGGGTATAAAGGAGTGATGCTGCAAATACACATCAGGTATTACACTGAGGAACCGAGCCAAAGACCTGGCAATTTCAGCGGTTCAGGGAATGGAGGTTACGTCAGTAACCGAGACGTTCCCCGTCTGTCACTCACTCGACGTTGTGTCGATGACTTGACACTAGGGGTCCCAATGGAAAATGCCACAAGAGCTGAACTGAGTTACGCAGACTGGCGGTGCGAGACGGGCAGACCTCTGTGTGCCTCGTAGCCAGCGCATCAAGCCGTCGCATAACTACCCCAACACACTGGCAGGCATGAAGCGGTCCCCTGCACCTAGGAGAACGGCTAACTGCTCAGAAGTATAAGGACTGACTGGCCGAGCCAGGGCATTCTCTCTATTATTCTCCCCTCATTCGGCTGGGGGCCAAATATATGGTCCAAGCTGGGGGGTGTCTCTCAAAAGAGGTGGACACCGCGGAGACCACACCCGGGCCCGAGGGGGGGGGGGGGGGGGGGGGGGGGGTTAGGTGGAATACGGTTAGGAGTGGAAGCACATCGTGCAGAGCAGCATCGTGGTAGATCCTATCCAAGGGGGGAGGAGTTACTACAAACACAGCGACCCAGGGCAGAGGGCCCTATGTCCAAGGAAGACGCGGTTTACCTGCAGGGAGCCTCCAGGGTGGAGCCTCCACTCTCCCCTGGATGTAACCTGTTGCGACAGTGCGTCCGCTGTGCTGTTGAGGTAGCCTGGGATGTGAGTGGCTCGCAGCGACTTGAGTCGGTGCTGACTCCAAAGGAGGAGACGGAGGGCGAGTTGTGACATGCAGCAAGAGCGCAGACCGTCTTGGCGGTTTATATACGCCACCACGGCTGTGTTGTCTGTCCAGAGCAACACGTGCTTGCCCCAGATCAATGGCAAAAGCCTCCTAAGGGCAAGTAGTACTGCCAGCAACTCAAGGCAGTTGATGTGCCAACGCAGTCATGGGCCAGACCAAGGGCCGGCGACTGAGTGCCCGCTGCATACGGCACCCCAGCCCCATTGGGAGGCATCTGTCGTAACCATGATGTGCCTGGAGACCTGACCTAGGGGAACTTACCTTCCCGTAAGAATGCTAGGTCTGACCAGGGGCTGAGAGAGCGGAACAAGCCTGCGTGACGAGGACGCGGTTTGTGCTGTGGCGCCATGCTCATCTCTCGACTCGGGTCTGTAGCCAGTGCTAGATTGGTCTCATATGCATCAACCTAAGCGGTGTGACCGGAAACAGAGCCCTGGGGCTGAGAAAACTGCTCTTTTTTTAAAAAATGTGGGCATGCGGCGAAATAAAATTCAAAAGTAAATAAGGATTCTCCACCCGCCCCTCCAGCAGGGGAGGGAGTGGTCTGCTTACCAGCTCCCGTAGTGCAGTTTCCTGAATCTAAGTTCTTAATATAATTTACTCGCATTTTAAACTGTAATATAAAAGCAGTATCAAACTCACTATTGTTACATATTATGTATTACGTGTATCAATATGCCTGTAATTACCTGCAGCATGATGCTGCTACCTGTAGAGTGAGGCCTGCCTGGATTTGCATCCACCTAAAGACTTGCAGTCTGTTCCACATGAGCAGCAATGAGGGTTGTTATTCTGTTAGCTGTTATAAATCATAATTTAACATTCTTAATGTACAAGTGGTGTACAGACTGTTACAAAGTAATGTCAATGTCTGATTATGGTTTACTTACATGGCTGGTTAACATAAGCCAATACAGGGAAAACATTTCACACATCACCAGTCTCAGACAGGTTGGCAATGAGTTATTTATAGAATAATATAAAGTGACAGCAAACTCATTGTAAATGCACTTCCGACATTCACACCTTTCACAGTTTACACACTTTTCAGATGTTAATATCTGACAAATGTACTCCTTTCCATGGCATTAATTCTAATCATAGCCGGGCACATGGTGGAAAGGGGAATTAATCGTTTTTTGTCACTGGAGGAAAGGCCTGCAGTAGTTGATTCCAGATTCAAGGTCTTGATCTTGTGGCCTCTTATAAACATGGTTTAGGTGTGGATTTGGGTTTTGGTTTATGGTCTCATACAAGACAATTTCTTCACTATTACAAAGAATTGCAAGACTTCCATGGATCTAAATGGCTTCTTGTACACTGTACAAATGGGTTACAAGTTTGAGACTGATACTGCTATAAATTAAGCATTTTAGTTCAGTACAATGGACAGGATCAGGGTGAGAGGACTAGTCTTGGTCTGGATCTAAGAGGGTTGGATATTTATCTGGGCCTGATATAGGTCTTAGGTAGTCTTGTATTGGTCTGGGTCTTATGGAGTCTTGTATTGGTCTGGGACTTGGGGAGTGTAATCTTTTTCTGATTCTTAGAGGCTCTTGTATTGCATAGAATTAGTTTGGGTTTTAGGGGGTGCATTATTGGTCAGTGTGTTGGGGTCTTATTTTGGTCTGTGTTTTAGAGTGTATGGTGTTGGTCTGGGTCTTAGGGGCTCTGATGTTGGTGTAGATCTTCCAAGTTCTGGTGTTGACCTTGGTCGAAGAGTGTCTCGTATTGGTCAGGGTCTTAGGGAGTTTAGTCTTGGTGTGGGTGATGTGGGGTCTGACATTGGTCTTGGAGGTTCTGATTTTGGTCTGGGTCTTAAAGAGTCTAGTCTTGGATTGGGTTTTAGGATTCTGATATTGGTCTGAACCTTGGAGGGCCTGGTATTGGTCTAGGTCTTAGAGGGTCTCATTTTGGCCTGGGTCTTAGAAGGTGTCGTATCAGTCTGGTTCTTAGGGAGCTTAAACTTGGTCTGTGGCTTAGAGGGTCTCGTATTGGTAAGGGTCTTGGAGGGTCTAATATTTGTTTGGTTCTTAGAGGGTGTCGTATTAGCCTGATTTTTAGGGAGTCTAGACTTGGTTTGGGTTTTAGTGGTCCATTATTGGTCTAGGTCTTGGTGGGTCTGGTGTCATTCTAGCTCTTAGAGAATCTAATATTGGTCTGCGTCTTGAAAGGTCTGGCTTTGGTCTGGGTTTTAGAGGGTCTCACATTGGTCTGGGTCTTGGAGGGTGTTGTATTGTTTAAGGTCCTATGGAGTTTGGTCTTGGTTTGGGTTTTAGGGGGTCTGTTATTGGTCTGGGTCTTAGAGGGTCTTATATTGGTCTGGATTTTAGGGAGTCTAGTCTTAGACTGGCTCTTGTGGGTCTAATATTGGTCTGGACCTTAGGGAGTCTAGACTTGGTTTGGTTTTAGGGGTCCATTATTGGTCTGGATCTTAGTGGGTTTTTTATTGTCTATGACTTTGTGGGTCTGGTGTTGGTCTTGCCCTTAGGGAATCTGATATTGGTCTGCGTATTGAAAGATCTGGTTTTGGTCTTGGTCTTAGGGAGTCTGGTTTTAGTCTGGGTCTTAGGGGATCTGATATTGGTCTGGGACTCAAATGTTATCATATTGGTGTGAGTCGTAGGGAGTCTAGTCATTGTTTGGGTATAAGGGGGTCTGTTATTCATCTGGGTCTTGGAGGGTCTAGAGATTATCTGGATTCCTAGAGGGTCTTGTATTGGTTTAGGTCATAAGGGATGTGGTTTTGGTTTTTGTATTGTGCAGTCTTGTTCTGCTGTGGGTCAAGGTCTTTGGGGTCATCTTTTGGTCTGGGTCTTGGACAATCTGGTCTTGGTTTGTGTCTGAAAGTGTCTGGAATTAGTCTGGGCCTTAGAGAGTCTGGTCTTGGTCAGGTGTTGTTTTGGTGGTTTCATATCCAGTCATTTGATACAGTCTTTTGATATGTGTGTGTGAGAAACAGAACAATATTTAAAGGTGTCATGTATTGGATTTTTATTTTATTATGTTCCTTGAGGTCCACTTATAATGTTAGTGTGATTATTTTCATTAAAAGTAGTCATCATTTAGGAATAATTGTTCATTTTATATCCATTTATATAATTGTAAATTGTTATAAAAAACAAAGTTTTTGTGCCTCTGTCAAATGCTCAGTTTTTTGGGTGTTCTTGAAGACTTCAGTGAAAACGCCTACTGCTGTGTTTGGATAACATCTTTGCATGTGGATAAGTGTAAACGCCCCCGCCATTACGCACGTGTGGGATTGTTTTTTAAAGTTCGGATGGTTAAAATATGACAACCAGAGTTATTCATCCATACATGTTTGAGCTAGAGTCTGATCTCGAATTAACCCCCTCCACAAACACAATGGATACAGCAGTCTGTGGCAGCATGGTAAGTAATCATTGTAATTTACTTGTCTATTTGAGTAATAGGTATTACTTTTATTGTTGTTTATACCAAGACGTGAAATAACAGTGTGTATCTTGCTGCATAGTTCTTTTACAAATGCTGAGTAACACATGACAGTACCAAATAAAGTGTAAATACATGGTGCTATCACGTTTATAGCTGTGAAAGGATACACTACCATGCAACATGTAAACGTATACAGGATACATTCACTGGTGTTTGTCGTTCGTCATATAATCATCTTTCATCATATATTCAGTGTAGTGACAAACACATACTTTGTTCATTACAATAAGGCATGTTTTCATTAAAAAGTAAAGAGATTGTCTAAATATATTGATATCAATACTCTTTAGGTGCATATGTGGCAATTGTGCCATCATGCCAACAGATCAAGAAAATATATGCTGCTTAGAGATCCCTGTGCATTAAAACTAATACACGAGCATCTAAAATCACAAGGATCAAATAAAATACTCAGTACACATCTAATAGTCTGTAACATACAAAGCAAAACAATTAACATGGATACTCACACTTGTTTGTTGCGACATCAATGTCGGGTCCAATATGGTTGCAATGCATCAACTTTTAATTTAAGTCTCTCTGCAAAGCCTGCTTCAAACCGTGTCTTGTTTGTGAAAGAATCATCTGTAAAATGAAGTGAACAAACAAACACGTTCTTACCGACGCAATCCGGTACTTCACTAAAAATATATGTCAGCCACTCTTTCTTAATGTTGGAATCCTTGCGAAGCAAATGCAAGAAATCTAGTTTCCCACTAGATTTCCATCGATACACCTCCTGTTGCTCCAAAAATAATCTCACCGCTCTACTCTAACTGCAAGACCGGTGGATGGGCCTAAGCAGTGTCGACAATAAAGTAGGTGTTGATCTGTTTATGCAGAAGATGGCCTGTGCTGATGATGTAATACCTCACTGATGATGTATTAGTGAGGAGGAATTAGGGAGCAAGTCATTTTGGCACCTTGGTTTCAATAAAGCCTTTTTTTGGACTAAAGAAGTTGTTTTCGGTTCTGAAATTTACAGTGTGTTTTTATAGTGCTATGAACTCTTATATGTCAAGATATCATGCTAAGTTTGATTTTCCAATTCATGACCCCTTTAAGTCATTTTTTACTATAGATCTGCACTTATACTATTACTTCCACATTTTTCTCCTTTTGTATTTTGGTGATTCTCATTGTTCGTGCACATTGACATCTATTGGTTGAGGCTGGTCAAAGGTGGAAATAGTTAAATATTGATCTGTTTCTCACCAACACCTATAATATCACTTCTGAAGACATGGATTAAACCACTGGAGACGTACGGATTATTTTTAAGATGCATTTATGTGATTTTGGTGCTTCAAAGTATTGGTTTCCATTCATTTTTTCCCCCATTAAAATGTATTTAATTTATGGGTGAAGTACACTTATTAAATAAACTGCATTGTCAAAATGAACCTCCAAAGCTAGTATTTTTAGCAATGCATTTTGAAAACAGATAATTATCTCATAATATCATGTGGTACTGTTTGTCACATTAAACCTGTGACTAACCGCTCATCTAAAAACTGCAACAGATCAACAATCTTTTACTCTTCCATCATGTAGGACACACAGGATCTGTTCACAAAGATATTCATTACACATCCATCCTCATGTGTGTGTAAGATATCACTCAACATACAACTCCTTTGGACATAAAGACTATTTTCATATAACGATTCTCAATTGTTTAACTAGATCAGCTTTACTTCTTTACCCTGGTTTGAAATAAACCATGTGTATTTTTTTATAAAAAAAAAAATAAAAATTGTGTAGACCAGTGACTATTTACAGGTATGTTTTACTGATGCGAACAGTGCAGGAAGTAGGAATGTGTGAATGTTTTATGGCTGGAATAATGAACAGATTTGTTAACAGTGACATCCTTCCAAGAGCGTTATTTTCAGTGTAGGAAATCTTTTTAGCATATCAGAATTTATATTTAGCAGACAGACCCAAAAACAGTAGAAAAAATACAATAAAATGCTGACAGTTGGAGCGGTTGCAAATAAAATAGAAAACCTATACTGAATCTTGAAACCAAGCTCAATAGACAGAAGGAGACTAAATGTAACGTGCAGGCAGAGCAGGGCAGGACGAGACGCAGACGATAATGAAGTGAAGAACCCAAGTGCCATTTATAAACTAAAAATGTGAAAGTATCCAAAACAAAACAAAAACCATGAGCATGAAACTAGAACCATGAATATGACTATGAAAGTTAGATGAGAACCAAACCGAAAAATGTTACATTCACAATCAATACTTCACAAATGAATAACAAGAAACAAGAACCAATGATAAAACAGAACTGATAAGAAGACTAAACAAGAACCAATCAAAAGACAAAACTAATAAACATGGAGCATGAGGGTCACATGACAAACAAGGAAATCACATGACAAAAAAGGAAACAAATTTCAGGAGACCAGGGCGGAGCCAGCGGACTTAGGGCATGGCCTGGCGAGGAGGACCTGAGCTGTGGTGCAGGGCCTGACGAGGCTCAAGAGGCAGCATGGCATGCTGTACTTTCAGGGGGCGGAGCCGCTGGAGGCAAGGACCCAGGGGGTGGAGCCGCTGGAGACAAAGACCAAGGGGTTAAGGCAGCCTGGCATAGTGAGTCAGACATGGCAGCGTGGCACGGCGGGTCAGACGTGGCAGCTTGCCGAGACAACATGCCTTGGCGTGGCAGGCATGACAACAGGGCTTGGCAAGATAGACTAAAACATGGCATGATATGACAGACATGACAGTCGAAGCTTCAGGTGCTGGCTCTGGGATGAATGAGGCTCAAGGCACTGACTCTGGGATGGACGAGGCTTCAGGTGCTGGCTCTTTGTCCATAGCAGATGCGAGCGCTGGCTCGTTGTCCGTGGCAGGCATGGGTGCTGGCTTGTGGTTCTTGGCGGGCACAGGCACTGGCTCGTGGTCCGAGGAAGGCGTGGGCACTGGCTCGTGGTCCGTGACGGGTGTGGGCGCTGACTCGTGGTCCATGACAGCTCAGCAGCAGTGTATAATATAGTAGTTTCCTCAAAATCATGAGGATCTATGATATTATTATGGTATTATAGCTCATATCTAAATGGGGAAAAAGCTTTCTTTTACACTCACGTTTACACACAGCTCAAATCACGCTTTTAATCCAACACTGGATCTCAGAGGGTAACACAAATGTGCCAGAGTATACCAGTTCATTTGCCCACGTGAGACCCTCGCGGCAATAATGGCAGTACTGTGCAAGGAAAGAGGCTTATTTTTTTCTTCTAATTGCTTCCAAGTCTCCACTGAAGTATCATTATATATTATACATCAGAAAGCTACTGATTTTTTGCTGTCACAATTTGACCGAGAAGCAGGTCTTTAAATAAAAATAAGCCATATAATTTTATGTATTATCGGTTGGTTTGAGATGACTTATAAAATTATCAAGCCAAAGTGTTTTTTTTCTCAAGCTATTAGCTGTCAAATGTTACCCTACAAAGGCAAATGAAACAATGCCAACACTACATTGCATTAAAAGTTTTTTTGATTTTCCAGCTAAAAGTTCATTATTTAATTTTCACACTTTTTTTCTCTGATTCTTGGGATAGTAAGAACCACAGTAAAAAGTGGTAATCTGCAATTGTACCTAAAAAAGCTACTTCTCTTTGTTTAAACCCCTAAAGCTGGCTTTTTGTGCTGTAACCTAATGCAGTTAAGTTCATTTAGTTGTGTTAAATAATATATTTTTTTTTATACTTCAATCAAACCAGTTACAAGTAATTTAGATGTTACCACATGAATCACATTTTAGCCTTGAGAGACCCAATTTCAGTCATAACTACATTTTCACAAAAAGCATTGTTACTGTGTTTTGCCTTTAAAGGGTAATATTGTTGTTTACCAATATTTTTTTTTCCCACTTTTGCATATACTACATATGTAAAAATGTTTTGTCAGGTAGCTTGTGTTATGTAAAAATGTGCTTTATGTGGAAACACCTTAATTAACTTAATGTAAAAAGTACACCTTTCCAGTGTCGTCTGTATGAAATCTAAAGCGTTCTGGTAAATTAATTGAGTAAATTCCATGTGCTCTCTTTAAATTTGAGCCAATATTGTTTTTTTAAAGTAGCATAAAGTTGGGTTCAGGACACTTACTGCTGCCTCTAACTCTCACTGGTCCTCCTCTTCACAGAAATAATAGAACATCTACCCATAATGCACTTGTCCACCTATTTTTATTCTCCTCCTCTTCTGTTCACCGTGGCCAAGTGCAGGGATAACTTACTTGACCTATCACTGAACCCTGTGTATAGACGATTGCAAGCTCTACGGTGAGGAGTACATGTGCAAGTCTATTGGTAATGATGGAATCTGCCAGAGTATGTAATGTTCCCCTCTGGAAAACATGGACTACCGGAGTAGGCAGTACAAAGCTGACAGTCCATGTGGGCTGTATGGATAGACCTACTACTGGTATAAAACTGATATCTTTGCTTGGGGTTACTGTGGGCTGGTGGAGGAGGACAAAATCTGTTATGGATCGTGGACAGGTGAGCTGTGTTTTGACCGATGCGAACAAAGCAGTGAATCCTACTTTTGGTGTCACACTGCCCAGGGATGGGATTACTGCTCGCCATCAGAAAACATAGATTTATTAAGCAACCACTGTAAAGAAGTCAATAAGGGTGAGACCTACTTCTGGTGCTGGCTGAAGAAGGGAAGCTGGGGTTACTCTGGGGATTGGGGTGGAAAAATTGGGTTCAAAACAGTGCTGTTATGAATGCACACTTTAATACAGTGAAAAAGACACACACACACACACACACATATATACATATATATATATATATATATATATATATATATATATATATATATATATATATATATATACACATATATATATATATATATATATATATATATATATATATATATATATATATATATATATATATAAATGTCCAATATTGTTTTTAATGTCCATGTACTAAAATAAATTTGATGCCGTGAGTGTACCTTCATTTACAATAACTATTATTTTGAATGGCCGTGGAAAATGAAGCAATGTGATAACAATTTTACCTGGTCGCAAAAAGTAGTCCGTAAATGTACTTGATGAACTTTCACCTTTTGCTGACCCTTTATGCTTCGCAGAGCTGAGGTCGGGACTTACAAAGAGGGGTTAAAGCAATGCAAATATGATGTGCACACACACAATGAAGTATTAGACCAGATGAACATCATAAGGCAAGTGAAGCCGAATTATGGACATTCACAAATTTAGAAATCCCGGCCGGATGCTTTAAGGTCCGGAAAAGAGGACATCTCCTGAAAAAGAGAGGATGTATGGTCACCCTACCATTAATTGGCCTTGTCAATTAGCTGGTGTGTGGTGAGCATACTGGCACACTATGGCTTCCATCACATCATCCTGGTCACAGTCCCCTGTTCACTGTGTAAAGCACTTTGAATAACACTAATTGAGAGGACTGGTGGTGGCGTAGTGGGCTAAAGCACATAACTGGTAATCAGAAGGTCTCTGATTCGATCCCCACAGCCACCACCATTGTGTCCTTGATCAAGGCACTCAATTCCAGGTTGCTCTGGGGGGGATTGTCCCTGTAATAAGTGCACTGTAAGTCACTTTGGATAAAAGCGTCTGCCAAAAGCATAAATTTAAATGTAAATGACTAATTTGAAAAAACAATCATTTTTAACTCCATCAAAATGGTCTATTTGCATAATCGTGCCACGTTTGGTGTGCAAAACCCTGTTGAATATCAAATGGTTTTAGATCTGAATAATTTGTATATAAGAGCATTCAGCTCATAATGTCTGCTTCTAGCCATGTATTATCTACGTGAATTTTTGTTAGTTTGATCTAATTTTATAGTTCTTGTAGCAGAAAAACTCTGAAGTTGGTGGTCTTTTTTCAAACATAGAGGTACAAGGAGCCTGGGTAGGTCAGCGAGTAAAGACACTGACAACCACCCCTTGAATTAGTTAGTTTGAATCCCAGGGCATGCTGAGTGACTCCAGGCAGGTCTCCTTAGCAACCAAATTGGCCTGGTTGCTAGGGAGGGTAGAGTCACATAGGAAAAAACATGGGGTTTGTTCTCGGCGGGGCGTGTGGTGAGTTGAGCGTGGATGCCGACGTGGGTGGCGTGAAGCCTCCACATGCGCCATGTCTCTGTGGCAACATGCTCGACAAGCCACGTGATAAGATGCATGGGTTGACGTTCTCAGACGCGGAGGAAGCTGGAATTCATCCTCCGCCACCCGGATTGAGGTGTCACCATGAGGACTTAAAATCGCATTGGGAATTTCAAAATTGGGGGAAAAAACAGAGAGGTTCAATGAAACCCAAATATCCTACACTTTCCATTACCATATATGCGTTGAGAAATAGCAACATCAATCCATTCCGACAGTGGTTTTCACAACCTCGGTAGAATGCAGAACCTTCTGGAACTGCATAGGTGATATGTAGAATCAGTTGTTTGTGAAGCTCTGAGGGTAACATATATCAACTGTTTTCACACTCAACAATATACAAAATGTTCAGATTGACTTTGCTCAAGTTTGCTGGCAAATACATTTCTGATTGGTTTGTTGTGGTTTAGTGCAGACACTGATCAGTAACATCTAAATATGAGTTTCAAAGCATCACCAATACATATTCTGGCATTCTCTGACACGGCATTCGAAATATATCAGTCATCTATGCTTAAAGCTCCAGTGAATCTAGACCCAAACACAGCCTCCAATAAGATGCTTGTGTCCGAGGAGCAAGACAGCGTGCACTATGTGGATTAGAATCAGGATGTGTCTGATAATCCAGAGAGACTGCATTTAGGACTCCTGGCCTCACAAGGCTTCAGCTCTTCAAACTGAATCCTAAGAAACACTTTTGGGGTTTCTGTTATATGAATGTTGCATACAAGAAATGCAATAAAGAATACTGGATATGATGAGAAGCCACGTACATCATCAGTGTGCAGCTGGACTTTGAAGAATGGGAGCTGAAATTGATCAATCTCTTCAGAGTTTGTGCACCTTCACTAGTGGATTTCCTGAGAAGGTGTTCCCATATTTCTATACAGGAGATTAATCAAGACAATGTTATATATTTACTTTGGAAAACCCTAACTCTGGGCTGTGCCAGGTCTGGCTGGGGGGTGCCACAAAATATTCTGCACAGTTTAATATTTAAATAGCCACCAGTTAAAAGTACCAGCAGTAAAGACTACAGACTCAATTCTGTACCCGTACACTGTATGTCTATAGCCGGAAGCTTTTTAAACACTCACATGTGTATGTGTGTGTGATCTCTATAGACAGCTTGTTTCTTTTGGTGAATGCAGCTGTGCCCAAATGCGCTTCTTGATGCAATATGAATGTAAACACAGACGTTAATTTGTTACGGGAGTGTCAAAAGACGAGACAAAAATCTGCACCATTTTGACACTATATTAATGTACAGTAAGCCATTAATGTGATGTAGACAGGACAAAAATCTCAAAATATCAGATCTGTGCAATGTGTACAGGACATGCTTAATGGACATGCTACAGCAGTTATAAGCCTATCATTAGTATTAATCAAACAACAATATTGACAAGAAAAAGAGAAAATCACTCACCTGACAGAGTTGTGCAGGGAAGAGACGAGAAAGTGAGGATCCAAATGCAGAAATTTAATAAATCAACAGCAGAAGAGGAAACAACGATGAAGATAACACAAACTAAACTGCAGTATGCTGGTAAAACACACAGTACATACAGTACAATCAAGAATCAACACAGGAGAAAACATCAAGAGGGTATGTATACACTTGGGATAACAAGGAGACAAGGAACACCTGGGATACAATTAGGGTAAAGAACAGGAAGACAGACATGAGAGGAAGACACAAAATTTCAAAATAAGAGTCTTTTCAAACAATGTCCTTGGGGAAAACATAAAAATAATGTAACAGAGCAGAAGCTCAGGGGGCAAAGCCACAGAAGTCAGAGGCTCAGGAGAAGGAGCCGTAAGAGGCAGAGGCTCAGGTGGCGGAGCCGCAGGAGTCTCAGAAGGAATAGCCGCAAGAGGCTGAGGCTCTGGGGGCAGAGCTGCAAGAGGTGGAGCTACATGAGTCTGAGGAGATGGAGCTACAGGAGGCAGAACAAGTGGAGCCGCAGTAGGCTCAGGGAATTCAGTCTCAGGAGGCGGAGCCGGAGAAAGCGGAAACACAGGAGGAGTGGGCAGAGTCAATTGAGGGGCTGCGGGCAGAGCTACATTAGGCTCAGGGAATTGAGTCTCAGGAGGCAGAGCCACAGGAGGAGGAACAGAACTGCTGGAGTCTCAGAAGAAGGAGTGGGCGGAGCCGCTGGAGGAGGAACGGGCAGAGCCGCTGAAGGAGGAGTATCAGAAGGAGGAGCAGGTAGAGCCCCTGGAGGAGAAATCTCAGAAGGAGGAGTGTGCAGAGCCGCTGGAGGAGGAGTCTCAAAAGAAGGCACAGGTGAAGCTGTGGAAGGCTCGGGGAGTTTGGGGGTCAAGGCAGCCTGGAACTCATACGCTGGCTCTGGCATGGGAAAGGCTTCAAATGATTGCTCTGAGAAGGCAGAGGCTTCAGGAACTGGCTGTTTGCCTGTGGTAGGTGTGGGTGCTGGTTCATTGACCGTGGCAGGGGAATGGCCTCCGTGGCCATGGATGCTGGCAGCGGCAGGGAGATGGCCTCTGTTTCGGGAGTCTCCTGGACCACCGGTGCTGAGAGTAGATAGGTCTCCATCGAGTGGGTCTCCGGTGCCACCGGAGCTTGGAGCAGAGAGGCCTCTGTCAAGGGGGTCTCCAGAAACGCCAGAGCAGAAAGCTGATTTCGGAGATCTCTATTGCCAGTTCAAAAACAACTAAAGGGGTGGGGGGGTGTCACTATAAAGGGGTGCCACAGTTTAAAAAAAGTTTGGGAACCACTGCTCTAGACTAAAAACTCATCTTATCAGTCAGGTATACACCTAATTTCTCTCAAATCATAGTTACGTGGCATTAGTCAGTTCTGCCGGAGCCAGAAACTCTTCTCATATTCTATAACTTCGCTTTAAAATGAATGGCATCAAGGGATGTACCGATCCCATACCTGGATCGGTATCGGCTTCGATATGGACGTTTTTAGATAGATTGGGTATCGGTCCGAAGAGCCCGACCCAAATCCGATACTGTGTGCTAGTCATGTTCTTCATTGTCAAGCTCAAAAAATGACAAAATAACTGTTAAAACGCCATTAAAGCAGTTCATATGACTCGAGCATTTTATTCAAAGCCACTTGAAGACATGCCATAGCTCTGTGAATCACAATAGGCTGTTTAAAATAAGTAAACATAAAACGCACGCGCAGCAACGCGTTAGTGAATGGCACATCTGTTTACACAAACCCGCAGCTATTTTTAGCCTTCACGCGTGCACAATATTTGAGCGCTACAAACAAACATCTCAGATGCTCAATAGTTCGGTACGCTTATATGGACTTGGAAACGCACCACGGGGGCATTTTACCAGAATTTATAAAAGAAGCGAATTAAACTGAATAAAAAGCACTTAAAAGTTAAAGCTGTCACGGAGAGACACACGGAGGCAGAGATATGAACTCAGTAACAGGGTTTATTGAGCAGAGGATTGAAACAGTGATGTAAACATTGTGATTAAATCCAGTTGAGCAGAGAGGCAAACAGCAGGTAAGTAATATCCAGACAGTGTATAGACACGATGAAAGAGATAACTCACAACAATTTTATGATATTCGCAGGCAATAATGAAGACACAGGTATGTTTGACATAGTCAAAAGTTCTGGAGTCTCAGAGATACTATCGATGAGAACAGGCAAAGAGTGTGTGAAAGTGGGTATTTATATAGTCTTTGATTAGCCACTAATGATATGCAGGTGCATGTAATCAGAACTCATTTGATGTGATGGCAGTGAGGAAACGTGCACGATTAGGATATATTACTATTATAATATATTACTATTATTATTATCATTTGTTTACAAATTTTTATAATTTTTTTTTTTATTGAAAGGAGTAAAGCAATATACAGTGAAACCATGAAAGTTAAATTTTCCCTCCTTCTATTTTTTAACTATAATAACCCCCCTCACCCCCAAAACATCCCTTCCCTGGGCAGCTTAAATACAACAGAATAACATAGCGTCTGGTTACAAAGGCAAAATATAACCATTATGTCACTACACCTTTTCAAGGCATGTACACATGCATACCAACCAAAACAAAAGTATTGATGATAAAAGTATCACCATTACAGTATAAATGCATACATAAAAGAGAGAGAAAAAATATATATATATATATATAAAAAAAATAATAATTTTGCCATTCTGTGAGACAAATTACACTAAGGCCAAAACAGCAAATACAACGTCACAAAAAGGTGTAAAGAGAGAGATACATGGAAAATAGGTTAACTGGTTAATTCTTCCAAATTTTTTAAATATGACAAAATAGGTTCCCATTTCAAATAAAATCTGTCCACAGATCCCTTTAATGTAAATTTTATCTTTTCTAATTTTAAAAAGAACATCATTGTTTACAAATTATAATAATATTTAAGTTGAATGGGTTCTATAAAGTAACTGTGTGAATGAAAAGTGAGCTGATATACAACTAAATTGAACAAAAAAAAAAAGTTTTTGCCAAAATGTCTACGGATGTCTTATACTGGAATTACTGTTAATTTTGCTGCTCCAAGTGTTTCTTAATAAGTTATACATTTCTATTGAAATAATGTGTAGTTAGAGGTTTGTGTTTATTTACATAATAAAGAGTACACACAATAATGTAAAGATATTATAAACTGATTATGCAAAAAACAACACTGGTATCGGATCGGGATCGGTATCGGCCAATGCTGAGATTTCCGATATCGGAATCGGATCGGAAATGGAAAAAGTAGTATCGGGACATCCCTAATGGCATAACATTTTTGCTCATATTTGTTCTCCAACTTTTCCAGAAAAATTGAAAGGCAGCGCATTCAAACAATTCTTTCACACTTTCAGAAAGCAGAATCAAATGTAAATTTGAAGTCAAAATATGATCTCTAATATCTGGTCGGATATTCCCAGGCCCACCACGGTCCACCCTTGGCTACGTCACTGTCCCAAGGTTACCAAAGTCTACCAGATCCAGTCGAGACCGATGTCCCACTCCCACTGCCATGTGTGTTGCTGAGCGATGACTACTAAATGCAGCCTGTGCCAACCAGACAGCAAGGTCGTTTTGATAATCACTGACTGCATTTCAGTCTTCCACAATTGACTTCACAGAGGATGAACTGCTACAAACTCTTACAGTAAGACCAGGTATACTTCACTTTCCACTGTCTGCACCTCGTGCTTTGGATGGCCTTCCAGTCGAACTATGAGGCACATCTCGCTGAACTCCGCCAGCATCTTCTTTTTCATAGGACTGACTACACTCTCTTGTAATAGAAAACATAGATGATAAATGAATACCAACTAACGCCTTAAAGGAAAAATTCATCCAAACAAAATAAAAATAATTCTCTCATCATTTACTCACCCTTATGACATCCTGTATGTGTATTACTTTCCTTCTTCAGCAGAACACAAATTAAGATTTTTAGAAGAATTTCTCAGCTCTTTTGGTCCATACAATGCAAGTGAATGTGTGTCAAAATTGTGAAGCTCCAAAAATCAATGTCTCCAGAAGCGATTTGATAGAAGTGGGAGAAAAACAGATCAATATTTATATTCCTGGTTCTGTTTTGGCAGCGTGAGGGGGACCTATGATTGGAAAAATCAGCTAGTGTGGCACTGGCTTAAAATGCCTCCCTGAGGGTCATAACTAAAATTGATCTTGTAGCTGATGGGTAAGATCGTCTAAAATGACCAAAGCTTTTTGTTTTACTTTTGATATTTAGTTGTCTCTATATCTCACCTACAATTTTACTTACTACATTAACAACTTTAGACGATTTTGCTTTGTTACTCTCTGGATTCTGTAACACATGGTCATACTGAAAGACATAATGCTTTCCATGAGATTCTTGTAAACCATTTCTAAAATGTATTTACTTATACCAAAGTGATACAACCTCCTAATAAGATGCAGTCTCTGCATTGCCTTTATTAAAAACACAATCTGTATTCTCAGTCAAATTAATATATAAATGTTCCCAAATATTTCAACTACAAACTATTTCTACAGGGTGTGCACCAAGTATTAAGTGTTGCACCTGTTCAGGGATTTCACTCTTATTGCTAGAAACAACCAATTCTTTGGTTTTATTCACATTAATAAAGTGCACTCAGCCGACACCAATTGTGGAGGGAATTTACATGGTTATCTTTCTTCTTTTTCAAAAGGCAGACAAGTGTCATGTCATCTGCATATTTAAATAGACTCAAATGTGCATCTTGAATTTTAAATGAATTAGTGTACAATGAGAATAGACAAGGTGACAGAATGGATACTTGAGGTGAACCTGTGTTGAAAATAGTTGTCTTTGTCAATTTACCATTTACAAACACTCATAGTTGACGATTGGAAAGAAAATCTCTGATCCACCAGATGAGACTGCCATTAACCATTAGATCAAGTTATCTCTACATTGTTTTGAAGGCTGAACTAAAATCTCTAAATACAATTTTAGCATAGTGTGTGGTCTGTTATATTTGTTGAGCAACTGAGTTACTTAAAAGTTAATATTGCACCATTAGTAGTACCTAACTGAGTGGCGCCTGGTTTTCAGTAAAGGAACATTTGTTCATTTCCATGAACTGGGAACTGTGCTTTTGTTTAACAGAAGTTGAAACAGCCAGGTGAAATCCCGGTCAATTGAAAAACGCAGTTCTTTAATACTCGCCCCTTCAACCCAACTGGGCCTGGTGCTGGAGAGGCTGGCTCCGATTTTGTTCTCTTTAATAATAATGGGCTCATATACAAGGCACACACTATCACATTCAGTAGTGCACTTCCCACTGTTAAACCTACTGTAGAATATATCCAGATCTTCTGCAGAGGATGCACTATGTAAAGGATATCTTTGTTTACCTTCCCATGCCTGCTTTGAGTTACCCATACAAAACTTACTTTCAATCTTGTTCTTATATTCAAACTTAGCTTTCTTAATTTGTCCCGACTTCCCTTATTTTTCTTCTCTCTAACCAGATCATTATCATCTTAGAGAAAAGCAACATTTTTCTCATTAAGTCTCAATTTATTTTCTTTAGTGAGCCACAAATTGTTGTTTGGAGACAAACAATTGCTTTCACAAAAACATATATAAGATGTAATGGCGTGAGTGACACCACACTCACAGAGACATGAGACCCACTTACACAGAGAACTACAACATATTTACTGAACTTGTCCCTCATTGTGCCCAGTGGAGCTCAAGTGCCCCCTACTGGATAAAGAGTTTCCTCTCTCAAAGCAGGGCTTTGATATTTGATAGTCAACACTTTAAAAAACATTTCGTAGGGTCTTGGTCATAATTTATGCATTAAATCAAAGAAATAAGACATTTTAACTGATAAGTCTTTATTGGCTTGTTAATTAGTATTTCAACAAATCATTCCTCTCATATTTTTATCCAACTTAACAGTTCATTGCCTGAGAGTGATTGTTTCAACCCAATCTGGTGCAAACATCTCATTATCATACTGAAGTACTGTTTCATTTTGTATAAGAAGAGTTGCTCCATTTGACAATCACAGTCATTGTGTCAAATCAATCGCTGTGGAGGGATAGAGGAAGGGTTGGACTGTTTTCTATGATGGAGTCAATCTCCGTTTGACAAATAGATGTCAATTTGTGTTTTATGGAAGAGTAATTACGTCTCATAACTGAACACACTGATTTGTCGATATAAAACATGCCGCAAAAGGAGACAGGACTAGTTCATAAAAAAATGAAAAACCTGTAATTCTTTCCTCTGACATCAGTATGATTTTCTCTCTTCTCTCTTCCAAAGAATATGTTTAGCAGGATGTTCAAGCAGTTCTTTTCCACTAAAAGGTGCACTCAATATTTTCTTTTCCTCATTAAAAAGTTCTACTAGGGCTTCTCCGTTGGCAATTTTTGACCACTGCAGTGGGTAAGGGCTAATCACTGCCGGTGAACTGTGTTATACAGTGGTTGAAGGGCAGGGGAGAGAGTGCCTGCAAATTACACGTTTATTGCGCATTAAAATTAAAAAAGTGCGTCATTGGGGGCCTGTGTAGCTCAGCAAGTAAAGAAACTGACTATCACACCTGGAGTCCCAAGTTCGAATTCAGGGTGTGCTGAGTGACTCCAGTCAGGCTTCCTAAGCAACCAAATTGGCACGGTTGCTAGGGTGTGTTGAGTCACGTTGGGTTAACCTCCTCATAGTCGCTATAATGTGGTTCTCGCTCTCGGTGGGGCACATGAGTTGTGCGTGGATGCTGTGGAGAATAGTATGAAGCCTCCACATGCACTAGGTCTCCACGGTAACGCGCTCAACAAGCCACGTTATAAGATGCGTGGATTGACTGTGTCAGACGCAGAGGCAACTGAGATTCGTCCTCCACCACCCGGATTGAAGCGAGTCACTACACCACCATGAGGACTTACAGCGCATTGGGAACTGGGCTTTCCAAAATGGGGAGAAAAAAAAGTGCGTCATTAAATCCAAAATAAAAATGTATCTTTTTGTAAATATCACAAAATACCCCCAAAATATAAATACAAATCTCATTTCTGTCTGTTATTGGACTATACGGCCGATCTTGTCTGTAACATGTTCAAGTCAAGGAGAAAATATATTCCAGACGTCAGATTCTGTTAATATTGTTAAACGGTTAATGTCACTAAAGTGCAATATATTACCAATGTACTGACAACGTTTTCCATCCATCCATCTTCAACCGCTTATCCGAAGTCGGGTCGCGGGGGCAGCAGCTCCAGCAGGGGGCCCCAAAATTCCCTATCCCAAGCCACATTAACCATCTCTGACTGGGGGACCCCAAGGCGTTCCTATGCCAGTGTGGAGATGTAATCTCTCCACCTAGTCCTGGGTCTTCCCCGAGGCCTCCTACCAGCTTTGCCTTCCGGCTCAGTTCTCTTTTCGTGACAACGCTGCGATAGAGCGAGTGCAATACCGCCCCCGCTGCCCCAATTCTCCGGCCAACCTCCCGCTCCATTGTCCCCTCACTCGTGAACAAGACCCCGAGGTACTTGAACTCCTTCACTTGGGGCAATACCTCCTTCCCTACCCGGAGTTCGCACTCCATCGGTTTCCTGCTGAGAACCATGGCCTCAGTTTTAGAGGTGCTAATCCTCATCCGTTTTAGAGTCAACATTTTAGAAGAAGAAAAATCTTGAATAAAATTTGTTTTGAGAGGTGAAAGCGCCGATACCAGTGGAAGCGCTTTTATAATCACCTATTTTCAAACACATCTTATATATACACTTTATATATGAGAAAAACAAGCCATCAACAGAATAAATATATTACATAACTTATAAATTACATCTGCAATGAAGCGAACGCACAATGGAGCATGAACAGCTGAACTTAAGAGTATGTGAGGATTGCCCTGAGCGTGAGCCCCGGGAAACTGAAGAGCTTTTTAATGACCGATTTTCAAAAGCATCTTATATATAGCCTCTATATGAGCTTAATCAGCTAAATCAACAAGATTAATATAATATTATAACTTAATTTGTGATTCAAAAAAGGCAGCAGATGCACAACGGAGCTTGAGTTCTAGGTGGAGCGCGTAAACGGGCACAAGCCCTTTATTTTAATGTTGTTTGCACAGGAATAAACTCTCTGTTTGTGAAGGAATTTAGGAATTAATCTCAAAAACTGCCCTGGTATGACACTTTCATTAATAGATTAAATGAATCAAAGCTAATTGTAAAAGGTAAAATTCTACAATGACATCTGTAACTGAAAACTACGGTGTATAAATAAAAACAGCATCCATGCCACTAGGTGTCATTGTAAGTCAATATATGCCACTTTGACATACACATGAGTGCACCTTTAATTAAAGTGGATGGCTCCAAAAATGACAAAAAGCACCTAGAAAGCATCTTAAAGGAATAGTTCACCCACAAATAATAATTCTCTCATCATTTACTCACTCTCATGGCATCCCAGATGTGTATGACCTTCACCTTCTTTCTTCTGAAGGACAAAACAAAGATGTTTCAAAGAATATCTCTGTAGATCCATACAATGCACGTGAATGATGACCAAGGCAGCATAAAATGAATCCATATGACTCCAGTGGCTTCTTTTGTTTTTTTGAAGATTAAAATATTGAAGTTTTTCACCCACACTTATCACATCGCTTCTGAATATAACTGGATTCGTATAGATTACTTTTATGATGTCTTTATATGCATTTTGGGCACCATTCACTTGCATCATATGGACTTACAGAACTGAAACATTCTTCTAATAATCTTAATTTCTGTTCTGCAGAAGAGAGAAAGTCATACACATCAGGGATGGCATGGTGATGAATAAATTATGAGAATTTTCCTTTTTGGGTGAATTATTCTTTAAAAGTAGTTCATATGACTCCAAGGAGGTATTCCAAATCTCACTCATATTCCTGTGCAAAGAACAGACCGAAATTTAAACTGTTATTAACCAAAAATCTTAGTTCTCAAATCTCATTTGTGTGCACTGATCAGCCACAACATTAAAACCACCTGCCTAATATTGTGTAATCAAAGTCTACAGTAACTCAGATAACCACTCTGTACAATTGTGTTGAGAAGAATCTCATCTCAGAATGCTATACAGAGATGCAGGTTGGCGCTGTTTTGGTGGCATGAGGTGGACCTTCACAATATTAGGCAGGTGGTTTTAATGTTTTGGCTGATCAGTTTATATTGAAATTAGGTGTCATATTGCATAACAGTATAAAAGGCAGAATTGCATTGGTTCTTGCATGTGCCGTAACCAAATACACTTGCAAATTTGAATATGCAAAAGTCCAAAAGAGATACAGGAGCCATGGTGGATGTTCTTGATTCTTTATGGTGCTTTTTTAGAACTTGACAATATCTGTTACATTCATTTTCATCGTATGGAGGGAAAAAAAAAGCAATGCCGCTAAACATTATGCAAAATATGTCCTTTTGTGTTCCACAAAAAAAAAAAAAATATTATGTCAGAGTTAATGATGTCAGAATTTGTATTTATGGGTGAACTAACCCTTTAAAATGTAATAAATTAACTGCATTTGCAAAATTACAACAGTACCCTCCAAAGCAATATTGTTAGCAATTTTGTTGAAAACAGATAATTATCTCATAATGTCATGTGGTACTGTTAGTCACATTAAACATCTGACTAACCGCTCATCTAAAAACTGTAACAGATCAACAATCTTTTACTCTTCCATCATGTTCAGGGAAAGGAAGAGTTGTTATATTTACAGTGAAGGACACACAGGATCCGTTCACAAAGACATTCATCACACATCCATCCTCATGTGTGTGTGTTAAGATATCTCTCAACATTAGTGCCATTTGCCCTGATTTTCACATCAGTAAGTACACATACACCATAGACAGTGTAAATTCTTATTACGGGAGTGTCTCAAATATCAGTTAAACTGTTAGTATTGCAAGTCTTCACCCTCCGATTGAAGATTCACAAGACTGGAGATCAGGCCACGGCTGCACAGAAACGAAAGTGAAATGAAAACAAAGTGCCCAAAACTAAACTTCTGCACTCAAAAAGCAAATACTGAATGTGCTCCTACAAAACGTCACAAATTGTTGCAGTTCACATGTAAAAAATATTGAACAAATTGAAGACTGAACTTGCATTTACAAATCCGTGACACGTCAGAGCTGAGCTTGGTTGTGCAGGAAGTAAGTAATAAAAAAACAAGACAGCTGGAGCGACACAATCCACTTCCCTGTCTGACTCGGCCCGCCGGTCTCTGAGGGCGGTTTGTGTGAGTTTGCTGGTGTCTCATTTGGCTGTACCGACGCCCTGTGTCTCTTCCTCCACCACTACAATGGGCAGATTGTGGAACTGGCTGTTCGCATCCAACTCAATCTCCCCCGCGTCCTCCTCCGCTTCACCCTGCACCACCTCCTCGCTGCCCTCCACCACAGTTCTTACTACGTCTCCCTCAAGCTGCAGCTCCATGACGCCCATGTTTTGGTCGGCATCTGCTGGGTTGATCTCGATCAGGGTGGTGTCGGTTTGGTTCTCGTCCTCTTGCACCACCCTAACCACACCCTCTTGCATCACTACCGTACCCGCAACCATCTGACCATCTTGGGCTACATTGTGCGTGGTAGCCTTCTGCGCCAACTGAACTAGCTCTACCGGGCTCATCATGGTTCCGAGCTGTCCGTGGTCCTGCACTGCCGTGGTGCCAAATAACGTTAGCCCGGAGGCAGGGTGGAGCGTGATAGACTCAGTTTTTCCGTCAGAAACTGCGCCAATTCGTGTGAAGAGCTGCGAGCCGGCGGGCAGAGTATGTAGGGTGACGGTGTTGGATGGTTGAGTGAGGCCGGCAATGGTGAATGACTGGCCGATGGAGGAGAGGGTGATCGGGGAGAGGACAGTGAACTGTTGGGGCTGGAGGGCGAGGGGCTGGGATATGGATGTGCCGAGCACTGTGGTGGAGGCGGGCCGTTGCAGGCGGGGTCGTTTGGGAGCACGTTTGGCTGGAGGGGTGGAGGGGAGAACCAGACTGCTGAGGATCTGTGATGAAGACAACCAGCTGAGAGAATTCTGCCGCTTCTGTTCCTCCACCTGATGCTCCAATGCTAAATATAAACATTAGAGAGTGCCTGTCAGTACTTTTACATGGAGAGTTACAACTCAGCTGAGGACGTGTTAAATGCACATCACGCTAAAATTATATTGATAATCGATTAATCTAATGATTACTAGAAAGATTATTCGACTATTCGGCAATTATTCTAAAGATTAATCATTAGCTCTTTACCGATTATTCAGCTTGTGCCCAGACTAAAAATGTTGTACTAAACGTGCTTAATAACAATAAAGAGGACAAAATCATCTTTTAAAAATACCTCTAAATGACATTCACTGAATTAAAGGAAAAATACTTTTTATTAAGTTTAATTCAGTAAAGAACTTCACTGTAAAAATTTAGTTTTTGTCTTGTTTTCCATTTAAAATAGTCTAAAAATCCTTAAAACAAGATACATTTACTTGAGAAGCAACATATAAGATATTTAGACTTGCTCTAAGAGAATGTATCTTAAAAATAAAAGTGTATTTTGTATACAAGTGTATTTTTTTCACTAGTTTATACTTCTGCGAGTGTAGTAAAGACAAAATATATTCATATTCAAGATTGAAATTGAGTCTAAATATTTCATATGCTGCTTCTCAGGTGAATTAATCTTTTAATAAAGGATTTTTAGATATTTTCAAATATTTGTATTATTAATATTATATTCAACATTCTCAGATAATTTTTTCTTCTGCAGTTTGGCTGATAAAGAAAATGTACATTGTTTTAAAGGAGTTTTAGATATTTATATTGGAAAACAAGCCAAAACAAAATAAAAATAAAAATATATTTTGTTGCAGTGTATAATGGGTCGAAGTCTACCCTCTCACCTTTCTGTTCACTTCAATCCATCTTTAACTCACAAAAAAAAAACATTCTCTTATTAATAAAGCTGCATATTGACAATATTCTTCACGATAAGAAATGCACAGTGATACGTATATTATCATTCACGAGTCATCATGTTATAATCTAGCTGCAGCAAGTGCGCGCGTGAGGGGGGCGAGCAGGGATGTAGTGGAGGCTAAACGCACGTAAACGCCGTTTACGCACCTCCTAAAATTCGGAAATAGCGTTTACCCACCTCCAAAGTGCGTTTATCCACCTCTAAATAGCCTATAGTTCCTAAGCCATTTTAAATTAAGCTTATGCCGTTTTAGTTTTATATTGTTCATTATTAGTTTCATAGGTTGTTAAACCTAAGACGAAGTCTTTCATATTGCGCTGCATTACTGTCAGTGTTGACCAATCTCTTGCGTAGCCAGCAAGCAGCAGACTGCATCAAGATTCATCAGTCACTAGCCCAAAGTATACACAAGACATGATTTTTGAACACTTCATTGAGTTTTGTTTTGTAGAATAAATATTTGTAAAAGATTTTCGTTTTGTATAAATTGTATCTTAATTTTGATCAATGTTTTATCAACCAACTGCCTGTAGGCTATTTAATAAATAAGAAGCAAATATATAGCAGACAATGTAAGGCGCCGGCGATCACTTGCATTGCACGTGAACTGGAGGGCGCTGAAACTCAGCTTGTGCCTCACAGATTTGAGAAATATAGGCTATGGCTATCTATTATAAAAAGCTTGAAATGTTTTACTATTAAACGAAACTATTCAAAACGAAAAGAAATAGGCTACTCTCTGATTATGTAATCAAATGTGCATTTCTCTCTGGCATTCATGGCGAGTCCGCATCGTCAACTTCATCTTTGCAGCGACACAGAAAGCACCAGTTTATTAATAATTAAATGTCTCCTTGCTATTTTTGACACATTAATAATTACTTTCGCCGGTTCTTTGTGGCAAGCTTTATGCGTGCGGGCGTGCGCTTGAGTGCGGCTCTATTAGGCTACGTTAACGCTCATCCATCCTGTATAACCTATTTAAGTAATTAAATTAATATAGGGGCGATTTGTCCACTAATGGCTAAAATGAACAACTACTAGTTGATTAGAAAAAAAACTTTAGTCGGAGGCAGGCAGCCCTTATTCTACATATTTTCGAACCAGCAGGTCATTCTGGGTTGAGCGCGCGACCCTGAGCGTAATGAGCGAGCAGAGCGGAATATTCAGAAATGCGCTCTCCGCGCATGCTCTGATCGGAACAAACCAAGCATGACAAATTCAAACTTTATTTCATTTTCTCCGTTGCTTGAACACTCACTAGCCTACATTATCATACTATAATGGCACCAGATTCATTCTTCTGTCGTTAATCTGCACCTGCTACATTAGCAATTGGAAAAAACTGTAATCGACAACTATTTTGATAATCGATTAAGACAAAAGTAAAAAATTCTTTGATTCCAGCTTGTTAAATGTGAGTTGTGGACAAAACGAGACATTTGAGGACGTCATCCTCCTGGGCTTTTGGGAAAAACTGATCCACATTTTTCATGACTTATTATAGACCAAACAACTAATCGATTAATCAAGAAAATATTCAACAGATTAATCGACTATGAAAATAATCCCAAATCCCTAATCAGTACAAGTGCATTGCATTGGAAGCCCTGGATATAAGCCTCCCTCTCTATCTCTCTTAAATATTTTAGTTCTCTCTGTTTTGTCATTTAGTAAACTTTATAGATTTCAACCATATTATTCCTTCTTGAGTCTCTTTAACAAGAACTTAAATGAATGTATGAATTGAATAGTGATTGTGTGACCTATGATGAGGGAACAACCAGTGATACCCTTGGAAGTACCATCAAATGATAGCCTATAGCGATGTCATCAGGATACACATACACCGGTAGGCAGTGGCCCACCTTACCGGGTGACCATGTCGTGGTCCACCAGAATTTATAGTTTACTCACCTCTTTTTTTACCACTACACCTCTGGGGGCGAGGGTTCCCATGACAGAGTGTGACTCAGCTGGGAGCAGTTTCAATCTCTCCACCTTAGATCGGGACATTTGCGCAACTCATAGAAGAGGCGCTGACTGGTCAGAAATACCAGTTTCGGAGTTTGTAATGCATTAAATATAACTGCATTTAAGATATAACACCGGGGTGTTTCCTTTAAAGAGCTCCAGCTCCGCATATTCCACAACGAGAATGCTTCTGTATTTACTTATTTACGCATTTTTGTATAATTTCCTCATACTTTGCGATCTACATCACCTGAAGCGATTTGGAAATTTTAGAGTGAATCTGGACTGAGCTGTTTAATTCTTCCGCTCTTCAGTCAGACGTGAACTGCAGTGCTGCTCTCATGCATCATCATTACAGTTTAATGTGATCTCATGTAACGTTAAATGAGTAAACGACTATTCAACAAATGAACATTTTTGTTGAAAATATTTTATTGCCCTAAATCACGTATCACTATACTGAGCAACGCTGGTGCAAGAGATGTAAATAATATGAGCTGCTCACGAAAGGAAATTTCTGCCAATATAAGCAGCTATGATAAATGCATTATACTACAAGCAACTTATACGTGATATTAGGAAAGATTGCTTTCAAATCAATTGCGAACCATTCTGGAATTCACATGTACAAAACCCCACACCAGCATTTTTCTGGCGGCTTGGGTGCAGTTTCTTGATGTACACTTTGTTCCAACCAAGAGAACCAATAAAGTTCAAATCAAAAGCTCTAGTGTGAAAAGTGTCTCCTCACTCACTTGTCAGTGTTCTGAGGACCTGTGTCTGCTCAGGGTCTATCATTTGCCTTCGAACGTTCAGAATGTGTTTGATTGAGTCGAGCAGGTCAAAGACTTGTGCCAGGTTACTCAGAACTGCAATCTCTGGAGGACACAAAAGAAAATAACATCTCATGAACACAAACAGCAGTCTACTACATATACAGACTCAACAAAGATAAACTCAAGCATGACATTAAATAGTAGGGTGACCGGATGTCCCGATAAAACCGGATTTGATATAGACTTGATATAGAACATTATTCATGAAGCGCCACATTTCATTTTTGGCTGGAATGAAAATGAGGCTGTGAGGGACAGACTTACTGCCTCTTCAATGGCGTGCACATTATAAAGCTGTATAAATCTCCCACATTACATCTCACTTTCATTACGCGTGTTTTCTAGATTTATTTTGTCTAGTGAATTTTAGAGAAACGTATTTTCAATGTTTGATGAGCGTAATGATTAACAGCACTTTAAACAACAGCACAACCCATTGAAGAGAGTGGAAGTCTACCCCTTACAGCCTTGATTTCATTCCCGTCAGAAACTAAATATGGCACTACTGAGAATGAGTTCTATTAAAGGGTGTAGCATGAAGCAGAGTAAGACTTTACATTGTAGCAGAGCATCGCTGCAATTTGCCGCATTATTGTATAGATTGACAGACCAATGTGCAATAACTGGTGTGCATGGGCTTACAACAGCTTTGAATGGGACTCCTCCATGAGTCTTTTTTTTTTTATATATAATTTATGAATAATTGAATAATTATGACTTTTATCTCATAAATGACTATCTCATTTTTATTTTTTTTTAATTATTACTTTAAATCTAATAATTATGATGTTTTTTGATCTCATAAATGACTTATTTCATAAATATGACTTGATCTCTCATAATTATGGCTTCTTATCGTATGTATCTCATCATTTCAACTTCTCTCAAAATTATGACTTTGTATTTCATAAATATGACTTTTTGATCTCATGACTTTCCTCCTCATAATTCAGACTTTTTAATAAAATAAAAAAAGACTTAGTTTTTCATAATTATGACTTAAATAATTTTGACTTTCTATGTCATAAAAATGAATGATTGTTTAAAGAATGTCATATTGTGCAGCTGTTATTCAATTATGAATAATATTTTCTTATGCGTCCATAAAGTTTAACATAAAGAGAGAATGATCAATTGAGATGAAGTACCTTTCATTTGTAAAGCATTTAATTCACTGAATTGTCCAAAATAGGCAATACAACATTTATTTATTTTAGTTATTTAATATCTCATTTTAATAACAAAACTATTTAATAACAACCCATTTTTTGTATTTGATTGTTTTTCAAAACATTTTATAAATAATAACTGGAACAGGTTTTATCCTCAGTGCACTCCAAAATCACACACACACACACACACACACACACACAGAGACTCACACAGACACACTCACAGACACACTCACACAATATATAAATACATAGGTACATATAGGGGCGGCCACTAATCGCAGGATTGGTGCCACATGACTCCACATGCCGAAGTGTCCTTGAGCATGACACTGAACCCCAAGTTGCTCTATATATATATATATATATATATATATTTATTTATTTATATCTTTCATGCTTTTGATGGTTCTGGGTACATAACTTGTCCACTCTCTAATTTAACTATAGTGATATATATATATAGATAGATATATATATATATTCAATCGATAACATTTTTTATCGAATTAATTACACAATGTCCCGATTAATTAATCACATTACAAATATTTGCTGAAAAAGCCCCTCATATAACAATAATTCAATATATGATGAAATCATTTTACATAGATATCTTATATATATATATTATATAGATATATATATTCAGATAATTAAAATGCATTACATTCTTGTGGCAGAAGAGTTAATCATTGATAAGACAAAAAGTGGCTTTAGAACACAATGTATTGTTTACTACCATATTATTGATCATAAGTCAATCATTGACACACAGTTCACAGCAATCCATTTCACAAGGGAATTTGTCAATCAGTTGGAGATTTATTATGAGGGCTTGTTTAAGGACCCGTCAATAAACCCCTGCATCAGACATGCTCGTGTAGCGTCTCTGATGTGTCACGTCATAAACATAAAATGTTTAGTTCACTGTTTCAAGTTAAATATATTTTAATACTTAGAACAAATCTTGAGATCTCTTAGTTCGGATTTGCGCTCCTTCAAATCTTTTGAAAGCAAGAATGTAACGAATGTCTGTTTTGTGCTGTCTGGTTGTTTTCTTCACTGTATAAACTGTGCGTTGCTCATACAGCTGAAATTTCACTTACTGCCCTCTGGAGTAAACAGGTGGTACTACAAGTTTGCATTTCTCAGGAATCTTCCTTATTACGGTCCGTGGGCATTGCAATTAATTGCGTTTTTTAACGCGTTATTTTTAATACGAATAATCGCACTGAATTAACGACAGCCCTAATATATATATATATATATATATATATATATATATATATATATATCTCAATTATTAAGGGTTTATAATTCCTAATAGCTCATGACCTGGGATAAATCCATTTTTATTTACTTATTTCCTCAAACATGTACTATTTACCAATAAGTTATAAATAACATACTTAATATTTCATCTATTGCTGTTTCCTCTGTGTGGTGGTGTTGACTTCAACCAGTTTTTGGTACTCTGTTTAAATGCTGTAATGAACAAACCATTTTTTCATTGAATTTCTATCAAAAATAACTATATTGTGATGTATGGCATTTCCATGATAATTCATACTGCCCACCCCTATCCAAAGTGATTTCAAACTGAAAATTGAGAGCTGACAGTTGCATCTATTTTGAGTAATATATTTGGATGTTCTGACCTGCGTCCTGTAGTGAGCTCTGGTCAGTGCGCAGCTGAACTCCTCTCAACAGACCCAACAGCTCAGAGCGGATATTAGACACCACCTCCCCCATCAGCCCCACCTCAGCGATACCCCTCCAGAAACTCAACGTCTCATCTGTAGGACAAACACACAGACATACTCATTAGCCACTTTCACCCATGAAACCTGTTAAATTGCAGTACAATTGATGGTTTAACTTTTATGTGTGCTCACACATCTAACGGCTTCCTTTCTTTTTTTTTTATTGCTGCCATTGAAACATTGTCACCAAAGTGCCGTTAAATGACAAATGTGTTCTCGATTGCCAGAAATGATGTTAAGCAACTGTACTGAAAAGGCTAGTTATTATGACCTTTTAATATCATAATATCTCATAATTATGATTTTAAATCTAATAATTATGACTTTCTCATAAATGACCTAATATCTCATAATTATGACTTTTTATCTCATAATTATGACTTTTACTGAAAATTAGACTTTAAATCTCATAATTATGACTTTTACTCAGAATTATGACTTTAAATCCTCATAAATGACTTAATATCTCATAATTATGACTTTTTATCTCATAATTCTGACTTTTACTCAAAATTAGACTTTAAATCGAATAATTATGACATTATATCTCATAATTATTACTTTTTGATCTCATAACTATGACTTTTCACCTCATAATTTTGACTTTTTAATTTAAAAATTATATTTAACTTATTATTAGTGTTTAATATTTAACTTAGTATTTTATAATTATGACTTCAATCATTTTGACTACGCATCTCATAAAAACGACAACTTAGAATCTCATGATTAAGTCTTACCAAAGCACTTTTTTCCCCAAGTAGCAGAAACAGGCTTCTATACAGAAGTGCTTTCATTTCAGCATCTGTTCATTTAAACATTTCTTTCCAAAACATAGATAATGTCATATTTCAACCATGTCACCGGCTTACAAATAAACTGTGTTCAGCTCCTTCAGAAGTTGGCTCAAACTCTTTGACAGCAGACTTCTTGTGTCAGAGCATTCAAACTTTGTACATGTTCAAAGCATTAATCTTGCAGCTTTGTTCACGCATAGCATCATTACAGAACTCTTCCAGCAACATTTATTCTGTCATCATTCACTCCACAATGTTGTTCCAAACTTCTTTCAGACATTCTTGCTTCTATTTAAGTATTTTGAAAACAGGTCCTTTTCACACATAACCTCTAAATGAGAAAATACTGTTACATTTACGGGAAAGGCTGTGCGTGTGTGGAAGTCATGAATAATGTTTGTTGGGCAGAACTGACCACATGACTTTCTGAATGTTGTTTTATTGGCCCTGATGCTTACCTGAGATGACAGATGTGATTCTTTTTTCTGGGGTTTCTACAGTATCTGTGTTCCACTCCACCGTATCCATCACATCTTCTGTCTTCTCCTCCGCCACAGTCACCTGACCTCCGTTAGCCACAGAAACAAGCCCTACACGACACACACAAAGAAATCATAAAAGCAAATATCTTCAGATAGCAAACTTCCAGTAAAGATATGCCTGCATGGGTGTGTGTTTGTGTGTGTGTCTAACCCTGAGCAGTGGTGGGTGTGTTGACTCCACTGCCGTCCGGTGGGAATCGTGTGTTGTTGATGAGCAGGTCAAACTTGGTGCTGCGGCAGGTGTTTGTGCAGAGTGTACTGTGCTGATAGAAATCCAGCTGACCCGAGTCCATCATCTTCCTACACAATACACACACACACATATAGAAACCTTTCAGAGATTTAAATGACTAATCCTCAGCTGAAGAATATTTGTTTTTATTGAATACCATAAAAGGGGTCATATCATGACAAACTGAACTTCACTTGATCTTTAACTTTCATCCTGTAACTTTCAGAACTCATAACTGACAAAAAAAAGCATTTATTAATTAAGCTGCAAAAATGACTTCCATAACATCAGATAGGTTTGAATAGGCTGCAATTGAAGGACAGGGTAGTGCAATCTGTATTGGACCTGAAAGCAAACCAACATCACTTGAGTAAAAGCAGCAAAGCATTGTTACTCATTTCACATGTGAAGAGGCCGTTTACTATGGAGCCCCTTAGAGGACAGTGAGGGAATTTGTTTTCTGAAACAGTTTATGTTCCCTCATAAAAAGTTTTGCCTTCCCTCACAACACCTTTATCCATCCCTTACAAATTTACCATGGTTTTACACAGTAATTACATTTTAACCATGATATCTGTAGTAAACCCATAATTATAATAATACAGGAAAACCAAAACTATGGTAATACAAATCATAGTCATTCTGTACAACTATGGTTCCTATAGCTTTATTATAGTAACACTGTGGTTAAACCATGCCTATTTAAACTACCAAAACACCAAAAAATCCCCTTAAAAAATGAACAGTGGATTCACTATAGTAAACCTGCTGTAAGCATGACTGCAGTTTTTTTTGGGTTTTTTTGTAAGAACCATTTTAGAAACCATCTACAACAAATTAACTGCAAACTATTGTGAGGGAACACAAAACTTTTTGTGAGGGAACGCAAAATATTAAGGAGGAGTGAAGGAGTTCAACACTTATTGCAAGCGAGCTCAAACTATTGCGAGGGAACAGCAACTTTTTGTGAGGGAACACAAAATTATTGGAAGGGAATGCAAAACTCTGCCAGGGAACAAAACTTATTGTGAGGGAACACACCTTTTTATGAGGGAATGCAAACTATTGTGAAGGAACGCAAAACTTTTTTGTGAGTAAACACAAACTCTGTGAAGGAGCGCAAAACTTGTGAAGGAACGCAAACTAGTGTAAGAGAACACAAAATGTATTGTGAAGGAACAACACTTTTTGTGAGGGAACAGAAACTATTGCAAGGGAACGCAAAACAATGTGAAGGAACAAAACTACTTGTGAGGGAATGCAAATTATTGTTAGGGGACAAACTATTGTAAGAGAAACCAAAAATTATTGTGAGGGAACACAAAACATTTTGTGAAGGAGCGCAACATATTGTTAAGGAACGTAAAAATATTTTGAGGAAACAAAACCTTTGCAAAGGACCACAAAACTTATTGTAAGGGAACTCAAACTATTGCGAAGGAACAGCAACTTTTTGTGAGGGAACAGAAACTATTGTAAGGGAACGCAAAACACTGCCAGGGAACAAAACTTATGGTGAGGAAACAGAAACTATTGCATGGAACACAAAACACTTTAAAAGGAACAAAAAAACGTGAGGGGAAAAAACTACTATGAAGGAACATAAAACTTTTGTGAAGGAACAGAAACTATTGCAAGAGAACACAAAACACTGTGAAGGAAAAAATCATTTTGTAAGAGATCACAAACTATTCCAAGGGAATGCAAAACACTGCGAAGGAACAAAACTTTTTGTGAGGAATGCAAACTATTGCAAACGTATTGTCAGGGAACAGAATGCAAAACTTTTTGTGAAAGAATGCAAAACTATTAAAAGGGAAAATAAATTCTCTCCCCATCCTCTAAAAGGCTCCGTAGTTTACATAGACGTCTTAAAGGCACAGCAGCAAAACTTTGTCTGTGTAATTGTTAGAGAAAGGGTAGAAAATTTATAAATATATATTATATATATATATATATATATATATATATATATATATATATATATATATATGAGACTGTTTAGATAATAGGTGGACCTCGGGAGAATACAATTAAATGTATGATATGACCTCTTTAAAAGCATAACTTGGTGAGAGCTAGCAATGGTCTCTAGCATGACCCAGAATGCTCTTTACCTGAGCATAACCCCTCCCATCCTGATCGCTCGCTTCCAGTCCTTCAATGTGGCTTTACCAGACATGTGCACAAACTGCTTTGGACTGATCAACTGATCCTCATACTGAAAAGACATTGAGACAGAGAACACCAGATTAAACACAATATCAACTGTTAATCTGAAGCATTAATCTCTCACACCCCCCAAAGACTCCAACCTTAACACATTTGACATTGATTCCAGGGCAGACAAACTTCTTGAATAGAAGGATGGCTTTACTCTCGCCACAAGTAATGGGATAACCAAGCTCCAAAACCTCGCCTTCAGTTGACGCCTCATCTGAAAATAACACACACACACCAATCAACAAGAATTTTTTTGTGAAAATACTGCATAAAGTGAAGTTAGTAACATCCAGTGTAATCCACTGCTTGAAGAGCGCTAATAAATTTGAGCCGACAGACCTTTCAGCATTTACATTTGCATGTAACAGCATGATTGCAAATAAACTACAGTAGGATTACTGTCTCGTAATTATGGTGAGAATTAAAGACCGTTTAAACTTGGTTGTCACATTATTTGAAGAATATGTGAGTTGTGTTCACCACAATGCTAGCTAGGGTGTTCTGGGTAGTTGCTTGGTGGTTGTGTGTCCTAGGTGGGTTTAGCAAGTTGCTATGCAGTTGCTCAAGTGTCCTAAAGGATTTTTAACGTGTTGCTATATGCGGTTAATTTGAGTCCCTCCTTCAATGGAAGTCTATGAGGTTTTTTTTCTGCCAGACAGAAAGTCCAATTGCTTTAGAAGTAAGTAATACCACACCACTCCTCGAAAAGCTGAATGATTTGAGGTATTATTCATGTCTGTAGCACAAAGCATCAGGACACGTTATGCACAGAAGTTTTATACTCAGGGGTTTGTTCACTAACCCCAAGTATGAGCACTAGTAATTGTGATCTTAATAAGCATAAGGGCACATTTACCTTGTGTCTCCACTGCCACAACCGCAGCATCTGTCTCACTGCTTTCATCTGCAAGCCTACAGCATAAAACATCAGTCCATGACATCAACCTCCAGCATTTACTCACAAGACACTGCCATAGACTTTTATGTCCAATTAAAGTGAATGCATGTATGATATAAACAATATGATGGCAAAGTATTATTATATGGTATTATCTAACACGTCTATGCTGGGATGTGTTGATGTAAGTTGTGTAGTTTTATTTTCTATTTGGCTAGTTTACCCAGATGTGATGGGCTGCAACTGCAGAATCACTTGTTGAGTCTTGTTTTGTTCATCAGGCTCATCATCCTCTTCCTCAGTACTCTTCATCACCACCATGTCCTCCACAGACACAGTGACCTCTGTCTCTGCCATAGCCCGCTCTCTCCTGCACATGTGGAGGGGGGTCATTTCAATTTAAAATGAATTTTCAGAAGTAATTTACTATAACAAGGAAAAGCATAAATAACACTTAAGGCCTATTCACACCAAGAACAACTAATCACACAATATAATATAGTAAATAACATAACATTTTTTAAATTAATAAACTCTTATTTAGCACTATATTTACTCAATTTCATATTAAACTTTAACTTTGTAAAAAAATATTCAATAAAAATAGTATTGTATTTTAAATGGTAGATTTATGTTCAGTCATCAAATTTTATTCATTTATTTGCCCATGAAGAAATTGTTAATACATTAAGAAGAAAGAAAAACAGTAGTCCAGCAACCACGGATGACATGTCCACGTTAGCAAATGCATTTTCTCAAAAAATACAGAATCAAACCAGATGAACATACAGTTAATAGTGAATAAGACATTTACTTATAGCACACGTAAAGCGCTGTTACTTTGAAGTTTCACTCACACGCTCATGCGGATCCAGTGTGAGCAGCAATCTCCAGACAGTTTAAACAGTCTTGATCACCTGCTTTGATTGTCTCGGACTGACCGTCGTGATTTGAGAATCAGAGAAACTTTTGATCCTGATCCTGAAGTTTTGATTCTGGCTGATATTCGAGCTTCAGAGGAAGATATTAGACGAGCGCTCGACGGTAAGAAAACTTTCTTATTTTCTATAAGATATCTGCAAATTTGCAGATGGTATATAATAGAAGTTTTATTGATATTTGCCTTTTATCATTAGAAAAGTACAGGGAACTGTTGAGGAGAGGCTGTACTTCAGAGGAAGATTTATGAGTGTCCACAGGATGCTGGATCTACTGAAGTTGTGTGAGTTTGGTTTATTACATCTGTTTAAATGTGCATATTAGCAGATGATATATATGATATTAGTTTGATTGATGTTTGCCTTTTCATCATTAGACAAGACAGTAAAGTTACAGGGAACTGTTGAGTGCCTCAGAGGAAGATTTATGAGCATTACACTGGATGCTGGATCTGCTCAAGTTTTGTGAGGTTTGTTTATTGATTGATAACTTTATTGATCCACCTCGGGGGAAATTCACACATTACAGCAGCAACAGAACCCATAATTCATATAATAGATAAAAACAAGAACAAAGCAAAACAACAGACAATACACAATATTGCACCAACCCAAGCACTGCATCAGAATAATATTACACCAGTAAAAAATCAATCATGTAAAATATTGAGTGTACAATCTTATGGCAGATGGCAAAAAATACTTTCTGTAATGCTCTTTTGAGCAGTGCTCTGAACATGCTGCCCAGAGCCCGCACTGTCTCGTGGAGGGGATGAGAGTTATTGTCTAAAATACAAGATAGTTTCTTAGCCATCCACTTGTCTCCTATTTGATCTATAAGAGGCAGAGAGCATCCCACAACAGAACTGGCCTTTCTAATTAACTTGATAAAGTTTGTTTTTTTCTCTTTCCATGATACCCCACCCCAACATACCAGAGCATACAAAATGAAAGATGCTACAGTTTCATAGAAAGTCTTGAACAGTACCTGACACACACCAAAGGATATCAGTCGTCTCAAGAGATGAATGCGACTTTGACCTTTCTTATATAAATAGTTTGTGTTATCAGACCAGTAGACACCCAGGTATTTATATGATTTGACAGTCTCAATGTCCATCCCCTGGATGTTTACTGGTATTATTTGATGTGTCTTCCTTTCATAATCCACTACAATTCCTGTTGACTTTCTTGCATTAAGCTGGCACCAATCAACAAACTTCTTAATCCACTCCCTATTTTCACCCTCATTATGTTCAGAAATACATCCACAAACTACGGAGTCGTCAGAAAATTTCTGAACATATTACATCCGATTAAAAGAGATATGCGTATATTTGCAGATGGTATATGATATTATTATTTTATCCCTTTTTCTCCCAATTTGGAATGCCCAGTTCCCACTACTTAGTAGGTCCTTAGTTTACTCACCTCAATCCGGGTGGTGGAGGACAAGTGTCAGTTGGCTCAATCTTATCACTTGGCTCGTCGTGCATGACACTGCGGAGACTCTGCATGTGGAGGCTCATGCTACTCTCCATGATACACGCACAACGCTCCCCATTGAGAGTGAAAACCTCTAATCGCGATCACGAGGTGGTTACCACATGTGAATCTACCGTCCCTAGCAACTGGGCCAATTTGGTTGCTTAGAAGACCTGGCTGGAGTCACTCAGCACACCCTGGATTCAAACTTGCGACTCCAGGGGTGGTAGTCAGCATCATTACTCGCTGAGCAACCCAGGCCTGATAGCAGTTTTTTTTTATATTTGCCCTTTTTAGAAGACAGTTAAAAGGGAACTGTTGAGGAGAGAGAGGCAGAATGAAACAGAGGAGCACTTTAACATTATGAGCTCAAATGTGTCTGCCACAGGTGTCTCTGATATGTGGACCATTTAAATGACACTGTGTTGCTCACCATTCTATTATTGTAGTAACATGATGGCACATAATAACAAATCGAACAATGACTAGTTGTGTACATGTCTCAGTCACTTCACATGCAAACAGGCGATTCTCAGCGCTTTCAAGAAACAAATCAGACAAACAGGAAAATGTATCGGCCGATGCCGATAATTATAAAATTACGAATATCTGCGATATATCGGTCGACCACTAGTTGTGACAATAATATGAATTCATAATAAAAACAGTTTTCATACCATTGATGGTTATTTTGAGAAGTTTAATTTTTAAATATCAAACCACTCATTATATTTTAGATACTTTGTTTTGTCTATTTGTTGTGTCAACAATAGATTTTTAATTCATAATGTGTTCGATATTCTCTGATTAACAATAATAATTTGGGACACCAAGATGAGCCGTCATTGGCAACACCAGGTTATAAATATAGTGCATCTAAATCTCTTGATAGCAATTCCATAGTTGTGCCAGTGAATCCCTTCCACGACTATGCAATTCATAGCAAATGCCATTTTTAAACCCCTTTTTTCGCATTGGAACGACCCATTTTAAAGGGTCAGGTACCTCAATATGGGTAATTTATAGAGTAGAGTCTAGACAACAATAAAAGACAGTAGGCCTCATTGAACTGTATAATTATTAATTATTAACCTTTTTCCCCAATTTGGAATGCCCAATCCCCAATGCCCATTAAATCCTCATGGTGACGTAGTGACTCGCCTAAATCCCAGTTGCCTCCGGGTCAATCCAGTCAACAGACAGTCAATCCGCGCATCTAATCACGTACCTTGTTAAGCGCGTTACCACAGAGACATAGCGCGAGAGTGAGAACCACATTATAGTGACCACGAGGAGGTTACCCCATGTGACTCTACCCTCCCTATCAACCAGGCCAATTTGGTTGCTTAGCAGACCTGGCTGGAGTCACTCAGCACGCATTGGATTCGATCTTGCAAACTCCAGGTGTGGTAGTCAGTGTCTTTTCAGGTTGAGCTACACAGTCCCCAAGATTTTACATTTACATTTATGAATTTGGCAGACGCTTTTATCCAAAGTGACTTACAGTGCACTTATTACAGGGACAATTCCCCCAGAGCAGCCTGGAGTTAAGTGTCTTGCTCAAGGACAAAGGGGAGTGATAATCTTCTCTATTATTATACAACACTCAGGGCTGGACTGGTAATCTGGCATACGGTCATTTTCCCGGTGGGCAGACACACTTTCGGGACGATCAGGGGCGGACTGGCCATCGGGAGAACCAAGCAGGCTGGGTGGTCGTGATAAGCTAAAATGAGCCGTCGCGTTATGCAGAACATACCACAAAACAGTGCCGTGACATGCAGAAAAGGACCCCCGCCCCATTTGGCTCAACCACCCCCAATAAAAAAAAGATTTAGGGGAAAGTGGCATGTTATTATCGTCCAGGCCGATTTATCTTCCCATTCCAGCCCTAACAACACTATTATTAATTCTCAATTAATTTAGTCTTCTTAATGCTGAAAGATAATTTCATATTAATTAATTATAATAATTAATATTAATTTAGATTTGTACCCAAAAACAATTTTTGACAACCAGTGAATGCCAGTTTCCCTGAGATTAAACTGATCAGTGAGTACAAATTAAATGAAATTAGGAAATATTATGAAATAAAAATATTATGAGATAAAATGTAAGGTTTGGTTCACATTAATTTATAATAATTGTATTTACCCCCTGCTGCCATCTAAATATGAAATTAAACAAAATAACATTAAAACAGTATTCTAAACCTGTTAAAGTTGACCCCACATCAATTTAATACGATTTTAGAGTAGAGCCAATAAATGTATCAAGTATACTAATTTGGTAGAAGATAATCATGGTATGGTTACCATGGCACATTTTTGAGGAGGTTGACAGTGATCTTCTATGGTAGTATTTGACATATTGATACCATCATACCACCATAACAAAAATGCAAAATGCAGAACATGATTTCTGCCAAAACACCATATCAACAACAATAAAACTGTGGTACTTTGGCATTAAGTACTGTCATCTAAATCTGAAATTAAACAAAATAACACAAATACATTCCAACTGTTTAAAGGATATCACATAGATTAAGATTTTAGAATAGTAACATTAAATGTAGTAACATTGCTATTTTGTTAGAAGCGATGGTTAACATGGTGAATCTGATTCCATTACTGTATCATCATAACACCAGCACACAAAGCACAATCTCCGTGTAAATCCCATATTATTTACATTAACACAGAGGCAATTTTATTTTAGCCACCACTGTCATCTGAATACATACAAATAAACTAAATGACAAATATTTTTAACTCGTTTAAAGGAGAGCCCGTATTCATTCACGATAAAGCAGTAACCATGGTAGTTTGGCTGGAAATCTGGTTACCATGGTAAATGTTACAGGGGTCTGTGATGTTCAGTGGCTAACTGAGTTAGCACATTAGCTCTCCGTGATGCGCCATTTCACTTCTGTGCTCTATGCTAACACTGAATCACTTCACAATCTGTTTGTCCGTATGAATTGCTGTGTTTACAAACAAATATCACATTCGCAAACACCTCACGTCATCTAATTGATGATAGTGTTCGGCGAGTCGGGCGGACTGTTTAGAAGTGACGCTCTGGCGTCGCGTCGCGGTTTTCTGTTCTCATGACGTGAGCCCGTGCGGCGGGACGCACACAAACGAGCGGACGCTCCTGCGCCATTTGAGGGGGGCTGTCGATGCCGTCGACGCCCGAACCGCGGAAACTTCAAGCCGACGTGCCAGTGAAGTGCAGCACAGGTGTCCGCGCCTCGGTTACGTTTTAGTTTTAAAGAAAGAAAACGAGCTGGATCGGCCTTACCGTTTAGATCGCCGTCGGTGTCATCCGTACATAGTGAGAGGCTTTGATTGAACATGCGCAGTTTGTTGAGCGAGACTTCCTGCTGAAACTCGTCCCTGGTGCAGCTGAAGCCACGAGAGACATGACTGCAACACACAAACACTGAAACTATCAAACACAGGCTCATGTGGAACCTTGGGGTGTTTTCAATGAAAGTCAGGGAAATGTGTAAAGTCATAAAAAGTGCTGGACATTTCTATAGTGACATTTAGTATAGGGGTTCTATTCATATAGAAGATCATAAATAGATTATAGATTAGTCATTTGGAATTGGCCATATAAATGGAAATCTGCCCCAATTTCTATAAAATGATTAAATAAAATACCCAGTATCGAATGATGAACAACTGGAAAAATCATGGAAATTAATTAGTCAGAGGTACACTAGTAATACTTGTGAATGGATTACTACTAGTGAACATGAAATTTTTTTTTATATCAGTATACATTTATTTTGTTTTATTATATTTATTTATATTTACATAAATCGGTATAAATATTTATATCATTTGCACTACTAAAAATTTGAATTCTTCATATAAAAAAATCGAATTAAGTAAAATTTCATAAGGATCTGTCATTCACTACTGTTCAAAACACAGATATCTACAATACATTTCTTACCAGTGGAAATTCTAAATCTTTCATAAATGATGTATGTGACATTTCTGTAGTATAGGGCTATTCTGACAGTATATACAGTTGAAATCAGAAGATTACATACACCTTAGCCACAAATTTATACTAATGAATGGATTACTACTAGTGAAAAATGCTATTTTTTTTAAATCAGTATATATACAGGTGCTGGTCATATAATTAGAATATCATCAAAAAGTTGATTTATTTCAGTAATTCCATTCAAAAAGTGAAACTTGTATAATGTATACATTCATTCCACACAGACTGATATATTTCAAGTGTTCATTCCTTTTAATTTTGATGATTATAACTGACAACTAATGAAAACCCCAAAATCAGTATCTCAGAAAATTAGAATATTGTGAAAAGGTTCAATATTGAAGACACCTGGTGCCACACTCTAATCAGCTAATTAACTCAAAACACCTGCAAAGGCCTTTAAATGGTCTCTCAGTCTAGTTCTGTAGGCTACACAATCATGGGGAAGACTGCTGACTTGACAACTGTCCAAAAGATGACCATTGACATCTTGCACAAGGAAGGCAAGACACAAAAGGTCATTGCTAAAGAGGCTGGCTGTTCACAGAGCTCTGTGTCCAAGCACATTAATAGAGAGGCGAAGGGAAGAAAAAGATGTGGTAGAAAAAAGTGTACAAGCAATAGGGATAACCGCACCCTGGAGAGGATTGTGAAACAAAACCCATTCAAAAATGTGGGGGAGATTCACAAAGAGTGGACTGCAGCTGGAGTCAGTGCTTCAAGAACCACCACGCACAGACGTATGCAAGACATGGGTTTCAGCTGTCGCATTCCTTGTGTCAAGCCACTCTTGAACAAGACACAGCGTCAGAAGCGTCTCGCCTGGACTGCTGCTGAGTGGTCCAAAGTTATGTTCTCTGATGAAAGTAAATTTTGCATTTCCTTTGGAAATCAAGGTCCCAGAGTCTGGAGGAAGAGAGGAGAGGCACAGAATCCACGTTGCTTGAAGTCCAGTGTAAAGTTTCCACAGTCAGTGATGGTTTGGGGTGCCATGTCATCTGCTGGTGTTGGTCCACTGTGTTTTCTGAAGTCCGAGGTCAACGCAGCCGTCTACCAGGAAGTTTTAGAGCACTTCATGCTTCCTGCTGCTCACCAATTTTATGGAGATGTAGATTTAATTTTCCAACAGGACTTGGCACCTGCACACAGTGCCAAAGCTACCAGTACCTGGTTTAAGGTCCATGGTATCCCTGTTCTTAATTGGCCAGCAAACTCACCTGACCTTAACCTTATAGAAAATCTATGGGGTATTGTGAAGAGGAAGATGCGATACGCCAGACCCAACAATGCAGAAGAGCTGAAGGCCACTATCAGAGCAACCTGGGCTCTCATAACACCTGAGCAGTGCCACAGACTGATCGACTCCATGCCACGCCGCATTGCTGCAGTAATTCAGGCAAAAGGAGCCCCAACTAAGTATTGAGTGCTGTACATGCTCATACTTTTCATGTTCATTCTTTTCAGTTGGCCAACATTTCTAAAAATCCTTTTTTTGTATTGGTCTTAAGTAATATTCTAATTTTCTGAGATACTGAATTTGGGATTTTCATTAGTTGTCAGTTTTAATCATCACAATTAAATGAAATAAACATTTGAAATATATCAGTCTGTGTGTAATGAATGAACATAATATCCAAGTTTCACTTTTTGAATGGAATTACTGAAATAAATCAACTTTTTGATGATATTCTAATTATATGACCAGCACTTGTATACACATTTATAATTTTTTGTATTATATTTATGTCTAATATATATAGAAAGAGAGAGAGAATTACATTTTCACAAGTGCAAATGTAATTACTAATTCAATTTAAAAAATAGAATTAAAACAAAAAAAATCGCACTTTGACTAGTATAAATTTAATGGAGTTGATATATATAAAATTAATATGCAGCACGTGATTTAATACCGAAAGGATTTGCGATACAAACACATAAAACACAGAAGACTTCACAGACGTCCATAGCAATAGTGTTCAGTATATGGATTTGACAATTGCGAGAACTTCCAAACCTAATCCAACATACATGACTACAACCATCGTGACTCAGACTAACACTACCTTCAAAAATTATGCATCCATTATATCTTGGCAACAACTCCTAAATTGAGTCAGAGTTTCCATTCTCCAGCTAAGATAATTACGACAGAAGCCATATAAAACTGTGTTTAAAAATAATGACTGGAAGTCATATGAAAACGGTCAGAGCATCCTAGTGATGGTGACAAAGCATTTAGGTTTCTTAAATTAAGAGCTGCGATTTATTGTCATACACTTCACAGTTTCAAAGTTTTTTAAATAGATGATCATATTGTACTAGATTCTTAGCGTATTTTTCGATTAATATAGTCAAAAAATAGTAAAATATAATTTGTCAGTTTGTTTTGAAGTGAAGGATCATGGGATTTGGGCGGTGATGGTAAAGATTGACAAGCACCTGGGCCAATAAAAGCCCCCGATACTCTGTGTGTCTTCTGATTGGCTAGCTGTGAGAAACATGACACGAATCACAAAAGTGCTATCAATCAGTATACACCCATTGACCTTTAATTAACGATGGTTAAGATAAACTGTTTATAATAATTTATTTCTTCTTCTGTACTGAAAATATTTAAACTACAATTTATTCATTTGTTGGATATGAGCTCCAGAGATTTCCATTCATACTTTAAAAAAAGGATCTGAATGTGTGAAAGAGTCAGTTCTGTAAGTCAGTCTGATATGTAGCAATAAGTAAAACACATATATGAAATACAGGCCTTTCACTGATATAAAAAGTCACATACTTGGACACATATGGAACACATATCTAAAAATACTACAAAAATGTCCGCATTCATGTATGTAACATATATTTTCAGTAGAATTTGAATATATGCATGTATGCACAAGTATATGAACTATAACTCAATATATATGTTCATATTTGGCTATATATCAGATTTCTGTATGGGTTTATAGAGTATGATCTTGATATAAATGTCCAAATCCATCTAATTACACAATGGAGGAAATCAATGTTTGATTCATGTTGCATTGCTGGTCTTTTAAAACATACGAGAACACAGATATAGTCCTAATTTTATTGAAACATAAATGATGAACATTTTATAACATATACCAAATCACAATGCAAATATATTGACAGTTTACAATGTCCAGATGCTAATGTACATCATAACTATTGGTTTTAGCATTCATTACAGTTTTGATTCAACATCTAAAATGTGCAATACATCTTCCTTTGTCCATTCCGGTCTGTGATGTCCCTAAACACTTCACATACAGACTATAAATGTTCATCTGATCTAAATGAACAGTGAGGTGACACCGTGCTAATAGTGGGTCACTACTGAGAATCCTGCTGAGCTCAAATGTTTCATTCTATTTCTATAATCTTATATCATTTACACTGACTGGCTATTTAACATTTTCCACATTTATTTCACTGCAGCCCCTTTCCTCAGATTTGGGCCATTCAAACTGTTCTGTGATGACCACAAGAGGACATGTTAAATGTTTTTTGGCACCTCCATATTAAAACAAGTTTTGGGTGGGGAACAAATTCAATTTACAATGATTATTCAACATAAATAGTATTCGAGGAGCAACGTGCATATTTCTGCATTCAGTTACTATAGAAACTGTGATAAAACCATCCAGTGACCAGAACACAACACCAGTGTGGCTGTCATGCCATTTCAATCCATTCTTCAATCTCTTATTGTATAATTATTATTGATTGTCTTAAAACACATGGATCAGGAGGAATATGGTGTTACATATTTTAAACACATTTTATTTTCACATTGTTTGTGCTGATTTTAAGGGAAACCTACAGGGTTCCTTACAGGACAGGGAGGGAATTTATTTTCTGAAACAGTTTCGCATTCCTCACAATTATTGTGGTATGTTATGGTAATTCCCTTACGGAAATTAATTTACTTGTAACCATGACTTTTACAACACACACAAAAAGATTCCTACAGTAATGGTTACAGCTGGTTTACTATAGTAAACCCATGGTTAATTTTCATAAGTGTATGTATGTATATATATATATATATATATATATATATATATATATATATATATATATATATATATATATATATATGTATGTATGTATTTTTATTATTTATATTTTGGGGTGAAAAACATTGTTTTAAAGATGATAAACATATTAACCATGGGGTTACTATAGTAGACCTGATAGTTGTGGTTTTCCTGTACTATCACTATGAATATCATATGGTTACTGTAGTGAAACCATGGTCAAATTTGTGCTTACTATGGTTTAGCAGCAAATGCTGTACCAAAGTTCAACTATGGTTACTCTTCACTAATAAAATGACTAGTAAGATTTATTTGCTAACACAGTTTTTCTAAGTAAATTTTAATGGTATAAAATTCAGTAAAAGCTACTTAACGTAATGACATAATTTTGATTAAAGTGAGTAAATTTAACATAAACATTTCAGTTAATACGGTAAAAATCTGATGTACATAGTACTTAAATAAATGAAGCATAATTACAATGAACATTTTATTAGAACATCTCATATTTTGAACTGTTCTTATAAACACGTTTAATTGTCAATAAGAAACCTTCCACTGCGAAGCTTTAATGCTTGTGATGTAATCTATTAGACAACATCAGCTTGCATTTTCAGCGGTTGAATTGATATACAGCTGCGCACGCTCAACTGAACACTTGGTGCACAAAAACAAGATGACGGTAGCAATCAACCAGTAAAAGTTTTGATCATGAAAGGGTCATTTTAATACAATAAGAACTAAATCAACAATAAATACAGTGTAAATAAACATGCAAACAATAAAACCATGCAAGCTGATTAATTATTCAAGCCTAGTGCATGCTGGGAACACCAGCTTCAAAAAGTTAAGTAAAATGTACTTATTTTATTTACCTGTGAAATGTACTCAAATTAGCAAATAATTATGAAAATGTTTGATATTTTAGGGCTGATGCATGATGCATTGTGAATATAACAAACAATCATAGATAATATGTACTTAAAAGCTAGAACATTCATTTTTACATGTTTGAATTGAGAACAAATGTTGAATTTACTTAATATATTCAAATTCATGTTTTAACTTATTCAATGTAGAAATGACTTAATCTTTTCTGCTATATTTACTTCAAAACAAAATATTTATTTTTCAATGTAGTAAAACAATGATGCGAGTGATGGATAAAGGTATTGCAAGGGAACCTAAAACTATTCAAATAAATACATGTTTTTATTCCCTCCATGTCCTCTTAGGGCTCCATGCAGAATTCTGCAGAATGGATGTAAATACTCGACCATACTGCACTCATATTGATAGCTCAAAACATCGTCAAAATATTTAATAAACAAACACACAAGGAGCAGGAGAAGAGGAGAGCTTACTGTACAGGCCCACAAGTAAATCCTTCAAGTTTTTGGCAGTTTGTACATAAAATGTGAATGATTAACAAAAGTGAATTTAATTTTTGATGTTCTAGAACAAAGAAAGCTTTCCTCTCTTTCATGTTGTCTCAACTTACTATTCCTTGAGTTATGTGTGAAAACAAAAGAGACTTTACAACTGTTCATAAAGGCTGCTGACCTGTGGTTAAGCCACACAAACCATTTGCTTCAGCCAAAGCCTCTCCTGACATGTTTAAGTACATTGTGCCTGTTGCAATGTACAATATGTTCAGCTATACAGAAATGCATGCAGTAAAGCCAACAGCACATGACAGAGCTCAGACGCTCAGCTATGCCTGGTGTAAGATCTCTTCATGGTCTGTAATATTGGCATAACAGGAGAATGCTGGTGTGATGAGATGTCTCCTGTAATGACAATCTAATTCCTGTGACCTCTGACCTGCTCTGATGAAGCACATGGGCCAGGGATCATATGCAGTGCCTGAGACACAAAACTACAATGCCGCTACAATGCTAAGGTGTTGTGGGTGGCTGCCAGGTCATTTCCTTTCAGTTGATAAGGTGCTCTGAGTGTTTGATTGTTTGTTTTTTGTTTTTGCTGCTTTAATGAATTATGTTATAAGTCAGAATAATTTTCTTGAAATAACAGCCTTTACTCAAAAAAGAAAAATAAAATGATAAAATATTACAAAATATTACCTACTTATCCACAAACAAGATGACATTTTAAATGAAAATAGGCTGGATTTACAATTATTTGTATTTTTTTTATATATATATAATTTTACAAATGATTACATTATTTTGGCCCATGTGCACATGGTGATTTCTGCAGAACTTGGGCTGCACCAACTAAGTGGTATAAATTGAGTAATAGAGTGGAATTTTATTATTTCTCCTGACAAGATGAGAAATGTGGGTAAATCTGAGAATATTGAGCTAAATTACATTTGCAGACCCATTTATTAGTCAGAGAGAATCTTTACTCTCGCCCTTTTCCCCAGAAATTACCAGGTTACCAGCCAATAACAACCTGCTCTTAGACACGAAACTCTACATGTTCATGAATGCTAATGCTTCTAGCTATGCAAGCTCAATTTCGCTGCCTGATCTCATAAAAATGACGTAACTGGCAACAGTTTTGCAAAATGAAATTACAAGGTTCATTAAACGTATGGAGCAGTTCCAAGGTGAAATGTCCACTGGGTGGAGCTAAAAGCGAGTTAAATATTCTCCCAAAGGTTAATGCTCTATGGAGTTTTGAGTCAACAAAACCGACTTTCCAATTCTAATCCTTAAACCTCAACCTAACTGGTAGTGTCATGAAAAGCAAATGTGAATGGAAAAACACAATTGCTAAAGCAACTATATCATTTTGTGGTGCTTCTATGACACTTTCAGCTCATGTGTCGACTCACATGCACTTTAAGACTACCTGAACTACCGTACAATCTGTTCGCACTCAAACAAGCTTGTTAATGTAGTTGGTTATGTAATGCAAACGTTAAAGTGTATCGACTTACAATTCATGCGCTATAGTAAAAGTGTTTAGATGTCATAAGATAGCAAAAGTGTTTATGAACTGAAACTCTGCCATTTAACTCGTGCCATTTAAAATTTGTTTGGCGCCTCTAATGTTCATTTCACCAGGAAACTGCGGCAGTTTGTACGACGGGACAGTTTAAAATAATTTTGCAAAACATGTACAGTAGGTATAGTAACTATGAGACCAGGTTGCAAATTTTTGTGTCGCTGTCTAACTCTGTCTCATTTTCATCTCACTTAAAGGGTAAGACCAGCCTGATCTCATGAACATTACGTGACTGTGGCCACAGTTTTGCAAAACAAAATTACGTGCTTCAAAACACGTTTTGCTGCACTGTCCAGCGGGGGGGCGCCAAAAGAGAGTGAAATTGTGCCGCAATCAGATAAGGTTTTTAACCACTGGTGACTTCTGAACATGGGATGGCCTTCTATAAAATGGAGCAGGGCCAATCCATTCCAGTCCAAACATACTACACTGATACTTAATCAGTTATCAAACTGGAAGAAAGGAACATCTCTGAGTGGCTTGCGTTGAGAGAACTCATAACCTCATACAGCAACAATAAGGTAAGTGCAATTGGTGAAAAGAGACCAGAACCTGAGGCAGTGACCATGATGTGACGCGTTCAGGCGCATACACACTAGAAACAAGCTCTGATGGAGCACTTGACAAATAGGAATGCGTGAACTCAATTTTCAGAGAATGGAAAGAACCGGGTTAGTTCGGAATCAAGAGGGAATATGCATTGGATTTCCGAAAACACAACCGGACCCATCTGTCTGAAATTCTCATTGGTCAACGGCCGCATCACTTCCGCAAACACTTGCGTTTTTCCTCTACGTCCATCCGACACACCATACCCATTGAAATCAATGGATTGGCAACATTCTCTGGCGCAAATCTAGTGTGTAGGCGCCCTTAGTGAAAGCCGAGGTGAGCAACAACCGACAGATACACAGGTGAGAGGTTACTGGTGGGTTGTGGGAGTCAGCAGTTGCAGCTCTTCTCTCGCACCGCCTCTTCCTCAGCTGGGTAAAGAACTTTAGCGGTGAGGCCGCTTTTGACCCCATCCCAGCCATCACGGGTGGATATCTCCCCCATATTCATCAGCTCATAGATGTCCCGTGTGAGCAGCTCAAAAGCGCGTTCCACGTTGCTGTTGCACTTGGCCGAAGTTTCCACGTAACGGATGCCGAGTTCGGCCGCCAGCTGCTCCGCCTCGTCTCGTGACACCTTGCGGTCGCGGTTCAGGTCGCTCTTGTGGCCAATCAGGATGTAGACCATGTGATGGGGCAGGATGTGCTCGCTGACTTCTCTGTGCCATTCCAGCACGTGATCGAAGGTATTCCTATTAGTCAGGTCAAAGACTAGGAGGCCGCCCACAGTGTTGCGATAGTATGAAGTGGTGATGGACCTGAGCGGATGAAGAACACAACGTTTAGAATGTCTGGAAAGTTCTGGGTTCAAAACAAGTAAAGCTCATTGATTACCACAGCAAATAGGGTAACACTTAACAATAAACCCTTCGTTAAGTGTTTATAAAGGGGTTCGTTAATGAATTAGTCATTTACAAATGCATTATAAATCATTTATATGCAGCTATAATAACATGAATAAAAAGGGTGACATTCAGGCAATATGCTAAATAGTAAGCATTTCAATAAAATACACTTATTTTCACTTGTTTATTCTTATATGAACCAAAAAAATAAAATGCCCTAATTCAATATATATGTCACATTACAGCCAAAATGTATTATTTTTCCTGTCACGTTGATGTGAAAAGAATGGTGCTACTCCGAGTGCTGTCCCAAATTAACTAGTCCTAGTGACCTAAAGTCCTCTACAAAAACACTTTTCAGATCTTCATTGTTATTCACAGCAGATATCACATAGGAAAGCCTGATGACCATTAAACCATGCTGAAATTTATATAAATATGTTACTAATGCCAGGTTTCCAACTGCATAACTGACGCTTCACAGATGTCCACTTTACATTAAAGTATATTTTCATAGGTTACTAATGATGAATAAGTGTTATTAGTTATTATATCATAATCGCATATCAATGATTTGAACACATATACATAGCTTATTAGTCATTAACAAACATATTTTTTAAACTTTAAACAAAGGGAATATTAATGTAAAGTGCTAACAATAAGTCTGACTCATCCCCTAGATGGTACAAACAAGGATACATTGTGTTTACAGTAATGTAAGTCTATGGGGCAAGACTTTCTAGAGAGTGTAGAGGAATTTTTCGAGTTCATTACAAGTTAGGCTCCATCGACAGCATTTGTGGTATAATGTTGATTACCATAAAAAATATATATATATATTTTAACTCATCCCTCCTTTTCTTTCACAACATTAAATAAAAAATAAAGCAAAAATCTGTTAGAGTGAGGCACTTACAATGGAAGTGAATGGGGCTTGCAAAAGCAATTCTCCTGTTAAAACTCATGTATTATTTGAGCTGCAAAGTTGTTTAATCCATTATTTTATGGTCATTTAAGGGTTTACAGTGTTGCGTTGTCATGGCAACAAACAGATGCGGTTAGTGAGTGATTTTGTCAGATTTTGTCATGTTAACATGATTATTATTATCATGTTAACACACATACTGTTTATATCTTGTGGATATACTTTTGAAACAGTGAGTATTTTAACATTCAAAATTAGCCCCCTTTCACTTCCTGTAATGTTTGGTGCTCAAGGAGTGGAAGTAGAATCTTTGAGTCTTTTAATTATACAAACTGGAGTAGAACACACGCTGGAGTGGAAACAGACAATAAATCTTAACAACAAACATTACTTTTCAAACATTAACATTCAAGGACTGACAAACTATGAACAAAACTAGCGGGTATAACATGAAGTGATAAGGGCAGTGGATACTGGGAAATGTAGTGCAGGAGAAAACTTCAAAATAAGAGTCCTTGAACACGATGGAGACAAACTGTGACACTTTCATTGCAAGTGCCTCACTGGACCCAGATTTTTTTTTATTTTTTTTTTTTTTTTAAGTCTAAATTAATTATTGTCATATTCAACATAATGCCAAAAATGCTTTCAGTGCATGCTCCTTTTTGGTATCCCTAACAGTTGGTAGATTCAGGAACAGACAGCGGAGGGAATGATTACTTCTGTTCATTGACTGATCAGGCACAGATATTAAAATTGAATTAAAATGGACACAAGTTCTGGATTCTATTTTTTTTAAGTGTGCATGCATAGTGTTTTGTGACATTATAAGAGTAAATCATAGTACATTGGCTGTCTGACTGTTTCTGAAACTATATGCAGAAATAGATTTTGGCCTGTCGTGGAGGTTTGTTTCAATATCATGCATGGTCTTTTTCATCTGAAAAGCAGTAAGAGGAGTGTTTGCTCTAGCCTGAAGGCCAGCAGTGCTTCAGAATATAGGGCAAACAGGTCAGAGACTTCAGGGCCGATGACAATACAGCTAAACACAAACTAACCACAGAATCCAAACAGGTGATGCATATGAGACGAGCTGGAACAAATAAATTGAAATCAGCATTTTTATGTGTGTAACTCGTTCATAAACACTCTGTAGGCCTGTGTGCATGCATGATTGAACTGAATTGCATGAACCCCAGCAGGGAATGATGACAAAGAAATGCAAACACATAAAAAAGGATCTTTGATTCCACTAAAAATAAAGGCTGCCCTACAACACTATACCATATTACACAACCACTGGCATCAAATGCACGTATGCACACTTGCGATCATACTGCTTTCATTATTATTACACCATGCCATTATGAGATGAATCATTTGATGCATATCACTTGGTGCATGGGGAAGGTTAACCAAAAAGTCAGCAGATGGGACATATAATAATAATAATGATAATAACCTGAATCGCTCTTGTCCGGCTGTATCCCACAGCTGTAGTTTGATTTTCACCCCCGGTTCGATGTCTAGTGAACGGGCGTAGAAATCCACACCGACCGTCGGGTCCGCGACATCGCTGTATATGCCGTCCGTGAACCTCTTCAGTAAAGATGATTTGCCAACCGTCGAGTCACCCAGTAGAATGATCCTGAACTGGTATTGCCATAAAGTATCCATGTCATGGCGAGTGTAGAGTACCAGACAAAGCGCCCGACACACGGTGTTTACATTAAGTATATATATGTGTGTGTGTGTGTGTGAGAGAGAGAGAGAGAGAGAGAGAGGTGGATGTGCTGCTGCAGTCATGTGATGACGGTAAACGTGAACTGATTCTCACATATCAAAGCTCAGTGTCTTTGAGTAATGTGTAACTACTGTAAATAAACTCAATTTCTTTGTTCGAGTTGGAGGAAAACAATCAGTAAAGTAACATTTTGGATGACAGTTTAAAGTAGTCTAATCTGACTGCTTTTGTATCACTGTTGACTATTGTTTTGTTTTTTTCTTACGTCACCCCCATTTGAGTAAGATAAGTTTGTACCATTTTAAAATAATTGATCTTAAATGGGTTAAAAAAACGAAATGGATCAAAATATGAGAATTGATGTGGGGTTTTGTGTGTGTGTGTGTCACTCATATTTCTGTTTCTGAGAGAAATGAAAAAAGACACTTAAAGGAATATTCCAGGTTCAATACAAGTTAATCTCAGTCGACAGCATTTGTGACATAATATTGATTACCACAAAAAATAATTTTGACTCGTTCCTCCTTTTCTTAAAAAAAATAGTTAAAAATCAGTGTTCCAGTGAGGCACTTACAATGGAAGTGAATGGGGTTTAATCTGTAAACGTTCAAATACTCACTGTTTCAAAACTATAGACACAAGACATAAACAATATGTGTATAAACATGATTTTACTTTGATAAAATCACTTAATAACCGCATCTGTGTAAAGTTATAGCCAATTTTACAACGATGATGTAATGTCAACAAACCCTAAAATGACTGTAAACATTACAATTTAAACAACTTTACAGCTCAAATAATACATGAGTTTTAATAGAAGAATTATATAAAGTGCTTTTATAAAATTATAAACTTTACATTTCTGCCTTTAAACCCTGCAAAAATTGGCCCCCATTCACTTCCATTGTAAACAGTGTTGGGTAAGTTACTCTAAAAAAAGTAATCAATTACTAACTACTAATTACATCTTCTACAGTGTAATAAGATTAGTGTACTAATTACTCTGTCTGAAAAGTAATTGCATCACTTATTACTAATTACTCTCTAAAAACCGTATAAACCTCGACCAGATGAAAATACAAGCATAGACATGAAACTGTTCTTTAAATTCTTTCAAATAAATCATATAAACTCAAATAAATTCATGACCTGCATTAATGCATTACACCCAACACTGATTGTAAGTGTCTCACTGAAACTTCAAATCTTGCTTTTTTGAAAGAAAAGGATGAATGAGATGTTGAATTACACATTTATAAAATGTTAACTCTAGGTTCAATACAATCCTAAATAAACTGAGAAAGTAGAATAGATTGCATTTAACATTTGAGGTATAGATGATGATTATATCAGCTGTTCAACAGAGAGTCCTGTTCTCTCTATTGTAAATGAAATGAGTCAGATGACTGAGAATCTCACCCTTTGTCTTTAATGGCTCCAGTCATTGAATAGTTAGGCTGATTGGATTAGCATCTATGTATTTGAATAGTTATGCTGATTGGATTAGCATCTATGTATTTGAATAGTTATGCTGATTGGATTAGGATTGGTAACACTCTAGAGTCTAGGGTGAATTCCTAAACCTGTATACTTCATTTGCATGCTTTAATTAAGGTCTTCACCTAAGTTCTTTGTCTCCATTTCTAAGCATTGCCCTCTAAATGTACATGAACTACAATGTAAAGTTGCCTTGGTCAGACTTTATGACCGCAGCTACCGACAGCTCGTGTTCTCAATAAAGAATCCTGCTGAAGATACATCCAAGTCTCCTGGTCTTCGCTTCTGAGTTTCCAACAGAATCTAAATTTGTTTTTGTGGTAATGAATATTATGCCATAAATGCTGATATTTGACCTCAGCTTGTATCGAACACAGAATTTTCCTCTAAAATGTTCTTAGCAAGCAGTATTTTCAGCATTACAAATGTGGGGAAACAAATCTGATTAGTTGTATTTGTCGAGCAATGTCTCAAAATGTTGTCACTAAAGCAAAAGTGCATTTATTAAAATTTTTGAAGCCGAGTACAAAATAAATTTGCAAAACTTAAACTGACTTTACCACATGCAATCGTTTATGTGTGGAGAACTTCAGTGTAATATCTTTAGAGTAATTATGGATGATGACTAATATGAGGTCTGTGTGTGCAATTGCCAACAATAACATTCCAGTAATAATGATATAATATGTAAATGTTTATACTGTACTAGTGGATTTCAGTTGAAAATAAAATATGATACAGGCCATTCACATTTAACTGTGGCTGAAGTCTAGCTCACAGTGCTCTCTGTACATAATTTCAAATGTTCACTTTGACACTTCCTGCCCAGCAAGCACAGCACGTTCCCTTAATGTTAGTATATGGTTCCTATTTGGTTACTTTTGGGTGGGGAACCAATTCATAAAGTCTAAGAACTTTCTCTTTAGGTTCTGTTTTTATTCGACCTAAAAATTATCTATACTGAACGTTCTCTAATGGTTATTTTTAGGTTTTATTTTTAAAATCATTTGTGTGACACTGACAACCTAATAATAACTTATACAGAATGTTCTCTAATTATTTGTATTTTTTTATTGTATAATCATAATCAAACATTCTCAGAACTGTATATGGGATTTGAAGGCAATAATAAGCCAATTCATTTAAATAAGTATACTTTTCACAGTTAAAAATATTTAGGCTCTATGACATGTATTTTTATGAACTTTTAATTAAAAAAAAGGGATACTTAAAATATCTGTCTATTTGTAATGTATCAAAAAGGAATGGTCATTAACTAAAAGCATGGAAAGCTCTGTCTGAGTAAGTCAGGGCAAGTCACAGTGCTGTAGTTTGCATTTCCTCTGTCCATGGTTCTGAAACGGACAAACCATTTGGGCAGCAGCTGCTTCATCGCACTTCAACTAAATTTGAGTAGTCAACCCAAGAAGCCACCTGTGATTCACAATACACGTTTAAAAGCCCTCCATTTATATATATATATATAAGGAGATAAAGAGCTTAATGGGGCGATCTAAATCAGATGATTAGAATCCCCCTAATCCCATTAACAGAATCCACACTGTGAATTCCAGTATGGCATTACCTGCAAAAAAAGATGGAATCTGTGCTCTTTACATCCACACATGGTTTGATTTCTGACTGCATATTTTATTTGGGCCAAGGTTATGTTTTTCAGCCATTGTCAATTGCTTTGCATTTTTAAGCAGCATTTTATCTATTGCTAAACAATAGTATCTTACAATTTCCACATTTATCAACTAGTCTTGTCAGTTTAAACATCGTAAAAGGATGCATGTTATAGGTTAATTTTAATCTCATTTAAAAAAAAATAAAAAAATCATATTGAGAGCTTTTCAAGTAAGGATTCTTTATAGAAATGAACACAAAAACGTCAGAATGTACTTTAATGCTTAAATTTACAAGTCGTGTTAGTTAAAATAAGATATTTATCTTATTTTACAAGCTATATATATCAGAAAAAAAATATAATTTTATTTTCAAAATCAGAACTACATGTCCCAGTAAGCGTTGCGGCCGCGCCACCTCATTCAACCAATCAGCGTCAAAATAAGTGCTGAATAAAACAGACGCGTTACGCAGCACGTCCTCCTTCTCAACGCGTTCTTAGTGTAAGCAGTGAGGTGAGTGTCTTGACAATCCTTAAACATCGAATTCCACCTTTTACTTTTAAATGGTCTGTACTCGTAAATTAGTGTATTGGTTGTTCCAGCGTTATTTTCGTTTAGTATTATTGACTTTTAGAGCAGAATAATATGAATTGTAATCGTGAAATCGCAGCGCTGCTTGTGCTGGGCTCGTCGACTGAAAGAGGCTCTTAACTAATTCTCAATAAGATATATATCTTATTATAATATATATATATATATATATATATATATATATATATATATATATATATATATATATATATATATATATATTTAATACTGTAGTTTTATTATGAACACTTTGGAAATCGTGCTTAAAGCAAGCAACTTTTTGACTATTTTTAACTTGAAGCAACACTTCTGCTTTTTTGTTATTTATTTTAATTCCGTCTCAATTCTTAAAATGAAGTGGTCCAATGTGGCACGCCATTCAGTGTCTGTCATGCGTCTACAGAGTGATTTATTCACAAACCAGCCATAGTTCTTATTCCGAGCCTACTGGAAATATAAAATGGCTCCCTTTTATAGTAGCAGTTTGTGCTTCAGTTCCACTCATCCCCAAATGTTTTCTCTAGTGACCCCCTAAATTCAACTTATTTGTTTTTCAGGTGTTGGCAGAATGGTGTGTCCAACCACAATGACCTTCCATCACCATTGCTGCATTGGTAGTGTATTTATCTTTTTTACACCATTTTACACTTAATTCTGTGCCAAATGCAGGTGAACTACTTGTGTGCGACGTAACAAATTCGAATGTACCAATTAAGTGTTATTTGAACATGTTGGTTAGCTACCAGTGGTTGACCAGTAAATGCAGGTTTTATAATATCAGGATTGGTAAATTAACTCGGAGTGGCCCTGATCGAAGTCGTTCCTGTTCATCCATAACGGGCGCGGTCAAACAGGAGCCAACAGCAACACTTTTACCGACGGTCGCTGTACAGTTCACCTGTAGCTGTCCCAGCAACATTAAGGAAAAGGACAATCACACCTTAACCGTTTATAATTGATGTTCCTCTTATGAAGCCTTGTCTGACTGTCACATGCTCCTGCAGGTGTGGCATTTAGGTCGACAATAGAAGAATGAGCCACCTCAATTTGGTAAGCTGCAAGTTATTTTCACTGTACGGATTTGGACTGGTGTGATGTACCAAATCAACCCAACCTTTTTTTTTTTTTAATCCTGAATTCTAGATGTGATGCCCTGTAGTCAATGCACTCCTTGAAATGGGCTGATTGAACAAGTATAACATCTATAAGGTTGGTAGTGGTTTTGTAGCTGCTTTGCTTTCATGCTGGCTGTGATGACAAGAACTTGCCCTATCTGAGAGAGATTCTCTCTTTAATGAGACCATCATAACCTCATTTCCTGAGCCAGCTGTAATTACGTAATTTTATTTAACCTAATGGTCTTTAACATGTTTAATTTTGCCTCCACAGATGGTGCTCTTCCTTCAAAAATATGGCCCCTATCACCAGAAGTGAGCCAACTGGTATGATCTGAAGTATGTCTGTGCATTGGCATGGGTTCTAAGAATCTGCTCTCAGAAGTGCACTGGATTCACAACTATGTGCTAAATTAATGGGGAGACATTGACTGCCCTGTTTAGCCGTGGTCACTTGACTTTCCAACATCAACACTAATTACTTAAGTTGGCTTGCAGTCTCAACGTGTCCTATAAATGGTCCGTTTCGTTAAAGGTGGTGGCCATTTCTGATGACCCGTTGCAAGAGCCCAGGTATGTGTTTAAACCGTGACCATGTAATTTCTACTTCCTGATCAAGGATGATTATTTGTAATGGTGACTGCTGGATGAAACTTGCGGATATGGGACTGAGATCAGTACTTATTTAAGTTTGATTACTCCATGTATGTGTAATTACTAACTAGTTTTTTTTTTTTCTTTATATAGTGCCCACCTGCTCCCTGATGGGAGTTAAGACTGGTGTTTTGGTCCTGGTGTAGATGATGTGAGAGAAGACCATAAATGCCAAAAGTTATTAATCATCTCTGGTTTGAGTTTGGCTGTGGACTTCAGATTGTAGATCTGTAATTGTTTGTTGGTTAAGTGAATAAAAGCTTGCTGCTTCTCCATCTGATGTGTAGCACTCAATTTTATTTCCTGTCACAATAAGAATGGTACAGAACATCTCATACTTTTATTTACATAATACAAAGTTAACCATATCCCTCCTGATATGGGAATTCGACACATGTTGGTGTCAATTTGTAACCTGGAATTTAAAAAAGTACTATAATCTGACCAATACTTCTGCATCTAGATTGAACACTGGTTTGTCTCATGACTGAGACCTGTAACTTGAGTTAAAAATTGTGGCAGGTTAAATCTAGAAAAACGCAGTACCCTCCCATCCAATCAGTTGACCATGTCTTGCTAGGCAAGGCCAGTCTTTACAAGCTGTTAGCATTAAAAAGCTGTAAACCTTAATGTACTGAATTATCAATTTCCATTTAACTTTGGCTAGTTTCAATTTAAAAACTGCATATTAGTCAGTGCATCTCCATAAAGCATAGACAAACAATACAATCTCTGGAGGGACCACATCTTTAATTACATCAATCACTGCTTTAATCTTGGGTCATTGAGCAAAGTTTGTAGTTTGCAATCTCTGAGTCTGGGGAACTGCTGCCACTCTGGTCACTGTATGTATCTCTGTGAAGACAAAATCCAACAAAAATCCTTATTCTCCTTTGATGCCAAGCTTTCTAAAACGTATCTACAGGGTCCCCATTTTTTCCAGAGACCACCCAGTTTTGTTAGGGCTTGCTGAGATGCTTGAGCAGGACTTTGGATAAGATAACTATACCGTGGTGAAAGCCGACAGCCTTTCTGGAGGTAACTTGGAAGTCTCCCAGCAGCAGCCAATAGCAGGCCAAAGTATGGTGGAGAAGGTTTAATGGGTCTGGATGTGAACTCTGGGTGATACTGAACGCCAACAAAATACGGGTGATCTGTCACAAGAAAAACGGTGTCAAACTGCAGTTTTATAATGCAGGCTCTCAGAACAAAGTTATAGTTTTTAAATCACCTATGTTGGGAAACAACTCTACATTTGATGGTCTCTGCCATACAAATCAGAATGCAAGAACTTTGTGTTTATAGCTGGCATTTGGGTAATGTTACTTGGTGCTTGACCTGAGAATATGTCAGGCCATTTCTAGTGCTGTCTCAATCGCAAATTGTCAAAAGTATTTTTATTTTTTTGTATTTATCAGATTTCCTATTGTATGGCTACGCTTAGAGTCCATATATCCCTAAGAAATGCATCCGCGTACACATTCGGTTGTAAAACGTGACTCTTTTTTGTAAAATAGTTTAATTGCCATTTTTATTCTCAAGACGGTAATCTAATGTTTATAAACTCACAACATGGGTTTAATCAAGCAGTGCATTTACTGACTGGTTATTCATGATAATGTGTTGTTAAAGATACAGAAATGTTATGGAAGAATTAATGAATGAAAGATTTTTTCATTTAAAATCTACAGTATTTAGGATAAATTATTGGATTGCATTTATGCCTCTAAAAATAATGCAAACATGCCTTTTACAAGAATTGTTTTAAATTTATTTCTGATTTATGTCTGCTCTGTAGAAACTTATTGTTTTGCAACAGACTGCTGATGACAGCATTTATATACTGTACAGTTCTTATTTTTAAATTTTTCTTCCTCAGAAGTACTGAAAAAAATCGTAAAGAGGAATCTGCATCGAAACTGTTGAATCGGTAACAATTCCCATCCATATAGATGCCTAGTCAACCATCATGACCCATCCTTAACCTCCATCAGATCTCAAGAGTGTTTGCGTTCAATTCTCTCACGTACCGTCCAGCTCAATGACCTCCATCCTCTCGCCCTCCACATCCTGACCCACAAACCTGAAGCCCTTCTCCTCAAAGTGCTGCTTCAGCTCTGGATTCACCTGCACAGAAGAAAAAAAACACCTGCTTCATGCATGCCGCTACAGCCATGTGACAAAATCAAGCATGTGCTTCCTCCACTGATTGAGAAGTGCATGATATTATTTATTGTAAAAACTGTTTGGAACACTGATTGTCTTCTTATTCTATACTGCACAGTACACACTTTAAATAAATAAGGGTAAAACTTTACAATTAAGTTCTATTCATTAACATCAAGTATTATGAACAAACAACGTACAATATTACAATAACATGGAGATCTACCTCAAAACGATGCCTATGTCTTTCATCTACATAGTCTACATCACCATAAAGCGTTCCTGTGAGATAAAATCAAACATACATTTAGATAACATTACTATTACAACATTTTCTGTTTCTATTTGTTGTATTATTGTTGGTATGGTTAATGTATTTCTCTTACTAAGAATGCTCTTTTTGCTCTGGAAAACAGTCCGTCTCTTTCCCAACCGCATAGTTCCCCCCATTTGCCCTGGATTGTGCTCAGGCATGTCAATCACCTGCAACCAATCAAATACATTCAATTACAACCATTTCACCTGATTTATGGGTTTGATTCAAAGCTGAAACACAACTCGTAATCTACACTTGCACGACATGACCCACTACTTACCACAGGATGCTTTGAGTCTGGGTCAAATTCTGTAGAGTTTGCATCTGTGATAACACATATCAGTTACACTTTGTTTAACATCAAGGTCAATTTAGTAAATTGAATTGATGAAAGGCTGGATAAGTACCTGACCAGCCCAACACGTTCCTAGCAAATTCACACACAGCTAGCTGCATCCCTAAACACACACCTGAAAGACGAATGGTACCGTTAACGTTTACAGAAGACTTAGGATATTAAGATTTTAAAGAATTACAATCAATAGGATCATACCCAGGAAAGGTTTCTTCTGTTTTCTGGCCCAGTTGATGGCATGAATCTTGCCCTCCGTCCCTCTCACTCCAAAACCTCCTGGCACTAAAATACCACTGGAGACATCAAATACAATGGCAATAATATTCACTAAGAGGAAAAATTGTATTTAAAATGTACACTATTTTATTAGGAAAACTGGTCAGAACAAGGGCATGAGGCATTCATGCATATTAAAATTGTGATAGCGGTGAAACGTACGTTGAACGGGTTTTGCTCACAACTGTTATGATGTTTTAATGACCTATAAAAACATTGTTTAAGGGATTTAAATCACATTGCAAGTTGTCGACTGATTAAGCGTAATCACTTTAGATTTTGCATGTAGTGCAAGCGCAATCATTGGGGCCATAAAAAAAACAGTGGTACTCACTCTGCACTGCACAGCTTCTGCCAGGCTTCATGATACTTCACTGGCTCTTCCAGTGCTGTGTTAGGCTCCAAATCTGCAGAGTCAATATACTAGAGAATGACAAGAGAGAAAAAGAGGTGTGTTGATTAAAATGTATATATTGACCGGATTTCTACTTTTGGGTGGTCTATTATTCAAGTATTAAAGTTTGTGGCCTTGCATGACAACATGGATATGTAACTATGCCTACAGCAATGTTTCTGAACTGGTGGGTCGCAGGTCGGCTCATAGCAGGGAAAGAAAGCAATGGTTCTTCCTCCATTTAAAAATGTTCAGTGGCCACCCAATGGAAGTTTTGGCCCTCTGAAGAAAATTGTATGATATTCATCTTGCATTCTGCACTTCATGTAAGGGATAATGTACAGTCAGCCAGTTGATATAACAAAATAAACCCTGAGGGAGATCAGGACCCCGACGTGAAGCGGAGCACATTTGGATTAGCCTGAAAGGGTTTATTTTGCAATAACAACCGGATGACTGTACATGATCCTGCTTATTACAAGGCTACTAACCAAGTAAATTACAACATGGACATAAAATATTGATTTCATTTAAATTAGATGAATTCTGTTGGCAATGACTCATTTTCCAGCTTATTACAAAATAACTGGCCAAATAAATGCACATAAAACACTGATTTGAGTTGAAATTATTTTATTAGCTTACTTATATAGATCGCACAGTGATCCGAGGAGCAGGAACTATGGCTCGCAAATACGAAACCCAGATGAGCGGTCTGATACGTGGATGTGCGGTTGTTACAGAGAAATATCAGACCACAAGATAAAAGCATTGACCAATCAGAGTGAAGTATTCCTGAAAGCCATGTAACAAACACTTCGAGGAAAAAAAAAAAAAAAAAAATATATCGGGTGCTTCGGCCCGATTGAAGCAAGGTATTCACGCCAGTCATCACAGAAAACTTCTGCTCCACTCAAACCTATTGTATGGAGCATGCGCATGTCTACCGGGCTTCCAACAATATTGTGGCTCAGACCACAAAACTGATGCAACCCATTTGATATTATTATTTTAGAAAGACTAGCTACAATGCCCCAACCAGAGTAACAAGCAGCCATCCATGTCTTTCCTGTGCCTAAATGGCATTGCACTGTAAATACAAGAGCAAGTATATTAAGGGCTTTAACCTTTTAAGCATCCTGCAATATTTGCCAAAAACGCCTAAAAAAGGCCTACCCAAATTAAAATGCATGCTGTTCTTGAACCCTTTGGAGTATATGCATGCTTTTGGTCTCTTTTGAAAGGGGAGGCTTTGAGGTTTGTTCCTAAATAGTCAATCACTGGAAGTCTTCCTTGTATTGAGTAATAGAACTTTGAACACACTCAAAAAGGGGAAATAAAATTCCGCCTACATTTTTTTTTGTAAAAAGATGCCTGCAGATAACTACAGCTGGGAGGACATAGCTGGAAAACACAATTAGATCACAGCATGAAGCCTTACCAAACCCAATTTAAAATGTGATAACAATACATTAGAAAATGAGTGTTTTTACACATATTTATCTAAGTGTATGTATAGGCGCTTTCCAAAAAAGGCCACCTGGAGACTCCAAATGACCCTTTGTAACCACAGACACATAAAATGATGCTATTCTTGAATGCTTTAGTGTACAGTCATAATTTTTATTGGCATAAACACATTAGTGTTTTTTTTTTCAATTCTTGAAAACAAACTTTCTACAAATAAAGAGACAAAACAAGTTCTATTGAATTAAAACACTTTAATATTACAACTCACTATAAATTTATATAAAAAAGATATATATATATATACAAAAAAAAACGGAGAAAGTTTGTTTTCAAGAATTGAAAAAAAAACCCACTGTGTTTATGCTTCAGTTACTATGTGTCAGCAATAATTGGCAGTGAATCTGAATAAGGAATATATTAGCTCTAAGTGTAACCTTTCATTAGAGCCCAAAATTATGACTGTACAGTAAAGCATTCAAGAATAGCATCATTTTATGTGTCTGTGGTTACAAAGGGTCATTTGGAGTCTCCAAGTGGCCTTTTTTGGAAAGCGCCTATACATACACTTAGATAAACATGTGTAAAACACTCATATATATATATATATATATTTGGTCCATAACACATTTATATATCAATAAACACCCACGTAGTATGGACGTAGCATTTCGAGCTAACCGACAGAGGTAACACAACTTCGACGCATTCTTTAATGTTTACATGTGTGTGTGTGTGTGTGTGCTCATGCGCGCTCATGCACCTCATGCGCGCTCATGCACCGTGTATCTGTGTGTTCATGTACAGGTTTATATATATAAATATATATAATACACGGTGCATGAGCGCGGATGAGGCGCATGAGCGCGCATGAGCACACACACATACATACACACGCGCGCGACATAACGCGCGACATAACACACGACATAAGCTGGCAAGTACACATCAAAACAAACACATAACGTTACCTCCGTATATGCAGTAAAGTATGTTGTATAATATAATAAAACACTTACTTGTCGAGAGTGGCATCTCCACCACCCAAAAACATATCCTCCGAGTCAATGGTTGAAACCTCACTCTCTTCTTCCGAAATATCATCCTCCGACTCATCACTTTCACGCCGAGTACACTGCTCAATGACTTCTTCTAATAAGAAGTGTGTTTTGCTGGTTTTCTTGGCTATTTTTCTTCGGCAAACTTCGCTCACTCCAAACGCGCTTTCAATGGTCTTTTGCGCACGGGGGCGCATGAGTCACTGTGTTGACTGCGCAATAACTTTACGCGTGCCAGGTTGAATCCTCCCACTAAAACGGCATATCAATCTTTACAGAAATTCATTGGCTATCAGAAAATACCGTCATTTGCATGGATCCACGTAACTGTGTATATTTTCTGTCAATCAAAGTGAGGGAGGGACCATTCTTCATCATTGGCACTCCTTGGCTATTGATGCCTGGTCACATCTATATCATGCACCGATTGGCTCAAATGACCTGTCCATCTAAAGTTCAGGGGACAGCGGATATTTTGACGTAAAAATATCTGCGATGAAGCTACCTTGAACATGTAAACATTAAAGAATGCGTCGAAGTTGTGTTAGCTCTGTCGGTTAGCTCGAAATGCTACGTCCATACTACGTGGGTGTTTATTGATATATAAATGTGTTATGGACCAAATACTTCGTTGAATTGGATTGTATGGACCCTTTACAGTGTAACTAAATAATTTTTGATGGAATGAAGTGGATCAGTAGAGTAAGATGAGCTTTATAGGTGAGTTTCTACCATTTTGTATTTGTTTATTTTGCTGTAAGTGGTCTGAGAAACACACCGATTGTACCCGCTGTGTTAAGTGTATATTAAAATGGTTTACATCGCTCGAATCACAAGAGTCTCAGCTTTCCAACGATGTAAGATATGTTTATCTTTAAATTTTTTAGTTTTTGTATATCGCGAAGTTATTGCGCAATAGTATGTTACGTGGCAACGACGACCCGTCGGGCGTTTAAAAGTCTGGACCTCCTAAACTTCTGAACAAAGTTCTCCGTCTGTGTAATACATGTTCTGTTTGAATTATGTTTAGGAAATAAACTGGATAATAAAACACATAAATAAATAAACTAATAAACTTCTTTTGTTGTTGACAGAATCATCTCACTTAATACATGACCTTATACTTGAAGACCATGAACAAAACATTGTAAGTTCAAAGAAAATGTGACCCAGGTGACATTAAAAACAGGTTGTTTTTTTCTATGATGAGTCGCAGCTATTGAGAAGCACCAACCTACAAAACAGTCTCCCAATAACAACACCAACCAAACGAAAACGAAGACAATAAAATATGATTTCTTCAAACTGTGTGTTACAAGTATTAGCTCACCTTGACCTCTAGTTTGTGGCTGATGGAGAGAGCAGAGTGCTCCAGGGCTTTGATCACAGAGGCATACGAGTCGGAGAACTTAGTGTACTTCCCCACCAGAGCAATAGAGCAATGCTCCAACATCCTGTCTGATCTACAACACAAAACCCAATCCAGACAACAGGTCAAAACACATTCAGAAGATTTAACTTTGTTGGTCAAATATTACCACATTCAATTTCTTGAAACAGGCACAAATGAGTTCAATTTAATTTACAGTGTGGAACTCTGAATCTTCTCCCAGAAGGAAGCAGTTCATAGTGTGAGTACAAGAAGTGAGATGAATTCACTTGGCTAAGTATGCACAGCTCATAAAGAGACTGGAGCTTATGATACTCATTCGATCCCATAATTTCCATTGTTTTCCATTGTATGTACTAAATGTATTAACTTAGATTTCAGTTTTAAAGAAAGATTCCCTAACCATACAGTTATTCCATACCTGACAATCATTTCTAAAATGGCCTGATAAAACAGACACAATATTCTTATCAACTCCATAAAAACACTGTCTACGGTAAAAGTACGAACCCATTATCTACATACATTTCCAGATACTTATAGGACTATGTTTGTTTAATTTGCTGGCCATGTATAAATACTTGTCCATGGTCACCTATAGACTACTCTTAGAATCAAAGACAATATCCTCTACATGGGGCACCATGCTGAGGTCAATTCATCCGCACAACTTCTTTTACTTACCATAATTTGTGTCAATCAACTCATTATCACTCTTTTATCCATGTTAAGGATAGAGTCCTTTTCCTTATTGCTGCTCTCTAAAGTAAAATCACAATTCGCTAAATAGCTCATAATTCTGTTCTTACATAGATGTAAACCGTCTAACTGAATGGTGACAATTTACACATAAATGGTTCTGTGCATAATAAACTCGTTCTGCTCGTATTTCAAGAAAAGCCCAACATTGTGAGTTTTGATCTGATAAACGTGCATCCATAACAATTCCAAATCAATGTCTGAACTGATCCTAAATGTGTTTCTATCATTTAAACACATGCTAACCTGTCTGACATTTCTTTCCACTTCATGAGCATTCTTCTGGGGCTGGTTTCGATGGGCAGGTCTAGTCTGCGACAGAAGTATCCCACGACACCCTGGTCCTCTAACAGCAGAGGAACTCTGTAGATGGACGAGACATCATGGACACAGATCACCTGCAGAAGATAACATTTGTAGAGAGCTTTTCACATGACTGCAAATGTTGTTGTTATTTGTTCTGGGGAATCATTTTGTTCCATGGGACTTTCTTTCCTCAGCAGACGTGAGGGGTTAATGTTTCACACCAACTCAACAGCTGCTAGTCAAGCGTCTCTCTGGTGGTTTGAAATCAGACGTTCCTATGGGATCCAGTCTCACCTGTACAGGTTCCACATGACAGAACATGGAGATCTTCTCTTTAACGGAGTTATCCAGTGGAGTGGAGCATCGGCACATTATCTGGAAAAGCAAGCACAAGAGAACACTCAGACACACTCATGTTGTTGAATCTGATTACTGGGAATATAGTCGCACCTGAATATAGCAAGTTGCACTTGGTCAAAATCACATAAAATACACACAGATAAGTCGCAGTGACAGAGATTGCATGCAATAGGCACTAGGACACAGGAGCAGCTACTCAGAATCAGATGTCAAGACGTGCTCCGTGAAGATGCCCTCAGGATCTATGCATTGTATCGTGCAGCATTTGGCCTTATTTTATCTGGAGCATTTGCTTTAAGTAATCATATGTAACCGTATTTCATATTCTGTATATGTTTCATGAAAAAAAATGCAACACATAAGCCACATCGGTTTATATGTAACTATACTGTATACAAATAAACAGCTTTTAGTCTGTGTAAAACAATATGCCTGCTGTATTCCATTCAATCATTAACATTAGCAACGGTCTATCTGTGGATAATTCTGATATTTGAAAAACCACTTTGCTATGCATTATTTATCCGGTTCACTGACTGAATGTTTTACTGTGAGTGTGATGAAACCTCATTTTGTGGGCATGTGAGCAGTTGCACTTGACAGCAGTCTAGAGTTTGTTAAAACAATAATGTCATAATGGGACAGAATATTTTGAATACTCTTTATATGCTTCTTTAAAGTGCTGCTACCATCTCTATGACTGATGTTTTCATCGTTTTATGAGTAAGCATATATGTTGATGTGCAGCGTGTTTGACAGGCCAACATCAATTATGTATATATTGTAAGCTGCTTCAAAAAGTAAGTTTCAGGACCTTGCAGAAGAATAAAAATCAAAAAATGCAACTTATGGGGCCTGGGTAGCTCAGCAAGTAATGACGCTGACTACCACACCTGGAGTCGCAAGTTCAAATCCAGGGCATGCGGAGTGGCTCAAGTCAGGCTTCCTAAGCAACCAACTGGCACGGTTGCTAGGGTGGGTAGAGTCACGTTGGGTCAACCTCAGCGTGGTTGCTATAATGTGGTTCTAGCTCTCGGTGGGGCATGTGGCGAGTTGTGTGTGGATGCCGCAGAGAATAGCGTGAGCCTCCACACGCGCCAAGTCTCCGCGGTAACGTTCTCAACAAGTCACGTGATAAGATGCACGCATTGACGGTCTCAGACATGGAGGCAACAGAGACTGGTCCTCTGCTACCTGGATTGAGACGAGTTACTACACCACCATGGGGACTTAGAGCGCATTGGGAAGTGGGCATACAAAATTGTGGAGGAAGAAGAAGAAAAAAAAAAAGAAAAAAGACTTTCCAGAGGACAGTTCTAGAAATTGCTGGATTTATATTTAATGGCCAGTTACCAATAGCAACAGTTGCATAAATTTATATTTTATGATGTGTTCATCAGAACAGTCTTGTGCGCTGGTCAGGCAGTCGGTAATCTTGTTTCATTTTTCATATCAATATAGGAAGGTAACATTTTATGAAATTTATATAGGACAAATATATTCAAAATGAACAATCCATAAATGCTTACAATATATTCATTTCTTAAATATGTTCCCATTACATGCATTAATCTAATTAATACATCTTACAAAAATATCCTATAATTCTTTGCTTAATGAAACATACAGCACTCCATTTAAAGCTTGAATATGGTGCAAATTAGGGCTACACAATTAATCGGAAAAATAATTGACATTAAATCACAGCTGCCGCAATTAACTAATCCTGAAAACTGTCAATTACAGAATTCCCTTTAGGTATATTTCAGTCATGTCTAAACATTCCATTTGCAATGTGTTGTTGTTGTGCAACATTGAGCAATAAGAAAAATGTCATTATGCTCATGAAAACAATGATTAATCAGTGTTTCGATTGGTCCAGACTTCAGACACAGACACTGAGGCCATTTACACACTGCAGCTAATTTCAGTTGTCAGTTCACCTTTTAGACCTTAATCCTGTTCTCATTTAACACATGGTTAAATAACAAAGAAAAAACAAAAAAAGTGTGACAACCTCTTTCTACAACTGAATTAACTCCCCAAAAATTCAGGTAGTGACAACTGAACTGAAAGATTAATGCTTAATTGGTTGATAGTGAGATATAACATAAAACAAAAGGCAGCCCGTGTAAACAAAAAATAGTTTTCAAAAAGATTTTTTTATTGAAGCAAAAAAAAGTTATCCAACACTTATAAAACCCATGTGAAAAACGAACTGCCCCGATAATTGGAGATCAGTCTTTCACAACGCTGTGGTGGAATTTTGGCCCACCTTTCTTTGCAGAACTACTTTAGTTCAGCCACATTGGAGGGTTTGACAATAAACCGCCCGTTTAAAGTCCAGCCACATCATCTCAATCGGGTTCATGTCAAGACTTTGACTAGGCCACTCAAACTTTCATTTAGCTTGTTTTGAGCCATTCAGAGGTGGACTTACTCCTATGCTTTGGATCATTGTCTTGCTGCATAATCCAGTTGCACTTAAACTTCAACTAAGCTGACTGGAAGCTCTCCTTTAGTATTTTCTGGTAGAGAGCAGAATTCAAGTTTCCCTCAATTATTGCAAGTCGCCCTGAAGCAGCAAACCATCCACACACCATTACACTTCCACCACCATGCTTGACTGTAGGTATGATGTTCTTTTTGTGCACTGTATTTTTGTCTTGTTTTCCTGTAAAATTATCTAAACTTTCTTAAAACATGATTTATTTACTTGTCAAGCAAAATGGGATAAGATATTAAAGTCTTGTTTTAAGATAAATCTGACTAAATTTAATGAACTTTAAGACTCAAAACAAGAAAAAAAAAAAAAAAAAAAAAAAAAATCTGCCAATGAAGCAAAATAAACAATTTAAAGAGAAAACAAGTTTATTTTGCTTACCCCATTGGCAGATTTTTTTCTCCCAAAAGTTGACGAACATCAAGGTGTGTTTTGGTAAAATTCAGATGATCCTTATTGTTCTTCTGGGATAGTGTTTTTTGCCTCATCACACTTGGATGGTATTTTTGGCCAGTGCATTTCTGATAATGGAATCATGAACAGTGACCTTTATTGATGCGAGAGAGGCCTGCAGTTCTTTACATATTGTCCTTGGCTTTTTTTTTGTGACTTCCTGGATGAGTTGTCGCTGTGATCTTGGAGGAATTTTGGAAGGTCGGCCACTTCTGGGAAGGTTCAATACTGTGCCAAGTTTTCTCCATATGGAGATAATGGCTCTTACTGTGGTACTTTGGAGCCCCAGAAACTTTGAAATATCTTTGCAACCCTTCCCAGACTGATGTATTTGAATCACCTTTTTCCTCATCATTTCTGGAATTTCTTTCAACCATGGCATAATGTGCTACTGGGTGAGACCTTTTAGCTAACATCATGCAGCTGAAAAAGTTATATTTCGATGTTGATTTGATTGAACAGGTCTGGCAGTAATCAGGTCTGGGTGTGTCTTGTCCAGCTGATCCCCATTTTGAATGCAGTTTCATAGATTTGGTGATTTATTAACTAAGGAACAAATACTTTTCCACACAGGCCCAGTTGGTATTGGATAACTTTTTTGCTTCAACAAATAACATCATTAAAAAAAAAACCCTGTACTTTGTTTTTACTCAGATTGCCTTTGTTTTATGTTACATTTTGTTTGATTTTTTGAAACAATTTAGAATGAGATATACACATAAACAGAAGAAATCAGGATGGGGCAAATACTTTTCACAGGACGGGAAATGTAAGTGGACAAGGCTATTAGTGGCCCACCCACAACTATCTGAGCTTTTGAAAATTCAGTTTTCTTGTTCGTGTCTGCTCTAAAAGCAAACGAATCAGTTTAACAAAAATAAAACACTGCCATTATAACCAACAATGCTGTCTGCACTTAATACACATCACTCAAGCCCAAACAAAGCAGCAGCAACTTGTCAGCAAACAAGTTTGGATTGTGGTTGGCAAATCAAGTCGTGTGGGGCTAAATTTGGCCCCTGGATAGGATTTTTACAGTTGTGAGACACTTTATCAAGGATACTCAGAGATAACAGAAATATGGGCAGCAGCTAAATATTTGCGTGGGGCTGAATTTATTCATGATTTGGAACATGCACAGAAATTTTAACTTGAACAGCATGACTCACCAGGTCAGGTGACAGTCCCAGTCCTCTGAGCTCTCTCACACTGTTCTGAGTGGGTTTGGTTTTCTGTTCTCCTGTCGCACTGGGCTGAACATCAGAGACATGACTGTATATGTCACTTACTGTACATAACCACAGTACATTTACATATGATGTGATATATGCTTTGTGTGTGAGTTGGTCTGAACACACCATGCTCACCTGTGGCACCATACTGACGTGAATATTACAGAAATTCTCTCTCTTCACATTAAACTGGAACTGTCTGAAGGCCTCGATGAAAGGCATGCTCTCTATGTCTCCTACTGTACCGCCCAGCTACACAAAGACAACCTCAGATTAAAAAAAACGTCACAAGTTAAATCAATATTTCATCACCTGAGGTGTCCATTTCTTTTCTTACCTCAATGACACACACTTGTGGCTCAACATCATCATCATCTACAGGAACTTTGGCTTGACGCATCACCCACTCCTGAATAGCATCAGTTATGTGCGGCACCACTACAACGAATGAATATAAATGAGAAAAACAATGACATGCCAACATCTTTCATGTGCCGGTGCACATGTAATGATTTTGTGCACAAGATTTAGTGCATAAAGTGGGGATTATAAAGGGATAGTTCAAGCGGTCTCTGGTGTGACTTATTTAAGTTGCCATGATACAGGCGTAATCTCACATTTGCCACTCCGATGAGACATCCAGGATAAAAGCACACAAACACACCATTGTGAGTAAAGAAACAGATAAATTCAGATCTTAACCAAAATCAACAAAGCTTCTGTACAGTGATCCTCTTCACAGCACTGCTCTTCTGGCTGTGACTTATGTGACTTAACTGAATTATCAGTTATCGGAATCGGCTACAATGAGCTGTTAATTATCGTAACGCCTATAATGGGTTTTGAATTATTGGTCATCGAATTGGCAGACTCAATGAGTTGTAAATTATTGATATCGTCCACAATGTGCACTGAATTCACATTATTGGCCACAATGAGCTTTGAATTATCGTATCGGCCACTATTAGGGCTGGGTATTGATACAGATTTCCCGATAAAATTTTATTCAGATTCACAAGCATTGTACTTGATTCACTATCTATTCATTTGGGTTTATTTCATTTATAATGTCCCTTTTGCTTACATATAAAATAACTTATCTCCCAGCTAATGCTGCTAATTATACAGGGGACCTTTTAACGAGGTACATTAGGAAAATATACATTTTACTAATAATATTTTATTACTTTTGAATCATTGGTAACATTTTGCCTTTTTAAAAATGAACAAATAAATGTATTCAATCAATAAATAAGATATTATATTTCATATATTATTTTGGTTTAGTTTATTTTTAAATTACTTTAAAATTATTTTAAATTAGTATTTACATTGATTTGTTGAACACGTGCTTAAACCGGTACTGTCTCTTTAACAAAACGGCATTTCTGAAAACTATTAGAGGGGTTAAGTGACTTTTGAATTCAAGTCATGATACAAAAGGTCCCCTTTGGTATGGAAGTACCTTTGGGCCATAGAAAATATTTTTATCCAAAAGACAAGTTAGATCTCACTTCGAATCTGAAATGCACGTTTTTCAAAATGGTCTCACACAATTACCAGACCCCATATCTTTGCTAAGGTTATAGCTGTAATGACAAAATTGGGGTCAGCGTGTACATTTTTTGTGGTCAAGGACTCCAATTAAATAGGTTTCAAGGCTAAAAAACAAAAAAAAATAGTTCTCTCCTTACCATGACAATTGGGGGTAAAATATGCTAATTTTATTCAAATGTATGTGTCATCAGGGTGACTTTCCATACCTTTTCCTTTAAAAACATTAATTTTCATTATTTTTTGCTTTTGTGAATGCTTGTTATCTATCATCTTATCTATCTCATGATGTTCCAGCAAGTTTATTTCTCATTAAATTAGTACTTGGATTTTCCTTCCAATATGAGCAAATCTAAAAGCACAACTGCCATCATGGACACTCGTGACTGGAGTTTATCCTTTATATGTGAGTTACAGAAAATTAAAGTTTTAGATCCTCATCTGGAAAACATTCATGAAAAACTTTATGCATGTTACAAAGAAGTTACAGATAACATCCAGGAGCTGAAGGGATTAGGTGATTTGCCTGATTTTATAGTAGTGGATGAAATTAGTGGTGGTGATGGCAATGGTGGTGGTGCTGAGGTTGTAGTGCAGTTTATGATGTCGAAACCAGTAGTGTGGTACAAATGCCACTGACAATCAAAAAGTTGAGAGAGCAAGAAAAAAAAAAGCATGAAGAGCCTGTGAGCCCAGTAAAAACACAACGCACGAACAGTGTTGCCAAGTCCACCACACAGGCTTTTTCCACACCCTCAACACAGTTGAACCAGTCAACGGTCTCTTCTGTGATGAAGTGGGCAACAAAAAGTAACGGAGGAGGGTGGCCAACCTTGACTTGGATAGAAAAGTGAAACAATGTGCTCAGGTGGTGGGTAACAAGCATCTATTGGCTCAAAAAGCTGCTGTGACGGTTGCTATGGATGCAGTTTATCATCATGCATGCCTGACTAGACTCTATAGAAAAGCAGAAACTGTTGGAGAAACTGACATGATTGAAAGTAATCCACCTCAGGTCATCAGAGCACATTTCCTCAACAAGTTGCTTGAATTCATCAAAGATTATCATGGCTCAGGAGAATCACTGGCAATGGATGACTTGGCAGCCCTCTATGACAAGTGCATTGCTGGTCTGCAATTTCCAGACATCAAATGCAACAGCACATGCCTTCGGGTGGATTTTGAATGCCTAATTTCAGATATCAAAGCAGTAAGAATGAATTGTGGCTGGTCCCTTGTTTTTGATGATGACTTGAGCAAAGCCCTCCATAGAACATGCATCATCAGCAGCACTTCCATTCAGACAGCCAACAAAGTGAGAATTTCACTGACATCCTAGATCCAGCTGAGATGGGGAAGCAGCAGGTGAAATCCTTGCCAGCTTGCAACATAACCATGGATTTGGATGTTTCACTGCCAACTGATGAGGCCTTGTACGTTTCTGCCCTGAAAACCAACGGTGATTCTCATCCTGCCTCCCATCCTCTCTCCAACCACTGGTAGTCTTCAAATGAAAGAGAAATTGAAAGAGAACCTTGAAGCCGGAGAATGTATCTCATGGCCTGCATATTATGCCAGCATCACAGAGCCTACTTCACTCCCCCCAGCCAAATCATACATGTTGCCACTATTCAGAGTCCCCTACCAGCCACACTATGGCTTGGCATGCAATGAAAGTCCTCCGCCAAGCAATAAACTACCTAAATCCAGGTCAGACACCAGTCATGGTAGCTAATCAACCACTCATCACACTGGCTAAGAAACTTCAGTGGAAGTACCCCCAGACAGAGCTAGGTGAGGACTCCCTCCTGGTAACATCGGGGCCAATGCATACAGAGATGATGCTGTGGAGTGTGTCTGGTGACTGGCTGGATGGCAGTGGTTGGACTACAGCTCTTACCAATAGTGGTCTCAACTAGCAGCAAAACTACGTCTTTCATTAGTGTTCACCACATCTGCAGAACCCGGTAAAGTGTTTTTTCAGTTAGTACTGTTGCTCAGGAGACTTCTCCCTCTACATGGAGACACTTGATTTTCTAATGCCATGTGTATTCACACTGGTTCGTACCCAGAACCTGCCCATCCATCTCCGTGATATGGCAACACTAGAAGAACAACATCCTGCTCGGTTTGTGGCATTTCAGAATGGTCTCTTCATGGGGCAGAAGCCAAGGTGAGCATTCTCAAAGATTCTGCATGACCAGATACATGAGCAACTCATTGATTGGCTCAAGAATCATGGTGGCATCATAAGGAACTTGGACGACCCAGGCACAGTTCGCCAACAGCAGGTTGATTGCCCTTAGATGGCTGCCCTAGTCAGAAGAATGGATGCACCGTGAACAGTACCCAAAATTTAAGGCTGACTATAAAGGTAATTTTCGGATGTATTGCAAACTGAGAGATAGCCTTATGATTTTCAAATTTGTATTAGTCTTTTTTCAGGCTGAAGTACTGGCACTGGTGGATGCCTTGGAGGAATTGGGAAATCCTTTAAATGGAGGATAGAGGGGATCTTCTGGACTTCCAGACAATGTTTACTTGTAATGTTTGAAATTCAGCTATGCAAAAAAAAAAAAAATGTCTTGCGTTAGAATCTCATCATCCGTCATTTTGACGTACAGTGTCGTAAAAAATCCTTCATAATCGATTATTACCAGTCATTTTAATTTTCATATTTTAATGATAATAAGACATTTAATAGCTTTTATTTTCGTTCACATTTTCATTTTTAATCATGAATTTACAGGACGAGCATATAGCAGATTATGCATTTATTTATTTATGAAGAGAACAGATGAACAACAGAGACCACAGGAAGCAGATAGATGTTTTTCCCCGCAGTGACAGCAGAGGACACTAAAACACGACATACGCAATATTCAAAAAACAAATACGATTAAAATATGAATAAAACGTGTAAAAAATTAACTGAACAGAACTCAGTTGACGACTCAAAACCGTGCGTAATCAAACGCATCAATGGAGACTGATGAGGCAATTGTCATTAGATTTTGCGTCTTTGCCTCGGACAGACGATTTCTCGTGGCAGTTTTAATTTGGTTCTAGAGGCAGAACCCAGCGTCAAGCACCGTATTGCCCTCCACATGACAAAGAGTTGCAGAGAGCGTCACAGTGATAATTGTTCGAGTTTGTCACATAAAAATGCAGGAGGTGTGCACAATAAACATTGAAAATATGTATTTGGAAGAGAGAAAATGGCAGAAAGTAATAAAAGGACACATTTATGTTTAGGTCAAAGCATTTTCTTGGTGAATTCAAATGAGTTCAATAACTGGGGTCTCTGATATTCGTAAACGACAAGTTAATATTTAATTAAAATAAATTATGAGACATTCAATGTCTCTTCACAAATTTGGACAGTTTTTAAATATTTCTTGTTGCTTAGTACTCTCAAAGACATCACTGGTGAAACAAAAATGTGTGTGAAAAACACTTTGGTATGACGTCACTTCATGTGAAAGACCCTTAATGTGTATAAATATCACTCACTTTTGCACATTTAATCATTGCTCTTCACAATCACAAAAGTGACCGATTATGGTTTCAAAACGGCTAATTTTTCCGAAAGGTGAGGAATTTGGATCCCTGAAATTATTATAATAATTTTTTTAATGGATTTATTTATTTTGTGGAATTTCATTATTTTCCATGGCACACTTGACAATCTTTCAGAGCACACTAGTGTGCCACGGCACAGTGGTTGGGAAACACTGCTTTGAGTTATTATTATCAGCCATAATGAGCTGTGAATGATCATATCACCCATAATGAGCTTTGAATTATATTTATTGGCCACGATGACCTGCGAATTATTATACTGGATACAATGAGCTGTGAATTATTGGCATCAACCACAATGAGCTGTAAATTATTGGCATCTCCCATAATTAGCTTTGAATTATCGGTTTCGGCCACAATAAAATGCGAATTATTGAGTCAGCCAAGAAATTCTCTATCTGTATGCTTAGTATTTGTGAGTTCCGGATTGCCTTGCACCTGGTCAACCACGTTGCCTTTGTAAGTATACTTTCCTGACTGCGAACGAATAGGAACGTATTCGACACATGCACACTTCAACTGCTTTGTTGCACTCTTTTAGTACAATCAATGGCCAGCGCATGCGCAGATGACGCACACAATTGGGGACCACATGCGTGAGTCAAGAAAATCACGGTCAAGCCGCGCGGCTGTGCTGATTTCACAATTTACATCACACATTCTGTGTGTGGAACTATCAGCAACGCGAACACCTAAAGTATACTTTGGACATAACTGGAACGTTTCACTATGAACAAACCCAAACACACTGGGGACTCTTTAAATATAAAATTATAATTGGATTATAATTATAATTATCTGTGAACTAATCCCCATCAATATTTGCCAAAACCCAATAGTACCAAAAGCAGATATCAGTGCAGATAAATCTGAAATACATTAATCGGTTGAGCTCCAATGTATACCATAGCTTAAGGTAAACTAGTTGTCAATAGCTGGTCCCTCACTTACCCTGTACAGTTTTGCCCAGGTAATCTCCTCTACGCTCCTTGTTAATAACTGACTGGTAGATCTTGCCGGTGGTCAGATTGTTGTCTTTGGTGAGCCGGATGTCCAGAAAGCGTTCATAGTTTCCTAGATCCAGATCAACTTCTCCTCCATCATCCAGCACGAACACCTCACCTAGAAAGAACAAAATGCCAGATTACAATCTGACTACAAAGGCTAAGCCCAATCATACAAAATAAATAATGGTTAAATATTGAAATACTTCCATTAAGGCAAGTTAAAATCATAATTAAGATACCAATACTACTCACACGTATGGTATCGTTTAACCATAATATTCTCAAAAGAGATGAAAGGGGTGTATGATCAGTCCTGTGTGAATTTACCATGCTCATAAGGTGAGAAGGTCCCAGCATCTATGTTAATGTATGGGTCGATCTTGATGGCTGTGACGTGTAGCCCGCAGGACTTGAGAATGGTGCCCACACTGCTGGCTATAATGCCCTTTCCAATGCCAGAGATAACGCCACCCGTCACTAGAATATACTTCATACTGCCTTTCAAATGCTGCAGGAACAAATGAGATGAGGGTGATAGAACGTGTTTAATATTATTGGATAAAACACACTTTCATTATATGGAAGAGTGGCCATTCCTCAAAAAAAAAAAAAAAAAAAAAAACAGAAGGCAGGCCACATTCACACAAACACATTTCGGTAACATTTATTTTGCTGCGTGTTAGCCTTCTGTCGAAAACACTCCCAAGTGGATGCATTTGAAAAACAATGAAGTATTTGTTGTTATGTGCCGCAGTCATGTGATCCATTAAACCTAAAGCAATCAAGTTGGCGGCCCATGTTGTTGCACCATTGTTGTGCCTGTTATCCACTTTGATAGCACTGTTAAAGATAAATGTAACTTGGTACATTTGCCAACACATTTTCTATCAGAATGAGGTCAGGGCTTTGTGATAGCCACTCCAATACCTTGACTTGTTGTCCATTTTGCCTTAACTTTGGAAGCATGCTTGGGGTAATTGTCCATTTGGAAGACACATTTGTCAATACTCTGAATCCTGGCTGGCAAGTCTGGAAACGGTCCCACTAGTAAAATATGTCATGTTTATATAAAATAGCATGTCAACTAATTAAAAAAACGAAATGACTTACTCGTCCAAAATTGTATCCTCGGCTGGATCAAGTCTCTCTTCAAAATACAAACGTTCATCAGAGTCCCGCTCTTGTTCTGAGGAAATTTGTAACTCTTCGTCACTATACAGGAGTTCTCACTTTTGTATCATGCTGTCTTTCAAATGCGTAGAAAAATGAACAAATTTGTTGTTTTTAAGACAAAGTCGGGGGCGTTTACCATTTGCATTGATCGTCTCAGGACATTACCATATGAATAGCGCGCTCTGCTGGTGGGTGTGATCACATTAGAGATAAATAGCTGAGCCAGGGAAAAAACTGTACATAACGTTGTTTCAAACAGATTACATTGCAGGAGAACATTTGTTTTAAATATGAATTGTTTTATTTAAAAGTAGACATTTTAAGCTTTCTTTTGACATATGTTTCATGTTTGTGTGATAAGTATTTGCGAAATTTCAGTTCATTTTTGTGACATTTCAGAGATATGCTCGTGAACACAGAGACTGCTGAAAGCTCACTCTTTTTATTTTCTTTATTTTACAAAAGCACAATGTTTTGTTGTTATTGTGAGTGTAAACAAATAAAAGTAGACCCTTTATAGTCTCTAATGATGTCTTACACTTATCTGTATGCCCCAAAATGACGGAGAATTTTATGTTGTTTATGCTGTAATGATGAAAAAATCCAGAAGGAAGCGCCGGTGCCTCCGCCGACCCCAGAGGGGGTCTACAACAGATCTGACAAAACTGTGACTCCAACAGATCTGATAACTATCTCCCGAACGATATTAACATATAGTGCAGAAAACAATGTTGGGTGTGATTTAGAATTGGTGTCATACCATAGTTTGTCCAGCAGAGCGAGCTCCGACTCCATTGTTTACAAAGCTGAGCTGACAGTGGTTCTGCAGACAGTGCAGAGTTAAGTGGTGTCTTAGCGGTAAATTGCTAACTAGTTTGTGAAATACATACTGCAAAGTTAAACAATGACACCATAATTTCCCCTTTTAAATATAACTAATATAACACTAGCCCTGTCTCGAACAACCATGTCACTCATGTTTATCACATCTGTTTGCCAGCTATAGTTTATCAACGCAGTCAGTGATGTAGGAGATTGCATTGGAGCATCTTTTTGCAGCTCAGCATACAAAAGTGCGGTGGTGGATTGTGTCTGTTGAGTGTTGATTTCATGCAACGTTGTTGAGACGCAATGATGTAAAGTAAATAAAAAAACATCCATCTTTAACTCTGTGACAACGAGCTTATAGATAACTACGTAGCTACTTTCATACCTTGACAGCGGAGTGGAAACTAACGTGTAAACATGTACTCACCAAACTGTTTTGTTCAGGATTCTCAGTTTGGTACCCCCTTCAACTGAACAATACCAGTTGTTGCATTTACAAAATGTTATAAAAATATTGAAAGTTTCCCCTGAACAGCTGCCGCCGTTTATCTCTTGTCTCGGCAGGTGTAAATGCTTCTTGTTTTATAATCTGCCAATAACTGACTGGCAGTATTAATATAGTCAGCATTTGACTGATACTAAGTAGTATTACTTATGTTTTTTAAGCTATTTATTTTATTTATTCTTTATTTAAATTGTCAGCAATTGACTGATACTAGTCATTTGGATTTGGAGCATCATTAGAGTGAGTAAACAATGGCATTTTTATTTATTTTTTTTAAATAAAAGGCAATAGTAATAGCAATTGTGAAATGACAATCTTACTTCGACAACTCCAACTGGTGAGCAAACACTAGCATAATTTAATCAAGAACATCTATTCTCCAATGTGGAAACCAAACAATAAATGTACAATCACATAGATCCTTATGGGGCCAGAAACGTAACTTACACTTCTTGGGATAATATGAATACTGTTGGAGATAATACATATAGGCCCTTTCCTTAAAGGCTTTATTTTTAATGCCTTCAATTGAGTCATTTTAACATATACAAGTATGAATCATGGTAACAATAGTTTCTAGTTAGATTATTGTTACTTTGAACTCGTAATAAATATTGAATATCCAACAGTGTAAAGACATTTTCTGAATCTCAATAACAAAATGTTATATAAAGAATTTTTTATATAAAATTATATTTTATGATATTTATTAACTATGGTATATTGCTATAAACTCGAGAATTCAATAACACTAACATCAAACGGTAACTTTTAACATACGTAATCATCATTTTAGATTCAGACATCATATTCATGCATCCATATCCAGGGGTGCACATGTGAAAACAAAGGCAACGTTTATATACTATACGGCTATAAATGCTACAAACACAGCAAAGAAAAGGCTCGCTTTATTTATTTGTCATATAGTTTAAATACTCGTGTTCTGTTTGTATATGTTCCACACACAGACTTGTTGATCCTCCCAAAACAAAGCTAAAAAAATGATAGAGCAGACTTTAACTTACCTTATTAGTTGACGTTTAGTTGTCTATGCGCTAAGTGTATAAATACTTTACTGTCCTTTTAAAACAGATGACAGCACTAGACCTCTAAAAAAAAACGCGTAATTGTAAAGCGGTAATAACAATGTTTTAAATCACACTTATGCTCCTTCATCAGCACGTGGCGCTCCCACGTACCCCAGCGAAACCGGATGCGCGCGCTAACAGCGAAATCATGATGAATATTAATTATATGACGTAAGGTTCGACCAATAGGCAGGCGCTTTTCACAGGTTTGCAGGGCGTTATTTTACCCCCCATTCGTATTCTGGCAACTCCCGCCATTGATATATTTAGACGTCAAATGATTGGACGAAAGTTGTCTGACGACATCAGCTTGATGACACCTTCTGATTGGATGGTTGTCGATTCTATAACTTCTGGCGCCTTGTCGTTTTGACGATAGAAAAACTATTTTTTTCTTTTTAATAAAAATTAATGGCTGAATAAATGTACTGGAAAGAAAATGGTTAGTTAAATGTGACATATAACTTTGTCCTGAACAATAATGAGTGAGATGAATATGATTTATTTATTTATTTTTTGCCTGGTTCGCACTCACTTTTTCTTTGTTAAACATTCAGGTTTGAGGTTCAATAACATTTTGGATTGACTGAGAGCATTGTGTCTGTTCAACAATAAAATTAATCCTGAGGAATACAATTTACCTAATAATTGTGCACACAGTGAAGTGAGTAAAGAGCCATGATTAGAAAACAACAAACAGTTTTCCTTTTTTAAAGAAAGAAAGAAAATGAGAGAGCACTCAAAATGCCATGCCTACAGCAGTGGCGGTTCTAGAGGGGGGCTCTGACAGAAGCCTGGCCCCTCTATTTGCCCCTCCACTCATAGCCCTCCTCCCCCCTGTTGGATGATATAACACTTGCTGGTGGTGGAAACAGTTCAGTGAAATTAGGTCATGGTTCAACTCCAAGGTTTGTTTTAGAAAGAGTTATCAGGCAATGTTGCCCGGTCTCTGTGTATCTCTTCCTCATTGTTGCTCAAGCTTTTTTTCATTTTATTAAAGATAGCGGACTGGAAGGAATTTGTGTTGCTGGTAGAGGTATTCTGATTAGTCAACTCGCGGATGACACAGCCTTGTTCTTAAAACACTCTGGTCAGGTTCAACTTGCAATGAAAACAATTCAATTATTTTATTAAAGCTTAATGTTTGTACCTTCATCTTAATCTATTGATAGTCTTCCTATTAAAGAAACTGTTAACTATTTGGGTATTATTATTTCCAAACAGAATAGAATTTCTTAACTTTAATAAAAAAAACATATATAATCTCTGGATGCTATAAAAGACTTTTCCCTTAGAGGTCAAGTTCTTCTGTTGAAAGCAGAAGACATTTCAAGACTCACTTACTTACTCTTCAATACATTTAGACAACAAAACAGTTATTAACCAGCTACTATTAATTTCTAATGGAAAAACTGTGTTCACTATATTCATAAATCCATGCCCTTTAACTCTTATAAAAGTGTTGGCCTTGATTTGTTAGATTTTTACATTTTGAATAACACATTCAAAATGAATTGACTAAAACACTGTTTAAAAAAACCTCATCCTCTATGTGGAACTTAGCACAAGATTATTAAAAAAAAAAAAAATGGTCTGACAAAGGGATATTTTTGGTTTGTCAGCTCTTAAACTCAGGGATATCTCATGACTTAAGATACATTTATTTTGCACTTTAAGTTTCCTGTGACCCCCCAAGGAATTTTATCTTGTATTTTGTGCAATTCATTTCATTCAGTTGTTATTTGTTTATGCAGAGGTGTAACAGATCTACTGACTTGCCCTTAATCAACCCAGCCAATACTGTGTGTGGTAAAATCTGTTTTAATCAGAAACAAAAATAAAGCAATTCGCTCTTTGTTTTAAAGGGAAGTGTCCATAAATCATATACTTTTGTTTATTGGACCAAATTTGTTAGTGACATTAATTAGGAAAATGTTTGGTTATTATCTCAAACATTTTGTTGTCACAAAGTAAAATCTATTTATTTTAGCATAATACACAAATGTTATCCTGTTAAACATTTTCTTTTTAAGTTTAAGAAGGATATTGATATAAATAGTTATTTTTGCTCTTTGCAACTGGAAACTGTGCAACACCTTTTAAGGCATTGTAGCTATATGAAAAGCTTGTGGAAAGAGATATCTGTGCTTATAATTGAAAAACTTTGTTTTGCTCTTTGAAAATGTAAATTTGGGTTATTTATAGTATGATAAAAGTCTTAAAAATTAGGCAAATTTAATTAATCTAATCATTTTATTAGTTAGGTATCACATACATGTAAGTTTTCCAATAAGAATCCCATTTTCCCTGTAGCTTTTAAAGAAATTGAAAATTATGTGTCTATTATTAAGGATAGTACCAAACGTAGTATAAAGACTGTTAATATATGTGCTTTTTATAAGATCTTCTGTTTATTTGTGGATTCACTTTTATTATTATTATAATGTTTTACATAATTTTTTTCTTTCATGTGATATGATGTGTTGTAATGTTTTAGGGCAGACACTGACATGCTTCACTGTGCCATGTTACATACCCATGTTGCAATACGTGTTAGTGAAATTGAGCACAAATCACCGCTGCCTAGACCCTTCACTGACACGCGTGCTTTACGTGACGTCTTGTCTAAGTCTCGTCTGTGTCTTGAATTTAATGGAATAAATGATAGAACCTTTATCAAACCGTTGAGTGACACGTTCAGTGAGATAAGTGCGTGATGCAAAGTCATAATTTTGTGGTAAATTGAAAGCCATAGTTGAACAGTTCTCACTTCTCGTAATAGATCAGACAACTTTGAGGTCAAAGGCAGATATCACAGGATTCACGTTCATCCACTGTTGCTGATAAAGTGTGTATAATTTAAATTCTGTTGCTTTAAAATGAAAATAATATGATGAAAAAGATACTCAATGTACCTGTTATTTCATTTCCCCCATAAGATGTGTCTTCTCATCCCTTTTTAGTTTAATAAAGTCACGTATTTTAGATATGTCATAATTATGATAAAAATCACATATCCAATATAGAAATCACTTTCAAAGGGTTGGGAATATTCACATATAATTTATATGCATGAAACATGATATTAGAGATAAAAAATCAAACATTTTAGAAGAGAACAAAATGTCACAATTGTTGAAGCAAATGAGCATTAAGCAGTGTCATCAGAAAGTCGTTTCCCATCATGCCTTTATTCAGCGAAGTCAGGGAGGGAGAGCAACTGCGCTTGACTGCTCTGCCTGGCCGGCCACCTTGGCATCACAAGAGTTTTTAGGCATATGTCAGCATGACATCAGAGCAAGGCGGACCACACACGGACACATTTCTAACCGACATGCACCTCGCAGTGATCACCAGTGATCGGTGCTGTGCAGATATTGCTCATCTTGAACAAGCCTAATAATTCAGAGTACAGGTACAATACAAATATAGGGGAGAGCTGTAAACTGATACCTACCTGTTGCAAAATAGTCTGTAACTTCTCATATAAAACATACATTTATCTTAGGCTACGTTCATAGTCAGTGTTTGGGATTGACAACCATATTTTCTTACAGGTGTGAGTCTTGAAATGTCCTGTTCATACAACAGCTTACTGTAGAAGTTTGAATTGCTGTCTGAATGAGAGTGAATGAAGTCAAGCCCATATTCTAACAGCTGTTACCATAGTGACAGTGACTAAAAATGGCAAAGTCCATAACACCGGCATATCTTATAACAGTTGCTGCCGCGTTATTAAATAAACAAGTCCAATTGAGGCACAAACTCATCCATCAGATTATAATTAACCGACAACGGCTTTGAATGCTTTTTAACTATGTGCAGAGTGCAGCTTTTGTGTAGCACGGTTCGCATTCATGAGCAGCCAGTGGAAGACAGCGGCTGAATCTTCGGATGACACACATCACATTTCTTCATCTCCATGAGTTCACAAAACCCCACATGAAACACTCGAGGCACATGCATGTACAGTGCAGCATCTCTCTCACTGTACATTGCATAACTAACAACTAGTTGTCTAATACGGTTGCACTCACACAGCTCAGTTGTGAGATATGAAATATCTAATACGGTTGTGAGATATGAAAATTTGTGGGTGTCAGTTTGGTTATAGAATGATGTTTTCACACCTGTAAATACCCATCCTGTGTGTGAACACAACCATATTAAGCATTCAAAACAGGTCTATCAACAAATTATGACTTGAGGGGTCAAGTCATAACACAGTCACTTCCTGTTCCCTAGCTGGCACCTAGCTCGAGTGTGTGTTTGTAGCCTGCTAGCTTTTTTTAGCATCGCTTATCTATCTGTTTTCATCTTTTAATCTTTAATCTCTGCCATTTATCAGAGTGCATCAGGTTTTTTCCTGGATTATTCTCTTATCGCAATTCAACTGCATGCATTTTTCTGCATGTATCTGCCTTCTATTTTTATCGTGATTGAAATGCATGCATTTTACTGTGCGCATCCGCTTTGGATTGACAACAAACTAGGGATTCAAATTGATCAAACCCTCAAACCCTCGTGGCTCGGGAACAACCAGCAACAACAAACAATTGCGGTATGGCATCCACTCATGTTATTGCTTCCTGCATTACATGCCACATGTTTACTATAGCTTCTTCTGTCAGCAGTGAGGGATTTACATGTGTTAAATGTAAGGAATTAGCCAGGCTGAAGGAGAAGATTAATGAGTTAGTGACACAAATCTAAATGATAGTGGACGTCAGTGAGAAAGAGAAGCAGGTAGATACTGTTTCAGATGCAGATAGTACAGCGAGCAACACCCACACACACACACACACACACACACACACACACACACTTTGGATCTGGCTGTAGAGCACTAGCACAGGGTGTTTGGGTGAAGTTTTGGCTGCATACTCACTCAGCAAAGTGACACCACTCTCCTGTTCCTGTTAGGGTTTCCAATCGCTTCTCCCCAATCAGTGATGCACTCACTGAGTATCATGTTGAAATGGTAAATGGTCTACTCTACCCACTCTACCAACTGAGCCACAGCCGCCCCAAAAAAGCACCCAGTTTATAGGAAATTCTATTGTAAGGAACGTGGAAATAGAGACTACAGCCACTATTGTTAAATGCATTTCAGGAGCTCGGCCGTCTGACATCAAATCAAATTTACAATTGCTGGCTAATGCTAAACGTACATTTTGTAAAATTGATATTCATGTTGGCACTAACAATGTCCGACAATCAGAGATCACTAGAGATAATGTTAAAGAGGTGTGTAAACTTGCAAAAATGATGTCAGACACTGTAATATACTCTGGCCCCCTCCCTGCTTGTCGTGGTGACGAGGCTGTAACACACTTCGTTCAGCAATGGAGGAGTCAGGAGACAACGAAGCAGGTTCAAGGTCAGACTTTTTAATCTCGTTCCCTTTTACCACACTCAACGGTAACCATCGACAACTAAAGAAAACGTCTTTAAATAACACACAGCACTCCAAATAAAAACTCTCTCAGAGCGTGCTTGTGAGCCTTCAGGTCAGTCTCTCTCTCTCTCTCTCTCTCTGGGCACTCGGCATTTGTTTTATGTCTCGCTCCGCATCACTATAACACGACACAGGTGTCAGGGTTAATTACAAACCAGGTGAGAAGCCTTACCGCTCTCTCTCTCCCGCAGACCAACACATGACCACGTCCCCACGCCACATGCCCCCACCGCTGCTCAGGGGCAACATACGGCCTGCCTACTCCCCCCCCCCCCCCCATTTCTGGAGAGAAAGTCAGCCACAACCATCTGCGCATGAAGGCCCGCCCCAGCAGGTATTAGCGGAACATCAGAACAGCTCACTTAATCGCAAGACACTCCTTCTCGATGGTGCTATATTTGTCTCCCTGAAGGAGAGCTTGCGACTAATAAAAAGCACTGGCCGTTCTTCCCCTCCGACCTCCTGAGAGAGCACTGTGCCCAGCCCCCTGTCAGATGCATCAGTCTGCAAAATAAAGGGGAGAGAGAAATCAGGTGCTTGTAAAAGCGGCCCCCCCACACAGTGCGGATTTTACCTTATGGAAGGCCTGTTGACATGACTCTGTCCACTGGACCAGATTTTAGTAAGGTCAGTCAGTGGGCTGGTGAAATCAGAATAACTAGGCACAAACCTTCGGAAGTAGCCAGCCAGCCCCAAAAACTTCCTTACCCCTTTTTGGTCTTGGGTGCCGGGCAGGCTGCAATCGCTGCCGTTTTGTCCACCTGTGGACGCACCTGCCTGTGACCCAAGTGGAACCCCAGATACCTAACTTCCACCCACCCAATTGCACACTTTTTCGGGTTGGCCATGAGTCCTGCCCACCTCAGCACTTTCAGAATGGCCCTCAGATGTTGCATATGCCGCTGCCAGTCATTACTGTAAATTATGATGTCATACGCCGTGTGCGGTCTGAGGATCTTGTCCATAAGGCGCTGAAACGTGGCCAAGGCTGCAAACAAACCGAACGGAAGTGTCACAAACTGGTGTAATCCGAACGGTGTGGAAAAAGCATTTTTTTCTAAGGACATTGGAGTTAAAGGGATCTGCCAATACCCCTTTGTTAAGTTCAGCGTCGAGTAAAATTGAGCCGCGCCCAAGTAACATCGAGTAAGTCATCAATTCGCGGCATTGGATAAGCGTCTAATTTGGACACCGCGTTCACTTTCCGGTAGTCAACACAGAAACGGACCGAGCCGTCACTCTTTGGTACCAGAACTACCGGGCTGGCCCAATCGCTGTGCGACTCTTGTATTACGCCCATTTCAAGCATTGCCTCTAATTCTTCCCTAACAACTTTTTTCTTGTGCTCAGGAAGACGATAGGGGCGGCTACGAACCACCACACCCGGGGTGGTCTCGATATGGTGTTCTATGAGGTTAGAGCGACCAGGCAGGGGAGAAAATATGTCTGCGAACTCCGCTTGCAGCTGCGACAGTTAGAAGTGGTCTCCGCAAGGGTTCGGAGTGAATTAATTTGATTTGAGAGATACCTCTGGCCCGAACTCCGCCCTCTCCGGAACCGCCATCGCCAAGGCTACAGGTACCGCCTCCCTCCAGGGTTTGAGGAGGTTGAGGTGGTATGTTTGATGTGACCCTCTCCTATCCGCTCGCTTAACCTCATAATCGAGATCTCCAACTTGTTGTGTGACCTCAAAGGGTCCTTGCCACTTGGCGAGTAATTTGGATCTCGAGGTGGGCAGCAATACAAGCACTTTATCTCCCTATGCGAATTCCTGTATTCGAGTGCCCCTGTCATACAGTCGGCATTGGCGTCCTTGTGCTTGGAGCAAATTCTCCTGTGTTACCTGTCCCAAAGTGTGGAGTTTTGCTCAAAGGTCAAGAACGTATTGAATTTGATTTTTACTCTCCGCAAGTCCTTCCTCCCAAGCTTCCCGTATGACGTCAAGCACGCCCCATGGCCGGCACCCATACAGTATCTCAAATGGGGAAATGCTGGTGGAGGCTTGCGGGACCTCTCGTACTGCAAACAGCAGGGGTTTGAGCCACTTATCCCAGTTTTTAGCATCTTCGTATAAGAACTTACGAATCATGTTTTTTTAAGGTCTTATTAAATCATTCGACCAGTCCGCCGGTTTGCAGGTGGTAGACACTGGTGCGAATCAAATTAATGCCAAATAATTCATATAGTTTGCGAAGTGTACATGACATGAATGTTGTGCCTTGATCCGTGAGGATTTCCTTTGGAATCCCCACTCGGGAGATAATTTTGAAGAGTGCCTCCGCAACCCTGGTGCTGAGATGTTGCATAGAGGCACCACTTCCAGACATCGCGTTGCATAGTCCACCAGAACTAACACAAAGCGATGCCCGCGTGCAGTCTTCTCTAATGGCCCGACGAGATCCATTCCAATTCTGTCAAAGGGGATCTCGATCAACGGCAGCGGGCGCAATGGCGCTTTTGTGGTGGCCGGTGGGTTCACCAACTGACATTCCCAGCACGCCGCACACCACTTGTGAACTTCCCCGTGAATGCCCGGCCAAAAGGAATGGGCCATTATACGGCTCAAAGAATTTTCGTGACCTAAGTGGCCGGTCATTGGATTATAGTGAGCCGCCTGGAAGAGTGTTTCCCGACTGCTCTTCAGTACTAACAACTGAGTTGTAACCTCTTTGGATGGGTAAGGCATGAATTAACCGTGGCCTCGACTCTATGCCTTTTTCCCCTGAATTGTATCTCAACGGTAACCACTGGATACCATGCACACACCTCACCCTCACCAGTTTATTTTTATCCAATGCCCCGCCTTGCACCAGGCGTTCGTGGATCGAGGTTTGAGAACAACCTGTATCCACCAAAGCTTGATGTGTATCCCCCTTCACCCTTACCGGTATACGATACATTCCTGCCCGATCGGGGGCAGCCTGTGGAGTGTCGGGGATCCGAACCTGTGTCCCCACCTCCATCACTGGACACCACTCCTGGCTGTGTCCGGTTTCCCCGCAGCTCCAGCAGACCGGCCCAGGTCTTCCTTCCACACTCATGGGGGCGGGCTCGCCAACCTGGGGGGGATAGCGGAGAAAGACAGGGGGGTTTGAAGGGGCAGACAAGGGAAAGGGTCCTCTAGACCGGGGTCAGGGTCTGGGCGGGCCTCCCCACCTCCGAGGAGCCAGAATTGGGCGGGAGTGAGGGGAACGGGGGGGAGGGGTGTGGAGAGAGAGCGCGAGAGAGAGAGAGAGATACTGCTTTGCGGCCTCCTGGGAACGCCGCCATGTAGTCCTCTGCCAGCTGGACGGCTCCATCCAATGATGCCGGGCGGTGGCACTGGACCCACTCAGACATGCCTCGGGGAAGTTGGGAGACGAACTGCTCCAGTACCACCGTGTCAACCACTTCCATGACGTCGCGGGTTCCCCCCACCAACAGCCATTTCCGGCAGGGGTCACGGAGCTGCTACGCGAAAGTGAACGGGCGGCAATCCTTCCCGAAGCTCAATGAGCGGAATTGCTGCCGACTCTGCTCCGGGGTCCGACTGACCCATTGCTGGATGGCTTTCTTGAGGTGACTATAATCCAGGAGGCTGGCGGCGGGGAGTTGTTGTGCTGCCAGCTGCGCCTCCCCGGAAAGCAGGGGCAATTAGACGGGCCGCCCACTGATCAGAAGGCCACCTCCCATACCTCCGCAATTTTCTCGAACAGGTCGAGGAAGGCCTCCGGATCATTGCTTGGCCCCATTTTTGCAAGGACCAGCGATGGGACGGGTTCCGAGGAGGTCGCAGCGCCAGCCCCCTCCCTGGCGATCAGGCTCTGCAGTGCCTGCCGGTCCTCCTCTTGTGCCTGGAGCAGGGCTTGGAAGTGTTGTTCTTGCTTTCAGTGAACCTCCAAGAGGGCATGGTGTTGTGCCTGCTGGATGCTGGTGAAGGCGTTGAAGACTTTGGCCAGCGGTGCTGTTTTTCTGCTCCATAGCAGCGTTCTCCTCGAAACCCGGGTTTTAGCACCACTGTAACACATTTTGTTCAGCAATGGAGGAGTCAGGAGACAGCGAAGCAGGTTCAAGGTCAGACTTTTTATTCTCGTTCCCTTTTACCACACTCGATGGTAACCGTCGACAACTAAAGTAAACTTTAAATAACACACAGCACTCCAAATGAAAACTCTCTCGGAGCGTGCTTGTGAGCCTTCAGGTCACTCTCTCTCTCTCTCTCTCTCTGGGCACTCGGCGTTTCTTTTATGTCTCGCTCCGCATCACTATAACAAGACTCATGTGTTAGGGTTAATTACAAACCAGGTGACAAGCCTTACCACTCTATCTCTCTCCCGCAAACCGACACATGACCACATCCCCATGCCACAGAGGCTTATAGTAGATTAGTGTCACTGAATGGCTGGATGCCTGAGTGGTGTCTGGAGAATAGCATAGGATTTAAAGACAATTTGAAGAGTTTTTTGGGTAGACCTGACCTGCTAAATAGACATGGACTCCATAATACATACTAAAACACATGCAGACTGCATCACCTAGATATCATATAGAGACTGTGTCTGTTTCTCGAACTACCAAACACAAAACTCTCACTAAGTTATTTAGAAAAAATGTGATTAAGACAAAACTTAAATATCATATAAAAGGTAGGACTACTAAATATTAGATCTATTTCATCCAAAGCACTAATTGTAAATTTAATTATTACAGATCATTGTTTGGATGTGCTCTGTTTGACTGAAACCTGGCTTAAACCGGATGAATATATAAGTTTAAATTAATCTACTCCCCCATGTTATTGTTATAAGCATGAGCCTCATCTGAATGGTTGAGGAGGAAGGATATGCCCTCACCGGACAAAGTCTCTTATCTCATCCGAACCAAATGGAGATGAGAAAGCTTGCAGTGTGACAACATGAGCCCTGAAAGGAGTGGCCAATAGCTCGAGCATGAGAAAATAATGTCTGTTTATTCTGATCAGCATTTTTACAAATTAGCATAAAAGTGTTACAACTGTCCTTGGCCTACCTTACTATTTAATATTTCTAGGCAACAGACAGTATATACCATGCAGGATTCAGTAAGCAGCAGTACTCAAAAAATCCTTGAACAAGGTTGTTCTCTTATTCAAAGTATCTGTTGTTTCTGTTTATACCAACAAAGGTCGACTCAGTTTAAGCTTTCACAATGACAGAATTATCTACATTTCCATTTTGAAAGTGGTAAGAAGAAAAGAGTCACTCTACATTGTCTCCTTTCCTCTTGCTCATGAAACAAAGCAATAATAAAATACACACATCTTACTAGCTCAAGGTTGTAAGCTGAAAGCTTCATCAGATTTGGCTTTTCCCCAAAACATAGAGATAAGATGTACTTTCATCTAGTGGAACTCAACAATATCTTCTCCAAGCTCAGAGTGTCACAAATGTAGAGTCAGGAATAGAATGCTGATGACCTGTGTTAGGCCTAAGCAGAGTTGGTGAACAGACAGAGAGAGAGAGAGAAATATATATATAGGCATACATCATCAAAATAGCATTTCATCCAACTATTTTGTAATGAAACAATTCTACTTAAATTACAAAGGAAAAATGCTGATTAATAGTTGATATCAGGATGAAGGTGAAAGTAAATAAACACCCCTTCAACTGAAACTGGGCAGGGGATTTCTATTTCCCAGCATGCTATGCATGACACTCAAAATGGAGAATAAATGTTAAAATTAAGATTTATATAATGTGTCTTTGTGCAAGATGAACGTAAAGGGGGAAACTTTTTAGTCTTTAATGTTCCCCTTCTGTCACTCACTCGAAGTTGTGTCGAATGAAGTGACACAAGGGGTCTTCCTGGGATGCCAAACGTACTTCTGAACCTGAGAAAAGGCCAATGTCAAGTTGGCAGACAGAATTTGCATGCCCCGGGGCAGCGAGTGCTAGTCAGAATATTTCTTCAGAGCCGAATGGTTGTGCAACAAGCAAGCTGAAGTTCACCACTGTTTCACTCACCTCTGTCAGCGAGAAGCATTGCTGTTGGATCTACGGTGCGTTTCCAGCTGGCGTTCTCTCTCTGCACGTTGTGCAGTCTACGCCCCTGGGCACTTTGACAGAGCTTTTCACTGTTAAAAGAGTGTTCTCCTCCTAAAAGAGTTTTGATTTCTCTAAAAGAGTTTGAGTTTTCCACTCACAAAAGATCAATACACAGCGGCGTTGAACGTCCTTTTCAGGACGCGTCTTTTTCAAGATGCCTTTCCTCCCCTGTATTGTTCCTGGATGCGGTCGATTTCTCTCCAAAACCGATGGCCACAGACACTGCCTTGTGTGCCTGGGCAGCGATCACACTGAGGCGTGAGTTCGTGGATGAGTTCGTGGATGGCTCATGTACTCATTGTGAGAACATGACCAGGGCAGCGTTGCGGTCGCGGCTCTCCTTCCTCAAAGTGAATGCCACTTCAGCCGCCCCCCCCGCATCCCGCTCCTTCTTCCCACGGGATTGAGGACGACCTGGCTGGCGATGAAGGTGATATGGGGATAAGGACGGGCTCGGCACGCGAACCCCCCGACACGCTCGCTCGCTTCTGTCCGAGCTCGGGATGAGTGCGGCTCACCTCACAGCCAGTCGACATTCTCCCTTGAGCCCCTGGACTTGGATGATGATATCACCGCTGCATGTACACGGATGTCCCCCAGGTGGATAGGGCGGTTGTGATCCACCTGTGTCCCAAGAACGCCGGGTGGACCGCCCGGTACTCCCCTCCAGAGCCTGTAGGATGATATCATCATTGACCTAAAAAAGCCTACAGCGCCACCGGACAGGCCGCCTCTGCCCTGCATGCCATGGCTCTCCTGCAGGTCCATCAAGCCAAGGCACTTAAAGATCTGCACCTGGGTAGTCCCAACCCCAACGTGCTGCAGGAAATGCGCTCTGCCACCGACCTCGCTCTCAGAGCCACGAAGGTCACAGCGCAGGCACTCGGGCGGGCAATGGCCCTCCCTCGTGGTCCAGGAGCGCCACCTCTGTCTGAATATGGTTGAGATGCGTGACGTTGACAAGTCAGGATTTCTCAACACCAATATATTTGGACCGCATGCAGAGCTTTAGATGTTCTGAGCAGCTCTTTGTCTGCTTCAGAGGATGGTGGAAAGGGAACACCATCTCCAAAAAGAGGTTAGCTCACTGGACCATTGATGCTATTTCTTTAGCTTATCACACCCAGGCTGTGCCAGTCCCCTTGCGGGTTCGAGCACACTCTACAAGAAGTGTGGTATCCTCGTGGGCACTGGCCCATGGCACCTCCTTAGCAGACATCTGCAGAGCAACGGGCTGGGCAACACCCAATACCTTTGCCAGATTTTACAATCTCAGGGTTGAGTCAGTCTCGTCCCGTGTTTTGTCAAGTCCGTGCCGGTAGAACTCGGTAACGCGGCACAACCGGTGTTCCGCTTGCACACAGCGCCCTTCACCAAGTTGATCCAGTGCGCCTTCTATCCCAGGTTAGCCATTAAGTGTCACTCCCTGGATGTTCTCCTCCCTAGCCTTCTGGCCTGCGAATTCAGCGGAGCAATTTGCGTCCAGACCTACTACGATTCACAGGTGCTCTGTACTGGGTTCGGGCTCCACGAGCGTAGTTCCCTTTTCAGGCAAACTCCCCGTGATGTCCCCCAGTTGGCGGGCCCGTGTTTCCCTTGGGCAGCCCTGCTGCCCCGGTCGCCATGCTTGTAGAGTCCCCCCTCATTAGGCTGGACCTACCACCGCGCCATTTCCCACGTATGCCTTCACAACCCTTGTGGTATATTTGCCACATGTTACCTCCCCCTAGATTGGGCAGGATGTGGCCTCCGCAGGGTCCTTTCCCCCTGAAAGAATAGGACCAGGAAAGACTGCCTTCACCAACACATTTCATAGCATTAAGATAGCCCAGCTGCTTCACGTCCTATGTGAGAGACATAGTGAGAGAGAAGGCCGCGGCTGCTGGGCTTGCTCCCATGCTAGTCATGTAGCACCTCAGGGGTGCGGGGAACTTAAGGTCTGTATGTGACATCTCTTTGGGGGCATTGAGGAGGGCTATGTGCAGCCGACACAGGTGCCTCTAGCATGCAGTAGCCTGCTTGCACCTGTCTTGACAGTTCACGTAACATGGTCAGCGCGTAGTGTTTTTATATGGGAGCCTTGTGTCACTTCATTCGAAACAATGTTGAGTGAGTGACAGAAGGGGAACGTCATGGTTTCTGTTGTAACCTCCGTTCCCCGAGGGAAGGAATGAGACGTTGTGTCCCTCCTGCCACAGCACTAGACCTACCACTGTAAATGGCCGTACCTAATTTTTGGCTCCTTGGTCCAAAATCCTGACTGGCACTTGCTGCCCCACTTCCCTTTATACCCGTATGTCCGGGGCGGATCATGCAAATTATTTCTGCCAACTTGACCTTGACCTTGGCCTTTTCTCAGGTTCAGAGGTACGTTTGGCATCCCAGGAAGACCCCTTGTGTCACTTCATTCGACACAACGTCTCGTTCCTTCCCTCGGGGAACAGAGGTTACAACAGTAACCATGACATTTTGCTGTGTTATTTAGAAGACTTTCTGTTATGTTGGAGTTTTTGTGGTTATTATTATGGTAAATAGTGGAGCTTGAGTTTAGTTTGAGGACAAGTATGAATTAAGTACTGTATGCACATATCGCTTTACTCACTGAACAATTTCTATGCTAATTAAAACAGTAGCATGCATTCAATATGCCGTAATAGCAGCCATTGTGTTAGCTATTTTCAGTAGATTTCCTCTACTTGTAGAATTTAAATTGAGATTACAAGGTAATCTTAGGTGCCATCAAAATGTATGAGTTATCTTACTCAATAATTCAAGTTAAAGTGAATTAACATGCATGTGTAGTACAAAAATAAAATCAGAAAGTTCTATTAGCGAAGCAGAATAGCCCATATATATACATAATTTTTATTTTTTTAAATAATTTTTTTTTTTCAGATCCTTGTCTGATGGAAGATTATTTTCAATAGCTGAAGAATGCTGACTGCCACTGTAAATCAATATGGTGGACATCTATTTATTTATGTTTTTTTACATTCTGTAGTATTACAGAATTATATTACTAAACTGAAACTAGTGATGAATAGGGCTAAATATTCAGGAAACAGTTATTAAAAAGTTATTAAACTATGTAGAAGATGGCCAGGCCAAGTCATAGCAGCACCATATGGTTCACACTCAAAAGGGGTAGATGTGCTGGAACATAAATCGGTCTCTTTTCATATCCTTAAAACTAAACGTGATCCATTGTGTAGATACATTATTATAATTGGTAAGATGCTTAATGAATATTGCCATCTTATTAGTGTATACGGCCCTAATACGGATGAACCAACTTATTTTTGACCTTGGCCTCATAACAGGGGAGCTTAATAATCACCAGTGACGTTAATTGTACTTTGAATACTAATATAGACCGCTCCACAGGTATTGATACTTCACTTTTGCAATCCAGGATCATAATTAATGTGTATTTTAAAAAATATTCTAGAATAGACTATTTTCTTATTTCAAAGTGCTTGGTTGACTGCGTGTCTAATTGTAGATATAGTAATTAATTAATTATACTTTAAGAAGCGTAACCAAAAGCCCACCTAGATGGCTTTTAAACATAAAATGGTTACATAATCCAGAGTTTGTCAATTTTATTGGAAATTATTTTAGACGAATACAAACCAGATGTCTGCCTCAATAAGATGGGAGGCATTTAAAGCCTATATTAGGGATAAATGTTCAGTTTTACCAGTTCTAAGACAAATAAGTTTACCCTAAAAACTATAGAATTGGAACAGAATATCAAGGAAGTAGAAGAATACATTTTCAAACAAGATACACCTGAACTGAGACATAAACTTGTGCTACTCAAAGCAGAATTCAATAATATCTGTACTAATAAAGCTATGGCAAGTATAACTAGGCTTAAAAAAATCTGGGGGATTATTGGCATGGTGAATAAAGGCTCAACAAAATGAAAGAGTAATTAACAAAACTGAAACTTTAGATGGACAATGGACCACATCCCCAATGAAAATTAACAATATTTTTAAGAAGTACTATGAAGGTCTTTCACCCCAAAAACATTCAAGGGTGAGTTTCAAATTTACCCAATTCAGAAGATACCAAGCTGTTGTATCAACCAACTGAGGAATCCGAAATTTGTGCAGCTATTAAGTGTATGATTAGTGGAAAAGCATCTGGTCCTGATGGTCTTCCTATAGACATCTATAAGATCTTTTATAATAAATTGATAACTCCAATGTTGGACATGAATGAATCATTCTCCCTGTATCCTTGCGTTCAACCTTTTTAACCAGGGAAAGAACCTATGGAGTGTTGGGAGTGGGGCTACATTTTTGATACTCTCTCTCGATATGGTATTGGCCCTTACTTTAGAAAATGTTATACTCATTACCGTGTTCTACCGGCTCGAACTTGACAAAACACGGGACGAGACCAACTCAACCCTAAATTATATTCAAACCCCATGGCAGAGATCTTGACTAATAATATAATTTCTAAGCCTTTTCAACTTTCTTGTGGGACATGCCAGGGTTGCCCCCTTCTGCCTCTACTTTTTACATTGGCCATTGAACCTCTGGCTATGGCTATACAGAGACATAAGCATATATCAGGGATTACAAATGGTGATCTTGAAAACAAATTAGCTTTAAATGCTGATGACATTGTATTATTTATGTCTAATTTTAATATATATCAATATCCTCTCTTTTGAGTTTAATAAAAACATTTGGAAGTTTTTCAGGAAATGTTTATCTTATTTTTAAAGAATCAGAACTACTTATTCCCCCTGTCCAGACACACTTTAAAAATGCTCATCAAGGTTTTAAATATCTCTGTATTAATATCCCCCCAGACCTGAAGAACTTGGTTCACAGTAATTACAATTGCATAACTAATTAAATAATAAAATCAATTAATAAATGGTCATCCTACCAATTTCTAAGATTGGACGCATCAATATATTAAAAATGAATCTTCTTCCCAAATTTTTTACACTTATTTCAATCAATTCCCCTACCCTTACCTCATAAAGTTTTTTTGTAAAATGAGGAAGCTTTTTACCAATTTTTATTTGGGCAAATAGATGTCCCAGGATGAGGCTTACACTTTTGTATTTATGAGGGTTATAGTTGCCTAACCTTAAGTGGAATTATTGCATCTTAATTAAGAGCATCAATGTATTGGTATTCGAACAAAAATTCTACCTCTTGGTTAAGGATTACGGCAAGTACAACTGGACAATTGCCATTGAATCTGTATCTGTATTCTGCACCATTGCCCAAACTGAAAAAAGCCACTTCTAATCCATTTGTCAAGAACACTATCATGGTATGGTATGACATTTTAAAACATCTTGGTGAGACTCCATAATTATCACAATTTACCACTATAAGGGGAAACACTCCAGGGATGCATGATCAAGGTTTTAAAATTTGGTCAACAAAAGGTTTAAGTAAGGTGGCAGATTTATACAGTAATGTATAAATCAAATCATCTTAGATTTCAGGAATAAAGGCAAAAGAATGATTTACCTAAAACCCACTTTTTTAAAATATCTTCAAATTAGACATTTTATTAATAAGGTACAGCATTATTCAGTTCTCTTGCTGGATCTGTCTAATATAGAGAAAAAAATCTGAATACACCACTTTAATGATGGTGGATAAATCTCCTTGTTCTACTAATTACCAATTACAACTGAAACTAAGCATCTGGCATGGTGTCAAGATTTAAAAGAGGATATATTAGATGAATGGCAGAGTACCTGTTTAAATGATCCAGACCATTAATACAAGGTTTAAGCTTGTACAAATGCAATACAAATGGATAATGAGAGTATATATAACCCAGATATACTTCATAAATTGAACCCCACATTCCCGACCAATGTATTAAATGTAACTCAGAGAAAGGAACTTTATATCATTGCTTATGTAATTGTCCTCATTTGAAATCCAATATTTTTGGGAAAAAGTTCTAGATTGTTGTAACGAAACGGGCAGACGAGGAGTGAGGATCCAGTTGCAGCTTTTATTGAAGGTAACACAAAGTAAAACGAAGTACAAAAACAGGAACAAATAAAACGTCCACAATGGGAAAACAAAGGTATAAACACAAGATATTAACACTGGGAATCTTCCAAGGTGGGCTCAGGCTGAAACACGGACGAGGGCAGGAAACACATGTAACATTTACCATCAAACATCAAACAATAACCGACAAAGGACAAGGTGAACATGAGGGCTTAAATACAAAACCAAAGGGGAAACAAAAGCCAATGGGAAAACAGAACTCAAAACAAGATGATAAGGCAATTAATTAAAACCAATGACAAAACTAGAACTGATAATAAAGAAATCAAACAATGAACCAAAGACGGTGTGGATCGTTACAGAGCCCCCCCTTTAAGGAGCGGATCCCAGACGCTCCTAACAAAAGGAAGGGCAAAACGACAACGGAGAACAGGGACGAACAGGCAGAACAAGGGGACACGAGGGGCACAGAGGGACAAGACTAGGACAGAGAGACCATGACAGAACAGGAGGGCAACCAGGAGACCAAGGAGGCCAGGCAGATGCCCAGGGGACCGAGGGGACGACTTGAAGGAGGGGACCGGGTCGGGAAGTCTGGGAGGCAGCTGCGGGGTCGAGACTAGGTCAAGGGGCCAGGGAGGCAGCCATAGGGCAGGGACTGGGTCAGGAGGCCAGGGAGATGGCCGTAGGGCAGGGACCGGGTCAGGTGGCCAGGGAGGCAGCCATAGGGCAGGGACCGGGTCAGGAGGAGGCCTCAGGACTGGGACAGGGTCAGGAGGTCTAGGGGATGGCCACAGGACTAGGACAGGGTCAGGGGGTCTAGGGGATGGCCACAGGGCTAGGACAGGGTCAGGAGGTCTAGGGGATGGCCACAGGGCTAGGACAGGGTCAGGGGGTCTAGGGGATGGCCACAGGGCTAGGACAGGGTCAGGAGGTCTAGGGGATGGCCACAGGGCTAGGACAGGGTCAGGAGGTCTAGGAGGAGGCCACGGGACAGGGTCAGAAGGCCTGGGAGGAGCCCACGGGACAGGGTCAGAAGGCCTGGGAGGAGCCCACGGGACAGGGTCAGAAGGCCTGGGAGGAGCCCACAGGACAGGGTCAGAAGGCCTGGGAGAAGGCCACAAGGCAGGGTCAGAAGGCCTGGGAGGAGTCTCAGGGGAAGCGGGCAGAGCTGCGGTAGGCTCTGTAGGCGGAGCCGAGGAGGACTCCAGGGGCGGTGCCATGGTAGGTGGAGACCAGGTTGGTTCTGGAGGTGGAGGCTTGGAAGGCTCTGGAGGCTTGGAAGGCTCTGGAGGCTTGGAGGGCAGAGCAGGCGCAGGCAGAACCATGGAGGGCGGAACCATGAAGGCCCTTTGGGGCGGAGCCGTAGAAGGCGGAGCAGGCAGTGCCGTGAAAGGCGGAACCATGAAGGCCCTCTGGGGCAGAGCCGTAGAAGGCAGAGCAGGCAAAGCCGTGGAAGGCAGAGCTGTGGAAGGGTCAGGAGGCAGAGCAGGCGCAGGCAGAGCCGTGGGTGGCGGAGAAGGCGCAGGCAGAGCCGTGGGAGGCGGAGCCAAGGCAGTCTTCAGAGGCGGTGACCTGGGGGGCTCAGGTGATGGAGGCGTGGATGGCTCTGGTGACCGAGGCGTGGATGGCGCTGGTGACAGAGGCGTGGATGGCTCTGGTGACGGAGGCGTGGATGGCTCTGGTGACCGAGGCGTGGAAGGCTCTGGTGACAGAGGCGTGGGTGGCTCTGGTGACAGAGGTGTGGGTGGCTCTGGAGGCGGAGCTCTGGGTGGCTCGGGAGGCGGAGCTCTGGGAAGCTCAAAGGGGGATGGCTCTTGGACGGTCCATGCTACAGGCGCAGGCTCTGGCTCTTTTACGGTCAAGGCTACAGGCGCTGGCTCTGGCTCTTGGACGGTCGAGGCTACAGGCGCTGGCTCTGGCTCTTGGACGGTCGAGGCTACAGGCGCTGGCTCTGGCTCTTGGACGGTCGGGGCTACAGGCGCTGGCTCTGGCTCTGAGGACGGGGCCGTGGAGGGCGGAGACTGGTGAGCGGAAGCCCTTCCTCTTCTCCTCCTCTTCCTGGCAGACGAGGCTGGCAACGCTGGCGCTGGGACGGACGAGGCTGGCAATGCTGGCGCTGGGACGGACGAGGCTGGCAACACTGGCGCCGGGACAGACGAGGCTGGCAACGCGTTGGCCGTGGCAGGCGTGGGCGTTGGCTCGTTGGCCGTGGCAGGCAGAGACTGAAGAGCGGAAGCCTTCCCTCTTCTCCTCCTCCTCCTGGTGGAGGGGGCTGTCAACGCTGGCCCTGGGACAGACAAGGCTGGGGGCACGTTGGCCGTGGCAGGCGTGGAGGAACGAGTCATGGAAGGCTGGGAGGTGACCACTGTGGGAGGAGAGATAGCGTCCTCCTCTGCAACACCCACAGTGAAAGGCGAGCCACAGATCTTCAGGGTCTCCTCCAAGAAGTCCTGGAGTGTCCAGCGCGGGGTCGCTGGAGGCAACCGCTCCCTTAGCGAACTGCACAGATTTGCCCTGAAGAAAACCACCAAGCTGAAATCTGGGAAGTCCGAAGAATTTGCCAGCTCCAGAAACTCAGTGACGTGGACCTCTATCGGGCGGTCCTCCTGTTTGAGGCCGAGAAGCAGGAAATTCGCCTGCTGGGCAGTGACGGCTGCTGGATCCATTGAGGTCGGTTATTCTGTAACGAAACGGGCAGACGAGGAGTGAGGATCCAGTTGCAGCTTTTATTGAAGGTAACACAAAGTAAAACGAAGTACGAAAACAGGAACAAATAAAACGTCCACAATGGGAAAACAAAGGTATAAACACAAGATATTAACACTGGGAATCTTCCAAGGTGGGCTCAGGCTGAAACACGGACGAGGGCAGGAAACACATGTAACATTTACCATCAAACATCAAACAATAACCGACAAAGGACAAGGTGAACATGAGGGCTTAAATACAAAACCAAAGGGGAAACAAAAGCCAATGGGAAAACAGGACTCAAAACAAGATGATAAGGCAATTAACTAAAACCAATGACAAAACTAGAACTGATAATAAAGTAATCAAACAATGAACCAAAGACGGTGTGGATCGTTACAATTGTTTGTCTCTGGTGATAAAACGAAATGTCTCCAAATGTCCTAAACTTGCCCTGCAACATGTACTTAAACTAGCTCTTTTGTTATTGCAAGCAAAAATCTCTAGATACAGGAAAAACGTAGAATGCCCTAATATAAATAAATGGATAGAAGAGTTATCTTAATGTTTGACTATGGAAACACTCAACTATGTTGTTAAGGGAAAAGCCTGAAAAATTCAACAACATATGGAATCGTGTATGTGAGTATGTGTGTTAGGTTACAGACTGGTAATTATAAGGGTATTATGCTATAAATGTGGTTTATAAGGACATTTCTAGTGTCCCCATAATTCAAATAGCTTAACATACTAAATTATGTTTTATTTAAAATGTAAAAATGCTGAAAGTTTTTTGTGAGGGTTAGGGGATAGAATCTATATTTCGTAAAGTATAAAAATCATTACGTCTATGAAGAGTCCTCATAATTATAGCTGCACCAACGTGTGTGTGCTTCTTATTTAGTGGTTATTTAAATAAAAATCAATAAAGACAGTGTTAAAAAAGATAGTTCTATTTGCTTAAACTTTGGAGTTTATTAACTTAAATTTGATGTGACTTATTGCCTCATTTTGTTGAGTTGTGCTTACTTATCAGGGTTAACAGATAATGCAGATAATTGTTGATTTGTTATCTTGTATTCCAGTGTTTATAGGCAGATGGCGGTGTTCCCCACATTACTCCACAATTCATCAATACCACTGACCTTTAAACACGCTGCCTGCACAGTATTAGTACTCCTCTGAGTTGGTTTCAACCAGTCCAGCTAAGTAGGCCTGGCTTGACAATCAGAAAACTTGTCTTTGTATAAGTTGACTCTTTCAGGATTGTGAGCAACCATTCAATTCATAGACAAATGATATCTTAGAGATAAATTATAGATCCATATTGAAAACTGATATTAACCATCACATGTTCTTCAAGGCATGTTGTAGAATTGAGATGCTAGATGCAAGTAAGTTAGTCTCAGTCACCTGTTGCATCTTTTTTTTTATCCTAATAAAAGTAAATAGTGAATGAGGTTGCCTAATATCTCCTTTTGTGTTCCACTGAAGAATGAATATGGTTGTCATATGGTTTTGGAACAACAGAAGGGTGAGTAAATGATGACAAAATTTCATCTTTGGATTAACATCCCTCTGCACAAACACGTTCATAGAGCTCAACACAGCAGGACGAAGTTCACTGGAGGGCACATCTTCAGTCATATAAACAGTTCGACTGAACTCAACTGTTGTAGAGATTGTTTTTTCAGTAGTTTTCTCCAAGAACACATTGTCCTGGTTAACCCCAGTCAGATGGTTTTTTGATATCCCATGATGTCTTATTAAATATGTTCTATCTTGTGAGGGATTGATGGGGACAGACAGAACAAGCAGTGCCTGCTAGTAGTGAGAATTTTGATTCAAGGTGACATGCAGATAACCGTAACCCAAAAAATGAAAAGACACTTAGCTCGTGCTTGAATGAAAAAAGAACCCAATGATAATGCTAAAATAAAAATTGACACAAACTAGTGTAAAAATGAAATACAAGGGACATATATTTATTTAATGATTTTATAATTTTTAACACGTTTATTATGTATTAAAAGATTTTTTTAAATATTAACATTTATTTAAAGATTTATATTTGGCCTTCCATCAAGGGCGTAGATTTGGCTTGAGTGTGAAGACCGCAGTTGTACGTGTTTTTATTATTAGTCAGGTTTGTAAATTTGTTCATTCCCTCAAATAATATATTTTTAATTAAAATATTATATAGTTCAAACAGGCCATAATACATTATTGTGATAGAACGAAAGCATTGATTAGAGTAGTAGAAAATTAAAAAAGTGGCTTTAGATATCAATATATTGTTTGTCTTATTTCCATATCATTGATTTTACTGACCTACACTTGACAGCTAGCCATTTTCAATTGAGTTCGTTAATCTCTCACAGGACACATTCTGTCTATGCACACATGCGTCAGAAGGAAGCTCTTGAAACGTTCCATTTCAGCGTCTCTCGCATTTTAATATACAGTGCAAAGTAGATTGAAAACAAAGAACGCATCTCAAAATACTTGCATTTTATTGTGCTCTGTCCAGCCAACTTTGAACACAAAAGGGTCCTGATTCATTTTGTGTTGCCTGACAAGGTGCACACTCTTTCCTATGTACAGTATGTGGCCCAAACTGAGACTTCCCTAATAATTATAATACATACAATATTTTTGAAAGTGGGATCGGTCCCACAAATGACAGAGTATGAATGCAAAAAGGACTGTGACCCTGTAACTGGTAAAGTGGACCAAAAAGAGATCTGAGCCCACTTTCAAGGTCTCAGACAGTGTGAACGCAAAGAGAACTGGGTTCTTTTTTACTTGTTGGTCCACTTAAAGGGATCTGAGTTTGGTTCTTTTAAAGAGGACTCAAGTGTGAAAACACCCTAAGAAACACCATACGGACATAAAAGTTCAGTTTAATTTCACTGGAGCAAAATTTGTTTTTTGCCATCTTTTTGTTTCCTTTTATTGGATGTTAATTGCTTAAGACCCACCCTCACACTATTATGCGGGTTGTTATTGGAATTTAGAAAGTCATTATATATATATATATATATATATATATATATATATATATATATATATATATATATATATATACACACACACACACACACATACATACACAGTATATACAGTATACTGTACACATTTTTCTAAATCAAATTTTGTAAATTCTCCATGTTATTGTTGTCCCTGGCATATCCATGGCACCAGCAGGAAAGGAACAGCCCATTTCCAAGGGGTGTGGGGAGCAGCAGTTCCTTTGCATTTAAAGCTACAGACACTAAAACAGTCTGTTTGAGCAAGGCTACAAAACAGGAGTATAAAGGCATGGTAAAATAAATGATCTGAGGGGTATTTTGAGCTGAAACTTGACAGACACATTCTGGGGACACCTGAGACTTATATTACATTGTGTAAAAAGGGGCATAATATGTCCCCTTTAAGGTTGCCTACTTCTTTAAGAATATTAAAAGATCAATCAACAATAGTTGTGTTTGAGTGCATTCAGATATTTTATTTCAATATGCAGAATATATAAGGGGATTCTGGGTATTTACCTTAGACATTTTTGATAAACAGAATGGACATTTCAACCATGCAATAAACTAATCTTGGTATGTTTGTTTTTTTTATAACAAATGGATGAAAATGATGGTTTACTGTCAATAATTTTTTGTTTTCTCTGATTCGCAACGCTAATCTTATTAAAGTATGGGAGAGATGAAGAAATTATTATTATTATTATTAAATATATAGCCCAATTAATACAATTCTTGACAAAGCTTGAAATCATGATCGGGCCTAGAGACAAGATATACAGTGACAAAGTTACATTTTCACAGGTGTGTGTATATCTGATGTTTATGAAAGGCTGTGAGTGCGGCTCATCCAATCAGAATTTAGTCAATAATATCTATCCAAACTATCCATGTAAAATTAGTTTTAATGTGGAACTCTTTTAATCTAGATTTTGGTGCATTTGTATCACACTTTCGCCTTCTCACTTAGTTTTTTTTGTGTTCATTATGCTAATGAATGTGGCATGATTAGTTTTGCATATCCCTGGTGAATGTCTCTCTCTCCTCCCTCTTTCCCTCAGCTCTTTCTCTCTCTCCCCATCGCTGATTGCAGGTGAAATATGATTAAAGCGCAGGCACAGCTGTTCAGAGTCGCACTGAGGAAACAGGAAACATAATCATCTGTCTCGCTCTCTGAACATTATTATCACTCCACTGCCTGAGCCAAAAGCCTGAGGAGTTAATTTTGTATTCACTTTCATTTAAAGTCTCTTTTCTATTTCAACCAATGAGCTTCTTTCAATGTCTCTATAGAGCAAAGTAAGATTCCACAAGAAAAATACCATTAAAAAAATTCTGAAACTGATTTTAGCGATAATAATAATAAAAAAAAAAGTCTCTTTCAAGACAGACACATCATGAGCTCTGAAGTGATTATATATGCTTCTGTAAATGCCACGAGTCACTGTTCATTTATACAAATTATTTAAATGCAGAATTCAGGGAGGTACTACACTACCCATAATCCTAAATATGAGAGCCACTATTCAGACTAACTGTTACCATAGAAACAGGAATCGTGGCAATCTTCATATTTTTTTTGTATTAATCACAAATGTTCGTGAACAAGACTAATGAATTTCTGTCATGATTCTTTAACTGACATGCCCCCAATTTAGAAAGTTATGGCTGCAATAAAATCCAAGCTTCACCACTGCTAATAAGAACATTGTATTACGAAGACATTGTTGTAGTACAAAATGTATGTGCTCTCATCTAGTAAATGTGAGTATCATTCTGCCTGCTCTGGGATGTGTAGTTTAGGACTGTTATATAAACTGATGCAGTCAGAACTGGTAAACCCATTAAGCGACATAGGCGACCCCCTAGGGCAGCATCGCTTTGGGGGCGCTGATCTACCAAGCCAGTTTTATTATGTGTCCAATCTGTGTTTAACAAAATGCGCCCTGTGCCTATAACGTATCGTGTCGCCCTCAACGGAACAAATAGACTGTGTACTAAATATCTTACTACCACACTCCTCTTCCTGATTCTGTTATGTCTGTGATTGTCAAAAACTGTAAGAGAATTATGGATAGAATGCCATTATGAACCTGTCCATAGGCTCACGAGCACGGGCCTCTTGAATCGGAGCGATGCCCTAATACGTGCGTGAAATAATCACTCTTTTGAGTCAGTTCTTCTCAATGAATTTGTCTAACCTGCGGGCTGAATCGTTTGAAGCTCTTTGTCACACAATAAAACAGTAACGGGATGCTTTAGAAGAGAATAATGTTGTGAATCATAAAGTGAAAATTTACTTAACAAAATAACAAAACCTGCAGCTGCATTCAATTGTTTGGCAGTGATGAAGATCATGTGCGAGTGCAGTCTGTGAATGAATGTCTACTGCAGGTGAAGACATTTTCTATCTAAAGGTGTACCAAAACACTTACATTACATGAAAGCACTTAAAAGTAGCATAAATTACCAAGTCAATACCATGTTTAATGGACATGTTCCTTGGAGTAGCCTAGCCATATAAATACCATAATATATTATAACAATACTTGTTCACTATACCATGATACTGCCACAGCAGGCTTTTGAGAAAGATAACTTTGGTAAACTTTGGTTAAAAAAAAAGTAGTTTTTAGTCATAAAGTTTCATTATTGCTACACAATATACTGTATACACCGATCAGCCACAACATTAAAACCACTTGCCTAATATTGTGTAGGTCCCCCTCGTGCTGCCAAAACAGCTCTGACCATTTGAGGCATGGACTCCACAAGACCTCTGAATGTGTCCTGTGGTATCTGGCACAAGACGTTAGCAGCAGATCCTTCAAGTCCTGTAAGCTGTGAGGTGGGGCCTCCATGGATCAGACTTGTTGGTCCAGCACATCCCATAGATGCTCAATCGGATTGAGATCTGGATAATTTGGAGGTCAAGTCAACACCTTGAACTCTTTGTCATGTTCCTCAAACCATTCCTGAACAATTTTTGCAGTGTGGCAGGGCGCATTATCCAGCTGAAAGAGGCCACTGCCATCAGGAAATACCATTGCCATAAAGTGGTATATGTGGTCTGAAACAATCTTTAGGTAAGTGTCCACATGAATGCCAGGACCCAAGGCTTCCCAGCAGAACTTTGCCCAGAGCATCACACTGCATCCGCCAGCCTGCCTTCTTCCCATGGTGCATCCTGCTGCCATCTTTTCTCCAAGTAAACGAAGCACACGCACCCGGCCGTCCGCATGATCTAAAAGAAATGTGATTCATCAGACCAGGACACCTTCTTCCATTGCTCCATGGACAAGATCTGTCACACACATGCCCATTGTAGGCTCATTCGGCGGTGGACAGAGGTCAACATGAGCAGATTGCCCGGTCTGAGGCTACGCAGCCCCAGATGGACTATGTTCTGACACCTTTCTATCATGACCAGCATTACGTTTTTCAGCAATTTGGCTACAGTAGCTCTTCTGTGGGATTAGACCAGATGGGCTAATCTTCGCTTCTCACGCACATCAATGACCCTGTCTTTAGTTCACCGGTTGTCCTTCCTTGGACCACTTTTGGTAGGTACTAACCACTGCATACCGGGAACACCACACAAGTCCTGCCATTTTTTAAGATGCTCTGACCCAGTCATCACATCTTAAACCACTTGACTTGGTTTATCTGCACTTTACAAGAAGTTTATACCTATATATGGTGATACCCATTTAAGATACCTACTTAAGAAACCATAACATGCACTTACATATTTCTTTCAAGCATTGTTCTAATTAATGTTTTGCTAGTTTGAGTTTATCCAATTTGTTATGTCAATTCAGAAAGTTAATGCTTTGATGATTAATAATCTTAAAGTGCTACAGATGAAATGTGTACATTTTTGACAGCATTTTATGAGAGAGAGAAAGAGAGGGAGAGAGCTCTCATGAAACTAATTATTTCACCTGAAAACACATTCCTAAGTAAATATTGTGACTTTGCACTGACTGAGGTAAGTATGGTTTTCATTAAAGCCAACATGAAACAGCATTCACAACCCATTTGAAGTGATTAAATGTGACATACTACCTAATGAAACAATATTCAATGAGAAAAAAATATAAGATGGAACTACCACACCTATTAAATCACTTCTGAAGATATGGATTTAAACAGTCTTATGACATAACTTTTATGCTCCCTTTATGTGATTTTTGGCACTTCAATGGATTGATCACCATTCACTTGCATTGTATGGACCTACAGAGCTGAAATATTCTTAAAATCATCATTTGTATTCTGCAGAAGAGAAAGTCAGACACACCTGGGATGATGTGAGCATGGGTAAATGAGTGCATTGTCTTTTTTCAGTGAACTATTCCTTTAAGAAATTGCCCTCCTCAAACTATGCTCAAGCTCCACTCTTCACAACAGTGGTAACCCACAACAATTCCAACAACTCTTAAATCACAACATAAGTTACATTAAATACTAACTATTCACCCCTTGTACTAATCTTGCACAAAAACAGAAGAAAAAAAACTTAAAGGAGCTATTTTTTTATATTTTAACTGTACTAAATCATAAAATTACCATAATAGGTCGTTAGAGAATTAGGAAACATGCCAAGTTGAAATACTGGCTTCTCCGATAACAATGCTACAGCCAGTACTTTGAAGTTTCCATTCCGGGCGGGAATTTCTGTTTTGGCCTGTGTGATCCCACCCACTGTCAACTCACCAATAGTATTTTGACACCGCCGGGTTGCCATATATGAACAAGTTTGGCAAACTGCCTGCTGCAGCCATGGAAGCCAGTAAACGGACTGGATTAGAGATAACAGATTCCACCTGACCTATAAAGCCATGCCATCCATCTAAAAACCACCATGACCAGAGGTGTAATAAAACAAGGATAAATATCGGAGATGCCTTTGGAAGATGGAGACAGATTAAAGCCCAGAAATCCTTTCAAACGAATCCTGTTGTGTGTCATTCTGGAAACCCACATGAGCTGGGGCTGGCTTGACCAAACACGTAGACATTTATTGTTGCACTTTTCAATCACACACAATAAGGCCACTTTTCAGCTGTACACAAAAGGTTTTCTTTTCAGCAGCACCACACTGACATGCAGATACTCTGACAGTCTCTCTCTCTCTCTCTCTCTCTCTCTCTCTCTCTCTCTCTCTCGTCTGCTGCTGTCTCCTCTCCTCAAATACTCCCACAGACCATCACCGGTGTGGCACACAGGTGGAGCTCATTCACAACTTATCTTCCCGGCCTCGCTCTGCCCAGACGCTGCTCGGCCTGCTCTGCACACCACAGACACATACACATTTAATCACACATATAATTGCAAATGCCTTTTGTGACACATTTGCTACAGGGTGAATTTTGTTGGGGAACCAACAAAGTGGTAGAAAAACTTGTTTTTCTCTTTCAATTACAGCTTAATAATAAATCTATCTATCAATAAATAATCTGTCACTGCACTGTATATAAATATGACAGATTTTAGTGGTTGCACGGTCCTTGTTCATCTTCTTTGTTCTTTTTCTGGTGGTTTTATTTATTTATTTTACATAATCTGATAAAGAAAGAATGCCATTTTGTGCCAGTGGTTTCATTGCCAGCTGCTGGAGTGAAAAGAGCACTTACTGCAGAGACAGGCGGCTCTGTTGTCAACTGACACACGCAGCAGCTTGTGGTGGCAGCAGCAGAACACGACTAGACAGGGTCACGACCCTTCACAGAAATCAAACCTGTACTCAGGCTCATGCAGCGCTTTAGAGTGCAATGTTTTTCAATGCAAGCTTTAAGAAAATTATATTGTCCCCCTGAAAAAAAGACCCCAGTGATCTAACGTGTCTCTTTCTAGTTTCAGAAATGAACTCAATGTCTAAAACTGTGCTCAGTTCTCTATGGTCTTATAATATATCAACACTTGTCTTGTTTCAGGAGAAGTTTTAGGAGCAGCAATGAACCTCTGATCGATAAACATGTCTTTAGGAAAATGGACCAAAATATCGATTGACTCATCTTGTACTCCATAGATTTTTGTCCAGTCAAGTGGTCTCTAGAATGAGAATGTCCCTCCTCCTTAAACCACCTGCAACTGACCAGCAAGTACTAAATCTTGTGATGATTGTAATATAAAAGCCTCTTAGCTTTATAACTCACCCCGTTTGTGTATTGGAAATGAATAATAGGCTTCTTCATATCAAGTGGCATGGCTATTACATTTCTAAGTGACAGGACAATTTTCATCTGGTGTATGAAAAACAGGCAAAAACTAAATATTCCTTTAGGATAACATTGCCTCGGCAGTGGGCTCTTTTAACTTGAGCAACCTACCTAGTAACCACTAAGGGACTTTTGCATGAGGAATGCTGCATATTTTCCTCAGGAAATGTAAAAATCTAGTCTCTTTAAAATAGCAATTTTGAGTGATAGACTATAAGGTCTTTGCCTAGTTTGTGTCTCTTCAGTCTTCAGGCTTTAACTGAGAGAATTTGGATGTATTTTCATTCATTTCTTGAAGAAATCCTGGAACAACATGAAGAAAGAACTTTGGCAGGCAAATCATAAGTGGAAAGGGAATTCCAGTGTAGGTTCCTAAGTCAAACCAGGTCGGAAAAGACTGACTGTATCCTTCCATGACACCCATATAAACACACACAAATGTAGTCAAATAAAGGTTGCTCCCACTTGGGAGCAGCCTGCTTATGAAATGTTATGGTAACACTACTCTTCCTATAAAATCCACATTGAATTATCCAGCACAATGTTATTGATGCTTCTAATACTTTTTAATATGATTAATCCACAACATGGGATAACAAATAAATTGTTACATCCTGGTAAAACTGGAGCATCACAGGGATTTTGGTCTTATGGTCAAGCTAGTTAAGACTAGCTTATACCAGTCTGAGATGATTTTCATTTTCCAGCAGGGACAACAGGTACAACATTCTAAATTAATTCAGGTTATGTAGCTAGCTAATGTTAGATATTGTTACACAGATAGCCTCCGCTAGCCTGTACATCTCATAATGTGCTCCAATCAAAGTCGGATCTGAAATATTCCTACTTGATATCTCCAGCTTACGACCATAAAGGCGTTCCATTGGCCATCGTTCAGTTGATGATGCATAATGAAAGAATGGCAATGGCACAGTTAAGTGTCAACAAAAAACTCTCCTAGCAACTAAATTGTGGATCATAAACAATACTAGGATTTGTTCTAAAGATGTACGATTATAAGCAGAGAGGATATTTTACAAAGTTGTATTATTATATAATAAAATTTGACTTATCAATACTTATTTTGTTTTGTTTTTTGTACTTAAACGTTCATGTTTCTTTAATTGTTATCACTAACTGTGTTTATCTCCCTGCAGGTGCCATGTGTGTTCGTGTGACATAATAACTCTGTATTTTGGCAAAGGTGTGGATTTCTAAGATGGAATTCTAACTTCAGTTCCATTCTGTTGCACTTTTCCAAGTAGGAATTTGGAAATTCCAACTTTATAAAAATGTAATGCGACATCACTTGCCATAATTCCATACAAGTTGTGAATTAAATTTATGGAGATAAAAAAGTGAGTGAACCAGCATTTACATTCCATGTGTTTAAGAGTCATGGTCTTTTACTGGTTTGAAATTGCACAAAATTTATGCAAAATAGAACTGATAATGAAAGTTGAAGCCACTGTTGCTCTTTTATTAAATGTAATAATCGACTTCCGGTTTGGAGTGCACAGACAAAACACACAAAATTCCTGTTTGCTAGCATTCAGCTGTCTGGGAGTGAAAGCGTGTCACACAGTTCTGGGAGGTAACAGAAGGCAATAATTTTAAAGACAGACTTTGCCATTTCAGAATAGCCAGAGCAATGAAATTGATGATATCAATATTACTGTACAAATTACTATATGTATTCACATGGCTTTTTGAAGTAAAGTCACATGTGCTTCTCTATTCCTATAAATTCTGTAGGAATACATTCAGTAAATGTGTTTCCATCACAGTTTATATGTCTTTTTATAAAATGTAAAAAATAATTTTTTACATTTATTAACTTGGCAGATGCTTTTATCCAAAGCGATTTACAAGAGGAAAACATAAGCGTTGCACTGCAGAAATGATTTTAGGTATGCTGGAGCAGACCCAGTGACTGTTCTGTATGCCAGCATCAGAGCCTTGAATTTGATACGTGCATCAACTGGCAGCCAGTGGAGAGAGACAAGGAGTGGTGCAACATGTGCTCTCTTTGGTTCATAAAAGACCAGACGTGCTGCTGCATTCTGGATCATTTGCAGAGGTCTAATTGCACATGCAGGGAGGCCTGCAATGAGAGCGTTACAGTAATCCAGTCTAGTTATGACAAGTGACTGAACAAGCAGTTGTGTGGCATGATCAGAGAGGAAGGGTCATATCTCCCTGATATTGTAGATTGTAAATCTACATGATCTTATGGTCTTTGAGATGTGTCCTGCAAAATTTAGTTTGTTATTGATGGTTAGCCATAGATTTCTGACCGTTTTGGAAGGCATTACTGTAGTTGCACCCAGCTGCATGGTGATGTTGTGTTCAACAGCAGGGTTGGGTGGAAACACAACGAGTTCGGTCTTGGCTGGGTTGAGATGCAGGTGGTGTTCCTTCATTCAGGCAGAGATGTCTGCCAAATAGGCAGAGATTTGAGTAGTCACTGTGGTGTCGTTGGGCTGGAAAGACAAGTAAAGTGTAGCAGTGGAAAGAGAAGCTATGTGCCTGAATGATGGGTTCCAGTGATGTTGTGTATATAGAGAAGAGAAATGGCCCAAGCACTGATCCCTGAGTTACCCCAGTAAGTAGCTGATGTGGCTTGGATACCTCACCACTCCAGGCTACCTTGAAGGACCTACCTGAGCGGTAGGAATTAAACCAGTCAAGCACAGTTCCTGCGATGCCCAGCGAGGAGGGAGTTGAGAGTAGGATCTGATGGTTGACTGTGTCAAAGGCTGCAGAAAGGTCCAGCAGAATCAGCACGGGTGATCTGGATTCAGCTTTTGCCTGTCTCAACGTCATGTAAGCGTATGTAAGCGTGTTTTTTTATGCGATATTCTAATTGTGGAGACACAATTACTTATTTCATGGTAACAGCGAATTCTCTGATTGGTTGATCTTGTTTAAGGATTATGGGTTTTGTAGTTCTTCAAAATAATTTGGCAATAACGTCTCGGTTACTGTTGTAACCTCCGTTCCCCTTCTGTCACTCTCTCGACCCAGTGTCGAAGGAAGTGACACAAGGGGTCTTCTCGGACGCCGAATCGTACCTCTGAACCTGAGAAAAGGCCAATGTCAAGTTGGCAGACAGAATTTGCATGCCCCACCCCGGACATACGGGTATAAAGGGAAGCGGGGCAGCGAATGCCAGTCAGGATTTTGCACTGAGGAGCCGAAAGGATGAAGCACGGCCATTTCTCGTTCCCTCCCTCGGGGAACGGAGGTTACAACAGTAACTGAGACGTTCCCCTTCTATCACTCTCTCGACGTAGTGTCGAAGGAAGTGACACAAGGGGTCCATATAAAAACGGCATGCATTGGCCATGTGACGTGACTGTCGGAGCAGGGGAAAATCAGGCTATTGCGTGTTAGAGGCACCTGAACTGAATGCACGTCGCCCTCCCCAATGCCCCCTCAAAGAGTTTTAGCATATCCACCTTAGGTTTTCTCACACCCCTGAGGGAAAAAGGTATTACATGCTAGCATGGAAGCAAGCCCAGCAGCCGCGGCCTTCTCTCTCACTATGTCTCTCACATAGGATGTAAAGCGGCTGGGGCCCAACCTAAGTCGGGGAAGGCAGTCATTCCCCGGGGGGAGCAGGAGAGCCAGTCGGGCGCAACAGGTGTCCCGAGAATAGCAGTGCTGAGAGAACACTCGAAGCATTAACCCTGCTCCACGCACCCAGCAGGGGGCAGCTTAGAGACTGAGGAAGAGGCCTAAGGAGGCATCTTCAGAACTCATCGGTGCCGGCGTGCCGGGCGCTGAGGCAGGACCGGAGGCAAGGTAGCTGTCCGGCCTGCAGATTTCCTATTCTTTCAGGAGGGGAAGACCCTGCAGTGGCCATACCCTGCCCAGTCCAGGGGGAGGTAATGTATGGCAAATACACCAAGAGGGTTGTGAAGACGGACGTGGGAACGGTGCGGTGGTAGGTCCAGCCTAATGAAGGGGGACTCTACAGACAAGGGGCCGAGGCAGCGGAGCTGCCTGAGGGAAACGCGGGTCCACCAAGAGGGGGCCCGTACTGTGGAGAATACATCACGGGGAGATAGCCTGAAGAGGGAACTATGCCAGTGGAGCCCGACCCCAGTACAGAGCCCTAAGACTCGTACTGGGTCTAGCCGCGAGTTGCTCTGCTGAATTCACGGGCCAGAAGGCTAGGGAGGAAAAAAGCATCCAGGCAGCGATGCACAGTGGCTGACCTGGGACAGAAGGCGCACTGAATCACATTGGTGAAGGGCGCAAGATGCAAGTGGAACACCCGTTTGGTTGTGCCGCGTTACCAAGTTCTACCGGCTCGGACCTGACAAAACACCGGACGAGACTGACTCAACCATTAGATTGTAAAATCTGGCAAAGGTATTGGGTGTTGCCCAGCCCGCTGCTCTGCAGATGTCTGCTAGGGAGGTGCCGTGGCTCAGTGCCCACGAGCACTTCCAGCAGAGTGTGCTCGGACCTGTAGGGGGGCGGGCACGCACTGGGCGTGATAGGCTAAGGCGACAGCATCAACGACCCAGTGGGCTAGCCTCTGTTTGGAGACAGTGTTCCCTTTCCGCCGTCCGCCAAAGCAGACAAGGTGCTGCTCAGAATATCTAGAGCTCTGCGTGTGGTCCACATAGGTACGCAAAGCACGCACCAGACACAGCAACGAAAGGGCTGGGTCTGCCTCCTCCCGAGGCAGCGCTTGCAGGTTCACGACCTGGTCCCTGAAAGGGGTTGTGGGAACCTTGGGCACGTAGCCCGGTCGGGTCTCAGGATAACGTGAGAATGTACCGGACCGAACTCCAGGCAGGTGTCGCTGACAGAGAACGCTTGCAGGTCTCCAACCCTCTTGATTGAGGCTAACGTGATCAAGAGGGCCATCTTCAGGGAGAGGAAGTGGCTCAAATGGGGACCCGAGAGGACCACAGAGAGATTCCAAGAGGGAAACAGGTTAGGCCGGGGAGGCTTCAGTATCGCCTTTCAGGAACCTGATAATCAAGTCGTGCTTACCAAGGGACTTGCCATCTACTGCGTAGTGGTGGGCTACGATAGCAGCTACATACACCTTCAAGGTGGAGGGGGACAGCTTCCCCTCCAGCCTATCTTGCAGGAATAGAAGCACTGACAAAACTGCGCATCTCTGTGGGTCTTCGGCTCGGGAAGAACACCAGTTCGCGAACAAACAGCACTTTAGTGAGTAAAGTTGCCTGGTTGAGGGAGCTCTGGCTTGATTGATCGTATCTACGACAGCAGGTGGTAGATTTACTAGATCTTCCACATCTCGTCCATGGGCCAGACATGGAGATTTCAGAGGTTTGGGTGCGGATGCCAGAGGGTGCCCCGTCCCTGAGAAAGAAGGTCCTTCCTCAGGGGGATTTTCCAGGGAGGGGCTGTCGCGAGGAGCGTGAGTTCCGAAAACCAGGTGCGGGTGGGCCAGTAAGGGGCCACCAAGGTGACCTGTTCCTCGTCCTCCCTGATCTTGCACAGCACCGATGCAAGAAGTCTCACTGGGGGAAATGCGCACTTGCGCAGCCCCTGGGGCCAGCTGTGTGCTAGCGCATCTGTCCCGAGGGGAGCGTCCATCAAGGAATACCAGGGCGGGCAATGGGAGTTGTCCTGGGAGGCAAAGAGGTCTACCTGTGCCTTGTCGAATCGGTCCCAAATGAGCTGGACCACCTGGGGTTGGAGCCTTCACTCTCCGCTGGGCGAAACCTGTCGCGACAGCGCGCCCGCTGTCGTGTTGCGGTTGCCAGGGATGTGAGTGGCGAGCAGCGACCTGAGTAATAATGCGTCAGGAGGCAAAAAAGCGCCCCGAGGCTGAGGTGCTGAGAAAAGACTCAAAGCACTTACCTTGCTCCGCACACCCGGCAGGGGGCGGGTTAAAGACTGAGGAAGAGGTCCCGAGAGGGCGTCTTTGAAACTCATCAGCGCTGGCCTGCCGGGGTTGGTGGCAAGAGAGCTGCGTCCGGGAAACCAGGACTCGAGAGATGCAGGGCCGGGGTGCCGTGAGAACGGCACACACCGGCTGAATGACCCAGGGAGTGAGGGAATCGCTCTGTGGGTACCGCAGCCTGAAGGCGGTACGGCAGGTGAAAACAAGGATTCTCTTCCCGGCCCTCCACCGGGGAAAGGAGTGGTCTTGAAACCATCTCCGGAGCGAACATCCGACTGCCTGGGCTGTCCAGGAGCGCTTCGGAGCTTTCCTGGTCCAAGAGGGGGTCCTGGAGACGGGGGGCATACACCGCCTGCGAGGTGCTAGACGCTGGGGCTGAGAGCTAGGCCCGGGTTTCGGAGCTACCTGTTGTTCCTTTCTGGTCGCAGGGGGATGTGAGAGACTGCCCCCATCTGCTTCCTCACCAACGAGAACTGCTGGGCAAAGTCGTCGATGGTGTCGCCAAAGAGGCCGAGCTGGGAGGCAGGGGCGTTGAGAAATCGTGACTTGTCAACGCCATGCATCTTGACCATGTTCAGCCAGAGGTGGCGCTCCTGGTCCACGAGTGTGGCCATCGTCCACCCGAGTGCCTGCGCCGTGACCTTCGTAGCTCTTGAGAGCGAGGTTGGAGCAGAGTGCAGTTCCTGCAGCACATCAGGGTTGGAACTACCCAGGTGCAGATCTTTGAGTGCCTTGGCTTAGTGAATTTGCAGGACAGCCATGGCATGCAGGGCGGTAGCGGCCTGTCCAGTGGTGCTGTAGACATTTGAGGTCAGTGATGATGTGGCTATAAGCGGCGCCGTGATCTGAGGAACCAATAGAGTAGCCGAGAGGGGGGGTGGCGGATATCTCCAGTCCAGCCTTGCGCTCGCGGCGGCCTGGCAAAGCGGACATCTGCGCGTCAGCCTCAGACTGGGCGAGCAGACCCGAAGGTGGCAGCCCAGGCGAGTCATCAGCATCAGACACCGCTGTTACGCTCTCCGATGCGGCGGCGATGTCGTCATCCAATTCTGGGGGCTCAAGGGAAAAGAGGCGAGTCACACCCTTCCCGAGCTTGGATGGAAGCAAACGAGCATGCCAGGGGGCGGGTGGTTCGTGGGGATTTACCCGGCGAAACCGAGCCCGTGGTCATCCCCAAATCACCTTCATCGCCAGCCGGGTCGACCTCAATCCCGGGTTGACCTAAAAAAAAAGTGACTTAAAAAAAAAAGCAAAAATCAGAATTTAATAATAATCATGGAGCTCATGGTGGGTCTGTCTTGAAAGATTTACATGCTATTAATACAAATAAATTTTTGTGTTGTAAATTTTAAAAGCCATTTTATCTTCCTACTTACTTTACATTACCTACCGCTGAACTCTACTGATTACCAAGCTTTTCTGTTACACAAAACTCAAAATCATCACCTCATTAGGACTAGAGCTTGGCCACTGAGAGCTTTAATCAATCAGCTGCTAATAATGTGTGCTGGGAAAGCACTAGTGTGAGGTGAGGTGAGGGATGCAAATTTTTGGCATTGGTTAAGTAGGACTTGAGTGTTTTTTTTTGGGGGGGGGGGGGGGGACTGCATTGTACATCTTAGGGAGGATCATTCACATTTAGGAGTAGTCATAAGAGTTGTTCAGAGAAAAGCTGAAGGTGCAGATGGCCCTTGTGTTCAAGCAAAGTAATATTGCTTATAAGTGGATTGCTTGTAGAAGCCTGAGCCTTCCAGATCTCGATGGTGCATCCTGGGAAACTGTGTGCATATGTGTGTCAGTGGAAATTAGAAGGCGTGTAGGAATAGACTGCCACAAAGTATAAATTCTGCATCTCTATATGCTGTTTTTTTTTTATTCTTGTTTTTCTATGAAAATATGCACCAGACCCTCCCTACCCTCCCTAGCAACCAGGCAAATTTTGTTGCTTAGGAGACCTGGCTGGAGTCACTCAGCACGCCCTGGATTCAAACTCGTGGCTTCAAGGGTGGTAGTCAGTGTCAATACTCGCTGAGCTATCCAGGCCCCCCCTCTAACGTGCCTATTTTAAAAGTATTTGGTATATGTGGGAAGATGCATTGAGGAATTTCTGTCCTGAGGGTAGGCTGCATTAAGTTCATAACTTTTGCCGTTAGATCAGTGGTTACTTTTCCACATTTGAAAGCAATAATTTTCACTTGCAAATTTGAGAAACACTCACACTGTAGAGCCCTAATTATTGAAAATAATTCACAAAGTTTACAGTATCCTACTGCGTAAATTAAATTGTATTTGTCATTATTATCTTTACTAAAATAAAGATACCCCCCCTAAAATGTCTATTTTTAACTTCATATGGGGGGTCTCGCCCCCCCCAGTATGAAAATCAAAACATATTGTTTCTGGACTTACTATCAACAACTTTAAAACTATAGTTTAATATTTTTTTTATTGCTTTTAATTGTATTACACCATTTGTAATTCTTCATGCATTGTAAAAAAATTGTGTTTGAGTTTACAGTAACTTCCTGGCTACTAGTTGCATGACTTTCACAGTATATTTTACAATTAAAAGACAAGTGTATGTGACATCACATCGAACAGGTTTGGGAAATAAAGTAGCAGTGCTGTAATGTAGAATCACAGTTATCAAATGTCTATTTTTAACCTGCAATGATTGTTAATTGTCACCATTGTTGTGTTTTGTATGCTGAGTATTGATATCAGTGCATACCTGTCTGCTAACTCCACTAAAAGTTTATGTGGAATAACAGATCATATCACAGCATGGCATTGCAAGGATCATTACCTCATTGTTTCATTACAACTTTTTTTCTTACAAAATGCCCCATAGGCCTACATCTTGATCAGACTTGAGTCAATTTTTGAATTAAACACATTTTCTCCCTTAAAACACAAGATTGTACCAGATAGCAATGGCAATTTTTTATAGTATGGGATTGTTGTTCATTCCCTCATTAAAGACAATAAGTACACAGTCTTGTATCTTTGTCTGTTTGTCTGATTTTCAAACACTTGTATTCGAATCAAATTTGTACTGTTGTGATCAGTGCTTGAAGTGGGCGGGTACTCACCGGTACGCAGTATCTGTACTTCTCTAATTTAGTCTACAGAGTACCGGAAGTTTTTCTCGCATACCACCACATCTCAGAGTCTCCCGGTATGATGTAATGTTATTATATAATGTAATTTACCTAATGTAAGGCAGTGATTTGATGAGACCTACCAATCACTTTTATCTGACCGTACAAATATCTGAGCACTCTCTGAGTAAAACTCAGTGGTGAGTTTAACAACACTCAGCACGTGCAACTGCATTAGTGGTTTTCAAGCGATCCGTGGTCTAGTTCCGAAGGTGCGCACGTGTTTAAGTTTGTCTGGGCACAGTTTAGTTACACTCTTCTCCAAAACATAAACCAGCTATTTTTGATGAGCACATTTTATCGTGTTTTATTCACTCAAATGTATTTATACAAATTGTTTAGGCACTGGGTGCAGTCAAAACTACTAACTTAAAAAAAAATTCAAAGCTGTTACATAAATTACCCAAAACCCACAAGCCAAGAATCTGAATGAAATCTTAGTACATTAAGCCAAGATAAGTGTTTTCTTTATAACGCTTTTCTATGTGTTGAAAATGCTTAACGTGCAACTTTGCGTTCAGATTCTGGGCTCACCTGCCTACCTATAAATAGTATGTGGAATCAATAAGGTGCATACTTAATTTGGTCTTCAAATATCACTGTTTTATTACTTTGAGCCACGTTATGCGTTTTTCACATTAAAACTATTATAGAATGTCCCAGAATATGTGAAGTGTCACTGAACTTACCTATGCATAAATCCTGACAGTGTTTCGTTCTACATACAGATGCATGTCAGCGTTCACAATCCTGAACATCATCAAATCAGTTGGTTCACCGTTTCTAATGATTATAATCTGCACAAATAAATGGTCCTGTGTGCGAATTCATCATATGTGCAAGACCAGGAAAGGCTATTTTCCCAGTCGTTGAATGGGAGGATTATAGAGAAAAAAACGGAACAGACATAATGCTCTTTATTTAGTTTTAGGCTACATTTATTTTGTGTTAAAAGACAGTTCTACATTAGATTGCCATTGTTCTCTTATGTGTGTTGATATATTCAAAGATACTGACTTTATCAGATCTAAATGCTCCTCCTCAAATTTAATAAACAATAACCCTACATTTTGTTTTTATTTCAAAGTTAATCAAACCCTATTTGAGGGTGTCATGTTTCTTCTTCAGACAGATTTTAATGTAATTAAATACTATTTGAATGTAAATAAACACATATTATTAATAGTGTTTTGTTTTTCATATTATCATGTTAGTTACAATAAAAGTGTCAGTTAAGATAAATATGGAAAAAAAAAATTTGGCCCCAGCTGAGTGTTCTGGCCCCTGCAAGAATGTAGTTGAAGTATAGTAGGATCTGTATAGTAGAAAACCCCAAGTTTATCCATTTATTTATGTTAACAAAAACAGTCTCACAGTATCATTTATTTACCAAAAAATACAAAATATATATATATATATATATATATATATATATATATATTTACTTTTAATACTAACAAGGATAGTACCTGCAATTTTTTCTTCCACTTCAAGCACTGGTTGTGATTCACCAGTGAATGGTGAAGGATTTTATGAAATCCCTATGAAAAAAAATAACAATATGAAAAATACTCCCGGAACCAGGGTGGCTGAAAAAGAGGGTGGGCATTGTTGCATTATGCACACATTTGACTGCGCAGAAGTTGCTCAGCAACCATAAACAAAAGTAATTTTTGCTAACAAACACCTTTAATAATTTTTTTTCCCAAGTCTCGACTTGTTAGGAACATATCTCACTCTGTATTTTTGCATTCCCCATGTTTCTTTGTTCCTTTCACATGCAAATAAAGTAAAACAGTCATGTCCACTGATAGCCACACAACAATATCAAATATATCTACAAGGTATAAATGGTACTATAGCACAATCTTCACACATATCTACCAGTGTATTATATTTATAGTATATTTATTCCCTTGTATTCACTTTTTAAATGTCTAATTAATTTTTATTCCTTTACTCCAAGGAACCTCTTACTGTTCTACACTTCTTTTGATATTGTAATGATGGAAATATCTTAGAAAGTGTGTGTGGGCCTGCGTGCGTGTGTGACAATACTGCATTGTCTCCTGCAGAGTGCTGCAGCTCACAAAAGCTCTTTTTATGTGGTGAGTGTTGTGTTACCAGGCTGCAATCTGCCTCTTCAAGTCAAAAGTGTGACAGCTTGCAGTGACTTAACCCTTCATTGATAAACATGCACACACACTGTTCTATGCGTTTGTTTCTTTCTCACATAGGCACTGATACTCATGTTGTTTCATCACTCTTCTTAACTCAAATGCCCATTCCTCACATCCCACAACAACAATGAGCTCTCCATGTCTCTGTGAAAAGGAATATTCCAGGTTACTGTAAATAAGTGTTCGTGTTCGTTTATCTAAACGATATTCTGATCTACTTCCAGAATATCCAGGACAATGTGTAGAACGTCAGGCAGCTGCTCCAGCGACAGTTAGAGAATCAGCTTTTCATGAAGGCGAAAAGTATGCTTTTCATGTTCATGTCCGTTCCATTTCTGGGGTTCATCGTTTCGTCCAAGGGAGCGCGCATGGACCCGACTAAGGTTAAGGCTGTTTCCGATTGGCCAACCCCAATTTCTTGCAAGGCCTTGCAGAGGTTTCTGGGGTTCACTCATTTTTATCCGATGTTACAGTCATCTCATCTCACCTTGGACGGATCTCACACACACTGATTTTTGTTAGTCCCCAGTCGCCGAGGACGCTTTATCAAAATTAAAGAAGCAGTTTTCTACTGCACCTATTCTATTTACTCCCTATCCCGCAAAATCAGTTTGTGGAGGAGGTGGATGCGTCCAAGGTTGTTGTCGGAGCAGGATGGAAAAATGCATCCGTGTGCTTTTTTCCACATCGTTTAACCCCAACTGAACGGAATTACAATGTCGGCAACCGAGAATTATTGGCTGTTCAGTTGGCCTTAGGTGAGTGGCATCACTGGTTAGAGGGTTTGGGGGTACCTTTTGTGGTCTGAACTGATCATAAGAACCTAGAGTATATTTGTAGTGCCAAATGTCTCAACTCTAGGCAGAATCGCTGGGCATTATTTTTCACACGCTTTAATTTTGTGCAGTTGGTATCACCCATGATCTAAAAACATCAAGCCCAACTCTCTCTCTTGATGTTTTGAAGTCGAGACCTCCACTGTCCCACCGGATACCATTCTACCCTCCTCTCGCATGGTAGACATAGTACCCTGGGAGGTAGAGGTCAAAATCCGTGATACACAACACCTCCACCACCAGCATGCCCACAACACCATCTCCAGCGGCATGCCCAGCAGGCCGGTTATTTGTTCCGCGATCTGTCCGGACACATTTCCTACAGTGGAGTCACTCGTCTAATGTCACTTGTCATCCTGGGGCAACTCGTACCCGGATGCTCATTAGACAAGGATTCTGGTGGCCATCACTAGCGCAGGATGTATGTCACTTTGTTGCAGCTTGCCCCGTTTGCACGACAAACAAAACATCCTGTGAACCCCCAGTGGGCTCCTCCAACCACTGCTGGTCCCTTTGAGACCCTGGTCGCACATACCCATGGATTTTGTAACTGGTCTGCCCCCCTCCCATGGAAGCACAGTTGTTTTGACTAAAGTGGACAGGTTCTCGAAGGCGGCTCACTTTATTCCTCTACCCAAATTACCGTAAGCGAGGGAGACAGTGGTAGCAGTCATTAATCACATCTTCCGCATTCATGGCCTCCCGGTCGATGTTGTTTCAAACAGAGGCCCCCAGATTTTTGGGCAGATTTCTGTCTACAGCTGGGGGCTACAGTGAATTTGTCATCTGGGTTCCACCCCCAAACAAATGGGCAAGCTGAGTGGCGAATCAGGAGCTGGAGAAATGTTACTGTCATGGTTCTGGTGAGCCTGCAGGTTTGTTTTGTCATCTTCTCTCCCTCGTGTTTCGCAGGCGCGCTCGACTGGCACGGACAGCATTTCCATGGGAACATTCTTTGTTCTCTGGGCAGCGTCGATCATGCCACTGATTGCTTGTCGAGCAATATCTGTTTCAGCCTGATTGCACTCCCTACATATGCCCTCATGTTTCTCTGTTTCTTTGCCAGATTATTATGCTAAGTTGAGTACTATCCTCACTCTCCTTGTCTAGCTTGGCCTGTCTTGTCACTCTGTTGATTTGCCTGCATTGTTTGGGTTGTGGTTTGCCTTCCAGTCTTCACTGAGTTCAGCCTGGCAATCCACAAAGGAATTCAGCTCAATGCCCACATGCTGGGGATCTACAATTCTACTGTTGCTCGCATTGTCCGCTGGACAACTATGGAGGATTCTGCCAAGCTCCTCCTGACTTCCACGACACACACACTCCACTGATGAACACACTACTCTCTACTCTGTGCGGTGTCGCATTACTGACTTTATTAATAAATATTTTTTAAACTATTACCTCTGCTCTTGGGTCATTCTGTCTAGCACCTTCATGTCACACATAGTGCCATTGCAGTTTATAAAAGGGTGAATGCATGACATGTTCATTAACATTTCTGCATGCAAATTAATTGTTTAAAAAAATATATCTATCTATCTATCTATATATATTCAGTACTGTGCAAAAGTCTCAGGCACATAAGATATTTCACAAAAGCATTTCTCTTAAGATGGTTTTATATATATATATATATATATATATCTTCAGCTTTAGTGTGTCAATAGGTAATATAAATGTTAGACTCCCCAAACATTACTTTTGCAAATAGAAGTTCCCCCCCCCCGAACATCATGTCTGTTTGAGATTACATATAGAGAGAGAAGCAATTGAGGCAGACTAAATAGATAGAAGAAAATTCTCCAAGAAGCATGTAACATCCTATCTGCCAACGACCAAGAAAAACTGTGTCCATGTGCACCTAGGAGAATTGGTGCTGTTTTAAAGGCAAAGGTGGTAACACCAAATTTTAATTTAGACTTTGTATGACATTAAGTGATAAATGAAAACTATTTATTTAATTATTTTTGAATAATTGCACAGTACTGTATACACACACACACACACACACACACACACACACACACACACACACACACACACACATATATATATATATATATATATATATATATATATATATATATATATATATACTCACCTAAAGGATTATTAGGAACACCATACTAATACTGTGTTTGACCCCCTTTCGCCTTCAGAACTGCCTTAATTCTACGTGGCATTGATTCAACAAGGTGCTGAAAGCATTCTTTAGAAATGTTGGCCCATATTGATAGGATAGCATCTTGCAGTTGATGGAGATCTGTGGGATGCACATCCAGGGCACGAAGCTCCCGTTCCACCACATCCCAAAGATGCTCTATTGGGTTGAGATCTGGTGACTGTGGGGGCCATTTTAGTACAGTGAACTCATTGTCATGTTCAAGAAACCAATTTGAAATGATTCGAGCTTTGTGACATGGTGCATTATCCTGCTGGAAGTAGCCATCAGAGGATGGTACATGGTGGCCATAAAGGGATGGACATGGTCAGAAACAATGCTCAGGTAGGCCGTGGCATTTAAACGATGCCCAATTGGCACTAACGGGCCTAAAGTGTGCCAAGAAATCATCCCCCACACCATTACACCACCACCACCAGACTGTACAGTGGTAACAAGGCATGATGAAGCCATGTTCTCATTCTGTTTACGCCAAATTCTGACTCTACCATCTGAATGTCTCAACAGAAATCGAGACTCATCAGACCAGGCAACATTTTTCCAGTCTTCAACTGTCCAAGTTTGGTGAGCTCTTGCAAATTGTAGCCTCTTTTTCCTATTTGTAGTGGAGATGAGTTGTACCCGGTGGGGTCTTCTGCTGTTGTAGCCCATCCGCCTCAAGGTTGTGCGTGTATTGGCTTCACAAATGCTATGCTGCATACCTCGGTTGTAACGAGTGGTTATTTCAGTCAAAGTTGCCCTTCTATCAGCTTGAATCAGTCAGCCCATTCTCCTCTGACCTCTAGCATCAACAAGGCATTTTCGCCCACAGGACTGCCACATACTGGATGTTTTTCCCTTTTCACACCATTCTTTGTAAACCCTAGAAATGGTTGTGCGTGAAAATCCCAGTAACTGAGCAGATTGTGAAATACTCAGACCGGCCCGTCTGGCACCAACAACTATGCCACGCTCAAAATTACTTAAATCACCTTTCTTTCCCATTCTGACATTCAGTTTGAAGTTCAGGAGATTGTCTTGACCAGGACCACACCCCTAAATGCATTGAAGCAACTGTCATGTGATTGGTTGATTAGATAATTGCATTAATGAGAAATTGAACAGGTGTTCCTAATAATCCTTTAGGTGAGTGTATATATATATATTGCATTAAATACTGTTATATCCTTAGTAAGAAAGAATGAAGGAAATTCTTAAATGAGGAATTCTTTAATGAACAGTATCAGTAGCAAAGTAGTACAGCACAGATAGCAGCTCGTGCAACGCTTCACTTCTCTTATTCTCCTATTCTCAATATTCACATATCACGAACCTCTACCGCCACATACTGTCCAGTATGCACAGAAGAACACAACATATTCCCCCATCACTTAAAGCAAACTGTCTACACAGATATTTAAGAACAAAAGGAACCTCAATAACAAAGTTACAAAATTATCAAAGCATTCACTTGGTTATGTAACACAATTACTTAACTCAATCAGGCTAAAGAACAAAAATAAGTTTTACTAGAATTATAAGAATGTAGTATTCATATTAAAATCAACAACAAGATGACTTAATGAATTACTCATCCTTTATAGTCACGCAATGCAAGGTAACTAAGTAACACAGTCTTCCAGCCAACGAGGAGGTCGTCTCACACGGGTAGACACCCTTTGAAGAGTTTCGGGAACTTGAGGCACCAGAGGAGGAGGATGAAACTGAAATGACAAGTCCACAGCATCCATGTCAGTAGTCTCCGAAACAGGTGCAACAGAACGAGCCAGGTGAGAAGCATGCCAGTTCTTCCCGTCTGATAACAGGTAAGTACACGCACCCAGTTTACGCACAATTTGACGTGAGTTGGAAAATCTCGGATGCGCTTTTGGAACATGAGTTGGAATGCGCACACGCACCCAATCTCCCACTTTGAAATCAGGAGTGCGAGCTACACGTCTGGAGTCAGTGTATGCTTTCATTTTCTTTTGTTTCAAAGAAACTCGCTGAAGAAGCGCAAGTGCATCCTGACGCGTTGTGAGAGGAGGAAGAACATTAAGACGCGTTCGCATCCTTCTGCCATGAAGCAACTCAAATGGGGATAGTCATGTGGCAGAATGTGGTGTAGCACGATACACTTGGAGAAATTCCGTGACTGTAGGTTTCCACGGCTTCGTTTCCAGAACAGCAGATTGAATGCAGCCTTTCAGCATGCGATGAAATCGTTCGACAGCTCCATTCGCGGCAGGGTGGTACAAAGAAGTACGTATGTGTTGAATGTTTCTCTCTTTTAGGAACATAGCAAATTCTGCTGACGTAAATTGCGTTCCATTATCAGACACGATAGTACATGGAATACCGTATCTACTAAACACAGATGACAAGAAGGTGATAACATTGTGAGTAGTAATGGAAGCGGTGAAAGCGACTTCAGGCCACTTACTGTGATAATCAATCAATGTCAGTGCATAACGACAGTCCCATACAGCGGTTTCAAATGGGCCCTCCACATCTATAGCTACCTTTTCCCACGGTACAGACGGAAAATGCACTGGCTGCAGCGGTGCAGCAGAGGTGTTGGCAGTCTTGTCAGAGGACAGACACATTTGACAGGTCTGTATATGCTCTTTAACCAGACAATCTATGCCTGGCCACCAGTACTGTTCACGAAGGCGTTGTTTTGTGCGCACAATACCCTGGTGGCCTTCATGAGCTAACCTCACCAATGTGTGCCTCAGCGTGACAGGTACAACCAGATGTGATCCTCTGAACACATAATCGTGCTGCAAAGCTGAGTTCACCACTGTTCCACACAACTCTACTGGCGATAAGCACTGATGTTGGACCTACGCCGCATTCCAGCGGCTTTCTCCTCTCTGCACGCTGTGCAGTCCACGCCCCTGGGCGCTTCGACAGCACTTTCAGGGAACGATTGTTTCTCCTCCTAAAATAGTTTATTTCCTCTAAAAGAGTTGATTTTCCACTCATAAAAGAGCAATACACAGCAGGCGTTGAACGTCCTTTTCAGGACGTGTCTTTTACAAGATGCCCTTCCGCCGCTGTGTAGTTCCTGGATGTGGTCGATTTCTCTCCACTTCTGACGGACATAAAAGCTGCCTCGTGTGCCTGGGCTGCGAACACACGCAGGCAGCATTTTATGAATGGTTCATGTTCTCAGTGCGAGAACATAGCCATGGCAACATTGCAGTCACAGCTTTCTTTTCTCACGAGAGAAAGCCACTTCAGCCGCCCCCCTAGTTGTTCATTCTTCCTACGGGATTGAGGACAACCCGGCTAGCATTGAAGGCGATTCGGGGATGACGACGGGCTCGGTTTTGACGGGTAAAAACCCACAAACACCCCACCCCCGGCACGCTTGCTTGCTTCCATCCGAGCTTGGGATGGGCCAGCCGGCATTCTCCTTCGAGCCCCAGTTGTGACGCTCCCTGATGTCTGATGACTCGTTAAGGCTGCCACCTTCGGGTCTGCTCGCCCAGTCTGACCCTGATGCACGGATGTCCACTATGCCGTGAATGCGAGGTGGACTGGACCCCTCCAAGGCCTGTAGGACAATGTCATCGCTGACTGCGAAAGCCTACAGCACGCTTCCGCCCTGCATGCCATGGCTCTCCTGCAAGTTCATCAAGCCAAGGCAATTAAAGATCTGCACCTGGGTAGTCCCTGCCTCCAACCTCACTCTCAGAGCTACGAGGGTCAAAGCGCAAGCACTCGGGTGGGCGATGGCCACCCTCATGGTCCAGGAATGCCATTTGTGGCTGAATTGGTCGAGATGCGTGACATTGACAAGGTACACTTTCTCAACACCCTCGTCTCCCAGTTCGGCCTTTACGTAAATCGCCAAGGCGGCATACACTCCCGTCACATGTCACAACTCGCCTGCCATCTCCTCCTTTGGAGTCAGTCATGACTCAGGTCACTCCTTGCCACTCATATCCCCGGCGACCGCAACACAACGGCGGACGCACTGTTGAGACAGGTCTTGCTCAGCGGAGAGTGGAGACTCCACCCCCAGGTGGTCCAGCTGATTTGGGGCCGGTTCGTCAGGGCACAGATAGATCTCTATGCCTCCCAAGACAACTAACACTGCCCGCTCTGGTACTCCCTAACGGAGGCCTCTCTCGGTACAGATGCGCTGACACACAGCTGGCCCCAGGGGCTGCGCAAGTATGCATTCCCCCAGTGAGCCTTCTTGCACTGGTGCGTTGCAAGCTCAAGGAGGACGAGGAACAGGCCACCTTGGTGGCTCCTTACTGGCCCACTCGGACCTGGTTCTCGGATCTCATGCTCATCGCAACAGCACCTCCCTGGAAAATTCCCCTGAGGAAGGACCTCCTTTCTCAGGGATGGGGCACCCTCTAGCACCACGCCCAGACCTCTGGAACCTCCATGTTTGGCTCCTGGATGAGACGTGGAAGACTTAAGCGGTCTACCACCTGCAGTCGTAGACACGATCAACTTAGCCAGAGCTCCCCCAGGCAGCTTTACGCCCAGCTTGGCATCTGTTCGCAAATTGGTGCTCTTCCAGATCTGAAGACCCGCAGAGATTCGCAGTTCGGTCAGAGCTTTCATTCCAGTTGGAGTGGTTGGAGGGGAGGCTGTCCCCCTCCACCTTGAAAGTGTATGTTGCTGCTATCGCAGCCCACCATGACGCATTGGATGGCAAGTCCCTTGGTAAGCATGACTTGATTATCTGGTTCCTTAAGAGGCGCCTGGATGTTAAACCCTTCCTGGCCCAGTCTGCTACCCTCCCGGAATCTCTCAATGGTCCTCTCAGGCCATAAGAGACCCCCCTTTGAGCCACTTGATTCAGTCGAGCTCAAAACCTTCTCCTTGAAGACGGCCCTCCTGATTGCGCTCGCTTCCAATCAAGAGGGTTGGGGAACTGCAAGCGTTCCCTGTCAGCGACACTTGCCTGGATTTCGGTCCGGCAGATGCTCATCTCATCCTAAGACTGTGACCGGGCTACATGCCCTAGATTCCTACGACCCCCTTCAGGGTTTAGGTCATGAACATGCAAGAGAAGCTGCCCCGGGAGGAGGCAGATCCAGCCTCTTCGTTGCTGTGTCCTGTACGTGCTTTGTGTATCTATGTGGACCGTACGCTGGGCTCTAGATGCTCTGAGCAGCTCTTTGTCTGCTATGGCGGACAGCGGAAAGGGAACGCCGTCACAAACAGAGGTAGCTCATTGGGTTGTTGATGCTATCCCCTAGCCTATCACACCCAGGCCGTGCCCCCCCCCCCCCCCTTGCGGGTTTGAAGACACTCTACGAGAAGTGTGGCTTCCTCGTGGGCACTGGCCCATGGCACCTCCCTAGCAGACATCTGCAGAGCAGCGGGCTGGGCAACACCCAACACGTGGACCCGCATCTCCCTTGGGCAGTCCTCGTTGCCCCCGGTAGCCGGGTCTATAGCAGCTCCTCCCTTGTCAGTCAGGATCTACCACCGCACCATGTCCATGGGTGGCTTGACAACCCCTGTGTGTATTAGCCACAAGTTACCTCCCCCCAGTCTGGGCAGGTTGTGGTCTCCGCAGGGCCTTTTTCCCCTGAAAGAATAGGAACGGAAAAGGACGCCTTCCCCGGCGCGTCTATAGTATTAAGATAGCCCAGCAGCTTTTTAACTCGAGAAACATAGAGTGAGAAAAGGCGTGGCTGGCCAGCTGGCTCCCATACAAGTCATGTCGCCTATTCCCATACAGGTGCTGGGAACCTAAGAGTGGTATACGACACCTTTTATTGGGGGCATTGGGGTGGGTTACGTGCAGCCGACCCAGCTGCTTCCAGCACGCAGCAGCCTGCTTGCACCTGGCTCGGCAGTTAAATAACATGGGTTAGTGCATGGCGTTTTGAAGTGGCACCCCTTGTGTCCCTCTTCAGAGACAGTGGTGAGTGACAGAAGGGGAATGTCATGGTTACTGTTGTAACCTCCATTCCCCGATGGAAGGAACGAGACATTGTGTTCCCCTTACCACGTCACTGTCCCTACCACTGTAATGTGCCGTAACCTTATTCTCGGCTCCTCAGTGAAAACCTGTCTGACATTCGCCACTGTAGGTCCATACAATGCAAGTGAATGGTGACCAACATTTTCAAGCTCCAAAATGCATATAAAGGCAGCATAAAAGTAATCCATAAGACTCCAGTGGTTTAATCTAACTTTAACATTTTACTATAAATTATTTCTGCCCACTAGGTGGCGATATGCACAAAGAACATGAAACGCCAAAACAAAAGGATAAGAATCTGAAAGTGAAAGTGGAGATTGATAGTAAAAAATTTTTTTAATCTGTTTCTCATCCACACCTATCATATCACTTCTGAAGACATGGATTAGAAGACTGGAGTCATCTGGATTACATTTATGCTCCCACTATGTGATTTTTGGAGCTTTAAAACTTTGGTACCAATAAACTTGCATTGTATGGACCTATAGACCTGAAATATTCTCCTAAAATATTCTTCATTTGTGTTCTGCAGAAGAGAGAAAGTCATACACATCTGGGATGGCAGGTGAGTAAATGATTCATATTTGGGTGAACTATCCCTTTAAACATGATGCCAGGTTGTTTTTCACAGAGTAAAGTGTCTGTGCTTGATAAACAGTAAGACATAATACTTGATAACAGGTTTTTTTTTTTCTCTTTCTCATTGGAGCTCACAGTAGGTCTGTCTTAAAAGGTTTATTAGTTATCATTAATAGTCAATTCCTTTATGGAAAAATGGAAAATTGACAGTTGCGCTCTATAGTGATGGTTGCCTTAACAAACACCACAAATTAACAGGAAAATAAAAAACATTCAAATAAAAGAATAAAAATCTATTATCAATCTATGTGCCTCAGTAGCTGCTCTGTGTTTTACTCCAGCTGAGCAGCCTTTTGGATTTCTTTCAACACCTGCAATTCCCCCCCCCCCCCCCCCCCCCCCCTCCCCTCCCCTCCCCTCCCTCTCTCTGTCTCTCTCTCAAAACAGCAGATGGTTAATGATTCATTGACAGGGTTGGTCATGTTTTTTGGTGAGTGTGGCATTTCTGAGGACGTTCCAAGGTGTGTTTTGTGTGTGTGTACATGTGAATAAACTATATGGGGGATGGTAGGTTGAAATCGCTTAACGCAAAAGCATGTTTTTATGTTTCTCGTGTCTAAACGCGGACATTTCTGGAATCATTGTCAGAAACATGCACCCTTGCATACACCCTCCAGTGGCTTTTTTACTTGTTTATATGATCTGTCCATTCACGTGTTTACTCACCTCAAATACCATATCTTAGGCCTAATAAAAAAAACAAAAAAACAATGTCCTTGATTTTTCATGGTTTTCATATTCATATTGTTGTTTACTACGTTTATTGCTCATGTATTGCTCACATTTTATGGGCTTGTTATGTAATATCTATAAATAATTTTTTTTTACATTAGACATATGTTTTGCAATAGTGTTAATTTTGTCAGCATTTAGTCTTAGTCCTGTGTCAAATGTCCTTGTTAGTTTTTATCATATTTAGTCAAGCTTATTTTTATTTATTTTTTTAGTCAAATTTTAGTTGACTAAAAGTCTGGGCATTTTAGTCTTATCTTAGTCAAAAAAAAAAACTGTTGTCATTTTAGTAATATGTTTGTCACGTTTAGACAGGTGAAACATCAAAAAATCCAAGTGTTGCACTATAAGTAAATCATTGATTTTATGCAAAGCAATGATTTTAACAACACAAACCCTGAGTATCCAGAAAAAGAAAACTCGACACAATCAAAACTAGGTGGTCATTTATGCAGGTTATGCCGGCATATAACTGCAGACACCTTTTTGAGGTATGTTTTTGTAGGCAATAAGTTTTTATATCATATTAAAAAAAATTGATGGTAATGTGAAGGTAAAAAAAAACAGCATTGTCACCATGCCAAATACAAAAGTCATTGGTCTATACTCAATCTTATGTTACATTTGCTGCTCGTTTTCAGCTACTTCACAACAGTTTGCTAGCCTATTAGCTTCATGAATTCGGTTTAGCAATAAAACACAGCCTACATAATGTTAAGCCACCGCCTTGTCTTAATATATCTTATTAAGTTGTCTAATATAGTTGTCACTAGTTGTCTTAATATAACTTAAAAAAAAACATCAACCTAACATTACTACCAAGACCTTAACCTACCTCAATTTCTTTGAGGTTAGCCTTCATATCATCGTCTCTTTCTCCCAAGTCCAACTGTTGCTGTCATTATTTTATCACTCATAAAACCTCCTACTAAGTAATTTCCCCTCACCCAGTTGAAGCCTTTCTAAACAGCAACATGTTGGTTTGTGGACTGTTTTTAACCTAATAGCCATGAGTCAATAAAGGCTTTTTAAATGTAAACCCTACTTTGAGTGCTGTGAACTACTAGTTTTGTATTTACTCACTCGTTTTAACTTTCTTTCCTCTGTAGAACACAAACAATGATTTTTTTTGAAGGACATGATGTGTGTTTGTGTTAATTTTAGTTCATGGGGTCCAAAACTTTTAAGCTCCACAAAAGAACATCAATACATCATGCAATTTAATCCAAACAACGTGATTTAATCCATGTCTTCTGAAGGGATATGGTCAGTTTTGGGTGAGAAACAGACCAAAATATAACTTCCTTTTCACTATAAATCTGCAGTCTCCTTGTAGATCATTATTTCTAGTTCGATTACATTTCCTCAGGCTTGATGCATCTGCACAGCACGTGCACATGTGCAGAAACTGATCGTATCCCTTTAAGAGACATAGATTAATCCACTTGTGTCATTTGGATTACCTTTATAATAATAATAATTATTTTCTAGACAATCAATGCGCTTTCTGGTGTAGGAAAAGGACATATGCTGTCTTTATGTCCTTTTTGGAGCTAGAAAGTTTAAGACAGCATAAGGGTGAGTAAATTATGAGAGAATTTAAATTTTTGGCTTAACTACTCCTTTATCTGTAGTCCTCTTTCTTTTGGGTATACATTATGTGTAATTTGGCTCACAGGAATAAAGCGGAAACCCAGATTTTGCTAACTTTCGCCTATTAGAGGAAGTGACTCTGGGCATTGTGTGCTCTTGAGACAGATGCCACACCTCAGCAATGTGGCCACTGCCAATACCTCAGTGATTATATGTGCAGTTTAAGGCTGGGAGTCAAGCAGGAACCTGGTGATATGATATCATATGCATATCTGGGTCATGATACGATTATATTGTAGTTCTGAATATCTAATTGTAATTTCATTTCAATTCATTTTCCTTGGACTTTAGTACTTTGCGCAACAAGTGCTGAACTTCCTGCTTTACTCCGATGTACAGGCATAAAAGTAGTGTGAAGTATATACATGTAAGTAGTAAAAAACTATTACAATAACAACAACATGAGAGACTAGCGTACCTTAATTCCAGCATGTTTATCATTACACGCAAACTCTTGTAGACTAACTGTGTAGAGGATTGTCCATCAAAAGTACTAGCATTTTGTAAACTAATGTTGATATATATATATATAAAAAAAAATAAAATAAAAAAGATTTATTGATACCAGTGTTTCTGCAGTACTCGACTCAATTCATTACATTTTGAATTGAGTTACATTTTGGTGTAAAACTGATGGTGTTCTCACCTAAAACCGATTGGATAGCTTCTGAAAACATGAATTAAACCACTGGAGTCTTTTTATGCTGCCTTTATGTAGCTTCAGGGTCCTGTCCACCATTCACTTGCATTGTATGGACCTACAGAGCTGAGATATTCTTCTAAATATCTTCATTTGTGTTCTGCTGAAGAAAGAAAGTCATACATATCTGGATGACATCTGGGTGTCATGAGAGAATTCTCATTTTGGGGGGAACTATTCCTTTAACATTAACAACAACAACAACAACAACAATAATAATAATAATAATAATAATAATAACTTGATAAAACATTTTTTTTAAAACAAACTTGAAACAATGTTTGAATCAGGGACTGATAACGGTTCAAGGAAAGAAAGCAAAAATGAACACATTTTAAAATGTTAAAATTTTATTTTTAAATGTTGGTAACCTGTTAAATTTGGTTAATTTTTTTCTGATTCATTTTTCATGACACCAAAAACCAAATGGTCTATCACAGAACATTTTCAGAAATACACCACTTTCTGTTGCTGAACAAAAGAGGCTTTTCTCTTTTTAGTAAAACATGATAAGGATGTGCTGCATCAAACATTTCATTGTCTTAATGTATGTTGTGGATGAAGCATTCAGTGACATGCTGAAGACCTGTTAGACAACTATATATAATTACTACATGTACATGCATAGTTAGTAGAGATACAAGGAAAAGTACATTTCTCCGTTGTTTCCGAGTCGTCACTGAATTATTGTTTTTATTTTGAAAAAATAAATAAATAAATAATAATAACACACTTATTAATTAAAATAAAAATGTGGCCCACATAAGATGAAGTTTAGTCCAAACATGCCCACGCACTGCATGCATGCAGGAGAGAGAAATATTGGCTATTATTTGAATTTAGATCGCCAAATGTATATATAAAATATTTTGGGGAATGTATTTAATATTAAGAATACATTTATTGAAAAGATGTTATTTTATATAGGCTACTATATACTTTTCTTGTTATGATTATCTGTGCTTTAATTTCATTCTAACCGGTTAACAATTTGAAACAAAGCTGTGGATCGCCGAAACTGGAACTAAAAAATACAGTTTCTGCTCAGAATGCACCCATTTTACTGCGAATTGCTTAGAGTGTTCACTAACATACTACCTATTTTTGCTGTGTTAATTGAAATTGGTATCGAAAATTGTGAAATTTAACTGGTATTTGTACCAACTACTGAAATTTGGATATCATAACAACCCTATTATGGACTCTAAATGCCCTTAAAAAAGAAAGAAAAAAAACAAGAAAAACAAACAAACTAGCTTTAGCTGATTTGCTGCTGTCCCAGCCTGGTCATGATGGTCTGTTGGCTGCATTTAGAGGAGTTTTGGCACCAGCTTGGACAGACTGAATGACCGTACCTTGAACCAGCTAAGACTAGCAAACCATCTTAGCCTGATTAATGCTGTTTTTTTTTTCAGCAGGGTGGTGGTCAATCACCTTTTCGCACTAAAATATTGTAAATGTAGCTAAACCTAGTGATTTTTGGCGTTAGATTATCAATTTAGTATTGTGAGGTAAAATATTGCAATACTCTAACATATTGATCCCCCTGTGTAGTTGGGAGTATACTGTATGTGTGTGTGTGTGGAAAGCAACAATGCAACACATAGGCAAGCTTTTGTCCTGCAGCTCTCCCGTCCTCTCTGGTCTCTTCCTCCTAAAATAGAAACACAATAGCCCCTGTGAGAGAAAAAGAGAAGAGCCCACACTGAGAGTGGCCAACTTTCCTTGTGGATTTGGAAACAAAGAGAAAATGGAGAGACACAAGGGAGACAGTGAATGTAGTCAAACATAGTGACACACCTCTGGAGCAGAAAGGAGAGATCAAATCAAATGGCTCATTTACATGAATGGCCTGAGGACAATACAGCTTGTGCCTGCATAGGAAAATCACACTCCTTCTTTCATAGGAATCGCAATATATTATGGAAAAACAAAAGATGGTTCACCTGAAACCAAGCTCAGCAACAGCTCATAAACAGATTCAAACATGATCCAACTCGTTAGCGTCTACAAGATTTTTGGTATTCTTTTTTGAGTCTTTGGTATTAGCATATGTACTATATTTATTATTTCTGATTGAGGAAGAACATTGAACAATTTACGTTGTTGTAGTCTACAACATTGGTTCTCAAATGGTAAAAAAATGAGTCACATATACATTTTTATAAGGGAGGAGCAAATGCTTCCAATATCTTTTGTTGTTGATGTTAAAGAAGTATCCAATCAAACTCTATGATATTTGGGTGGAATTTAATTGCCACTTGCTAGAAGCTAGCTAGTTTAAATTAGCCAGATTTAAAATATGGATAGGTTTATTTTTGTACAAAATGCAATTATAGTACAGTGTAGAGCGCAAAAGTGCTCGCCCACATTTTCAGCCATCTTGGATACAAATGTATTTTTTCCCATATTTTCATTTCTTCCAATAGAGATTTTATAAAATTAAATTAAATTAAAGAGTTGAGAGCCATGAACCAAACCATAAAGCTCTGAGATGAATCACAACATTATGAACTTTGATTTCAATGAAAAAAGTACAATATTTGAAAAACAGACAAAAAAGACAAAGGAACAAGACAATTTATTGAGGGTACTGACTACAATCCCATGCAGCACTGTGAATGACCTAATCCACTTAAAAAGGATGGAAAAATATGAAACTATTGATTTAAAGTTGTTGATTATATGTATAGAATCAATATATTCAGATTTTATAGCAAAATATTTGGATATGTACAAATGTAAAGTAGTTTGAGAGTGTAGAGAGTGACACGATTGCTTGATTTGCAGTGTGCTTCATGGGAGTGGGAGTGTCACTGCAGAGCTTTTTCAGTGAGCATTGTTAGCCGATTCTCTGATGGATTTTTCTTTGCTGGATTATGGGTAATTTACTGTAGGTCATCAACACAAAATCAGATAATTAACACACAAACACACACACACACACACACACACACACACACACACACACATATATATATAAGTTGAAATAACATGGAATGATAACTTTAGCAGAAGCATATACCATCAATGAACATGTTAAAACACAGTTTATCCTTTGCTGAAGAGATTAAACTGAGATCATACTGTTTTAGCAAATTTTAGAACTATTTCTAATCTTACTTTTATTAGTCTCCCTTGTAGATCTTTGAGGTTTTTCAATCAGGTTTCAGAAATCACCACTCGACAGAGACTTTTGAAGGTTTTAAATTACATTTGACTAACAGCCGACGCTGGGGACTTTGCTGTGCTTGTGCTGCTAGAATTGAGTGCTGCTTTCGATACAGTGGACCATGCTCTTCTTGCTCGCTTGGAGCACTGTGCTGGTATAAAAGGAATTGCTCTTAAATTGTTTAAATCACATCTTTCTAATAGAACATTTAAAGTTAACATTGGTGAACATTCATCTGAGGCAGCCCCTCTTGTGGTGTGCCCCAGGGTTCAATCTTAGCTCCCATTCTTTTTTCATTATATACTGTATGCTTCCATTGGGTTCTATCTTTAGGAAGCATGTGCTGTCGTTCCATTGCTATGCTGATGATACTCAAATCTATCTGCCCTTAAAAAAAGAGTTCTGATGGCTTGGAAGCACTTATGATATATTTATCTGATGTGAAGGCTTTGTTGTCCTTTTATTTTAATGAGAGTAAAACTGAAATAATAGTGTTTGGTCTGTCAGATTCTTTTAGTACTCCCAAAATAAATCTTGGTGATTTATCCTCTTCTGTGAAGCCTTGGGTTAAAAACCTGGGTGTGGTTTTTGACTACGGTTTGAAATTTGACAAACAGATAAACACAGTGGTTAAATCACATTTCTTTCAGCTTTGACTACTAGCAAATGTTAAATCTATTCTGTCTAGTAAAAATTTTGAAAAAGTAATTCATGCCTTTATTACATCGAGGCTGGATTACTGTAAATCACAGTATTTTGGGATTAGCAAATCAGCTTTATCCCGCTTGCAGATAATTCAAAATGCAGCTGCAAGACTTATAACTAGTACTAAAAAACGAGATCAAATTGCGCCGGTGTTACGGTCTTTGCATTGATTGCCTGTGTGATACAGAGTAAATTTCAAAATTCTTCTTTTTGTGTTTAAAGCTTTAAATGGTTTAACTCGTCCAACTAGAGATTGTTGTGCATCCCAAAGTCGAAGCAGAAATGTAGGGGTGAACGCACCTTTTCGGTAGCTGTACACAGATTGTGGAATGCTCTGCCCCTCTGTATTAGATCTGCACCATCACTGTCTGTTTTTAAATCTAAGCCTAAAACCTGTCTCTTTGATTTGGCATATAACCAATGAGGAAGTTTTATTGCACTGTATTTTAGTAATGAAACTGTATTGTGTAATTGTTCTGTTCTTTATTTTGTAGCACATTGGTCAACCCTGGTTGTGTATAATGGTGCTATATATAAATAAAATTGACATTGACATTGACAACAACCTTAGTGTTCACGGTAGGTCTGTCTTTACATTTTTATAAGTTATAGTCAACAATCTATTGGGATCTATTTGTAAAACTAAATGAGATTTTTACTTCCGGAACCAAAGTATAGAACTATATAAGGTTGCAACTTGATGTTCGATCTAAAATCTAGGTGCTGATTACGGGAGGGTAAAAATATAGATTTTCAGATGCATTGCGATCTTCATTTGAATCTCAATATCGATTATTATTAAATCCCAATATCAATCTTTTACTCAACCCACATTTTACTTTTACATGTGCAACCCACAGCAATGAGAGGAAATCACTCACATTTACAATCAAATTTCACGCTGAGTAGGTAAAATGTATCTATTTGGCAACTGGCAAGTAAATGTTCAGATTTCACTCACCAATAATTGTGTAGTATATTGATGGAATATTCAGCAGCGAGATCCTTTCACAGCATGCTGAGAGTAAAAGTTGTTCTGTGTGTCCAAAGACGAGATCCATGCAACCCATTTTTCATTGAATAAAGTCTCTGTTAATATCCTCTCTGTTCTTTGCAGTCAGTTGTTGATCAAAAACAACAGAAAAATACATTTTAATTCTAATCACGCATAGTCCAGATGAGATAAAGCCATTCGAGTCTCTGTCGTTAACATGTGATCATTTACAGCGAAGTAAACTTGCAGAAATGCCAGTTTGTTAAAAAGACAGATACAGTTTTTTTTGCACGTGTTCAACAAATCAATGTAAATGAACAGAAATAGTACAAAATATGCAATTAAACAAGAAACATGTAAAACAATAATAGATTAAATATAATGTTATTTATTGATTGATTACATAAATGAGTTCATTTTAAAAAAGCCAAAATGTTATAAAAATTATAAAAACATTAATAAAATATAATTATTAAAATTACTATTTTCCTAATGTACATATTTAGAAGGTCCCCTGAATAAATTAACAGCATTAGCTGGAATAGAATTTATTTCATAAGTAAGCAAAAGGGACATTATAAATGAAGTATACCCATATGAATTGAAAAATTGAAAGCTTGTGACTCGAATTGGATAGGGGAATCTGTATCAATACACAGGACTAGTGCTGAACCACTGGACCACTAAAGTATAGGCAATTTATATATACTAAAATATTTTGATCCATATCAACTTTCAGTACATTCAAGGTATACATTCTATCAGTATGTGCATTCCCTTAGAATCAAACCCATGAGCTTTGCATTGCTAGTGCTCTACCTGTTGAGCTACAGGGAATTGTTTTTTTCTTTTCGAGTGGTGAGTTGTGGTGATTACCAGTTGATTACCATTGAGCGTGTGAAGGTTCTGCTGATTAAATAATAGTGCACCTCCAGGACTTACCATTTACTTTCTTGTGTATCATTGCATACAGACATTCTGGATAGGATGGGGAAAGCTTTTCCCAGGAAGTCCAGGGAAAGGCCAGCACCAATGCCATCTCTGATGCAAGATAATGACCAGATTAAAGTCTTGAGCATGCTGGTTCTGTAATGTTTTAGAGTAGATTGGATGCCCTGTTATCAGTTACCTCGAAAATGTGCAACGTTCAGAAGAATACCAAAACATTTTGGAAAGTCATGTTTTATTCAAAGTCTTCTATCTTCAAAAAGGACAAAAACAAGCACCTAGAAGTAGCTTAAGACAAGTGCTAATCTCTTTTGAAGTAACCAGCATCAGGCACAAATTGAAATTATATTTAAAACCGCTGGAAAGCTATGACAAGAGCATGGGTAGATGACACTTTAATTTTGGGGAAACTGTAACAGTTTGAACAATAAGAATGAAACTGTTCAAGAAGAATCCAAACTGTTAGTACAGAGATGTAAAAGTATAATTAGACCAAATTTTTCTGGATCAATAGCCATGTTCTGTGTTTTTTATTAACAAGACTTGCAGGACCAAAATCAGTAGAGTCCCAGCTGCAGCACACACATGACTGTTGATAACAACTTAACATTTTATCCCAAATCAGCCACAGGCAGAGGTGTGACCATCCACATCGCTTTGTGACAATGGCTTGTGCGATGTGCCAGGAAGAACAGGATTTATTTTTTTAGAGATAAGATACTACATTGTGGGGCAATTGAGTCTTTGACTTTTCCACTTGTGTGTTGTGAAATTCAAACCTTTTTGCAGTTGTAAAATTTAACACCAAAACCAAGGTAGTCCAGATGTTTTAGGTACCACTAGGCAATTCTTGCATTTACAGTACAACACAAATGATTTATTAATTGGGGTTGATTCTAATCCAACTGTCATAGAGAGAGAGAGAGAGAGAGCGAGAGAGAGAGAGAAATATAATATCACTGTGCTATATCACAGTGGTTGATATCTTCCGATCAATATTGGTTAGCAACTAACTAGAAGTATACTAACATAACATTTTTCTGTATTATGAAAGTAACTTTTTGGTCTTCTTTTACATAGCGAAGTATTTTATGAAATGCTACAATGCTATGTTTTCGAATTAGGGTTGTGCATAAATTAGCAGGGATGCACAGATACCATTTATTCTTTCTCAATCTGATTACGATACCTGAACTGATCCCGATCCAATACCACTGTTGCTTTTTTCTTAATCAGTTATATCTTTACCTCTGTTTGGAACTGATTGGTGTTTTAAGATATCAGAAGTACTGGTGTCTTCAATATATGTCTTAGTGGATTGTGTAGCATATTAAGGAAAACTTTATTTTATTTATAGTTTAAAGTATAGTTTGACAACAGTTTAACTACTTTAAATTATGAGCAGTGTGTAGCTTGAGAAGCTACAGTTTCAAAAATCATGATAGACCACCAGCTGTCCACTATTAGATGTCAACATGACCTTTGTCATCAAAAGACTACAAAGAACAATTCAGATCTGCCCTGAGGACTCACTGACCCTCAATGAGGCCATAGACTCAACAGAGCACAGAGAGCCACTTCAGTCATGAGTGACCCCAGATTTTGAGCCCCTCTCCCTGTTTCCAAGGCCTCTGGTGTTATGCCTTTCTATGTAAAACACTGACCAAAGCAAAGCAAGCTAAAAGAATGAGCCTTCTAAAAGGGTCTCTAACATAAAGCACATTGCTTCTTACTTACAGAGGGCACTTTTGGGTTAAATTCAAGAAAGAGTTAACTCTCCTAGAATCTTAATTCTAACAATACACCCTGCTGTTAAAATACCTTAAACCAGCGTAAGATGGCTTGCCAGACTTAGCTGATTTAAGCCCAGCCAAGCCAATCTTCAGCTGGTCTAGTCTCTCAGTCTGACCAGTTGACAAGTGCCCAAACTTGTCTAAAAACCAGCAAACCAGAGCAGTCTGACCAGGCTGAGAGACAAGCTAAAACGAGCCAAGGCTGGTTAAAGCTGTTTTCTTCAGTAGGGCAGCCACACATCCTTGTGGATAACGGCTGCCAGTTGTGCATCTCGTTTACCTTATGCAACCAGGTCCAGTGGGATTCCAATTGTTTTAATGGTGCCAAGTGAATACTGATAGAGCAATATGAGGGTTAATTCAATTCTTTCCCATTGCCTCTTCAAGCAAAGTCCATTTGTGAATATAGAATAGAGCCCTAGGTTTTGATGCTAGTGCTTTCACAAACAAGCACACTACCATCCCCTGCTACCAGGAGGGAGGCCACCCATGTGTTATTCATATTTTGAGTAACAAAGCCAATACACACAGCCTAGCACACAAGGATAATTGCTGTTGGTGCTGGGTGGAGTGGAGGCATCAGATTTGGATATGGGTTGGGAAGAAGGGAGGGGATCCATTCAATATTCCCCGAAAAGATGGCAACAGTCCACATTTACCAGATTCATGGTTAAACAATGAAGAACAGTTTTTTTGGGACTACATTAAAAATGGAACTCTGTGCATAAGCAAATATGAAAATCACAAAAGCAAAATAACTAGCAAGGCTAAAGATACACAGCATTACGACAGCTTTGATGCCAGTGATGTCTTGTGGCCGATTCCGACATTCTAATGTTTGGAAGTTAAATGAGTAGAAGCGTTTCAGCGATAAAAATTTCCAGTTATATCTGTTTCTCACACAAACCTATCATGTGACTTTGACAGATTTTAAATACATTTGTTTATGATTCGTTTGGAGTACTTCTATTATGCTTATTTATTTTTTAAATAAATTATTATGATTGTACTTGTAACTTCTTGTTACGTGTTTTTATTTTTGGTTGATTATATAGGTTTAGATTTTTTGGTTAGGTTTAGGTTTGGGTTTAGGTGTTCAAATGTATTAATACTATACATTAGTGTAATGTAAATAAAATTATTGTGACTACATTTACCTACCTGTTACATGCTTTATATTGTTTATAAGTGTTTAGGTTTAGGAATTGGGTTAGGTTAGGGGATCTACAATATTAATATTATAGTATAAACTAAACTGATTTATACTAAACTTAGAAGTATAATTACACATTTTGAGGTTAAACACGTACAATACATTTTAAGATTGCCATACCTGTGACCGAATTGTCTGAACTGAGGTGAGAATGTCACGACAAGGACATTTTTATTATGCAGGTAAAAAGTGTGGTGATGTATTTGTCTTGAGTACACATAGTGGAATCACAATTCTGCACAAAAATTTGTTCGTTTTTGCTTTCTTTCCTTGAACCGTTATCAGTCCCTGATTCAAACATTGTTTCAAGTTTGTTTTAAAAAATTTTCATCAAGTTATTATTATTATTAATAATATTATGCTTCGCCCACAGAGGACACTGAGGACCAATTGTATATATATATATATATATATATATATATATATATATATTGGGGGGCATCAGAAAATGGTTTAAGTTCCATTGCTAACACTGTTTTTCATTACAGAGAAATACTAAATGGTTAAGGGCCTTTAAAATATACATTTTACAAGCGAAAGTACAAAGTCAGCTGCAGCGACACTGACAAAAGCGGTAATGATTCTGGGTGTGTCAGAAAAACCAGCAAGGAGACTGTCTGAACATTTTCATAATTTATATAGAGAAAACCACATTAAGTTAAACATGTAGTAAGCTAGGTACTAATTTAGCTTCCCCACTCCCCATGAACACTTGGATAAGCCTAATAGCACATATTTATCTATGTTATCTAACATTAGAACGAGCGGCCATGCTAAGTCGCTAACTTTAGTTTACTTACATGTTTCAAATGATAAGCCATGCTTGAGGTCGATGAATGAAAGGTGAACATTTGCCAGCAGAATTTGCATGTCACCTTCTTGAGGTCATCCTTTACCCTCTCGAAATGATCCAACACTTTGGATTTCCTGCCCAACATAATTCATTACTCCATGGACCAGACGTGTAAACGCTCATGTCTGTCCATCACTAACTGGGTGACTTTGCCACTACCTGTGGAGTTTTCTTTTTCTGTGACCAACCGACCAATCAAATCTTGGTCGACCAAGACGGTTCTCATCATCTAACATTTGGTTGAATATTAGGCAGCCCTAGGCAGATAGAAAAAGTGACTTTGATATAAAAAAAACTTTAGAATATGATATGAAAAAAGGTGTAGTCCCTCCCAGATGGATTCAGAAGTCTACAAATGTCTGTAAGTTTTACACATCTTCTGTAGTGACAACGTTGCTCTAAAGAGTCTACACACTTACATCACAATGATCAAGGACTGGATCCATTAAAAGACTCCTCCCAAAACCAGTTCATGAATTATCCCAGCTGCTTGTTGCTTCCCCTCAAGATCTATAAAAAATTCTGATCATCAGCATTGGGTGAATAAATCCCCTGAATTTCAACCAAAACTATGACTCTTACAAAATTATCTTTGATCTGTTTAAAACATTTAAATTGTAAATGCTTACTTATCAATGTGATGACTACCCTGCACTTACTCAAATCAGCACTACAAAACACATGCTCACCCCATGCCCTGCCAAGTTTTTCAGCTTCCTGTGGAGGTGTGTTTCTTGAAGGAACATTATAAAATAAAAATTACACATAAGAAAAGATACCACCTTCCTTCTTCTAGGGTGCCCCAGCCCAATAACATTCCACATGGAGAGAAACATTTTACCTATATTAAAAATATGTGACATATTTACAGGCAAATAAATATTGTTGTAATGAACTCAGACTGGGCGTTTGTTGAGAATCCATATGCAGAAGTTTTATTGAAGCAGAAAATCCAAAACGACAGGCAAAGCAATGGTCAAAGACAGTGGCGGCTGGTGATAATTATTTTTGGGGGAGCGCATTTTTTTAAACACTTTATCAACATTATTTATATAATATTTTTATGCCCGTTGTTGTCCACAAAACTTCAGTGCCGATACTTTGAAATAAGAGACAGGGAAAACAAAACAGGGAATTGCTAACATCACATCCAGTCAGCCACCTCCGTTTCTCATAACAAGCGCGGGTGAAGCTTCGTGTATAGCTTCGTCCTCTGTCACTGCTGGATTTGTAAATCTGGTTGGTCAGGTCCGAGATCCTTTATCCTTTTTTTTCTTCCAGCGAAAGCCTTGTGAAAGGGTTTTTTTGCAAATAAATTACAGAATTTGGATTAACTGCTGCCATTGTTTTTACAAAAATGCTGGTCAGCCTAGCAAGGTTTTGGGAGTCGGAAGTGGTGTCGCCTGCGCACTCACACCCGCAGTACTAGCGTAAAGTGAATGACAGATGACGAGAACCAATCAGATTTGATAAAATAACATGTATCCAATTCTGATTGGCCAGGGACGCAACGACTTGCGCCCGGAGGAGAATCTTTAAGAAACCAATTAGAGACCAGCTTCAGGTCACATGCTGCCCGAAAATTTAAAGTCTCACATAGACATCCATTTGTCCGGCGTCCCTCGCCCATGAAACCGCATGAAATATATTGAAAAACATATAAAATAGTTGACCGATTAAAGCCAGTTTTTATTAAATGCTGCTTTTCTTACTACCAGCCGGCACATTGTATGAATAAACTATTTTAGTTTTGTATTTTTATATAATTAATTTTGTACATGTATATTTCTGGAAACTTGTATGGGGGCGGCGCCCCAGCGCCCTCTATTGACAAGCCGCCACTGGTCAAAGATGCAGGCTGGGTTCAGTGAACAAAATAGGCAGTCCAAGTAAGCAACCAAGGCAAAAACAGTAATCCAAAAACGTGATATCCAAAAGGCAGGCAAAAGGTCATAACAAGAGGCAAAAACAATAGCAATGGAGAGAGCGCTCAGTAAGGCAGGAAAAACTGGCAATACTTCGCAAAGTGTTAGTGGAAAGCATGGCTCTTTATATATATATATATATATATATATATATATATATATATATATATATATATATATATATATATATATATATATATATATATATATCTCAAACAGGAAGTGACTGTAGAAGAAATTGAGTGATGTCAGTATTCAGGTGAGGGCTCCCTCTGTTGGTTGGAGGGAGCAGATGTTACAGAATCCCCCCCTCTATGAACACCTCCTGGTGTTCTTCGACTGGGGCGTCCCCTTGGTCTGGGTGCTGGGTGGTCAGGATGAGTTCGATGAAAATCATGGATAAGAGAGGGATCCAGAATGTCCTTGGCAGCTACCCATGATCTCTCCTCTGGTCCGTAGCCCTCCCAATCCACCAAATATTGCACCTGGCTTCCTCTTCTCCTTGACTCAATGATTTCCTTTACCAAGTATGCTGGTTCTCCATTAATCTCCAAGGGTGGTGGAGGTTCCGGTTCCATGGTTTCGGGGCCACACGCAGGGTGGACCGGTTTTAGCAATGATACATGAAATGAAGGAGAGATTCGGTAATTAGCAGGAAGCTCAAGTCGATAGGTCACAGGGTTTATCTGTCTGATTATACGAAATGGACCAACGTACCTGGGACTGAGCTTCCTACTAGGTAGCCATAGACGCAAGTCTCGTGTGGAAAGCCAGACCCTCTGGCCTGGCTGATAGTTAGGGTGGGGACGCCTCCGTCGATTCGCGTGGATTCTCTGAGAATGAATGGCATGTTGAAGCCTCACATGAGCGCTGTCCCACACCCGTTCACTCCTTCTGATCCAGTCATCCACCGCTGGTACTGTAGAAGGTTCCCCAGACCAAGGGAACATGGGAGGTTGATAACCCAGTATGCATTGAAAGGGGGTAAGTCCAGTAGATGAATGGGTTAGTGAATTTTGGGCATATTCAGCCCATGGAAGAAATTCACTCCATCTCTGTTGTTCTCGACTACAGTATGACCTAAGGTAACATCCGATCTCCTGGTTCAATCTCTCCACTTGTCCATTCGCCTGTGGGTGGTAGCCTGAAGTTAAACTAACATTAATTTCCAACAGTTTACAAAATTCCTGCCATACCCTCGACGTGAATTGAGGACCCCGGTCCGTGACAATGTTCTCTGGCAATCCATATATCCGGAACACATGATGGAACAAGGCAGTGGCTGTTTCCATGGCAGTGGGAAGACCCTTCAGTGGGACAAGACGACAACGTCTTGATTAGCGGTCAATGATTACCAGAATCGTGGTGAAATTGTTAGACTTGGGTAGATCTGTGACAAAGTCTACTGATAGATGGGACCAGGGCCTCTGAGGAATGGGTAGGGACTCCAGTAGTCCAGCAGGTAGTTCCTTGGGGGTCTTAGACTGAGCACATACAGGACATGACTTGACATATGAAGTAACATCTTTAATTAAGTCTGACCACCAGAATGAGTTGCGCATTAAGGCTACAGTTCGTTGAATACCTGGATGTCCAGCGCTGAGGGAAGAATGCACCCATTGGATCACACGTTGTCGAAGGATGCGTGGGACGTACTGCTTGGTTGGTGGGCAAGAAGGTGGGGAAGGGTCTGTTTGCTGTGCTTGTTGGATCTCATCCATGATGTCCCAGCAAATGGGGGCTACAACCAATGATGAAGGGAGAATGGGATCTTGGTTATTTTGAAAAGACATAGGTTCATACCTTCTAGACAAAGCGTCTGCTTTACTGTTCTTGCTTCCAGGGCGGTAGGTAACTGTGAATCAGAATCTGGAAAAGAACAGAGACCAGCGGGCTTGTCGTGGATTGAGTCTCTTAGCACTCTTGATGTATTCCAAGTTCTTATGGTCTGTGATAACTTGAAATGGATGTTCTGCTCCCTCTAACCAATGTCTCCATTCCTCCATTGCAGCTTTCATAGAGAGTAGTTCCTTGTTACCTACATCGTAATTTCTTTCAGCAGCAGTGAGTTTACGAGAATAGAAGGCACATGGGAACATCCGTCCTGGCATACCATGTCTTTGAGAGAGAACAGCCCCAATCCCATTATCGGAAGCATCCACTTCAATGATGAAGGGTAACTTCGGATCAGGATGCCTGAGGATGGGTGCAGTAGTGAAGCATGTCTTGAGGGTATTAAAAGCTGTGTTAGCAGATTCGTTCCATGGAAGTTTCTTGGGTTTGTCCTTGAGTAATGATGTAAGAGGTGCTGCGATGATGCTGTAATTCCTAATAAATCTTCTGTAGAAATTTGCAAAGCCAAGAAATCGCTGAAGTTCTTTGATAGTGGTAGGTTGTGGCCATTCAGTAACTGCTTTGATCTTGGATAGATCCATCTCCACACCGTGATGACTGATTATGTAACCTAAGAAACTAGTACTAGTGTTATGAAACTCACATTTTTCAGCTTTGATGTAGAGCTGGTTCTGTTGGAGCCGAGTTAGGACTGTCTTGACATGTTGAATATGCTCCTCCTTTGTTTGGGAATAGATTAGGATGTCGTCAATGTAAGCAATGACAAAGTGATTCAAAAGGTCTCTGAAGATTTCATTAATAAAAGGACTGGAAGACAGAGGGTGCATTGACTAGACCAAATGGCGTAACTTGATATTCATAGTGCCCCCTAGTGGTGATGAAGACAGTCTTCCATTCATCACCTTCTCTGATTCGAATAAGGTTGTAGGCACTTCGAAGATCTAGTTTGGTGAAGAAACGTGCCTCTCGGAGTTGTTCCAGTGCTGAAGGAAAAAGAGGAAGTGGATAGCTGTTCTTTACTGTGATTGCATTGAGACCTCGAAAATCTATACATGGTCTAAGTCCGCCATCTTTTTTCTCTACAAAGAAGAACCCTGCAGCTCCTGGAGAGGAAGAGGGACGTATAAAACCTGATGCCAAGGCTTCTTCAATATAGTTTTCCATGGCCTGAGATTCTGGAAGTGACAAAGGATAAACCTTACTTTTAGGAGGTGTAGTATTTGGGAGGAGCTCAATGGCACAATCCCATGGACGATGGGGAGGTAGTTGGGTTGCATTTGCCTTGTTGAAGACCTCTGAAAATTCTGAGTATTCAAATGGAATCACAGTCTCTGTGGAGGTATCTGGGCTTTCCACACTCGTGGTGAGACATGGGAAGGTTATCTTTGAGTTAAAACAATGCTCTTGACAATGGGGAGACCATTTGGTGATTTCACCTTGATTCCAGGAAATACTAGGATCATGGATAGCCAACCATGGATGACCGAGAATGATCTGGTTCTTGGGAGAAGAAATAACATAAAATGAGATCCTTTCAGTGTGAAACAGTCCAACTTTTAGAGTTATTGGGAAAGTCTGTTGCGAGATGCCCTGTCCTATGGGTTTGTTGTCAATTGCTGTAATATCAATTGAAGGGATGCATGGCAGAGTGGGGATTTTTAGTTCTTGGACAAGATCTTCATGGATTAAATTGACTGCGGCCCCAGAATCCACTAGTGCTGAAACATAGTGTTCTTTATTCGAAACCTCAATGGATACAGATAGGGTGAAATTCTGACGATGAACAGTAAGGAAATTTTCAAAACTCACTGTTTTCCTTGAGGTGTTGTTGGCTCGATTGGGACAGGTTTTGCACTGATGATTAGGTTGGCCACAGTAGAAACATAGATGTTCCTGCAGACGGCGATGTCGTTCCTCTGATGACACTCTAGTATAGCTAATTTGCATGGGTTATGTGGATTGGGGCATGGAGAGAGTAACAGCTTCAACTGGAACAGGAGCCATTTTGACCTGTTTGGAGTGGGGTTTGTTACGAATGAGATTATCTAACTTAATAGCCATGGTGATATACGCAGATAAGTATGTGGTTTCATCTCTGCATGCCAATTCTGCTTGCAATTTGTGGTTAAGTCCTTCTCGAAACACTGTTTTAAGTGCCACATCGTTCCATCCACTCTGGGCTGCGAGTGTTCTAAATTGGATAGAATAATCAGCGGCCGATCGGTTACCTTGGCGTATATGCAACAACTGTACAGAGATATCCTGTCCTCCTGCAGGATATTGAAATACCTCTTGAAGTTGTTGTGCAAAATAGTCAAAAGACGTTCGTAACTGGGAGTCATCGTCCCATACAGCTGAAGCCCAATCTAATGCCTTTCCAGTAAGCAAAGTCATCATAAACGAACATTTTGTAGTATCTAGACGAAATGCTTCAAGTTGATTGGAAAAATAAATTCTACATTGACGTAAAAAGCCTCTGCAATTTTCAGCAGAACCATCAAATTTGTCTGGTAGTGAAAACCTTACCGGTTCAGCTCTAGTTGACGGAAAAGATTGAATGTAATGGGTTAAATGTTCGTTGACTGCTCGTAGGTTGGAAAGTTGGCCTTGAAAATCCTTTAGTATCTCACTCTGGTATGCATAGGCCGTCTGGAGCTGTGATACCTCTGCTGGATTCATTTCAGGCGAAGTATTCTGTAATGAACTCAGACTGGGTGTTTGTTGAGAATCCATATACAGAAGTTTTATTGAAGCAGAAAATCCAAAACGACAGGCAAAGCAATGGTCAAAGATGCAGGCTGGGTTCAGTGAACAAAATAGGCAGTCCAAGTAAGCAACCAAGGCAAAAATAGTAATCCAAAAACGTGATATCCAAAAGGAAGGCAAAAGGTCATAACAAGAGGCAAAAACAATAGCAATGGAGAGAGCGCTCAGTAAGGCAGGAAAAACTGGCAATACTTCGCAAAGTGTTAGTGGAAAGCATGGCTCTTTATATTTATATCAAACAGGAAGTGACTGTAGAAGAAATTGAGTGATGTCAGTATTCAGGTGAGGGCTCCCTCTGTTGGTTGGAGGGAGCAGATGTTACAATTGTGTACCCAAGGCTAAATTATATAGACCACTATCCAACACTGATGTAACCATAAAATCCTTAATAAGACACAGAACAGAAAAAAAATGTGCTTCAACCTCGCGCATAACAGTCTGGTGCACATTGCTCGGAAATCTGACGGTCCATGCACGCTCATGATTCTACCAGTGATTCAAGTCCAGTGATTTTTTTACACACACGGACACGCACACACACATACACATATATTTTCTTTACCTAACATAAACCATGGCATTAAATTAAACTGTACATAAATGTGTTGTTGAAATGTGTTGTTGAAATGCAGGCAAAATTAACCACTCACACCATTGATTTAATAGTCCATAGATTGTTGTAGGCATGAAAATGTTTTGTGCCCATACTTGGCATCCATTTTCAGCTTAGCAGTATAAAGCAGCGTGAAGCTTACCTTCTGTCGGTGCAGTAATTTTTTACACTCTTTGAAACCGTCCCATTTCGCTTGTGTAACTCTAGCAAAGTCAGGAAAAAACATTTAGCTGTGGTCCCCCCAGCAAAACTTGCCTTTATTCCTCGCTGCTCGTAGAAAAAATCTCTGACAGCCGACAACAATAATCTTGCCAGGATGGATTGGGCTCTGTCACCCACCCTGGGAAGCTGACTGAAAGCTCTGTGTGCACACTTAATTTCAAGCTAACAGTCCACTGTGTGGATCAAATTTGGAATGAGCTCATCCAAAAACCTCACCATATTTTGACTTTTCCTAGTGGATTCCAATGAAATAAACATTATTAATAACCAATTTTCAATATCCTCTAGTTTTTCCCACACCCATTCCACATCAGCCTTGGTACCAGTCGGGTTAGCCTGTAGCTCTCTTTGAAGGATGAATATTCTAGATATCCTGAACTATGTCATGAAGCTCACTGTCTCTATCGATCTGTATCCTGTGAGGAGTCCGATATGTGAGAACGTAAGTGCTTTTTAATGTCCCCACATGCCTACGATTTCAGATTTTTTTAATACCCTGCCCTCCCAGCACAGTTTAGCAAACAAAACAATTACAGTTCCAACTGGCTAATATTGCTTAAAAGGATAATTGTAATAAAGTTTAAGCAGAGCTCACCTCCAAGTGACCAACTCTCACATAGCGTTGCGTGACTCCTGCTGGTATTTAAAATGGTTCAAGTTTTATGTAATGAGTGCAGGTGAGTCAGAAGTTGCAAAAACCAAGTGCAGAATAATAATAAGAGTATAATCGAAAACAGAGGACAACAAAGTAAGAAACCATAACAAGAAACAAAAGAAAAAAAAGAATAACTAGTTAAGTCAAGTCAACCTTTATTTATAGAGCACATTTAAAAACAACAGAAGTTGACCCAAAGCGCTTTACAGATCAAACAAATAAATATACAATGACAGAGTGACATAAAAACAGATTTATTTAAAGTTAAATATAAAACATAATAAAATAAAAACATTTAAATACAGCATCATTGTTGCAGGTCAGATGGCCACGGCTGCTCCTTTGGGGTGGATGGTAGCTGCGAGAACTCCACTATGGTGCATCCCTCCTCCTTCCCGTGTTTTGACACCAGTGTAAAGGTAAAAGGGAAAGGAGGAGGTGAGAACCGGCTTAACAATATAAATACTATTTAATTAAATAAAAAGACACACACAAACACACACAGGGGTCAGGCAGCTGCCCGTAAATCTCTCTCTCTGTCGCACTGCCTTCTACAGTTGGCCCTTATCCTTCTCTGGCTAATCAGCCCAATTAGGGGCAGGATGTGTAGAATCACGACCTGGCCCTGCCCTCCGCCCTGACACAATCATGTATTTATCCATTTCAAACTATTCAATGATCTATTCAAAAGCTACAGAATATATATATATTTTTTAAAGAAGATTTAAAAATGGTTAGTGATGAAGCTGGTCTCATATGGAAAGGGGGAATATTCCATATATTCAGAACCTGAATCCATGGTGAGAAAAATACAATTAGTGACCTTCAACAATGCAGATTCAGTGCGATCTTATTCACGATTCTGATTCAGGATTAATAGGCTTAACAACCAAAGTTCAAAATAAGAGTCTTGACATGATTAAAAAAAACAAAAGACACATGAACACAAGACAAAAGAAGTCCAAAAGACCCTGCACTAATATTAAACTCCATTTTCTTGTGCAATTCTCTTGATGAGCGCAATTTGTGTGGTACATGGAGTTGCTGCCTATGTATAAGTTTTAAATTAGTCACTTATTAAGTTTCATGTTGTTAAAATGGCCCCTTAGAAGGCTGCTTTCTATGTAGGCAGTTAACGGGTTTGACATAGAGCTTATATTCTATCAGATTCTATACATTACAACACAAAATATGGTTTGAATGTTTTTAATAGACTTTGATAAAGCTGTACTTGATGTCATCTATAAAATACAATTGTCCTGAAATTGAATGAGGCATATGATCTTTGGCCTATTACATCTTTATTAAGTTGTGTCAAGATAAACAAATAAAAAAACAGAAGCCTGTATGACAAACAGGAGTAGACTGAAATTGGCCTCTCTCAATTCAATTTTCAATTTCAATTTCAATTTAACGAGCTTTATTGGCATGACAAAGACATTTTGTATTGCCAAAGCAATTACATAGAAAAACAGAACAGGAACTAAACTAAGACATGACAACAATAATAAAAATAAATAAATAGCATTAATGCAACATATAGGGTCAGTAACGGGGGGATAGTACAAATCTTGCAGCTATATTTGCACATTCTTCTTTTTCACCCAGAATAAAACACATTTTTTGTGTTGGCATTCTGTGAGGAAGTGCAGTTCTGTCTCAATCACTCCCAGGATGCATTGGGAGCACAGTCTGTCCTCGCGGGGCAGCCATGTCTGTCTGCGGCGGCCCGTCTCTACGGCCAGACTGTGCTCGCTGAGTCTGTACATCGTCAGTGCTTTTCTTAACTTTCTGTCAGTCACTGTGGTCAGATAGTTTGCCACCGTGTACTCTCGATTTAGTGCCGAATAACATTCCAGTTTGTGTTGAGTTTTAATGGTGTTTGTCCAATGCGTGAGGTATTTCTCCTTTTCTTTGTGTATAATTTGGTTCGGCCGAATGTTTGTGAGTGTGCCGTTATCCTGAGACTGGCCGATCTCCTCAGGTGTGACTTCAGTCAGTCTCAGGACAAGCTGGCATAGGGGACTCTTCACTGAGCTCAGCTCTTGGTGTTTTAGGGCTTTATAATGGGATGTGTTGGGGTCACTTGTCTTTAGGTGCTTCCAGAAATTGATGGCTCTTTTCTGAATGTTCAAAAGGAGAGGGTATTGGCCTAATTCTGCCCTGCATCCATTATTTGGGGCTTTTCTTTGGACATAAATGATTCTTTTACAAAATTCCAGATGCAGAGTTTCAATGGGATATTTTTCCCAATTTAAATAGTCAAATTTTACAGGTGGACCCCACACTTCACTGCCATATAATGCGATTGGTTCGATGACTGATTTGAATATTTTGAGCCAGATCCTGATCGGAATATCAATTTTAATGGATTTTTTTTTAATGGCATAAAACGCCCTTTGTGCTTTCTCTTTGAGTTCATTCACAGCCAAAGCAAAATTACCAGTAGAACTGATTTTTAGGCCGAGGTAATTGTATGTCTTTGTGATTTCAATGCTTCTGTTTGATAATGAAAAAATGTTTGTTAGTCCCTGAGATCTGGATCGCTTTTGGAAGATCATGACTTTGGTTTTTTGGTGGTTGACTGTCAGGGCCCAGGACTGACAGTAACTCTCCAGTAATGCCAGGCTCTGCTGTAGCCCCTCTTTAGTGGGCGACAGGAGCACCAGGTCATCTGCGTAGAGGAGACATTTTATTTCTGTGTCATGTAAAGTGAGACCTCGAATGGGAGATTGTTCAATAGTTTGTGCCAACTGATTGATATACATGTTGAAGAGGCTGTCTCTCTCCTCGCCGTTGATGGAAAAATTTGGTTCTTTTGTTGCCAATTTTAACAGCACATTGACTGACATCATAAGATTTTCCCCCTACACCGCTGTCAATAAGTTTAAAGTATAATCCTTCATGCCAGATTGAATCAAACGCTTTCTTAAAATCTACAAAACAGGCAAAAATTTGGCTTTTATTTTGATGTACATATTTATCAATGAGTGTCTGTAGGGTGAAAATGTGGTCAGATGTGTGACATTTTGGCATGAATCCAATTTGACATTTACTCAAGGCATTGTGCTTCATAAGGAAGTCTAAAAGTCTGCTGTTTAAAATACTGCAGAAGACCTTCCCCAGATTACTGTTCACACAGATGCCTCGGTAGTTATTAGGGTCTAATTTATCCCCACTCTTATAGATGGGGCTGATGAGTCTCTCTCTCTCTCTCTCTCTCTCTCTCTCTCTCTCTCTCTCTCTCTCTCTCTCTCTTGTTTTTGTCCTGTATGCAAAAACCTGAATCTTATTCACAAACCAACTGCAATCTAGTCTACGCAGGCACAAAATGCACTGAAATAGCGCAGTGTCTTGAGTATATAAATTAAGTTATTGTCATTCCTTTCCACGCAAACATACCACTTTTCTATGTAAATCAGGCTCATTATAGATTAACTTCATTCACAAAACTGTATTTAACTATTTACCCCGTGCAATTTCAATTGCACTAACACTGCCAGTGGCGTGACTTCAGGGAGATCTGGGTGGCCTGGGGTGAGAGGGGGTCCACAATGGCCGACCAGAAGGCAGATGAAAAACAACCGAGGTCAACAGTTATCAGTTTTGTTAAGTCACCATGATACAGATTTTGAAACACTACTGGTTGGTGCTGCAAATAAACCACACAAAAATAATACATCCTACTTGAATTCTTTTGTAGTGTAATTATAAGGATTAATATTGGGGAATAGTTCACCCAAAAATGGAACACTCTTTATCTTTTATTCTTTTAGATGGAATTGGGGCTGTTGATTATCACATAAATTAAGTGCAGTTAATTATATTAAAAATAATGTGTTTAAAAAAGATTGTGAAATTAATCATGCCCCCTGACCCGTATGCAAGCTTTAAGAACATGTCTTTTTATATATATATATATATATATATATATATATATATATATATATATATATATATATATATATTTATTATCAATCATATTGTTTCATATTCATATTTTTGTTAAACTGAGTGTTTATTTTTTGTTGAAAGTAATGTATTTGCCTGAGCCATTTTTATGTTGTCAATGTAAATGCTGTTTTTAATGAGTCAGTAATGCTGCAGCCACAAGGGGGTGCTGCTTAAGGATGTTAGTGGTACGCAAACCTTCAGCCCTCAGATGCCGACAAGCCACATTTGAGAAAAACCACTCATTTTTGTCTTGTCGTCTTTTCTCCTGCTTTCTCATGTATGTCCAATGTCAAAGTTGTAAAATACAACATTTCTCATGTAAAAACATTTTAATCTTTATCTTCTTTGGGTTTCATATCAAAGAATTAGTTAGTTTAAAAGATATGTCGAGTTTTCAAAAGTTTGAGTTTCCCACATTGTAATGAGTGTAACAGAGCAATTGGAACAGTCATTCAATGCAAGTGAAAGTGTCAAAATGGCACCCGCCCCTTATACATTGAATTTTGAGATTTTTTTTTTTCATCTATTTTAGGTAGTGAAACAGCTCCACATATGTCTTGTAATATGCTGTTTATTTAAATCACATTCCTGATTTAAGTTTTCAGTTGTTATTTCTGCTATGTTCTGTTTAATGTCAATACTAATTGTGTAAATGTTGTACAATGACGTCAAAAGATACATAGTTTTACATACTTACACCCTGCACAGTTATATAGTAATTGTGAAAAAATGCTTTTATTATTATGAAGACTTATTTTTTACATTAAGGGAAAAAAATTAAAAGAAAGAAATTAAATGACTTTATAGATGTTGGCAAGCCACGCCTGAGGAAAGCCACTAACTTGTGTCTTGTCTTCTTTTCTCCTGATTTCTCAGGCACAAATTCATCTGTAACTCAGGTCCTATGCCTGGGACGTTTAACATCAGCAGAGGGCAGTTAGTTCGCTCAACAAACCTCACAAGCATTTGTTTTTGGAGGTTCCACTGAGATCCATGTCCAGACAACAAGACAGAATTTGAAGTCTACAACAAGGCAACAAGGCCCACATCCGACATAGCAGGGTTGCATTTGTGAATCTGAAACAGCTGCAGGTGACCAGAGAGATAAAGGGGACCTAGCTAAGAGGGAGTACAGTACTGGATGTCCAAAGGTGTCTAGTACTGAGCAGAGTTGCCAATGAGAGAAAATACTGACCTGTCTGAGAAGCTGTTCATAACTTTAAATCCAAGGTGTCTGAAATTGAGCAAAATGACCGACGAAAGAAAAGGACTGATCTGGAAAATCAAGAAAAGCCTTCTCACACTGACTGCTGATGAACTCTTCCAAGATAGCATAACACCAGCTTCAAGTCTGGATTCCTCCACCATCTCCAGCGATGATGATGAAAGTTTCAATTAAATTTCTTCCTACATGCAAAGCAACTCTTCAACTGAATTGGAAGATGAAGGGTATGCACAGTTACTGTTTTGGAAAGACATTATTGATGAGCTCATCCAAAATCATGTAACTGTTGTTGTGAATGACCAGCCTGTGTTTAATTTGATTGAAAATTATATGCACAAACAAATACCTTCACTAGCTGCTCATACACAGACACTGTCAGCAACCACACACATGCAGACATTTTTATCATCCACATCTGCAGGTGTAGATACAGACACACAGTTTCTTGAGGATCAAAAGCTACTCTCTATCTATGAGGAATTAGGTAGGAAGCTGTCAGAGTTCAAAATGTCACCTACACCTACTGTTTGCAAAATAGAAAAGCCACCCCTCACAGAGCAGAACAAAACACAAAATGCAAAACACTTATCTCACATCAAGTACTTACCACACACCAAGACTGATGGCAGGATGCACATGAGAGACTTGTCATACTTACAGCACAAATAATACAAAGTACATGGGGGTCAGATAGGCATCAGCACTTCAGACATCGGTTACAATAGTTTGTGCAAGCAGATCAACGAAGGCCTCAAAACAAACCACACAGAGACTGAGATCAATCAATCTGTTCTGCACATAATTAAACCTGGACAATTCAAAGATTTGCTCATTAACAAAGATGATCTAACTGTGACTTAACTGAAAGACTTCCTACAGTCTCATCTAAGTTAAAAGAGCAGCAGCAAGCTTTTCCAAGAGCTGATGAGCACCAGACAGCGTGAATGTGAGACCCTGCAACAGTTTCTGTATCGGTTTATGGAACTCAAACAAAATGCAATATTTCCTTCAAGCTATAGCAGCACAAACATTGAGTATGAGCCACACACTGTACAGAGTGTGTTTTTATGCACAATTCATCAAAGCCTTCTTCCAAACTACAGTGATATCAGAAGTAAGTTGAAGCCCTTCCTCTCTAACCAGGCTGTAACTGATGAAGCACTGTTGAAACAGGTGAGCAAGATCTTAAGTGAACGTCAATGCCCACAGTGCACAGTGTGATTAGGAGGAGGGCGTAGTGGGACTGTGATGGAGGATGGCTGGCACTGAATCAGCTGATCAGCGGGAGAGCGAGATAAAGGGCAACCTGATTGCTGGTTCGAGTGAGAGAGAGAGAGAAAGAGACGCACACACGAACTGAGTGCCCAACTGAGCAAACATGCCACTGTCTGTCAAATCCTGGACCTTGCTTCGAGCAAACCAACCCCTCAGAGAAGAGGAAAACTATATGAATGCCCCAGATGTGTAGAATAGGGAAACAGCACTTGCAGTCAATGTTTCATTTGCAGCGAGGAAGGACATAGAGTTGGATGCTGTAAAATGACCTAACAGATGGGAAGTACCTACCAATCAATCATAAAGGGGCAGCCAGCAAGCAAACTGGTCCAAGTTGAATCAAACATGTCAGAAAACAGAACTCAAGATGCCAGCACCAACAGCGCAGTCTGTTCTCACACCTCTAAAGAACTGAATCCGACACAATATAAACTAGCAGAACTATGTGGAAGCAAATGCCTATTAAAATGGAATATAAATGGTTATGCTGTGACTGTTTTGCCTGACACTGGTGCTCATGTCAATATCCTTGACCCCAACTAGAAGAAAATATATTTACCCGATCACAGACTATTACCCTTGAGTGAGCTGATAGGAACCAGCACCCTCAATGTACTGGCTATCAACTGAGACATTTTGCCCTTTGAGGGTATTACAGGAAACAGCGACCCTAACCTGGCAATCCAAGTCCCCTTTCTGGTGGGTAGCATGGCCCTAGAACAGCCACAGCTTGGTTTCAACATCATTGAACAGCTGATAAAGGGATATTTCTACTATCACTGCACTGCTTAGTGGAGAAATGGAAATAGAAAATGACCAAGCATGTGTAAATGTGAACTTCATACAGACCCAAAGCCCTTAAGTTAGGAGGCCGGGATGTTCTTCCTCCAGGGCAGGTGACACATGTAAGATGCAAAGAGCCTGTGGACTTTAACCTGTCAGACCCAATCCTGTTTGAATCCAACCAAGAAAACCTATAGCTTGATCAGCTTGACATGGGTGATGGTTACAAAGCACAAAGCTCTTTCTCCTATAGGAAATCACACAAGCCATGATGTCACCCTGCCTCTGCGAACTGCGCTCGTTAATATACTGCCGATTGCAAAAATAATTGCATGGCACGGAAAATGCTCTATGAAGTATCACTGGCATTTGCACGTAATGATGAAGATGTGGGCGGCATTACAAACTTACAAATGACCATCAATCTCACAGATGATATCCCTGTTTAGTGATCATACACTTCAGTTCCAAAACCCCTGAACAAAGAAGTATAAGAGTATATGCAGGATATTTTTGCAAGAGGGTAGACTGTCAAGTCCAAATCTTATTCAACTCCATTCGCCTACATCCATAAAAATGATGGAAATCTACGACTTTGCATTGACTACAGGCTGTTGAACCAGAAAACAATTCCTGACAGGCACACCCTTCTTGAATTCAAGACCTCACTGATACTCTGGATGGATACAGTTGGCTTTTGATCTTGGACCTATGAAAAGCCTATCATCAAGGCTTCATTAGAGAGGAATCACGACACTTAACAGCCTTCCTGAATGGGTACAGATCCCCTTTGATTTGACCAGTGCGCCGGCCGCATTTAAAAGAAGTATGGAGGAAATGTTGGATAAATTGAGAGATGAATGCTGCATCCCATACCTAGACAACCTCCTGTGCTACGTCAAAACATTTGAAGAACATGTTGAAGGACTTTGAAAAGTACTACAAGCACTCCAGCAGCATGGCATTAAACTGAGACCGTCTAAGTGTGAGATATTTAAAAAGGAAGTGCTTTATGTTAGACGACATGTCTCTGCCGATGGAGTTCACATTGATCCGAAAGACCTAGATGCAGTCCATGAATTGAGAACTAAAACACCAACCACTGTTGGAGAGGTCTGCAAAATGTTGGGTTTCCAGAGCTACTATCGCTCATATGTCCAGGACTTATCTCGAATCGCCAAGCCCATCTACCTATTGCAAGTGAATAAAAGCGCAACAGAAATAGTCTAAGAATAACAAAGAGAGGAGGAAGGAAAAGTGTCCGGTTAACATCTCGGACACCAGTAGAATGGACCGAAGAACACCAAAGAACTTTATGTTGACTGGTTTATGCTTTAACTACCCTGCCAGTCCTTGCCTATCCCAAATTTTGCCTGCATTTTACTCTTCACACAGATGACTCAGACCAAGGACTCTATTCTTTATCAGTGGCAGAATGGCAGACTAAGAGTTATCAGCTATGGGTCAAGGACTCTGACACCTGCTGAACAAAATTACAGACTCCATACTGAGAAACTGGAGTTCCTCACACCGAAGTAGAATGTCTGCAAGAAGTTTAGGGACTACTTGTTCTATGCGCCTCACTTCACATTCTACACAGATATTAACCCTGTGACGAATGTCATGAGCGCAGCTAAACTCAACGCAGTGGATTACAGATTGGTTGACATGCTCTCAGACTTCAGATTTGACATGAAGTACCAACCTTGAAAAGTGAACATGGATACTGACACACTCTCCCGATTTCCACTTGATATAAATCAATACATCAAGGAATGCACAGAAGAACTATCCCGCAAAGCAGTAAAGGCCATCTGTGAAGGGAGTTGAGTTGCTGAGTGTCTGGATGTTGCCTGGGTCACAGTCCTCAACCTGACACTCACCTGAATTCAGTTCCTGAGAATGCCTGGAAGAGATTGACCCTGATGAGTTGAGAAAATAATTTAGAACAGACCCAGCTATGGCCAAAACCATCAAGCTATAGATATCATGTATAGAATCTATAGAAACAGTCTTCGATCACCTACATGACAACATGGGCCATGTTGGAATAGAATGGGTCCTTAGTCTTGCAAGAGAAAGGTTCTTTTGGCCATTCACGAGAAGGGACATAGAGTTGTACGTCACTAGACAGTGCCCATGTATAAAGCAGAAGAGGCCAGCCTAACACACAAGAGCTCAGATGGGCAGCATAACCACCAATTCACCCCTTGAGATTGCATCTAATGACTACTTCCATCTGGAATAAAGCAGAGGTAGCTATGCTTACATTCTTGTTTTTGTAGATCACTTTACAAGGTTTACTCAAGCCTATGCAACCAAAAATAAGTCAGAAAAAACTGTGGTAGAGAGAATCTTTAATTACTTTATTCCGCGGTTTGTGTTTCCGTCCCGACTACACCATGACCATGGTCGAGATTTCGAGAATGAGCTTTTCAAGACACTTCGGCAACTTGCTGGAATGGGCCACTCTAGGACTTCCCTATATAATCCGCAGGGCAATCCATCTGAATGGACATTGTTACAGATGCTGAGGACATTGGAAGAAAAGGAAAAAGAAAGATGGATGGAAGGAATGAAGGAAGGAACACTTTTTTAAGGATACTCACCCTTTTATGTACTGTATGGATGTCATACACGTTTGCCAATTGACCTGTTGTTCAGACTAATGTCTGGAGAGGAAAATAAGGCTCCAAGAGTTTACGCAGAGAAATGGTCTGAGCGAATGACAGAGGCATACCGAATTGCTTCTGAGTAAAAAGAGCTAAAACTCAAGCACACTTAGGAAGATGTACTATGACCAGCACTTCGAACTTTAGCCTGGTGACCGAGTACTCATGAAAAACCTAGGTGAGAGGGAAGGCCCAGGAAAACATACAGTCATACTGGGAGAAGACCATCTACACTGTGAAAGAACAAGTGAATGACATTCCAGTGTACAGAGTGGTAGCTGAGACAGACAGTTCAAAATGGAGAGTCCTACACAGAAATATTTTGCATTAAGTCAATGACTTACCTGTTGATATTCCAACAGCAGCAACTCAAAAGGTGAGACAGCATAGACAGACAACACAAGACAACAAAAAAGATAGTGACACGGATACTGATGGAAATGAGTGACACTCACAAGCAGCGCAGCCACAGAATGAGGTCACACAGTATGCATTCTTAATAGCTGGAAAAAGCACACCAGAATGCATGTGTGTCAAGTCACAATTTTAAAAGTATCAAAGTATTTTATACTTGATACAGCATCCTGAAATCACAGCGTTTATGATGCTAAAAAACAGTGGGATGCTCCAAAAGCGTTTGTCTTTAAAAATCGAGTGCAGATGGAATATTAGAGCGTGTCCTGTGAGAACAGAACAGATTGATGAACTAAAGTGAGAAATTGACTGTTTTCCACATGTAGACTTATATTTAATGATATGGGAATAAAAATAAACAAAATACAGACATCTAAAGCCACTTTTTGTATTGTCTTATCAATGAATTACTAAGACAATTTAATGTATCTGTAATAGAAAATCTAAATTATACATAATTCTATGTTATATATTGAAATTTTTAATGCAGTTATTTTTGATTAATTCATTGGCATGTCATGCAGTTAAATTAATTTCTAATTTTAATCAATTGATTTAAAGCATTGCTTAAAGATTAAAGCAGTGAAAGCATATCATGTCCATGGGCTGTAAAACTCCAAAAGTGACATAAAAATGGGTGATCACCGTGGACGCAGACGCCATGAGACCTAGTATTCGTTGATACTGCAACCTTGACCTAGCCTGACTTTGCTCAGGGTGTTCTGAATGGAAATGATTAGAGCGGGAGACAATTGTGCCCACATCGTGATCAAATTCCATATATCTCCCAGATAGGTAATTCCTTGGGTGGGAGAGAGAACGCTCTTTTTGACGTTGAGTCTCAGACCCAGAGAAACCAGATGAGCTAAGACAATATCCCTGTGCTGAACTGCCAGTTCTTGAGACTGTGCTATTATCAGTCAGTCATGTAATTCAGAATGCGGATGTCCCGGAGTCGCAAAGGAGCAAGTGCTGCATCCATGCATTTTGTTTTACGGTAGTGGGGATCACGCCGTTGAAACACGGAGGGCGGCGAGCGAATTGAATTCTGTAGCCTTTTTCTACTGTTCTTAGGACTCACATAGAAATACCTGGCAGAAGTTTCCACGCTGCCAGGTTCTCTGAGATGGGTATTCATTTTGACTCGACACGCTTTGCTTCTGAGCCTCCCTTCTAGCAGGACCGGTGCGGGTCTGGGTGGTCGACGGCCCCACCCCCTGAGTGCGACGAGGAAAAAACTGCCCAAATGCTTCCTCGTGACTTTTTGCCTCCTGGAACCTGGAGATAACTGTATTCATAGCGTCCCCGAATAGGCCAGAAGGCAGATCAGCCTGGTATGCCTGTAACACTGTCATAGTGTGCAGAGCAGCAACAGCCTGACGCGCTGCTTGATAAACCCTCCCCACTAGCATGGAGGTAGTCCTTAGTGATGATGTAGAACCCGACGAGAGATAACCCGCAAGTGTCTCTTTAACCAGCGGCATCATCGAATACCCCCTTGTCTCAGCACCCATGATAGTCGAATATATCGACGTCGAGGGCACATGGACATGGGAAGTATAAGGTTTCCTCCAAGAACAAGAGAGCTCGTCATAGAGGTCATCAAAGAAGGGAACGGACTGATGAGGCGTTCCCTTCCCCCGGCCACCAGACAGAAATCAATCCTCCAACTTGGAGCGTGTGAGGGTCTCTTGTTGGCGTGGCCAGTCTAACTGAAGCCTGGCTACCGCACGAATAATCACATCGAGTAATTCCTCTGCTGATTTACTATCATGCCTGGAATGCTCGGAGGTGGGTAACTCAAAGTCTGCAGACTCAAGAGATTCAAGGTCCCCCTCATGAACCAAAGAGGCGCCGGAGTGCACTTCTAGATCACAGGAAGGACCAGCTGGGTCTGGGGAGAGAGCGAGCAAATGGGACGGACCCGTCTCTCGCTCCTCAGCCAGATCCATACGAGAGCCCCACGAATGAAGTGTGGGTTCTGACTCCCGGAATTAAGCAAGGTGAACGCGAAGCATTTTGCCCGAAACCAGATCGCAATGCTCGCACCCGCCTCGCCCCAACGTGAGAGCAGCATGCTCTTCCCCCAAACAAACAAAGCAAAACTGATGCATGACCCTCTCAGCCATAGAGCGGAGACAAGGGAACACACATCGTTTGCCCTGACTTTCGGTCTTTTTTTTCCCCCCCTTTTTTAACTTTTTTTGAAAGAAGAGAAAAAGAGAAAGGTCTTCTGCGCACTGCCTAACAAATTTTAAATCCTAACAGAGGAAAGAATGTTCTGACAGGCTCGTGATAGCACACACACACACAGAGTGATCTGAAAACAAAAGATCTGTTGATGCTCCTGTGACGCATCTATTTATAGCCCAGCATCATAAGTGTAGCTTTTGAAAGGGAACACACTGTTTCACATTGTGTCTCTTTAAATGCAAATGAGCGGCTGCTCCCCGCCCCCGACATAGCTCTGGCATCCTTGAATACAATCAAAGACAATGGGAACTTTAGCTGCATTAGCCATGGAACCAGCTAACAAGCACATTCGGAAAGGCAATTTGCAAACATTCACATAATATAAAGTGAGATACTTACATCTTCAGGATATAAAGCTGAAACATGAACAGCTGGTACTGATCCATCAATGCTTGAGAATCAAATTTTTTGAAAGTCCTGCTTTATATTGACAATCATTCACAAAGCAGTCCATTGTAAAATGATTTGCACAAACATACACACATTTTTGTATGTTTTGGGGCACATTTCCTTCAAAAACAAAACTTGTCCACTGCGTCTTCAGTGGCTCTGATGCCGGGAGTACATGAAGACTCTTATGTTCAACAGAACACTTATGATGCTTACGAAGCTGAGACATTATTCTTCTAACTGTATCTGCTCCAGCGCAAAAAAAAATGGCGGACTGTTTGTAGATCACACAGGGGAGGATCTATGATAATAGGCTGGAGTCCGTCACCAGTCGGGTTCGTCAAGTTAGAGCTGAAACGAAAGCCGTGCATTTTGACACACATGTTTTGATAAAAAGAAATATAAGAAAGAGGAGTGGGTGTACTTTTAACATTGTAGGGTGGTTGTGTATACACACACTGCCGACTCGCAAACACCATGTAAAAGTGAATTTTGCATAATAGGCCCCCTATATAACTTAATAGTGCTGGGTTTGACATCATTGATGCCAAATAATATTGTCTCTCACATGTTTGGTCAGCATGATCCCACAGTGATATAGGAAAGAATAGATTTTCTTTAGAAAGTTTTCTTTCGTCAAAATCTGTATACATTGACCGAAATTTTGAAACACTGTCCCCAGTTGCCAAAGCGGTAAGTGTTGTAGGGCAAATGGGCATGTGTGAGCTCCATTTAGGTCCAGGAGAGCTCGCCAAAAGCTAGTAGTGAATCAAGTTGTTTTCAGCTTTAAAGGACATTATACAATGAAGAGAAAATAATTTATTTATAGATTCTATCCTCCAACCCAAACCTTACCTTAACCATTAGTGGAGTAAAAAAATGAATCCTCCGAATCATGCTCGTAATTGATTATTCAAACGTGGTTACTGCCTGGCTTTGAACCATAGTCTCCCACGCAGATGATGCAATGCACTGCCAATCGCACCATTTGGAAAATTAAACACACTGAAACCACTGCATACATGTCTGATAAGAATGCTTCATGTCTCACGAATGTGCATCGGCACACAGTCGCTGATCCTAGGGTACCGAAACGATCGGAAACATCATGCCGATTTCATGTGTGATCATGTTGGTTTGGTAACCATTTGTGATGATCAAGTTTTCAATATGCAGATTCAGAAATAAAATTTGAGTGCTACAGCTTAATAATGAGCTATTGCATGGCTGTAGAAGACTTTAAGTATGAGGGGGAATAATGTCTATTAATGACAAATTAATGGCAAATTGTTCTTCCAAGATAGAGGAACAATGTAACTCATACATTTGACATTTCATACTTATGCAATAGGACTGTCATATGTTGAGTCTTGATGTATTTTTATTTTTCCTCCCAGCACGGCAGATATCACATCTCAAGTTGAACTACCACCTTAAATGGAGCAAATTCTATTGAGCAACACTCACTGCAATGAAACTCTTCACTGACACTACCCTTACAAAAAAAGTACAACAGCACTACATTTAACTTGTTTTGGAGTTTGTTATACAACAATGATGCATTACCATTGTATTCTAGTTCACAAGTATCTTTTTGTACCAATTAAATACTGTATATTATATGAATATAGAAATCAAACAGTAACATGGCATACCAAAAATGGTATTACCATATTATACCATATATAATATTTTGTTATTTTCATTCTAAACTGTGGGTAGCTGCCTACATGGGTAGCTACCTACTAAGGCAGTATCCTAACTGAGATGAATCCTCAGAAAGATTGTAGCAATGCATTCTGTATTGATGCAGCAAAATGCTCAAGTATGCCGTATTCACGTGGCAAAAAATTGGCAACCCTAGACATAGCGTCACAGGCTGTCTGGGTAGGCAGCTCACTAGTTTTTGCATCAAAACTATTTAATGTCAGTTCGTCTATAAATCTCTCTATTTTATCTGTACAACTGGTAATGCAACGAAGGAAGAAGTAGAAACAAACTTGAGGAGGAGAACACAGAGGAGTGTCAGGACAGAACGATCTAAGTTAGATAAACAAACAGCTTTTGAAATCATCTGAGAATGGGTAAAACACAGCACATAATCACATGACAGTAGGATGTGCTAGCATGAGAGTGTTAGTCATTTATGAACTCAGCATCTGTTGCAAACAACCACAAACGCAGGATGCATCTCAGCCGTGGAACAACAACAGATATAAACACACACACACGCAAACTCATCTGTACATACGTTCACATCATACACAGCAGTGTTTGGGAAGATATACTTCAAAACTTTACTGCTTGCCAAGCTAGACTCGAATTGGGGAATTGTTTCTTTTTGATCTGGTTCATGACTGAGCTAACCAGTTTACTAAAACGACACTACATATATGAGAAAATTTGTCTTAGTAGAGAAAAATGGAGCGATCTGTTCTAAACTAATTAGAAAAAGTAGCTTTTTACTGGAAAAGTTACACTATTTTGAACTACTGTGACTATACTGAAAAATTTTGCTAAGTTAGTAGTGTCACAACTTTTAGTTAGTTACCCACCAAAGCTGCATGCATACTTGGAAATACACACATTTACTACATACACATTGCATCTGATTAAGATCAATTTAAGTTAAAATATTATTCACCACAACATAAAATATGAATTGCACATATTCATAAAATAATAATCCATGTAGTCCTGGCCACAAGTTCTCACACAACCACATGAGTTAAATGAAAAGGTCTGCCTGGGCGCCACTCTGCCATGCACCCTGTTGTGTTGAAATCATTTAGTGTCACTCAGATATTGTTATGGAAATCACCACTGACAGAGTGATGGAGAGATCTTTATTTGTCTCTCACAATCTACTGTCTACAGTTCCTTTTGCATTCAAGATGCTATCTGTGAACAAAATAGTCTGCAATCCAATGAAGTGCACTATTCTGGACAAGATCTCTTGTCTTAAATCAGCATTCTATAATTAGATCAAACTCAAGAGATTTCAGCTAGGCAACAACTAATTGCTTTATAGGAAGCACTAGAGTAGTAAGTAGCCTTTGCTAAATTATGCATCACTATTATTATTGCTCTATAAATATTGATTGGAAACAAATCACTATAATCTTAGTATTAGGGCATTTCAAATCTGTTTTGAGCAAAAATTTCACATGGCAGAATCTTCACAATACAGCAAACTGACCCCTCACTGTTTGTGTGCTGGATTTAGCATATAGACAGTGGGGCCTGCAGCTGTATGGCCGCACACACTGTGTATAACATGAGCACTCCGACTGATCTGAGAAACATTTTCATCAATCATGAAGTGTGTCCAGTATTTCTGTTGGCAAATGAATAATTCTTTTGAGTCGGTTCTTTTCAGTGAATTGGCCGAACAGGCTCGCAAAACGGTCTGAATCAATTCGTGATTCAGTACAATTCGTTCAGGGTGCTTTCTCACTGAATCATTTAGAGCGGGTTCCCTGTCTGTTGCTCACTTCGACGTTGTGTCGAAGAAGCGACAATAGGGGTCTGTCTTGAGCGCCTTTTACATCTCTGAACTTTGAGAAAAGGCCAATGAGAAATTGGCAGACAGAATTTGCATGTCCCACCCCTGGACATACGGGTATAAAGGGAGGGAAATGTGACTGTTTCATTCAGAAAATTTCTTCGAAGCCGACTGGTTGTGTATGCAGCAAGCTGCGAGTCACACACTGTTCCTCCCATCTCTGAGTGCGATTGCAGTGCAGCTTTGCCCCTGGGCACTTCCACAGCGCAGTTAAAAGAGTTTATTTCTCTAAAAGAGTTATTTCCTCTAAAAGATCAAAGGCTGGCGTTGAACGTCCTTTTCAGGTCGTGTCTTTATAAAGATGCCTGGCCCGCTGCAAAGCCCCGCCGGGTACGTCAAAAATAACCGTCCCCTTAGTGCCTCTAGCTCGGAGTTTGGATGCGTGGCTCTCACTTTCCATTCCGTCAGTGGCTTATGACTGATCTTGGACTTGTGAGTTTTCAACCGGGTCTTGCACAAACTCCCATTCAAAATGCTCATGCAAAAACACATTTTAACTTGCGTCCGGCATCTAGATTGGTTCGCAGCAGTAGACCTGCATACTCAACTGCATACTCGACGACTGGCTAATCCTGGCCCACTCCTGAGAGTTACTATGCGCCCACAGGGATCAGGTGCTCAGGCACCTCAGCTGTTTAGGGCTTCAGGTCAACTGGGAAAAGAGCAAGCTCGCCCCGGTTCAGAGCCTCTCTTTTCTTGGCATGGAGTTAGACTCAGTCTCAATGTCAGTGCGCCTCACCAACGAGCGCATGCAGACAGTGCTGAAATGCCTCGCCGCCTTCAGACGAGGCACAGCGGTCACTTTAAAACTTTTCCAGAGGCTCCTGGGGCATATGGCATCCTCCGTGGCGGTCGCGCTGCTGGGGTTGATGCACATGAGACCTATTCAGCACTGACTCCAGGCTCGAGGCCCGAGACGAGCATGGTACAGCGGCACGCACAGTGCACAGTACACGGCTCAGCTCATCTGTTACAGGAGCGCTACATTTTTAGATGCTGTTAAAAATAGTTAAAAATAATTTCTTCAGCTGTTAAAAACGTCTCGAGACACCTGCATCCTGCTCTATTCATTGTGGTGTGTTTTGGTTTTAGCACGAGAACGTGTTTGTTCTAAACGGCTACTGGAAGAAATACTTTAGCCAATAATTACATGAATGCTACTCATACTCGAGAAAATAAATAAAATAACAAAGAATGCTTCTCTCAAAATCACCAGAATTGAATTCTTTGGTGTTGTTTTTGCAAAAAATTATTACGGGGAAGCATGTCCACGGACTCCCCTAGATATAAGGTTGTATTACACAGATTTCTGTGCATACCCTCAGATTGCCATTGAATTATCATAACGTCACACTGCAGGCAATCACGCATCCAGGTTTTTTTAGAGCAGCAGGTTTCAGCACTGGTGTTTTAATAATCTTTTAAGCATTATATAATGTACAAATATTTGTTTATATTAAAGGAATAGTTCACCCAACAATGAAAATGCTCTCATCATTTCCTCAGCATCATGTTATCCCAGATGTCTATGACTTTCTTTCTTCTGCTGAACACGAATGAAGATTTTTAGAAATATCTCAGCTCTGTAGAGCTACAAGTGATTGGTGATCAAAATTATGAAGCACATAAAGGCCGCATAGAAAAATCTTTATAACTCCAGTAGTTTAATCCATCTCTTCAGAAGTGATATAATATGTGTGGGTGAGAACCACATCAGTATTTAAGTAATTTTTACTGTAAATCTACACTTTCACTTCCACATTTTGGTGTCGAAGTGACCTTCAAATCTTTATTCAGCCACCTAATGGTTGGGGCTGGTCAAAGATGGAGATTTATAGTAAAAAAGTCTTAAAAATTGATCTGTTTCTTACCCTCACCTATCATATCACTTCAGAAGACATGGATTAAACCACTGGAGATTATGGATTACTTCTTTGCCTCCTTTATGTTCTTTTCGGACCTTCTGAGGCTTGGTCACCATTCACTTGCATTGTGAGGACCTACAGAGCGGAAATGTTCTTCTAAAAATCTTCGTTTGTGTTCAGCATTCATGGTTACCATAGGGATTTTGGTTAGTTTGTTGGGTTCTGGATTGCATTCTCAACACAAGTGAACCATTCCAGAGTTTGTTTGAAATCGTTTCGAGATTCCAGGTTCCAAAACAAATGAAACAAATGCTCCAAACATGCTCAAAATGCCATTAAACATTTGTCGCCATTAAACTTTTGTCTCCTTGAAGGAGCAAACAATTGGTTTGACCCGCTGAACAAATACACCCCTCACTGAACCAAATGTCATGAATTAAGAATGCAAATGTTGTGCTTTGTTGCACAGTGTAACTGCATATAAAAAACACACTGGGATGATTCAAAATCCCCACCACAACACTTTGGCAAATGCAAAAATCTAGTTTTATAATTACATTTTTTCCCCCACAAAATTTCATTACAATTACTCTGCAAATCTGTTTCTTGCTTATTAAAATAATACAAATTGTTATTATGTGCATATTAATAAAAAAAAAACTCTTGTGGGACTCTGCACTCAATCTTTCAACATCAGTCTTTTGTAAGCATGCTTTGTGTGGATGAGTATGTAATGTAAATGGTGGTGTGTGTTTGCTCTTGATAAGACCTGAGTGAGCCTGAAGAGGAAGAGTTAAACTTGCCAAACCACAGGCTTTTGCACAATTGTAAACCAGGCAGTAAAGCAGTCACACACACACACACACACACACACACACACACACACACACACACACACACACACACACACACACAAACAAAGCACCACAGAGTCACAATGTTTACAAACAACCGATGATTTGCTTACTTACGAGTCTCCGCACATTAGGAGAACATACTTTAACACTAGAAAAATCACACAGGACAGCTTAAAATAAGACTGAATGAAAAATTATAGTAAAAGCGATGTGAGACAGTGTGAGCTGTAACGATGTGCATCTACCTCATGCTGAAAATGTTCTAGCACACAGAGAATGATGAGTGAGCTTTTCATAGAATATTATCTGTATTTGTACATTCTGTGCACTCCGTGTCCACTAGCTGTCCACAGTACCATCCTTCCATGTGTGTGTGAGTGTGTGTGTGCAAAAATAATGTGTTCTTGCTGCACATCTGTATGTGTGTTTGTGTGTGTGCCCACAGTTCTGGCAGAAGAATGCTCTATTATAACATACTGACTGAACAGCAGGGCGTTCTCTCTTGCCAAAAGACCTTCATCGCCACAATGCTCTCTCTCTCTCTCTCTCTCTCTCTCTCTCTCTCTCTCTCTCTCTCTCTCTCTCTCTCTCAAGAAAGCGGAACTTATTGAATTAACAAAATCACCACTAAAGAAATGTAAGACTTAAATAAAAGAAATGGTTAACCCTGAGTGGCTTCCCATGCATTTTTATTTCCAGTGAAGGACACATTTATACATACCATTTACAATGTAAATCTTTTACAAGGCATCCATCCTGACCAAGAAGTTTTTACTTTAACATTCCCATCTTTAACCCAGTCAGAATGGTCCACTGATAAAAAAACAGGCTAGAAGAGCCTACCCCATAGATTACTTTTATTGAGCATGTGGGTTAGTTGGAGAGAAAGATAAAGAGCGAGCACTGACCCCAAATAGCAGATCTTCCATTTTCTAAAGATTTCTGTAGAAGCGAAACTTAAGTGGGTAATTTCTAACCCAAGCTATGTACACCTATAAATAATGCATGCCAATATTTACATTCTTGATTGAATTTAACAACAAATCCTCAGATTCCTTGACCTGCCTGATCTGATTATATGTTATTAAAAATAAATAAAAAAAATGTTTTATAAATCGCAGGCCTTAACATAAATTGCTGCTCCATGTTAAGATGACAACCCTTGCTTTTTAAAAAAGACAAAATGTATTTTTATAACTATGACAGTAAGTTATTACTAGTACATAGTTATTTAAACTAGGCCCATGTGTTTTGTTAAAGCATCTATAAATATGAACATATCAGCCAAGAAGAATCGTTGCGATAATAAATGCTTATTATGATATTACTTAATAAATGCATAGAGCATTCTCTAATGGTTTATGCATAATGAAGAGACACTTAACTTATTCCCCTGATTACTTTGGCCAGTGCTCTCCCTCTACCATAATTCTCAAGAACGATGACCTCTGGTACAGGGTCTACCTGCTTCTTATCGGTGGACCATCCCATTTGGGAGCAAAAGGCACAAACTTACCTTCCAACACCAAATAACTGCAATGGATGAATCATTTTAAAAATGCATAGGGGAACTAAATGCTTGTTAAGGGTTTCCCCTTTTGAACGCATGCCCAGTGTCTTTATCCCAGTAAAAGATCAAGGTTAGATACAAGTTAAGATCAACCGACAACCTCTGTGGCATAATATTGATTACCACAACAATTATTTTTTGACTTGCCCCTCCATTTCTTAAAAAAACTGAAAAAATCTGGGTTACAGTGAAACACTTACAATAGAAGTGAAAGGGGGCCAAATTTTTAACATTAAAATACTCACTGTTTCAAAAGTATAGACACAAGACATAAAGGATATGTGTGTTAACATGATTTTAGTGTGATAAAATAACTTACTAATCCTTTCTGTGTAAAGTTATAGCCAATTTTACAACTTTGTTGCCATGACGATGTAATGTCAACAAACCCTAAAAGGACTTAAAAAGGACAATTTAAACATCTTTACAGCTCAAATAATACATGAGTTTTAACAGAAGAATTATATAAAGTGCTTTTATTAAATTATAAGCTTCACATTTTTGCCTATTAATTCATATTTTAAAGAAAAGGAGGGATGAGTCTAAATACATTTTTTTGGCAATCAGCATTATGCCACAAATACTGTCGATTGAGATTAACTTGTATTGAGCCCGGAATATTCCTTTAATACTTCTCAGGCTAGGGCTAGGTTTAAAACTGTGCTTCATTTCACATGTGCACAATGCTAGCTTCCTTTAGACAAGTTCAAACAAGCCGAAACATTTGGTTGCTTTTAAAAGAAAACTGCTAGCCTTCTGAAGAATCACATTGAATGTTTTAATTTTGGACACTCATGTTAAAAAATCGTCTGTTTTTTGACAAACTTTCTTATCTACAAAGACCCTTAAAATCCCAAAATTCTTAAGATAAAAAAATTTTGCTTTAACAGATCGCTCTCCTGTTCCTGATGGGATTTCCCATTGATTATCCCCACTCACTGATGCACCCACTGAGATTCATGTTGAAATAGGAGATTCTATTGGAAGGAACGTGGCAATAGAGACTCCAGACACTATTGTTACATGCATTTCGGGGGGTCGGACGTCTGACATCAGATCAAATGTACACTTGCTGGCTAATGCTAAACGTAGATTTTCTAAAATTGTTACTATTGACACTAACAATGTCCGTCTTTCCAGTCAGAGATCACTAAAGATAATGTTAAAGTGGTGTGTGAACTTGCAAAAATGATGTCAGACACTGTAAATTGCTTTGGCCCCCTCTCTGCTCATTATGATGACAAGGTTTATAGTATATTAGTGTCTCTGAATGGCTGGATGTCTGAGTAGTGTCTGGAGAATATACAGTATTGTGTGCTACAATATCACCTGGGCCGTGTTCTGATTTCATGGGGAATTTGCTATAAGATCTTGTAGTTACTGTGGATAGAGCTTTAACTGTTGGTGACTTCAACATTCACATGCAGCAGATACTTAAAATAATGACATATTGGGGTTAGCATTTATTGATATTCTCATCACTCTAGGGAATCAGACAAAAAGTGAAAGTACCAATTCATCGCCATAATCATACGCTTGATTTAGTTCTGTCATTTGATGTTTATGTTGATACTATAGAAATTCTACCGCAGAGCAACGCCATCTCAGATCGGTACCTTGTCTCTTGTATGCTGTGATCAGCTAATGTCACTGAATTTATACCACCCTATCGTTCATATATCTATTCTTTCAACCACTAAAGATAGCTTCACTAATAATCTTCCAGATTTGTCTCATATACTCAGTAAGCCAAATAGAACTTGATGTAATAACAGAAAATATAAATGCAGTCTTCTTTAGCACTCTTGATAGTGTCACTCCCTTCAGTTAAAGAAAAAAGCCCCACACCATGGTACAATGATCACACGCATGCTCTCAAGAGAGCACCTCGGAAAATTAACGCAAGTGGAAGAATACAAAAGTAGAGTGCATGGAGGGAAAGTGTCTGTAGCTACAGACAGGCACTAACAGCTACCAGGTCAGCATATTTTAGCAAACTCATAGAAAATAACCCACAACAATCTTAGGTGTTTATTCAGTACTATGACTAAATTGGTAAGGAAGCGTATGATCATTTTTTACCTTAAGACATGCTAGTCTATTGCATACTGTGGCAACTCAAAAACAAACACAAAGACAATGTTACGCTTCATTTTATGAACCAAATAGCTTTCAACTGTGTTTGATATAATGGCAAGTGATTTTCTAGTACCAAATGATCAATTTAGCATGATTACTCAAGGATAAGGTGTTGGAGTGATGACTGTTGGAAATGGGGCCTGTCTATCAAAAATTACCTTTTTAGTGCTGTTTTTTACATCAATAATGTCCTGATTATAATTTGTGATCAGTTGAATGCCACTTTGGTGAATTAAAGTACCAATTTCCTTCTGAAACAGCAAAATCTGTACATTAGTCCAAACTTTTGTCCACCAGTGTAAGTAAAGTTCTACCACGTTATATTCCATCATGTTCATTAAGATCACAAATTGATGGCCTGTTAAAAGTTCATAGAATATCAAAATCCACAAAAGGAGGTAGATCCTTTTCCTTATTGGCTCCTAAACTATGGAATAGTCTCCCTAACACTGTTCGAGATGCAGACACACTCTCTCAGTTAAGTCTAGACTAAAGAATCATCTTTTCAGCCAAGCATACACCTAATTTATCCTCCAACTCACAATTAGGGTGCTGTAGTTTGGTCTGCCAGAACCAAAAACATTTAGCATAATCTATAACTCCGCATTAAATTGAATGGCATCTTCACTAATATTATTCTAGTTGTTTCCCTGTCTCATATCCCGAGGTTACCAGAGCCGGCCAGATTCAGCTCTGTTCCTGCTTGGTGTTGGACTCCACTGCTACGTGTTGCTGAGTGATGATGACTAACTGCAGCTGGTGCCAGCCAGACATCACTTCAATCTATTATGATGAACTTCAGAGGATAAACTGATGCCAACTGTAAGATATTGGATACTTCATATGCCACTGCCTGAATCTTGGACTTAAGATGGAACTCAACGAACCTCACCGCAATTATCTGCCGATTGAACTGCGATGCACCTCATTGATCTCTGTAGTCATCACCTTAGTATATGGACTACACTCTTAAAATGGAATACAGACTATCAATTAATTACCAACAAAAGCCTTCATCAGCCAATTAACAAAGACAATTCCATCTATGTGAACTTCTGCAGTTAATACAGGATGGAATTCAAAAACATTAGTCATTAATCTTACAGTTCATACAATATCTTTGTTTAAACACTGTCCCTTAACACTTACTTAGTTGACTCATTTTAAAACATAACTTGCACTGCACACAATAACTAATACTGTCATTTATTCATGCTGTTTAACCAGAGGGGAACTGGCCGCCACAGTGAGTCTGGTTTAGGGTTAGGGTGGGGTTGGTCAGAGGGGAACTGGCCCCCACAGTGAGTCTGGTTTATCCCAGGGTTATTTTTCTCCATTAACCAACATCTTATGCAGTTTTGTGTTCCTTGCCATAGTCACCTTTGGCTTGCTCACTGGAATTCTACAGTTATCATTTAATTATTTATTTTATACACAATGTACAATCATATTTAATGAAACTACACAATGAAGACTAAGACTTTATAGATATTACATTTTAATTTTCTATTAAAGAATGATTGTCTGTAAATCTGCTTTGAAATGATGTGTGTGAAAAGCAGTATACAAATAAAAATGACTTAACCTGATATGCTTTTCTCATGAAAAGAGTCAAAAATGATTAAGTAGCAGAAGTAATCCAGCTCTGCGCTCTTCTGCAACTAACAGGAATCCTGCTGGACACGCATGCACTTGTGTGCTCCAGATAGAGTGCATGCAAAGTTCACATGAAATGCAGATGAGTGCATCAGATGAGAAGCATTTTATGTTTTTATGAAATGTCAAACACAAAATGAATGTGAATTAATTTTCTTGGGTGGCCAACATTTTTTTAAACCCTGTCCGTGTTCTTTCCATTTCTATCCTTAAATTCTCTCAGTCTCACGCCCTGCCCACTGATATATAAGCCAACGCTGCACATGAATATTTACCAATCGCGAAATACACAATATAGCAAAATCTCTATTGATTGGCAATTTGTGGGAATTAAGATGACTTGCATTTGAACATAATATTTTTGGGTAAATCGGCATAGTTTTTTTCAGAAAAATTATGTACATTTATGTTAATGCAAATAATTGTTGTTTGTGAGTACCATCGAAGGATACACCTCCTGCATCCTCCGAATTCCTGTGAAAGGTCACATTCGAATGCAGCATTTGTAGTGTCCTACCAAGATCTATGATACGAGACTCTGCACATAGCCTTTGAAATGAGACACAGCTTATATGTGAGCTCTCCAGACAAACTACATCTCAGATGTAGATGCTTGAGAGTTTGGTTTGCTTATAACGTGCATTGATATCGGAACCGGACGAGCAATTCACAAGACTTTGAATGAAAAGCACATTAAACTACTGTGAATTAGCCCACAAATAGACACTCTATGGTCACCATCTTCCTTCAAAATAAAAGCCCCAGGGTTTTAAATGTAAGAAATTACAACTGAAACACATTACTGTAGTATAATTAAATTCTAATATTTATTATTATTAATAACGTTGTTAATAATAATAATTGCAACAATAATAATAATTATTATTTGATTTCTAAATTATTTTTTATATTAAAATTACAATAATATTTATCATAATTGTTAAGGGCCAGTGACCCTCTGGGAACCAGCACCTTATCGTGGTGGAGAGGTTTGTGTGCCCTTGTGATCCTGAGCCAGGTGCTCCTGGTAGGGTCTCCCAAGGTAAAGTGGTCTCAGGTGAGGGGGTCAGACTAAGAATGGTTCACAAAGACTCCATGGAAAAAACGTCATGTAGAGTAGTTACCCTGCCCGGAGGAAGCCCGGGGCCCCCATCTGGAGCCAGGCCCAGACGGAGGGCTCGTCGGCGAGCACCTGGTGGCCGGGCTTGTCACGGAGCCCGGCCGGGCTCAGCCCGAAGAAGCGACGTGACACCCCCCTCTACATCCCTTGGGCCCACCACCCATTGGAGTCAGATGCGCTGCCATATGGGTGGCAGCGAAGGCCATGGGTCTCGACGGATCAGACCTGGGCGGCAAAGGCTAGCTCTAGGGATGTGGAACATCACTTTGCTGGGGGGGAAAGAGCCGGAACTGGTGAGAGAGGTGGAACTCTACCAGTTGGATCTGGTGGGGCTTACTTCGGCGCACAGTTTTGGCTCTGGATCCATACTCCTGGATAGGGGATGGACTCTATTCTTCTCTGGAGTTTCCCAGGGTGTGAGGCGACAGGCGGGTGTAGGGATACTCACGAGTCCCCGGCTGAGCGCCGCTATGTTGGAGTTTACCCCGTGGACGAGAGGGTCGCCTCCCTATGCCTACAGGTTGTGGGGGGAGGAACTCTGACTGTTGTCTGTGCATATGCACCGAACAGCAGTTCAGAGTTTTCGGCCTTCTTGTAGACCCTGAATGGAGTCCTGAATAGGGCCCCTGTAGGGGACTCCATAGTGATGCTGGGTGACTTCAACGCACTCGTGGGTAATGACAGGAACATGTGGAAAGGCGTGATTGGGAGGAATGGCCTCCCCGATCTAAACCCGAGTGAATGTTTTTATTAGACTTCTGTGCTAGTCATGGATTATCTATAACAAACACCATGTTTGAACATAAGGATGCTCATAAGTGTACGTGGTACCCGAGCACCCTAGGCCGAAGGTCGATGATCGATTTTGTAATCGTGTTGTCGGATCTGAGGCCATATGTTTTGGACACTCGGGTGAAGAGAGGGGCGGAGCTGTCAACCGATCACCATCTGGTGGTGAGCTGGGTCAAGGGGTGGGGAAAGACTCTGGACAGACCTGGGAAGCCCAAGCCAGTAGTGCGGGTGAATTGGGAAAGTTTGGATCTTCAACTCACACCTCCAGCTGAGTTTTCAGGCATCTCTGCGGAGGTTGGGGACATTGAACTGGAGTGGGCTATGTTCAAAGCTTCCATTGGCAAAGCCACGGTGGAGAGGTGCTGGAGAGGAGGGTTTGGCCAATTGTCGAACCTCAGATTGAAGAGGAACAATGCAGGTTCCGTCCTGGCCGTGGAACGACTGACCAGATCTTTACTCCCACAAGGATCCTGGAGGGGTCTTGGGATTATGCCCATCCGGTCTACATGTGTTTTGTGGATCTGAAGAAGGCGTATGACCGGGTCCCCCGGGAGAGACTGTGGGAGGTGCTGCGGGAGTACGGGGTGGGGGGGTCCCGGGGGGGGTCCCTTCTTTGGACGATCCAATCCCTGTACGTCCAAAGCGAGAGCTGTGTCCGGGTCCTCGGCACGAAGTCAAGTTCATTCCAAGTGGGGGTTGGTCTCCACCAGGGCTGCGCTTTGTCACCAATCCTGTTTGTGATATTCATGGACAGGCTATCGAGGTGTAGTTGGGGTGGGGAAGGTGTGCGGTTCGGTGGGCTGGGGATCTCATCGCTGCTTTTTGCAGATGATGTAGTCTTCATGTCATCATCGCTCCATGACCTTCAGCTCTCACTGGATTGCTTGGCAGTCGAGTGTGAAGCAGCTGGGATGAGGATTAACACCTCTAAATCTGAGGCCATAGTTCTCAGCAGGAAACCAATGGAGTGTGTACTCCGGGTAGGGAAGGAGGTATTGCCCCAAGTGAAGGAGTTCAAGTACCTCGGGGTCTTGTTCACGAGTGAGGGTATAATGGAGCGGGAGGTTGGCTGGAGAATCGGGGCAGCGGGGCGGTATTGCACTTGCTCTATCGCACCGTTGTCACGAAAAGAGAGCTGAGCTGGAAGGCAAATTTTTGTTCCTACCCTCACCTATGGTCATGAAGGCTGGGTCATGACCGAAAGAACTAGGTCGCGAGTACAAGCGGCCGAAATGGGCTTCCTCAGATGGGTGGCGGACTTCTCCCTTAGAGATAGGGTGAGGAGCTCAGTCATCCGTGAGGAGCTCAGAGTAGAAATGTGTCAGTTGAGTTGGTTTTGGTTTCTGGCAAGGATTCCCCGTGGGGAATCCACACTGGCATTGGAACGCCTCGGGGTCCCCCGGTCAGAGCTGGTTAATGTGGCTCAGGATAGGGAAGTTTGGGGGCCCCTGCTGGAGCTGCTGCCCCCGCAACCCGACTTCGGATAAGCAGTTGAAGATGGATGGATGGATGGAATAAATAAATAAATAACAGTGTGATTGAAAAGTGAACTGATGTCCTATTAAAACTGAAGTGAACATAAAGAGGTCTGAATCTAAGTCCAGACACACGTTAAAATAGAGGTCTCTGTGGACTTTCAGTGGAATTACTGTTAATTTTACTGCTACATTATCCAGTAAACTATTTTATAATGAAATTCTGTGTAGTTAGATGTTTTTGTTTCTTACATATAAAAGAGTACCCCCAATCAGTTCCACACAGTGAGGTATAGATATTCTAAACTGATCAAATGAAAAACAAAAACAAAAACTACAACACTGATCGGATCGCTATTGGCCGATACTGAGAGTTCAGGTATCGTGAGATATATTTGTTTGATATAAATCAAACAAATATAAGATTAAATAATATATAAAGATATAAATATCAAACAAACACAGACAGACAAAACATTAGAATTACTGCTTTGTTCAATATTGTTTCCTCTGCTCCACTTTTCAATATAAGTTACTTTGCAAAGTCTGAATCTTGGTTATCAAAATAATCCATTGATGTGTTCATGAAATGCATTTGAATAAGCCTGTCATTCCTTATGTTGGGACCTTACAAAAGGCAATGCACAAAGATGCAGTTATTCCACAACCTCGGAACACAGCAACGTCTGGGGATCTTAATACATTTTAATATCTTCATTGGTTAAAAGCAAACTACAGTAAAAATAGTACCAATTTCTTTGATGAAGTACCCCAGCCACAGCCTCTTTCACTGCGTTGGTTACATATATTGTGCAGGCAGGGCTGTTGAAATGAACACCACATTGTTATGTTACTATGTGGCAGATTTAAAAATGAGTTGTTTTTGCATGGTGGGATCAATGAACGCTCTTTTTGGGTTGGAGAGGAAGTTTTGAGTTCTGAAACTTACAGAATGTTTTTATAGTACAGTGACCTTTTAGATGTAAAAATATCAAGACAAAAATGATTCCTCGTAACATGACCCCTTTAAAACTATTCTTAAAGAAAAAGCTAAATATATATGCTCAAATCAGAGCAATATCAGCTATACTTCTAATCCCTTGGTGCAGTGCTCTTCCTCTGGTACACATTAATTCTCAAGAGGAGTAAATTCTGATGGAGGCTCCTCTCAGCCTGCTTCTTTTTTTTTTTATCAGTGGACCGTTCCAATTGGGTGGAGCAAAAGTGAAAATTAAAATGACAAGAATATACAATATAAAAAATACAAAATGTATAAATAAGAATTCAACACTTAAAAATGGTTTCACTAAAAGTCACAGCTGAGTGTTTTAGTATTAGTTTGCAATCGTTTCTTTCTCGGAACTTCTGGACAAAGTCTGGGTATTCAATAAACAAGTTTCAGCTACTAAAGCTCTCAGTTCATCCACAATGAACATCGATGATCTGACATTTTTTCTCCATTGCATCCCATGAGTACTCTGTTGGGTTTAGGTCAGGGCTCTGGGAGGGCCATTCTAGGACCTTTACCCTTCTTCATATTTCCATTTTCATCCAGAATTCCTCAGTACATTTCAGAGTTCATGATTCTATCAATAAACACAAGCTTACGACACTACTGTAAGAGAAACAGCCCTAGCAACCCTCTTTTGGAGTAACCCCACCCCTTTCTGGACAAAACACGCCCTATTTTGCACATTCCGCCCCCATTTGGAGATCTCCAAGCAGCTATACCTACTTAGACTTTGATGTTTCCACCTTTGTGCTTTACAGTGTTCTTAGTGCAGTGTGGCTGGCATTCTTTCCCAGCCTCTTCCATACAAATACTCTACCATTAGCAGAGGTGGCATGGGGGTGCTATGGGGGTGCCAGATCATTTATGGGGAGCTAAGTTTGATCACCAAATTAGCACAAATGAAACTAGGCACGAATACACGACCCACATAATGAAAGCAAATAGTGTATCATTATTGTGTAGGGAAGACATGTGGCAAGCTAGCGCAGGAGAATTTGTTTTGCAAAAACTGAACTAAAGCATTCAATTCTAGTGACTTTGAGAAAAGTAATTTTACATATTCTTTAGAACCATTGCTTAGCATAATTGCATGGGCTAAGCATCTATAAAATACTAACCAGACAGCACTAGTATAAGTGGTTTTAGTTTAGTTTGGTTAAAATTCCTTGAAAAAAAAAAAGTAGAATGCTGTGGCAGTACCACGGTACCATGACGGAATCAGATGGGTATACTACGGTGTTTACAAGGTAACTTTAAATGCAAAGACATTCAACACAGTTACACAATTTCATTAGTTTAACACAAGACACATTTTTTGTGATAAATAATTATGCTATCATTTTTGACTAATGATGCCAATTTATTTACCACAAGTTAGATTTGTAATTTTTTTCACTTGTTAGACATAATATTTCTAATATTTAACGGGACAACCACATTAATCATGCCACAGTGCATGCTGGGAAAAGGGTAAATGGGGCTGACCCACATAAAAATGTTGTGTATGCCTGAAATAAATTAATTAATTCAACTTTGACTTAATAAAATCTGTATTTCACACATCACAAGTTTCCTCAACAAGCCACATGGTTTGAGGTATCACTCATGTCCGTAACAGTGCAGGATGCGTTACGTGTCAAATTTAATGTTTGTTCAAATCACTAACCTTAAGCTTGAGCATTAGGAATAGTGGTGCTTATTTTAGCAAACTCCACTAACAGCTTGTTCTTTGAGAGTGCTCTGTGTCATATCAAGTCCCATGTGTTTGCAACATCATGGTAATGAATGCTCTGATGACAATGAATATATTTGTTGTACATAGCAGGGCTAATGAAGGCCTGTCATGTGTTACATAAATGTTGTAGGTGTGTGTGTGTGTCTGCTTTTGTCCTGATCTCTTAAACTAACCAAGGACTATGTGCTATGCAAACAAACAGTGGTTGCATGGGACACAGCAATGCAGACCCGGTGTGATTGGATAACAACTTACATAATCAGGCTGCCACGGCGACAGCTTGAAGAGGGAGGGGGAGGGTTCTCTCCAGCAGGACATGCACATACACATAAACACAAACATAAACCAATACACATATGCATGCACGTATGCATGTTTGCTCTCCAAAAATCCGGTAATTCCAGAATATTTGAACCACAGACTGGTCAAACTATTCTCAGAATGTTGTTATTGATATGGTGTGTAAATGCTAGTATGGGCATATTGTCTCTGTAGCATACAACGTTCCTTATGTATGTAATTATACCCAGTCTTTCATCAAACATTCAGAGAACAAAAGTTTATTTAATTTTTCAAAACACGATGTAATAAATGGAAAAAAATGGGGTTAGGTTCACACTGTCAGTTTTTTGATTCTCGAAATGTCCTGTTCATACACATTACAGGTGTAAGTGGTTCATGCGGTCTTCATGAGTTAATAACCAACCACCTTTTCCATTTTAGTGATCACTGTGAATAATGCCTGTAACCATAGTGACAATGATTAAATTAAGAATATTCTTTTGGCAACATCCAGAATACTGTAAAATCTTATCACAATTGACACCATTTTATGTAATAAATATGCCCAACCTAGGCGTGAGTTTTCTCGTTAAATCTAAATTAACTGTCAGCAGCTTTAAAATGCTTAATATATATATATATATATATATATTATATATATATATATATATATATATATATATATATATATATTTTAATTATTATTATAATTTAAACATCCAGACCACACAAGCTCTGGTTTAAGAGAGTTACTAGACCTAAAAACACACAGCTCAAAGCTCCCTCTATGTGGTCCCATTTACACCTGGCATTAAAATGCATTTTTGCTGATGGAATCATTATCAGATAGCACTTGACCACATTAAATACCAAATGTAAATGCCAACATGATCACACGGGAAGTCGGAATATTACTTCCTACTGTTCCAGGACCCTGGCATCGGCCCCATCGTGCAGTTACTGACAACCGTCCTCTCCCATCATACATTTTTACATCAGTTCAAACTTGTTTGTCTTCTCCTGTAGCATGAACGGAAGGAAGTGTGTTAAGGCAGTAACGTAGGAGATCTGGGTTCTTTTACTGCACTGAAAACATGAAGTAATCACATCCACATAATGAGTGACGACCATGACTGGGAGGTTCTTTTTTCCTTTAAGATTACATTTTTATTTCACTGATAGTTAGGCTTAGGGTTGGCATTTGGGGTAGAGTTCTTAAAATATGCATTCTTCTTCTTGCTTTTGGCACCCCTCTGTGGGCATTTCACGTGAAAAACTAAAGCTAACAACAGCCCTTACGTTCAAAAACAATTCCCGTTTTGGGGGCAGTGCTTCGAATTTCCATAAACACAGACCTGAGTTTAGCTCAACAAAAGTCAAGCTACTGTTTCTGAACTCACTGTAAGATTAGTCTGGTAAATGCACCCGAGATGTGTTTTGATTAGATCACTGAAACCACATTTGGAATGTGATCAGGGATGGATTCTGACCACAGGAAAAAGTTGTAATGCGAAAGCATTATTCACTATGAATAAGTAGGCTGATTACGTAAGTACCACTGCTGTCATCCATTCATGGGCGTAGTTTCCAAGGGTGATGGAAGGAAGGTAGCCCCCCAATAATCAAAACAAGCAAGTACAACACCAAAGGCCAATGAGAAATTGGCAGACAGAATTTGCATGTCCCGCCCCCGGACATACGGGTACAAAGGGAGGGAAATGCATCTGTTTCATTCAGAAAATTTCTTCGGAGCCGACTGGTTGTGTATGCAACGAGCTGCGAGTCACACACTGTTCCTCCCATTTCTGAGTGCAATTGCTGTTGGATCTACGGCGCATATCAGCGGCTTTCTCCCTTCTCTGCACAGCAGTGCAGCTTTGCCCCTCGGCACTTCGACAGTGCAGTTATAAGATTTAGAGATTTAGAGTTATTTCCTCTAAAAGAGCAAATACACAGCTGGCGTTGAATGTCCTTTGCAGGACGCGTCTTTATAAAGATGCCCTTCCGCCCCTGTGTAGTTCCTGGATGCGGTAGAGTGCTTTCCGTTCCTGACGGCCACAGGCACCGTCTCGTGTGTCTGGGCTGCGATCATACCGAGGCAGCATTTGTGGATGGCTCATTTTCTCACTGCGAGAACATGACCATGGCAACGTTGCGGTCGTGGCTTTCCTTCAACAGAAGGAACGCCACTCCAGCCGCCCCTCCGCGTCGCTCCTTCTTCCCACGGGATTGAGGACGATGCGGCTGGCGATGGAGGCGATCTGGTTCTCGGTTTCGCCGGGTACGCCCCGCCCCCCCCGGCACACTCGTTGACTTCCGTCTGGGCTCGAGGCAACGTCGGATAGCCTCACAGCCAGCCTGCCTATCCTCTTGAGCCCCCTCAAGCTGGATGAGCTCGCCGCTGCATCAGAGAGCGGTCCGGCGTCTGACGCAGATAACTCGCCTGGGCTGCAGCCTTAGGGCCAGCACACCCAGTCTGAGGCTGATGCCCAGATGTCCGACATGCTTGCCCGGGCCGCCGTCAGCGTGGGGCTGGACTGAAACCCTCCATCCTCCCCACAGCACCTCATCCGCTCTCACTACCCTCGACGGCAAAGCGACCCATGGGTACACGGCGGTCCCCCAGGTGGATAGAACGGTTGCGATCCACCTGTGCCCTGAGAATGCCGCCACCTGGCGGGGTCGCCCTGTGCTCCCCTCCAAGGCCTGTATGATGATTTCTTCACTGACCTCCAAAGCCTACAGCGCCACCGGACAGGCCGCTTCCGCCTTGCATGCCATGGCCCTCCTGCAAGTCCACCAGGCCAAGGCACTTAAAGATCTCCACTTGGGTTGTCCTGATCCCGACGTGCTGCAGGAACTGTGCTCAGTGACCGACCTCGCCCTCAGGGCCATGAAGGTCACAGCGTGGTCACTCGGGCAGGCGATGGCCACTCTCGTGGTTCAGGAACATCATCTGTAGCAGAACTTGGTCGAGATGTGCGAAGTGGACAAGAAACGCTTCCTTGACGCACCTGTCTCCCAGTTTGGCCTTTTTGGCGACACCGTCGAGGAATTCGTCCAACAGTTCTCCATGGTGAAGAAGCAGACGGAGGCCATATCACACATCCTTCCCCACCACAAACCTGAACTATTTCTGGTTTTCATTTCTTTTCCACCACATTAACCAGTTCCACTGTGGTCCGAATCCGATGAAGATTATTCCTGGCTCCCCCCGCAACGCTAATCTGGTTTCAGACTCACGTGTGATTCTGTCAAACCCCCGTTTAACCCCTTTTTCATCAACAAATTGTGTGATGACAAACGTGTACATGAGACGTGAACATAATGTGTGTTGTGGTATTTGAGAGTTTTTTATTAATTAGATGTCATTATAAACACCAGAGCGAATGACACTCGCGCCTCTGTGCATCACGTGCCATAATTCAGCAGTTGTACATGTCCAAGAGAAGGGGACTATATTGGCTGCTCACAAATGGCAATTTGTTACTTCATGAGAAATCGGTCATTGCTCTAAGATGTTTCAGGAGCAGGTCTACTTTTAGCACAAAGTCTAAATTCAGTTCCTACATTTACAATTTGGAGATTCCACCAGCATGTGGTAATTAAAGTTCATGTCCAAACTCTGAAAACATAGAGGAATATCAAATTATGTCCCTGACGATCGGAGTTGTAGCAGTTGCATGAAACTAAACTTTATGAGTTTTGTGTTAAACTGTCTATAGATAATGGTTATTTTTTCAAAGATTATTGTTATGCTTATATTTACAATTGTTTTTATGATCTAATTTGTGTCAGTATTTTTCCACCTATTGTCATAGAGTGACTAAGGCACTGCAAAAGGGGCCGGTGGAAAAAGTTAGATCGAGTAAAATGTTAAGATTTGGTATGATACTTTGTTATTTTGATCATTTCGTTTGAAGTGTAATTTTGTAACGAGGTTCATAAGATAGGCAAGGAGGAGGTGGGAACCAGCCAACTTTATTTACAAACTGAACTCAAACAAAAATGCACACACACACACAGCTTTGTGCATCTCTCTCTCGATCTGGCGTCTCTGGCCTCCATTATCGCCCTCCCGCTTATTAGTCAACTCAGTGCCAGGTATGCATCATCAAGGCCCTCCTGGGAAACTGAGAGAGACAAGGGGAGGGTGGAGGAAGAGAGAGAGAGGAGAAAGAAAAAGTGGGTTACCGGTCCCTGGACACACTGTCACCTGGTCCTCAGCTGCTCCTCCCCTGGTGGATGGTAGCGAGTCCTCCGTACCCTGGCGGACGACAATGGCTCCTCCGTTTCCTGGCGGACAGCAGTGGCGAGGACTCCATGACAGCGCATCCCTCCACCTTCCCTGATATCGGTACCAGTGTAACCAGGTTCTTAAGATGGGCAAGGAGGAGATGGGAACCAGCTGAACAGTCAACTTAAAATTTAAATAACATACTGAACTCATAACATAACATAAACTGCAAAGCAAACAAAGACGCAAACACACAGCTCTCTCTCGAACTGGCGTCTCCGGCCCCCCTTATCTCTCCCCCACTGATTAGTCAACTCAATGCAAGGCGTGCATCATCACGGCGCGGCCACACACCCCTCCTCATTACAAATTGGAATTTAGGTATATTTTGGTTTCATTTTTTTCATTTTTCAATAAATGTTAAATTTAATTGTTCAAAAATCTAATCGACCTGTAGAAGTGAAGTGAATGCTGATACAATCACTATAAATATTAGCCATTATTTGCGTGTCAGTAGATGAAAATGTATAATAATATTTACAAATCTATAATTTTATGGAGAGTACATCCAAATTCTGATGAATCATGTTCTTCTATTTCTTTGCATACAGTCCATTTCCACTACCAACTTATGAATGAGCTGTCTTTGTTTATGTTGCTGGTGCTTAAAGGGAAATGGATTGTATAGGAAGAAGATGGTTCATTAACCAGAGAAGAACCTAAGAAATAATTTGCACTTGATCCAGCCCATCAGCGCATCGTGCAGGCGATTTCACATAACCCACTTGCACCTAGACTTGCCCATTGACTTTGTGATTATGACTTATGGCAAAGCACTGTGCTAAGCATTAGTGCTCTTAAAATAGGGCCCTCTGCCTCTGAGTTTTTATGGAAAAGAAAAAAATTCAGCATGAGTTTAAAACATCCATCCAGTCTTGGATTTATTTAATAAAAAAATCATTTGGAGATCACACTAAGACTCTTTAGTCTCCTACCTCTCAAATTTATCTGCATAGAAAAATATTTCCGATATCTTACACAAGAGATCTCAACAATGTTTGAGACTGTGCTCAGATTTACTAAGACACCAATGTATGCAATCAAAAGAGATCTGTATATGAACTCAAATATATCTCATTACAACAGATTCTTCCAACTCACCATAGAGATTAAAAGGGGAGCAAAATCAGACTTTTGCTTAAGTTTTCCTCAAGCGGCTCCGCATCCTGAGTCTCTAGCCCCTAAGGGTGTGTTCACACTTGTCAGGTTTGGTTCGATTAAAAACGAACTCTGGTGTGATTGCTCTGTTAGCACGATTCATTTGAACAAGTGTGAATGCTGTCACCCGAACCTTGGTGCGTACCAAACAAGCGGACTGAGACCGCCTGAAAAGTGGGTCTCGGTCCGCTTCCAAACAAACTCTGGTAAGGTTCGATTGATATATGAATGTAACATGAACCACAGACGTCTAAGCGGATCAAAAACAGGTAGTAATTTACCTAATACTGACCTCAAGCATACCTGGTTCTTCTCATCATAGGAGCTATTTTGCCCATTACAGTTCGGTACAGGCGTCAGAACCGCCGTCCGCCGTCCTTGCAGCATATCTTCGTTTGTGTGTACAACGGAATTCCTGCAGCTGTTTTGACTCCTTTATACATTTTATTGGCTCTTCGTTTGCTCTCAGCTGGTAAAAATACCACCATATATACATATGTTAAAATAACGAGCGCATTTCGCCCAGCAGCCAGCATTGTTTTGAATGATCGGCAAGTTCTGTCAAAAAATATACGTCATAAAAGCTGTCCAATCAGGTTGTGACTTTTTCTTGATGCCTTTGGTTTTGTATCGTTAGGATCTGTGTTAAAAATGCCAGTGTGAATGCTAAGCGAACCAGGACTAATGGCACTTTTCCACTGCACATTATGGTTCAACTCGCCTCAACTCTACTCGCTTTACTTTTCTGAGCTTGCATTTCAACTGCAGTTTAGTGTCGCTCATCGCTAACGAGTGGACCATCTGCACCTCGTTTATTGACCACAGCGTGGTTTTGCGTACAACCATTTAATTTTTCACAATTCGAAAGTCACGTGCTAACATGTTGCTAACTTTAAAACGAACTTTTAAACCATGTTGCATGTCGGAAATCCAGTGACACTAGTAGTGACAATTCTCCCTGACCAATCAGCGATCTGCAGGATTTTGACATCACATTTAGTATCGGCTCGGCTCGCTTGGAACCTCGACTGAGGTGATACTAAAAAAAGTATCAGGTATCAGGTACTATCCACAATGGAAAACCACAAAAACGCGAGTACTGTGCAGTAGAAAAGGCCCATAAATGAATCATTTTCTTAAATGTTCTGGACCAAGAGGACCAAGAGAACCGAACTACAAGTCTGAACACACCCTAAGTCTCAAGATTCTCTGCTTCCTGAGAGCCCCCTGTTTTAGATCATGTTTTAATTCATGTTGATCATTTAGTCATGTCTTTTATTTTGAAATTTAGTAATTTTAAGTCATTTGGTTTCCTTGTCATGTGACCCTCTTGTTCATGGGTTTATTGGTTTGGTTCTTTGTCTTGTTAATTTGTTATCAGTTCTAGTTTGTCATTTGTTCTTGGTTTATTAGTCTTATGACCTTGTTATTAGTTCTGTCTTTTCATTGGATGTATTGTTATGTTGTTACATTTTGGTTTGTATTTATAGCCTTCATGTTGTTTATTCCTTTGTTGAGTATTGTTGGTGTAACTTGACTTCATGGACTGTTTATTGTGTTCTTTTCATGGTCAAGTCATTTAAGTGGTTTTCTAGTCTTCCCCTGTTGTTTAGTTCTTGTGGTTGTTTTGTTTTGGATATTTCACGTTTTGGATATTTTCACATCTTGGATTGCACATCATGTAAATAATTTGCAGTTGGGTTCACATCATCGTTTTCATCTGCTACTCCTGTCTTCAGCCTGCAACAATACAAGTTACAATGTCTCTTCATGAACTTAGAAAGTGCAAACTCTGAGCAATAAAATTTTCTGCTGGGTTCAAGTCAAGTGCAGTGTGAAGGCTGAAGAATCCATTGATCTAAATCAAGCTTGTCTTTGTCTAATTCAAGCCGTCTGTCTCATCACCCCCGTCACCCTGTTCTTCAGTCCTTGTTCGTTGTTTGTGGCAGCAGTCTATGGATGAGTCTTGTTTCCTGTCTGAGGAGGGAGGAGTTGAACTCTGAAAGCAGTGGCAGGTGGCTTCATGCTGCTTTTGTGTGTTATTTTGTATGCGTGCGTGTGTGTGTGTCTGTTTGTCTATCAGTTGCTAAGTGCATAATGTTATTTGCCAACAATATAAACTGAAGTTTCATCACAGCATCAACTTCTGGCAGGTTGCAAACATAGATCTAACACACTCTTTTAATCTTTTAATCCTCCTTTCTCTGACTCTCAATTAAAATATGTAAATAAAAATAACGTGACTATTTGCAATATGTATACCTCTAATATAGCCTAGTCAGATGGAACTTGACAAAATAAAAATGGAAATGTCTCAATCTCAGTGGAAATCTGAGATAACTGAATATGGCTCAGTGAAGGCTGAGCGGTGCAGAGAATGGTTTGTTTCAGGTAGTGGCATATCAGGGGCTGGCAGAAAGTGAGGGGACTGGCAGTTTTGCATCCTGGCCCATCGGTCGCAATGCATGCTTTCTTTCTGGGGCAAGGGTCAGGTGGCTTTTTCTGTATACAGTAAGGTTACCAACTCCATTTTATCACTCCACTTGTCTGTTTTCAGCATTCCAGATCAGAGTTTGAGATCGAAACGAAGTGGGGACCAATATTCTAGAAAAAGCAAGTCTATAAAAGAAATATTCGCAAGAGTGCTGTTGTACTAAATATCAGCACAGCCGATCTGCTGGTTTTGGTCTAGTTTATGTTTTACATGTTATCTTTGTTGGGTTCAGGTGTCGCTGGCTCGCGTAATCAGCATTGCCATTGAAGCCTTGATTGTTTCCATAGTAAAGCTGATCATTCCATTTTGCTGCGGGCAAGTGGCACCTGATCGCCATTAGTTCCCCGGCTATATCTATCTCACTCTGTTTTGTGTTCGTTGCTCGATTGTTTGTTTGAGTCCTGTTTCTTACAACTCTCTCCCTTTGCCCTAGTATACCATGTATCATGTACTGTGTATTGGTTACCAGTCTGCGCCGGGATTGTGGTTACCGTCCTGCCAGTTGCCTCCTTTGATGCTTCTCCTAAGTTTCTCCTCAGTGATACCTCTCTTCACCAGAATTGGTATGCACATGACAACTATGCACACAAGCCTATGAACATCCTACTCTCTCTGGATTCCTCGAGGATCTACACTGCACTGACTCAATGCATGCCAAACTTAACTTGCTCATATCACAAAAAATGTATTTTGTCACTACCTGGTGACTCATTTTTATTGTTGCAAGAAAAAATTTAAAATACACATCTGCGCTGCGATTACTTTTTAGTTTCTAATGGCACGAACACAAGCAGAGTGATACAAACAGTGCAGCAACTGATTGCTGATATTCTGTGAGATCAGTACTCAAGGAACTTCTCTCGTCCAATAAAATTCAAGGACCGGAACTAACTGTAGTATAATGAATATTAACAATATAATCGTGCTGATTTTGCTGATGATATAAAATTAAGCAATATCTTGAATTTCACAATATTTTAATGCATTTCAATATTTAAGGGCTACACAGTTAATCAAAATAACATCAAAATGATGATATGGTCATATGTAATTATTATTACCCCAAAAGGTTGCGATTGCAAACAGATAAACATTGTCTGTGTGCAGTTCAGTATAATCGGGTGGCATGCTGTTGGGCACGTACGTGGCTCATGAGCGTGAGAGCATTTTTAACACTTTTAGAGCAGTTCACATGCATTGTGAAAGAAAGTGCTGTGTGTTTAAGCAACTCTTAACATTAGCAACTGCAAAAAGTTATTATACAAATTTACAAAGTACAACAGAAAAGGAGAAATTGCAGTGTTTCAGTAGATGAGGAACATCTGCAAACTGTCAAATATGCAACACTTTTGGTGTCAAAAGAAAAGTCCAGGTGAAGGTGATATTAAATAGGACAGAAATATATTACTTTTTTATAACACAAATCTAATCCTCAAAATAAAAATGATAATTCAAAATGAAAATGAATAATATCAAGATATACTGTATTTTGTTAAGCCATTAACTTTATTGGGGGCACTGTGGATGTGTGTCATCAAGGTTTTGGATAAGATATGGAGATGTTTGCTTTCAGGCAAAGCCAAGTTGTGGAATTACTTACTACTACTTCTTACTACTCTACTCTATTGGTATTTGGTACTTGTTGTTATAGTCATGTACACCAAAGGATGAGGATCAACATTGATGGTGCATGAAATATTACAGAAAAGCGCATTTTCTAAAAAGCCAACTTTCATCACCTGTTTTTCTTAATAAGAACATATGAAATGATAACAATTTGATAGCATTTATGTGCACTCAGTGTTTATACTGTATATGTGCATTAACTTAATGCCGTAAGTATTGTTTTCTATGCAAGCTCTGGGTATGCAAATTTTTTTTTACTGTTATTTTATTTATTTATTACTTTTTTATTCATTTTTACATTTTACATTTTTTGTTTCATTTTCTTCTAAAAGCATGTTGAATTTAGCTTATTTTGAAACCATTCTTGGTAAATTTCACATATGTGCCGTACTTTACATTGACGAGAAATTGATTACTCCAAAATGCCCATCCCTAGTAGTTTAACCACATGCTATATCAAAATCTATTAGAATTAATTGTGAGTCTAGTCTCTTGTCCACTTCGCTGTTATTTTTGCCAATGAAGAGCACTTTATATTAGTCACTTATGATGTTCCATTCACATTAAGCTTAGAGGGGAGCTGCAGACACTATCCAGCAAGGCAACTCAATATGATTTGGAGCAGAGCTTTCAAGTCTTTTCCCCTCCCATTTCAAGTTTAACCTCTCTCCATCCTATATTTCACCTAACACTCAGACTCAGTATCAGTCTTTCTGATACTGACCTGCACAAATCACTATGACATGTTCTTATTAGACTTTGGACATAGCAGTGTTGCTGGTCATGGAAAAACCAGTTAGCCACACACACAGACAGCTTTTCATGGGAGACATACTGATCTAAGATTGGAGTAGGCTCAGAAGTTAAAGGGAAGTATGCTTCGTGTCCAATGAGACCACCTTATCATCACTCTCATTCATATGATGTTTTATTGATGTTCTAATGGAATATTGTAAATGGCAAATATGCACTGTTAAAAAGCAACGAAAATAAACTTTTGTAAACAATTATGAACTAAAAGTGAAAGGCTATTACCCGTGGCACCAAGCACAATGTGATTTTTGAAATGTTATTTCTAATGCACATGTAGTGATTCACACAGGGAGAGGCAAACACAGCAAAAATCCCTTAATTAGCAGTAATTATTGTGAGGTCCTTGATGACTGAGGCAGAGAGAGGTGGAGTCCAGCCAAGCAGTGTGGCTTGGGCACGTCAGCATGGCAGATGTCACTGGGAGGGTCTGATTTGAGCTGGAGCTTTTGTTATTCATGATTAAAGATGTGGGGGCTGTTGTCATATTTTCACACATGACCGTGACATTCCTAGGAGTGTTTCTGAATGGTGAAATACATTATAGTAATTTCTTGTAGTTTTAAATATTTACTGTATTAGTGTGATCTCCTGTGCTGGTACTTTCCAGCATGCATTGTGACATTTATAAATTATGAGGTCACATCATTTACTGGATTATTTTGTTGTTGTTGTTTTTGTTGTCACATTTAGCTAATTGTGTTGTTGTTATATTCAGAGTTTATAGCATTTTTTGTTAGCTTACATTATGTTTGTTGATTGTTACCATGATTGAGTTTTGATTATTGAAATCTGTGCATATGATGGATAATTAATATAAAAAGTTTAAATCAAAATCACCACAATGACTCCAACTCCCATAATTGTTTATGAAAGATTATAAAGTTTTTACTATAAGTAAGAGATAATTAACTGCTAGGTGTATTTTAAAATGTTAATGCACAATGTGTGTATGCGTGCGTGCGTGCGTGCATGCGTGTGTGTGTGTGTGTGTGTGTGTGTGTGCGTGCAGGTCAGCAGTCAGTGTTGTTTTGAAACACCCTGTGAGTGTCGCACCACCCTCCCCCTCCCTGAGCGTCCACTGAGACAAGAGCCAAACAGAGAAAAGAGAGAGACAGAAAGAGAGAGACAGTATATGGGATATGTGAGAACTGTGAGCCATTCCGAGAAAGTGTGACATTTTGTGAATTTTGTGAAGATCTTGAAAACAAACAATTTTTTTTTAAAAATGTTGTTTATTGAAGTTTAGAGTTCCCCAGCAAACTCAAAGGAGAATATTAATAATGAAATCAGATTAAAATGCTACATACTACATAAAGCTAAATTTACATAAGACTTGTTGTTAACACATTATTATTTTTATAAATTCATTATTAATAATTAAAGTTACTCAAAATATTTTTATTATTAGCCATAAAACTGTTTTTTTCAATGAACTCAGCTGATGTACGGACATGTTTATTGTAGGTTGGCACTATCGCTCATACTGATGTCTGCAATTATTTATGAAAAATGCCTTCATTTGCTCTATTACTCATTTCTGTTATAAAATAAATCATATTCGTCCAGGAATGAATGTGTCCATGTTGGAGTTTTTCATTGGTGACTAAGCAGATATTTTGGTATTAATCACGTCATCTCATCACATGATTGGTTAAGACATAAGCTCTTCCTGTTTGCAGTATGTCTTGATAGACTCTCTGGTATAAAAGAACAATCTGAAAAAAGAGAGATCTCTTGAATATCTAAATGTTTTTCCCAGACAGCAATGAGATTAATTTGAGAGAAAATATTGACTTTTGCTCAAGTCTCCTGCTTCTTATACAGTATATGTCTCCTGAGAAAAGTTCCTGTTTTTATTTTTATATGAACTTATGAAGTTTAACTCCTCTCAGAAGTTTCATGAAAATATGTAAACTCAACTGTCCCAAACTGTATTCACAATTGCCAAGATAAGAAAAAGTCATCGATTCTCTGTACACTTGTATGACAATTGTCTCATTCGCATCTATTTTTATTTTTCATCAGGAATTATAGGAGTTGACATTTAAATGAAACATAACTAAGAACTATTAAGTTCCCTGATCTTTATGAAAAATAAACACTTAGCAATAAATGTCCTTTACTGTTAATTATCATTCTCTCACTTTACTCTGGTTCATTTCTCATAACCTCATTTTTTACAATGATTTCATGCAATTTTGCCATTTTCAACAGTTCTTTTTTGTTTTGTTTTTGAATGTTTGGACTGGGTTACTTCCAAATCCGTCATTTCACAACTGGGATCAACTCGACATGCTTCTAAATTCAAGCCACTGTAAAGAAGATTTGGTAACACTTTACAATAAGGTTGCATTTGTTAACATTAGTAAATGCATTAGTTAACGTCTCGGTTACGTATGTAACCTCCGTTCCCTGATGGAGGGAACGAGACGTCGTGTCGAAGAAGCGACACTAGGGGTCTCTCTTGAGCGCCGAAAGATACCTCTGATCTATGAAAAAAGGCCAATGAGAGTTGGCGAACAGTATTTGCATACTCCGCCTCCGGATACGGATATAAAGGCGAGAGAAATACGCTCGTTCATTCAGGATTTTTCTGAGGAGCCGGGAGTGTTCCGGGCATCTCAGCGGCTCGGCTCAGCGACGTGGCCGGGAAGACACGACGTCTCGTTCCCTCCATCAGGGAACGGAGGTTACATACGTAACCGAGACGTTCCCCGTCTGTCGCTCACTTCGACGTCGTGTCGAAGAAGCGACACTAGGGGTCCACTTCAAAACTCGCCATGCGCTGAGCCGTGTACGTGTACTGCTGACACAGAAGCGGGCAGGTATTTTGCACGTGCGCAAGCGACCAACTGTGTTCAGGCTGCACGTACTCTTCCCCAATGCCCCGAAAAAGCGTCAGCATCCTTTTGGTTACCCTAGGGGGGAACAAGGTGACGCTCCCAACTAGGGAACGGGCCAAGCCTGGCTGGGCCTCTTTTCTCTCTATGTTTTCTCGGCATAGAGCAAGAGCAGCCGGGGCCCTTACCGCATCGAGGGAAGGGGGTCTTATTCCGAATTCCTATTCTTAGGGGGAAAAGACCCTGCGGAGGCCACACCCGCCCAACAGGGGAGGTAAAGGTGGCAAAAATACATCACATGGCCACTTGGGGCATGTGGGAGGAAATGGCGCGGTGGTAGATCCAACCTCAAGGAGGGGGGAGTTGCTACAACACGGCGACCGGAGGGCAGCAAAGGGCTGCCTAAGGGAGACGCGGGTCAGCTCGTAAGGTGACCGTACCGCGGAAATACACACAGGAGGAGTCCCATAGGAGGCCTGATCTGTGGAGCACTTATTCCAGTAGGGGTAGCCGGAGGTACCCGTAGTGGACTGGACCAGCACGTTCCTCCGATGAACTGCTGCGGGTCCGAAGTGCTAGGGAGGAATCAACCAGGGACCTGGGTCCTCTGGGACAAAAGCGCACTGTTTTGCCTCGGCAGAGGGAAACGGCGCTGGTACAAGCGGATCACCCGGTCAGATCGTCGACGTGTACCGAGTTCTACGGGCTCGGACCTGAGAGAACACGGGACGAGACTGACTCAACCCTGAGATCATAAGGGTGTTAGGTGCTGCCCAGCCCGCAGCTCTGCGAATGTCTGCTAGGGAGGTGCCCCTCGCCAGTGCCCATGAGGATGTCACGCTCCTAGTGGAGTGGGTTCGAACCCGTAAGTGGGGGGCATGGCCTGGGTGTGATAGGCCAACTGAATGGTATCCATCACCCAGTGAGACACCTCTGTTTGGAGACAGCGTTCCCTTTCTGCTGGTCCTCCAAAGCAGACAAAGAGCTGCTGAGAGCGCCTGAAGCTCTGGGGGCGGTCCAGGTAGGCACACAAGGCACGTACCGGACACGACAGTGAGAGGGGCTGGGTCTGCCTCCTCCCGGGGCAGCGCTTGTAGGTTCACTACCTGATCTCCAGAGGGCATGGTAGGAACCATGGGCACATAGCCCAGTCGAGGTCTTAGGATCACATGAGTATCTGCCGGACCGAGCTCCAGGCAAGTGTCGTTAGTAGGGGACGCTTGCAGGTCCCCGACCCTCTTGATGGAAGTGAGCGCAATCAGCAGGGCCGTCTTTTCAGGAGAGGGCCCTGAGCCAACTGATTCTAGCGACTCGGGGGGGATCTCTGAAGACCGGCAAGGACCACCGAGAGATCCCCAGGAGGGGAACAGGTTTGGCCAGGAGGGGTTTTTAACCTCCGGGCACTTCTTGGGAACCTGACGATTAAGTCGTGCTTACCCAGAGAGTTGCTGTCTACTGGGTTGTGGTAAGCTGCAATAGTGGCAACATACACCTACGAGGTGGATGGGGACAGCCTCCCCCCCAACCTCTCCTGTAGGGACAGGAGCACAGACCTAACTGCGCACCTCTGTGGGTCTTCTGCCCGGGAAGAACACCAATTCACGAACAGACGCCATTTCAGGGCGTAGAGTTGCCTGGTAGAAGGGGCTCTGGCTTGGTTGAACGTGGCTACGACCGTGGGTGGTAGACCAGCTAGATCTTCCGCATCAGGGACCAGATGTGGAGGTTCCAGAGGTCTGGGTGCGGATGCCAGAGCGTGCCCCGTCCCTGAGAAAGAAGGTCCTTCCTCAGGGGAATTCGCCAGGGAGGGGCTGTCGCAAGGAGTATGAGGTCCGAGAACCAGTAAGGCCAGTAAGGAGCCACGAGAGTGACTTGCTCCTCGTCCTCCCTGACCTTGCACAGCACCTGTGCAAGAAGGCTCACTGGGGGGAATGCGTACTTGCGCAGCCCCACCGGCCAGCTGTGTGCCAGTGCATCTGCCCCGAGGGGAGCCTCTTAACGGGCGTACCAGAGCGGGCAGTGGGAGGTCTCTCGGGAGGCAGAGGGGTCTACCTGGGCCTTGCCGAACCGTTCCCAAATCAGCTGCACCGAGTGGGGGTGAAGCCTCCACTCTCCGCCAGACAAGCATTGTCATGACAGCGCGTCCGCTATCACATTGGGGTTGCCGGGGATGTGAGTGGCACGCAGCGACTTGAGTCGGTGCTGGCTCCAAAGGAGGAGACGACGGGCGAGTTGTGACATGTGACGGGAGCATACGCCGCCTTGGCGATTTATGTACGCGACCGCAGTGGTGCTGTCCGACCTGACTAGGATATGTTCGTCCCGAATTAACGGGAGAAACTTCCGCAGGGCAAAAAGGACGGTCAACAACTCGAGGCAGTTGATGTGCCAACGCAGCTGGGCCCCTTTCCAACGGCCTGAGGCTGCGTGCCCGTTGCATACGGCGCCGTGGCGCCATGCTCGTCTCGGGACTCGGGTCTGGAGCCAGTGTTGGAGCGGTCTCATATGCATCAACCCCAGCGGCGCGACCGCCGCGGAGGACGCCATATGCCCCAGGAGCATCTGGAAAAGTTTTAAGGGGACCGCTGTGCCTGGCCTGAAGGCGGCGAGGCAGTTCAACACTGACTGGGCACGCTCGTTGGTGAGACATGCCGACATTGAGACCGAGTCTAACTCCATCCTGAGAAAAGAGATGCTCTGAACTGGAGTGAGCTGGCTCTTTTCCCAGTTGACCTGAAGCCCCAGACGGCTGAGGTGCCTGAGCACCTGATCTCTGTGGATTTTGCATAGTAACTCTCGTGAGAGGACAGAGACAGGCCAAAGGGGAGGACTTGTACTGATACACCTGGCCCCCGAACGCAAACCGCAGGTAGGGGCGGTGTCGGGGCAGGGTGGAGACATGAAGTACGTGTCCTTCAGGTCTACCGCTGCGAACCAATCTAGATGCCGGACGCAGGTTAAGCGTGAGCATTTTGAACGGGAGTTTGTGCAACGCTCGGTTGAGAACTCGCAGGTCCAAGATTGGTCATAAGCCGCCGCTTTTCTTGGGTACGATGAAGTAAGGGCTGTAGAAACCCATCTTCATCTCGGTTGGAGGGACAGGCTCTATCGCGTCTTTGGCCAGAAGAGTCGCGATTTCCGCGCGCAGGGAGTGGGCGTGTTCGCCGTGTACTGCGGAAAAGCGGACGCCCATGAAGGGGGACGGGGGCCTGGCAAACTGAATTGCGTAACCGAGTCGGATGGTCCGGGCCAGCCAGCGAGACGGGTTGGGAAGTGAAAGCCACGCGTCCAACCTCTGCGCTAGGGGCACCAAAGGGACGATTAATTTGACGTACCCGGCGGGGCTTCGCAGCGGGGCGGAGCAGGTAGGGCAGCGTTGGGCGGCGACGGGGCGACCCGCAGCTGAGGTGCTGAGAAAAGACTCAAGCACTTACCTTGCTCCGCACACCCGGCAGGGGGCGGGTCAGCGACTGAGGAGGAGGTCCTGGGTAGGCGTCCTCTAGACTCGTCGGAACCGGCCGGCCGGGGGACAGTCGTGGGGCTGAAGACGGGTGGTCCGTGTCCAGGAAGCCAGGACTGTTGATATCTGGGGGCAAAGTGCCGTGAGAACGGTATTTGCGGGCCAGGTGACCCAGAGACAAAAGGAAATAGCTCATTACAGAGAATATGAGAATGTGAAAATTAATTCAACAAGAAAAGATTCTCCTCCCGGCCCTCCACCGGGGACGGAGCGGTCTTACCAGCCTCCGGAGCTAACATCTTGGTCCCTGGGTTGAACGTCTACGGACAGCCTGGGAGCCTTCCGGGTCCTCGAGGGGGTCCGTGAGACGGGGGCGTCCGTTCCCTGCAGCGTGCTCGACGCTGGGGCTGAGAGCTGGGCCCGGGTTGAGGCGGAGCAGGGTGTTTCATAGCCGCAGGAGGACGCCCTCGGCGAGCAGACGGGGCATGGCCCATGGCGGCAAGCTTGCGGCGGGGCAGGATGTGCAGTGGCCTCCGTCTGCCTCACCGCTGAGGACTGCTGGGCAGAGTCGTCAACGGTGGCGCCGAATGGACGGAGCTGGGAGACGGGGGTGTGAGAGAAGGTGTGCCTTGTCTGCCTCCCGCATTTCGACCAGGTCCAGTCCACAGGTGTGTTTCTGGACCACAAGGGGTGGCCATCGCCTGTTCGAGTGCCAGCGCTTCTGACCTCCGTGGCCCGGGGGCGCGGTTGGTCATCCAGCGCAGTTCCTGCAGCACATCAAGAACAGGACTACCCAAGGTGCAGGTTTTGAAGTGCCTTGGCCTGGCATTGGTTGCAGGAAGGGCCGTGGCGTGCAGAGTGGAAGCGGTCTGGGACCGTTCCACCACGAGGGTAGTGAGAGCGGAGGAGCGAAAAAGCCTTGGCTTAGCTCAACTCGTCGTGCACGTCCGGGAAGAAGGGAACGGGGGGGGGGGCGTGGCTGTGAGCGGCGCACCTGCCCGCGGAACCGATCAAGTAGCCCGGGAAAGCATAGCGGATCTCCGTGCGTCAGGCTCAGGCTGGGCGGCAGACCCGAAGGTGGCGGCCCAGGCGAACGATCAGCATCCGATGCCGCTGTAACGCTCTCCGATGCAGCGGTGATGTCATCCAATTCTGAGGCAAGCAAGCGTGCCGGGGAGGCGGGCGGTTCGAGGGGGTTTACCCGGCGAACAGAGCCCGTCATATTCCCCAAATCGCCTTCATCGCCCGCAGCGCCTGCGCCGATCCCGTAGGAAGAAGGCGGAGCGCGGGGGGCGGTTGAAGTGGCTTTCTCTCATTACAAAAGAAAGCTGTGCGACCGCAATGCTATAACGGCCATGTTCTCACACTGAGAAGATGAACCATTGGAGAGAATACTCATCCCGAGCTCAGACGGAAGCAAGCAAGCAAGCGTGCCGGGGAGGCGGGCGGTTCGAGGGGATTTACCCGGCGAACAGAGCCCGTCATTGTCCCCAAATCGTGTTCATCGCCCGCGGCGCCTGCGTCAATCCCGTAGGAAGGAGGCGAGGCGCGGGGGGCGGCTGAAACGGCTTTCTCTCATTACAAAAGAAAGCCACACGACCGCAATGCTAGCAAACAAGCGTGCCGGGGAGGCGGGAAGTTCGAGGGGATTTACCCGGCGAACAGAGCCCGTCATTGTCCCCAAATCGTGTTCATCGCCCGCGGCGCCTGCGTCAATCCCGTAGGAAGGAGGCGAGGCGCGGGGGGCGGCTGAAACGGCTTTCTCTCACTACAAAAGAAAGCCACACGACCGCAATGTTGCCATGGCTATGTTCTCGCACTGAGAACATAAACCATTCATAAAACACTGCTTGCATGTGATCGCAGCCCAGGCATGCAAGATAGTGTTTTATGACCGAGAGAGGTGGGGAGAAAACACCGCATCCAGAAACTACACAGGGGCGGAAATTACATCTTTATAAAGACGCGTCCTGAAAAGGACGTTCAACGCCGCTGTGTAATGCTCTTTCAGAGAAATAAACTCTTTTATGGAGAGAATCACTCTTTCAACTCTTTTAACTCTGCGCTGTCGAAGCGCCCAGGGGCAAACTGCACGCCGGCAGTGAAGAGAAAAGCCGCTGTAGTGCGCCGTAAATCCAACAGCAAAGCAGAGCGTCAGAGGATCAGAAGCAGGATCAGTTGTGTTACTCGCAGCTGACTGCATACACACGACCATCGGCTCCGAAGAAAATTACTGAATGAACGAGCGTATTTCTCTCGCCTTTATATCCGTATCCGGAGGCGGAGTATGCAAATACTGTTCGCCAACTCTCATTGGCCTTTTTTCATAGATCAGAGGTATCTTTCGGCGCTCAAGAGAGACCCCTAGTGTCGCTTCTTCGACACGACGTCGAAGTGAGCGACAGACGGGGAACAAGAACTAACAATGAACAACAATCATTTACACCATTTATTAATCTTCATGGTTAGTGTAATATATACATACTGTATACTAACACATTTCTTAACATTAAAAAGGTGTTTAAGTTAACATTACTTAATGCATTAGCTAAAGTAAACTAACAATGAACAGCACCCTTTACAGCATTAATTAAGCTTGGATTATGTTCATTTATAGATATATAGTTAATGTGAACTAACAAGGAACAGCGCCTCTTTAAAGTGTTTATTAATGTTAATTTATACAAAAGCATATAATAATAGATTTCTTAACATTAAAAAGGTGGTTAAGTTTACATTGCTCTAAGAATTAGTTAACAACAACTATCACCTCTTTATAGTATTTGTGTGTTTGTTTAATGTTAATGATGTGTTTGTGTGGCATGTTTAAATGTACAGTAAACACAATAAAACTTTAATACATAAAAATGACATGTAGTCTGGCATCCAGTTCTTTAGAAAATATACATTAACAGTGCACAAGCATTGTTGCTGCATTTAGTCAGTATTTCACTGTCCTCAAAATAATTGCAAAAAGAAAGGAAGAAAGATTTTTTTATATCAAACGGGTGTATAACAGCTAATTCTGTGTTGAATTCAAATTGGCAGCGCAACTCACGCTGTGTTTACCACTGTACATAATGACGCGAGTGCAATGCAGGTTTGTCAGCGCTGCACTGCTCGGGTGGTGTCCCGTTCTGCTCTATAATATTAAAAACACAAAGAAAATTACCTTACCATAAATTATTGTGTAATTTGTGTAATTTTATCAAAGGAAATTTTGTTTTATTTATTATTATTTAAAAAATATATTATTAAGTAAATCTACCTAAAATGATTAGGTAAATGGAAGATCTTATTTCCTTTGGTACATTTTAACCAATGTGCAGAAATAGTAATTTACACACCCCAAAAATCTGTCAACACCCAAAATTAATGATTTTTTTATTGTTAAATAATGTTAGTAAAGAGCCTAAAAACATTAGAAACACATTAGCTAATGCTGAAATATGTTACACTTTGAGAAATGTGTTAGTAGTATATACAGTACATGTATTATTATAGCCCTTCATAGAAATGAACATGAATAAACACTGTAAACAGGCTCTGTTCCTTGTTAGTTAACATTAACTATCTATAAATTAACCTAAACCAAGTATAATAAATGCTGTTTTAGGGTGTTGTTCATTTTTAGTTCAGGTTAGCTAATGCATTAAATAATGTTAACTTAAACTTCTTTTAATGTTAAGAAATGTGCTAGTAATTCATGCTGTAAATAAGTGTTGTTCATTGCTAGTTCATGTTAACTAAGGCTTTAACAAATGTTAACTAAGTTATAATCTAATGTTAACAAAGACAACCTTATTGTAAAGTGTTACTGAATAGTCATTAGAACAAACAACCAATGAGGATTTAAAGAGCAGATAATATCACAGAAACAGGGCAAAGATCAGTTGCTCTTGCTGGCGTATGTTTCCAACAGACCTTCAAACATTCCCAGCTCGCAGACTGTGACCTTCCCCACAGGGTCGCCATGGAGACACTGTTAAGAAGCTACTCATTCCTAAGCAGCAGTTTGGTCAAAATGAGAGAGAGAGAGAGAGAGAGAGAGAGAGAGAGAGAGAGAGAGAGAGAGAGAGAGAGAGAGAGAACTTGACATAACAATACTTTAATTACAATTTTTTCTTCATAAAATACATAACTACATAAAACCTACACAAAAATACCCACCATTACATAACAATAAATAGAAAAAAGGGGGAAAAATACACTAAGTTTAAAACAAGCCAATACAACTTAATCTTTGTTTAAAGAAATAAAACAATGAAATATAAATTTGCAGAGAACCATCAATATCAATTTCACACAAACTTCCACTCCCCCAAGTATAGTTAAAGGTTTCTGTATCTTTAACCAGTTGATAATAAGCATATTCCACCTTTAACCTTGATTTTATTAGACCCTTTAAAATTGACACTGCATCAGTTGACCCCATACCATTTAATTTACCTTTGGGTGACAGCCATATTGCCATTTTGGCCTGCCCAAACAAAAAAATAAGGCATCACGTGGATCCTCTTTATATTTTTCACACTTCTCCTAAAATTCTACACCATTCTTCTAATTGAGATAGCAACGTTTCAAGTCTACCACAGGAAAAAATATACACTACCGTTCAAAAGTTTGGGGTCACCCAAACAATTTTGTGTTTTCCTGAAAAGTCACACTTATTCACCACCATACGTTGTGAAATGAATAGAAAATAGAGTCAAGACATTGACAAGGTTAGAAATAATGATTTGTATTTGAAATAAGATTTTTTTTTACATCAAACTTTGCTTTCGTCAAAGAATCCTCCATTTGCAGCAATTACAGCATTGCAGACCTTTGGCATTCTAGCTGTTAATTTGTTGAGGTAATCTGGAGAAATTGCACCCCACGCTTCCAGAAGCAGCTCCCACAAGTTGGATTGGTTGGATGGGCACTTCTTGCGTACCATACGGTCAAGCTGCTCCCACAACAGCTCAATGGGGTTCAGATCTGGTGACTGCGCTGGCCACTCCATTACCGATAGAATACCAGCTGCCTGCTTCTGCTCTAAATAGTTCTTGCACAATTTGGAGGTGTGTTTAGGGTCATTGTCCTGTTGTAGGATGAAATTGGCTCCAATCAAGCGCTGTCCACTGGGTATGGCATGGCGTTGCAAAATGGAGTGATAGCCTTCCTTATTCAGAATCCCTTTTACCCTGTACAAATCTCCCACCTTACCAGCACCAAAGCAACCCCAGACCATTATATTACCTCCACCATGCTTAACAGATGGCGTCAGGCATTCTTCCAGCATCTTTTCATTTGTTCTGCGTCTCACAAACGTTCTTCTTTGTGATCCAAACACCTCAAACTTGGATTCATCTGTCCACAACACTTTTTTCCAGTCTTCCTCTGTCCAATGTCTGTGTTCTTTTGCCCATCTTAATCTTTTTCTTTTATTGGCCAGTCTCAGATATGGCTTTTTCTTTGCCACTCTGCCCTGAAGCCCAGAATCCCGCAGCCACCTCTTCACTGTACATGTTGACACTGGTGTTTTGCGGGTACTATTTAATGAAGATGCCAGTTGGGGACCTGTGAGGCGTCTGTTTCTCAAACTAGAGACTCTAATGTACTTATCTTCTTGCTCAGTTGTGCAACGCGGCCTCCCACTTCTTTTTCTACTCTGGTTAGAGCCTGTTTGTGCTGTCCACTGAAGGGAGTAGTACACACCGTTGTAGGAAATCTTCAATTTCTTAGCAATGTCTCGCATGGAATAGCCTTCATTTCTAAGGACAAGAATAGACTGTCGAGTTTCAGATGAAAGTTCTCTTTTTCTGGCCATTTTGAGCGTTTAATTGACCCCACAAATGTGATGCTCCAGAAACTCAATCTGCTCAAAGGAAGGTCAGTTTTGTAGCTTCTGTAACGACCTAAACTGTTTTCAGATGTGTGAACATGATTGCACAAGGGTTTTCTAATCATCAATTAGCCTTCTGAGCCAATGAGCAAACACATTGTACCATTAGAACACTGGAGTGATAGTTGCTGGAAATGGGCCTCTATACACCTATGTACATATTGCACCAAAAACCAGACATTTGCAGCTAGAATAGTCATTTACCATATTAGCAATGTATAGAGTGTATTTCTTCAAAGTTAAGACTAGTTTAAAGTTGTCTTCATTGAAAAGTACAGTGCTTTTCCTTCAAAAATAAGGACATTTCAATGTGACCCCAAACTTTTGAACGGTAGTGTATGAAAAATTGTTTCTGTTTGCCTACAAAAAGGACCAAAAGTTCTGTTTGCAGCTATTAAACCATTAAAGCTTTTCTCAATGGGAGCCTTGTACAAGGTCCTCCGCTACCTTTAGGGGAATTCCCTGATCCAAAACTCTCATGCCATTTAGATTCTTTTAGTCTCTCTAAAGAGTTCATATATGGGACTTTTACACATATGACATACAGTGATTTTTTTTTTTCCCAGTTTCACTGAAAAGTTCTAGTGCAGGAGTTCTGAAGGTAAGAAAAGACCTTTCCCTTTCTTGAAAAGCATCAAAAGCAGGTGCAATTTTTAACTCTGAGAAAATGACATCTATATCTTCATTTGATGTTTACAAACCATGTTTAAAATCCATAGGTAAACATTCAAGAGGATCATTCAACAGTCTCTGTGTCAAGAGAATTGACCTCACACCCAACTTAGCGGCCAGCATCTCAGCAGACATCCATTCATTTGTTGTTATTAAATGTCCAATCTTTGTAATTCAAGCATTCCTTAAAGCAGTCCTCATTGACGATGGAAATTTCACAAAAGTATTGTGCAACAGTGGCTCTTCTCTCATCCAAAGGCCCCGCACATCCTTGAGATTCCTTGAAATACTTAAAATTTCCCTGGCTTTCAACATGGACTGATAGAATGGTGTCAATCCAGACAAATCAACTCCTTGAGTGTCCATTAGAAAAAGATGTCGGTCTAGCCACATACTGCATGCTTTTTTTAGGAGGGCACAAGCTACTCTAGCCCAGTTTACATCTTGTCCATAAAGAAGTCTAAAAGTTTTATTCTGCTATTAATGTCCACCAATCCTTGGCCTTCTTCTTGTCTGGGCAGATATAATGCAGATGCTTTTAGCCAATGCTGAACAGACCAAAAGAAATTCACTAGACAATTTTTGAACACTTTCCACCAATTCCTCAGGGGGTTCTAAGACAGTAATTTTATGCCATTAGTATGAGGCTGCAAGGTTGTTGCAGACCAAAACTCTTCCCCTGTACGATAGCTGGGGGCTCAGCCAATGCCAGTGAGACAACCGAGCACACACCTTTTCCATCAGGCCCTCCCAATTCTGTCTCTTATATTCCTCTCTTCCTAAAAAATACCCCCAGGTAATTTAACACAGACCTCCTCATTGTAATCTATGTGGAAGTCTCGGACCATTATAATCCAAGCCACAACACAGGGCATCACTGTTATCCCAATTTAGTTGTCAGATGAAGCTTTCCCATAACTCTCTAAAATTTCTGTTAAAACCTGAACATCATATTAATTTCTTAAAACCACAATGATATCATCAGCATATGCGGAAACTTTTACACAATCATTACAATTTGGAGCATTTGCCTGTAATCCCATTATCATTTCTCTTAATTTATGTCCCTCTGTACTTTAACAGGAACACTCAGTCCACCCGCCATCTTTATCATACATGTGGCATTATTGTACAACAATTTTATCATTGCAACAAATTTGTCTCCAAATACAAAAGCCTTTAAAACTCTGAAAAGAAACTGGTGATCAACTCGATCAAATGCCTTTTCCTGATCTAGTGATAAAATTCCTATATCAACATTTATCAAGGCATAATCAATAACATCACATACAAAATGCAAATTGTCAGTGATACATCTATCTTTTATGCAATAGGATTGATCTTTGTGTATAATTCTGTTCAATATTTTTTTTTAACCAGTTAGCCAAACACTTTGATATTAGTTTGTACTAGGAACATAAAACTGCAACTGGTCTCCAATTCTTTATTAAGGTAAGATCACCTTTCTAGGGAAGTAGTGTTAAAACTGCTTGTTGACAACTTTTAGGCATCAAACCTATGCAAAAAACTTCTTGTAGTACTTCATAGAAAAAAGCTCCAATTAAGGTCCAGAAGTGTTTTTAAAACTCACCAGGAAGCCCATCTATACCTGGGGTACAACCTGAGGCAAGTCCTAATACTGCAGCACTCAATTCCCCAAAGGTAAGTTCCAATTCCAAAGTTTGTCAGCAGTTAAACAAGGGAAGATACTGTAAAAGTTCATTTTGGCTCTTCTTATCTGTGTTCTTAGAATAAATCTTAGAATAAAAGTCAACTGCCAATCTTCTCATTTCTACGGGATCACTTGTATCATGACCATGACTGCTTTTCATACTATAAATTATTTTTTCTTGTACACTTTTATGTTCCAAGTTAAAAAAAAGAAGTAGGCCCGTCCATATCTTTCATTGATTATCACAAGAGCACCTTTGACGTTGTTATTTAGAATAGAACTCAACTTTAATTTCTTGTGAGTTCACTTGCAGTAACTTTAATTATACATTAATGCCAATAGGAACTATTATTTCTTCTAGATATCAAAGTGCAGTTAACAGTAACAAGTTTGTGATCAGTAAAATGTGTGGGGACAATAGTTGTATGTACAACTCTGTTTTTCATATTGTTTGATAAATACAATCTGTCTAAACATGCAGCTGAAATTCTCCCCTCTTATACCCAAGTATATTGTTTTACCAAGGTATTATTTTCCCTCCAAATATCTGTAAAATTAAAAGTTTCAATAATATTTGCTAAAACAGTAGGTGAATGAAAATTAGGTTCTCCATTTCTATCAAAAAAGGATCAAGTGTACAGTTCCAATCCTCTCCTAAAATTATCAGATCATGAAACTTTTGTTGTTTTAAAAATGCAATCAATTTATTAAAAGTATTTATCCTATCAGATCCACTATTAGGTGCATAGACATTAACAAAGATAAAAAGCAGACCATTAATATCAACTCTATCTGCCAATAACCATCCCGGTTCAATTTCTTTTTTAGACAGGATTTTAATTTTAGTGGTTGGAGAGAAAAGAATTGCAGCTCCTGCACTCAAGTTAGTCCCATGAGTAAGAACACACTAATTACCCCACCACAGTCGCCAGACAACCTCATTATTCACATCACTATGAGTTTCTTGCAAGAAAGTCACATTTAAATTTTTCAGCCTGATAAATTCTATGATAGTTTCCTCCTCCTTCCTATCCCTCATCCCATTAACATTCAAGGATCCCACCCATAAAGTCTTCAGAAGAAGAAGAGAGATAAAAAAGAAAGCAGACGAGGAGAAAAACATACTAACTATAGAGATTAGTTCGTTTTTTCCCCTCTTTGGCCTAACGTTTCCAGTTTTACTTTTTTGTCGAATTGCAGTAATGTGTTCTTTAGTCTAAAACGCTTCTGCTGTGAAAGCTCTTCATGACTACTATGTCTCCTTGCCCACATATCAGTTGCTATAATCTTGTCCAAGTCTGGAAAAAAATCTTTACCCTTCATTTCATCAAGAAATTTACTGATTTCACTTTCATCACTTCTGACATCTCTGCTCCTTCAAACCATTGTTCATCATCTTTCACGCTATCATCAGTACATTGAGACAATCCATCCAACTCATCTACTGAGCATTCCTCTACTGGTTGTACATCTGTCTGAGTCACATTCTCACTATTAACCACATCTTGAACTTCATTACTTAAATGTCTGACAACAGCATAACTACATTCAGCTTGCTCACCCTCAGCATCACCATTGTTTTCACTCACCTTTCACTCGCGCCCGATGACTCCCTCAGAAGGCCTTTGCTTCTCTGTCTCTTGCTTTTGTCATCTTGTTGTAATTTCCATGGAATCAGTACGTTTTCTTTAGCCGATCCGTTCTCTGTTGAATCGTCAGGCAAACACTGTTCATTATCCACTTTCTTATGCAGGCAAGAAAAACGTTTGTGGCCTAAGTTTCCACATTCAAAGCACTTAAGGTTGTCAGTACTTGCATACAGCATATTGGAATTTTCTCCATGTCTCTCACAGAACTAGATCTCTAACATACTCTCAGAGGAAGTGAGAAACTTCAAAACTTGCCTTCTAAAAGATAGAACGTATTTCCGTGCCGTGTTTTTACATCCTAATGGAATCATTCTAACTGGACTTGCAATTTTTCCATATCATGTCAACTCTTTAGTAATGGCGTCATTTGAGTTGAAAGGTGGCTCATTTGAAATTGTTACTAGTAGCCGGAGCCGTTAAAGGAGTCACGGGCACAAACATTTCTTTAATCCAAATTCCATTCTCTGTCAGCTGGTTCACTAGCTGCTCTGTTTTCAAAAACACTACAGTAGCCTTGTTCATTTGTGATACTGAGAGAATATTCTCAAAACAGACCAATTCTCCCACCACCACCATGAGTACATCCTCCATGCTAACACCGGGCTCGGGCACACACAAGTACCCATTTCACAGTGTGGGTTTACCTGTACAGGGTCATACGTCATATCATCACGTGACAAAAGCCACGAGCATCTTCAAGTACAAAGTACTTTCCTAAATTATAATATATTGACCAAAAAATAAATACGTTGAAAAAAGATTTTCACGCTCACTCTAACCAACATGCTCCACTCTTCCCACCACACTCGCACATGCGTACAGAAAGAGAGAAAGAGAGAGAGAGAGAGAGAGAGAGAGAGAGTGCAGGTTCTGATGGTAGTTGGCAGCAAAAAATATCAGCTCCTGCTTTAACTTTTGCCAGAGAATGTATGTTTTTATGATTCAATGATTGGAAACTAAAGAACTACTGATGCTAGTGAAACTTTGTAGTATGGCACTTTTCGTACAAATGTCTCCTTAAGATGATTAATTTATGTTTTCCTCATTTTAAGTCGCTTTGGATAAAAGCGACTGCCAAATGAATAAATGTAAATGCAAATGTAAATGTAAGAACAAAAGAGGCAGAATTTTTTTAAGGTAAGACCTTTAAGAAACTTAAAGATAACATAACAAATTACATATAATAAATACATTAATCTAACTGCTAACCAGGCTAACATTTATATAAAATGAAGAGGAGCTGGAGATAATATATCCAGCAGAAGTTAAATCAAACAATGATAAGAAGAAGATAAAAGAGATGATCCTGAGTGAGAACCCAAAGATGCTGCTGTCTGACTATAGTGAACCAGAACCCAACAGATTCCAGTGTAAACTTCTTTTCTGCACTGATCAGCCATCAGCCTGGCACAACTCTCTCATAACTGTCATGAACTGTAACAGAAAAGGTGGCATCAGTTAAGGTAGACAAATCACTCTGGAAGTTGAAAAAGAGATAAAGCTGACTGTAAACTTGTATCACAATGGTACTGTCATGGTCCAGGGGTCAGAACACAGCCTTGATGAATTTTCATGAACTTTAAAATGGGGGTTCAGAAGTTAAAGAAAGATCTTGAGGTGAAGAGAAGTGTAGAGGCCTGCACCACAAATGTCACACAGGAAGCGCTGGCTGATCTCACCCAGACATAACAGTTTACCAAACCCACCCCACCACCCCCAGGATACTTCCTGGCATTCAATGGCATACCACCATGATGCTGATGGAAATTGTCAATGAGGGTGCAATCCAGGATGTCCATCTTTTCTCCTCTATACCATAGCCCTCCCAGTCTACCAGATATTGATAGCCCCTGCCCCTCAACCTCAAGTCAGCTTTGACTTGTAGCTTTGACCAAGAAATCTTCAGCCTCATCGATCAACTGAGGAGGCGGGGGAACAGGGGAATTGGGGTGAAGAGGGGAACAAACAATGGGCTTGATCTTAGAATTGTGAAACACAAGATGTATTTTTTTAAACAGAGAGGATAATTTGAGCTAAGCACCTTAGATATGGTAAATGGTCCAATACATTTGGGTCCCAGCTTACATGAGGGCAGCCAGAGAGGCAAGTCTTGGGAAGACAGCCAAACCTTCTGACCACACACATAAGCTGGGGGCTGGGGGTGGTCCGGCAACACTTTGTTCTGATCGCCAGTCTGGATCTCCAGGTGTGATGACAATGCTGGATTAAAGCATGCATGGATAGAACAAAAGTGTCCGGTTCCTGGGAGGGGAACAGAGGGCGACAGACCCATAGACGAGACCGGCAGGGAATTATGTGCATACTTGACAGAGTTTGGAGCTCGAAGTCAGCGGATCCTGAGAGACCACGCAGTGCAGAACCCTCTCTAAATCTTGATTAGCTCGCTTTGCCAGCCCATTGGTCTGGGGCTGAAACCCAGTAGACAGTCACCCCAGTTGTCGGCAGAATTCTGCCCAGAATTTAGAGACAAACTGGGGACCCCTGTCAGAGACCACATCCATCGGGAGACCATGGATGTGAAAAACGTGACCAATGACAACAGCTGCTGTCTCCCTCGCTACAGGTAATTTGAGGAGGAGAAAAAAAATGAGCTGCCTTCGAGAACCGGTCCACCACAGTTAGATTATTTTGCCATTGGATGGGGTTAAACCAGTAACAAAATCCATGGCAATGTGAGACCAGGGCCTCGAAGGTACATACAGCGGCCGAAGAAGCCCAGCAGGGGGTTGACTGGAAGTTTGCCACATACACACTGGACAGGTAGAACAAACCTACAAATTCCCTGCGCCAGCGAAAGCCACCAGAACCCTTAAATAACGCCTGGGTATGAGCAGCTCCTGGGTGACAGGCCAGATTAGAGCAATGACCCCTCTGGAGGACATGAGTTTGGACACTCGGGATGGTGACTTCCCATAAAGCCGAGTGGAGTTTAGCATCGATTCCCCAAGACACTGCACCCACCACCTGTCAGGGTGGAAGGACAGGATCTGGGGGAGGTGAGGTGCTCTTGATCTCAAAAGAGCGAGACAAAGCATCTGATTTACCATTTTAGACCCGGGACGATACGAATTATATCAAATTTACATTTACATTTATGCATTTGGCAGACGCTTTTATCCAAAGCGACTTAGAGTGCACTTATTACAGGGACAATTCCCCTGGAGCAACCTGGAGTGGAGTGTCTTGCTCAAGGACACAATGGTGGTGGCTGTGGGGATCAAACAAGCAACCGTCTGATTAACAGTTATGTGCTTTAGTCCACTACGCCACCACCAAATCTGCCAAAAAAAAGTGCCCATAGAGCCTGTCTAGAATTAGATGTTTAACAGAATAAATGTATTCAAGGTTCTTGTGGTTGGTCCAAATTGCGAAGGAAACCCCCGAACCCTCCAACCAATGGTGCCACTCACCTAATTCTAACTTGACAGCCAGTAACTCCCAATTACTGATGGTGTAATTCCGTTCCACTTGGGTGAGACGATAAAAAAGCGCAGGTGTGCAACCTCCCATCAGACAGAGACTGTTGGGGCAAATCCGCCCCTACCCCAACCTCCAACATGTCAACCTCCATTACAAACTGACGAGTAGGGTCACGATTTATAAGGATGGGATTGGAAACAAAGCTGCTCTTGAGTTTTTCAAAAGCAGCTTGTGGTGACCAACTAAAACGCATCTTGGTGGAGGTTTGAACTATTAAGGGTGTGACAACCTGGCAAAATTTCAGAATGAACCGCCAGTAAAAATTGGCAAACCCCTGAAACCGATGGACCGCTTTGTGGGAATCCGGGGTTGGACAATCGGCAACTGCCTTTACCTTGGCAGGGTCCATTCAGATGCTGTCTGGCGAGAAGATGAATCCCAAGAACAGAACCTATCGTGTGTGGTTCTCTTCTTCCCCTTGATGAACAGACAATTCTCCAGAAGTACTGAAGCACCTGCCTGACATATTGGACATGATCTGTGAGATTGTGAGAACAAATCAGAAAGTCGTCAAAATAGACAAACACGAATCGGTCAACAATGTCCCAGAGCACATCATTAACCAGTGCATAGAAGACGGCCAGAGTGTTGGAAAGCCCAAAAGGCATAACACGGTACCCAGCGAGCATGTTAAAGGCTGTCTTCTATTTGTCCCCCTCTCTAATCCGAACAAGATGTTAAGCATTGTGTAGGTCCAACTTGGTGAAGACAGTGGCCCCCTGCAAGAGTTAGAAGGCTGAGGGCATCAATGGCAAAGGATAACCATTCTTTACTGTGATGTCATTCAGCCCCCAATAATCAATGCAGGGTCTCAAGGAGCCATGTTTCCTCTCCATGAAAAAGAACCCTGTCCCAGCCAGAGAGGAAGAAGGACGAATGATTCCTGCTTCCAGAGAATCACTGATATACCTATCCATGGCCTCCCTCTCAGGAACAGAGAGCAAATAGAGGTGACCACGTGGTAGAGAAGTAGCAGGAAACAGGTCAATAGCACAATCATATGAGCAGGGCAGAGGACTAGAAGCAGCTCAGGCCTTGCTGAATACTGCCTTCAAATCATGGTTGACCTCGGGCACCCCCTTGAGATTCACCGGTGGCACAGAACAAGACGAGACCGGGGAAAGAGCAGAAACAAGACATTGTGACAGACAAAACAAACTCCAACACAAGACAGTATTCTCACCCCAGTTAAGATGAGGGTTATGAGTTACCAGCCAAGGGTGTGTCCCAGAACCACTGGAGCCAAAGGTGGTGGGAAATGGCACAGAGGTAGGTAATAGCACTAGGATCCATTCCAATATAAATCCACAGAGGAAATAATTCCAGAGAGGAGGAAGGCACAGGAACGTCCAGACTGGCGAAACTGGGAGAGAATAAAACAAGACAAGACCGACAGCAGGCAAGACAAGAACGCCAACTAAATGAACAATCTGACAATGAACATGAGAAATGAGAGGGATTAAATAGGCAGGGATAAAAAGAAACACGTGACACACAGGAAGCACCAAATTATCTCACATGGACATAATAAGAACTGGGAAAGAACGGGATTATATTAGATCATTTGGTAATAAGTTTATTATTAACAATACAAATATACATCAAAACAAACTTCCTACTAAACCTTGTCTGAACTTTGACAACACAAACAAAAATGGAAAGCAAATTCTGTAGCTCTGTAAAAGCCTGGGTCTCAATATAGTTAATGGCAGAACAAAGGGTGATTCTCTGGGCTGATTTACCTACTGCTCTTCTCTAGGCAGCTGCAGAGTGGACTATGCCATCACAGATCTAGACCAAAACAAGATAAATCAGATCTTCAGATCAGAAGTCCAAACTGTATCCCTTCCCAACCAGAATCTTCTGGAGAAAAGATATTCCAGCCTTGTATGAAGCTATACTCTATAGCAATCATGCTGAGAACATGATAGATGCTTTTCTCTTCACCACATTTGGAGAAGATGAGAAGAGCATCAGTATGGCAACAGTTGATCAACTGTAGGAAGCAGTTGATAAAAAATTCCCATCTGTGAAAAAAAATTAAAAATCCCATCTGTGGTCCAAACAAGTGGATAGAACATTTTAGAAACCTTTATACACAAAGTGAACTAAACCCCACCCAAAAATATGACCTGACAACTACATCAACTAGAATACACAATAAAACGTCAATTAAATAATTTGAACACCCCCATATCACTAAAGGAACTCAAATCCCTAAAAAAAAATATATATTTTTTTTGCTTAGATGGATTTTGCAATGAGATGTTGAAACATGGAAGCCCCAAACTGAATGAGGCCATTCTCAAATTTTTACATTTGCTCTTAAAATCAGGACACTTTCCTGAGAATTGGAAAGAAAATCAAATCACCCCAATCTTCAAACAAGGTGACACATTTAACCCAAACAATTATAGGGGCATTTCTTTGAGCAGCAACCTTGGCAAATTATTCTGTTGTATAATGAATGACAGATTAGTCCAATATCTCCAAGGACAAAAGACTTTAAACAACTGTCAAATTGAATTCATGCCAAAACAGAGAACAACTGATAATATCTACACACTGCACACAATTGTACACAAACATGTCCAACAAACAAAACAAAGAACAATATTTAGTTGCTTCATTGATTTTAAATAAGCCTTTGACTCAGTTTGGCATAACAGACTCTTCCTAATACTGATTCAGAGTGAAATAGGAGGAATGGTTTTGATCTAATTAAGTACATGTACACAGACAACAAATGCTGCATTAAAATAAACAACAAAATAATTGAATATTTCAGCCAGAATAAGGGAGTAGGGCTGGTCTGGACTGGACTGGCTCAAGGCTGCAGCATAAGCCCAACTTTATTTAATATTTATAGAATGAATTAGCCATAATGCTTCAAAACCCTTCTACCCCTGGACTCAGTCTAGAGGACAGTAATGTTTTCTATATGCAGACGAACCACTGTTGCTCTCACCTACTGAAGAGGGATTACATGAAAGCCTCTCAATTCTAGAAAAGTATTGTATTTTTCTAAATAAAATTAATCTTAAAGACAAATAAATGTTTTTACATTTGGGGAGAATTCTTAGCCATTTTACCAGTTACAATTATTTAGGTCTGAGACCAATCCTGGCTTCTGGACAGTTTGCCGTGGCTGTAAAAGACCTAACAGACAAGGCTCGTAGGGCATATTCAAATTTAACCCCCCAATCAAAACTTTCAAACTGGCTGAAAATATTTGACAGTGTCATCAAACGCATCCATCTGTATGGCATTGAAATCTGGGGACCCAAATATAAACTAAATTATGAATTCTGGGACAAAAGTTCAATTGAAATTGTTCAATTGAAGTTTCACAGAAGAAAGGGTTTGGAGCGACATTAAAGTGGTCATTATTAGAGCTGCTTGTTTTGACCAAATATAAAATTGTGCTAAGGACATGAAAGATACCTCAAATCACGTGGCTTGAAAAGGAGAGGCATGGTCTTACTTTTCTAAGCGAAAATACCTTTTTTTTTTGCCTTGCTGGATGATAAATCAAACAAACAAACAAACAAAAATAGCACAGACTTGCACTGAAGGAGGGGTTCGAGCCATACCAAGAGAGTAGAACATCATAGAGGTGGACACATTTGACTTGGGCCAGTAACTAGCCAGAACACCCAAGTAACTAATTAAGATTTATCTTATTTAACATCACACTACAGTCTACAGTCAGTTTAATACAAGCATTATATTATTCTTCTCGTCATCTTGTCTTCTGACAAAATTTATCACTGGGTGTGTTTTGGTCCAGGATTTTACATTACATTACATTTATGCATTTAGCAGACACTTTTAACCAAAGTGACTTGTGTATTGTTCAGTTCAAAATATGTATTTTATCAGGATGAACATTGAACATTACCTTTCATATAGCTCTCATCCGAGTAACAATTCATCAAAATGTTCAAGAAACACTGTACTCCTGTCAACAAAAGTTAAATAGTTGTTGCATAATAGATGGTAGAACAGACACGGGACAACCTTCGATATTTAAAATGTTGCTTGAAAGATTGTTTAATTGATCCCTTAAAACATAACTGTGGTGTTACCATGGTACAGTGATGTTACCAGATGGTGATACCAGATGGCACTTTTCCACTGCACATTACGGTTCGACTCGACTTGACTCTGCTCGCTTTTCTGAGTTTGCTTTTCAACTGCAGTTTAGTGCCGACTCAACGTGGGTGGGATTATAGGCTGATCGTAATAGTTGGGCTGACTCTACTGCCGTGACATCATCTTAAACGCGACACAAACATTACTGACCATAAACAATAACATGACCACTAGCTGTTAGCTACTAGCTCATTGTGCTGCATAAAGCAGTTGTTGCAAGGTGATTTTACACAAGTGTAACAGTTAAATTGGCCTGGTTGTTTTACAAGCAAGCTTTCCAGTAGCTGGTCAACTAAATAAAGTGAAGCTTTCAAGCAGAGTATAGAGTTAACATAACAAAACATACCATCCTCCATCGTGGACTCCATCAACGCCGTGACCGAATCCAGGGCACTTTCCCTCCCATTGCTCGAAGGTCTATTGCCATAGATAGCATCCATTTGGTCGAACCACTTCCACTTTCTTCTGTTTGAACCACTCCGGCAGTTGTGGTTCTTGATGATTCTGTAGTCACTTAAATTTTTTTTTACTTTTCCCTACTCTGTTGGTAGGTCCGGTGGTAGCCGTTTATGGCCAACAGCTGAGACACTTCCTGAAAGACTTTGTTGTTTCACGTCATTTCGTTCGTCGCTAATGAGAGGAACGTCTGCACCTCGTTTATTGACCACGGCGTGGTTTTGCCCACAGCCATTTCTTTTTTCACAATTCGAAAGTTGCGTGAACAAATGATACTGCTATCACTGTTGCTAACTTTAAAACTAGTGAGTTGATGTCCCTTGTCGCAAATCCAGTGACGATTCTCTCTTACCAATTAGTGATATGCAGGGTTTTAAAGTCACATTTAGAATCGCTCGGAACCTCGACCGAGTACTGGATACCTCGACGGATACTATCCTTATTGGAAAACCCCCCAAAAGCAAGCAGAGTCGAGTTGAGTCGAGCTGTACCGTGCAGTGGAAAATCTCCATAAGCTACTTTGATATATAACATGGTACTGAATGACAGCTTGAGGACCAGATCCAGACCAAGACTAGACATCTTGAGGCCCAGATCTAGACCAGACATCTTGAGACCCAGATGAATACCAAGACTTGACCCCTCAAGGACCAGATCCAGTCTAAAACTAGACATCTTAAGGGCCATATAAGGACTAGATCCCTTGTGGCCCAGATCCAGATCAAGATTAGATCCAGACCAAGACTAGACCTCTTGAGGCCCAGATCCAGATTTGACCCCTCAAAGACCAAATCCAGACCAATTCTTGACCCATCGATGACCAGATACAGACCAAAATTAGACCTTGTGAGGGGTCAGATCTAGATCAAGACAAGACCTCATAAGGGCCATATCAAGACTAGATTTCTTGTGGCCCAAATCCAGACCAAGATCTCTTAAGTCCTAGATCCAGACCAAGATCTCTTAAGGCACAAAACTAGACCTCTTGAGGGCCAGAAAAAGACTAGACCCCTCATGATCCAGATCAAGTCTAGAGCCCTTGTGGCCAATGTCCAGACCAAGATCTCTTCAGGCTCAGATCCAGATCAAGACTTCACCTCTTCAAAGCCAGATCCAGATCAAGACTTGACCCCTTGAGACCCAAACCCGTCGATCAAAGAACCATGCTATGAATTTTAGTTAACTTACAATGAGAAAATAATTAATTAATTTAGAACATTGCCATTCATAGCCATGACATTCTTGCAAATTCTCTCAGTTACATTGGATTGCGTATCTCTTTACTTCCATCTTGGCTCTTTTGAGCTCTTTTTTGCCTTCACGAGTACATGATAGAAGCTTCTTTATGCGTTCACATGAGAGCTTACAATGTTCATGCAAAATCTTACACAGTTTTTGCCATTTTAATCACAAGCAATTATGAATGAACCTTTGTCGCTCTATTTCTCTCTAAAAAACATATAGAAAGTGAAATGTAATGTAGCCTAATAGATGTGAAGAGAAGGAGTCAAAGTGTTTTTTATAATGGTCAGACAATAGTATTAGTGTGAGATGTGAATTTTCTTGTTTAAAGGCACATTGTAGATGTGTTGGATGTGAGACAGCAGTGGAGTCCTCTGTCATTGAGGTCTCTTCTGAGAAAGGACATATCAGGTTGCCTGGCACGTTGCACCATACGGTGTGAGGGAGGGGAGTGTCTGTGTGTGTGTGTGTGTGTGTGTGTGTGTGTATCTCTGTGTTGGTGGGATGGAAGGACCTGATGCTGTGGTTGGTGTGGGGGTTGTGGAGTTAGGCTGGAGAGAGAAGCAGTGGTCTAACGACTTTATTCAGCTGGAGAAACGGGGTAAATGCAAGCTGATGTGGGTGGAGCAAAGCCAAATTCAGCTGGTGTGCATGTGAGAATGAGTGTAATAAAAATACAGTGAGTACATGTGCGGTTTGTTTGTGGTATAACAGGAAATAAAGTCCCAAGCCACAACTTGTTTCTTGACTGTAATGTACTGTATGTGTCCTTGTCTGGCAGTGTTGGGAAGTAATAAACTAAAAGTGGCACAGCTACTAGCTAAAAGAACTGTTCACCCAAAAATTACAATTTTGTCATCATTGACTCATCCTCATGTTGTTCCAAACCTGTATGACTCTATTTCTTCCTTGGAACACAAAATACATTTTGAAGACTGCATTAGCAATTACAAAGAATAGGGACTGGAGCTTTCAAGCTTCAAAAGGATACAAAAGCACAATTAAAAGTTTAAAAAAAAGGTCCATATGAATCAAGCGTACACCTTCTGAACAATACGATTGCTTCTTGAGGAAATACAAATATTTATTCACTGTTATCTTCCCCTCTAGTGACTGCTGCTACTGGCTCATTAAGTCAATGAGTTGAACTTGAGAAATTTTCGTTCTGGTGAAATGCCCACGTAAGGGTGCCAAAAGCAAGTTGTTTCAGCTGTACAGGCTGTAATACAGTGAAGAGGCATGCATATTTTATAAATTGTAATTTTATTTTAGTTTTTTTCTTCCAAAAAGAGTGGTAACGCTCTGTTAATGTTGCATTTGTTGTGAGTTTATAAAGGGTTCATTAATAACTATTAAATCATTAAAAAATGTATTATAAATCATGGATATGCAGTTATAACAACATTAATAAAAATGCTGACTTTCATGTAATGCTTGCAAATAGTGCATTTTTTAAACGTTTAATAAATATACTTTCATTATCAATTTATATTCATAAAGGTTACATTAATGTACAGTAAAGTTTACCAAAAGTTTAGCTTGACTGTTGTTTAACTTCTTTAAATTATGAGTAGCTTGTATATTTGTAAGCAATATTTTCAAAGTATCTTTAACAATACTGTTGACTGGTTCACCCAGTGGCAGATTTAGGCATGGGTGTCATGGGCTAAGCCATTGCCTGGTGGTTGCCAGGTTGTTCCATCTGGTTGCTAGGGAGTGGATGTTTAGCTAAGTGTTACCATTTGTTAGCATGATGCTAGCATGTTTCTAGCACATTTTAGCATGTTGCTAGCATGTTTTATTTCCATTGTGTAGTGGCTTTGTTGTTGTTGTGTTGGGGCTATTTCTGTGGGGTTGTGGCATTATTTCGTTGTTCTTTTCTAAATTTAATTTGTGTTTTTAGCTTTTTATTTGCTTTGCTAATTTTGTTGTGTTGTGCAACCCTGGACCACTGTAAAAAAAACAAAAAACACAGTGAACAGCAGAATTTCACAAAAATGAAGACTGACAATTCTGTACAAGGACTGAATTATTTATTTGATAGTTGAAATATTATTTACATGAACCATCTGAATGAATTTATTCACTAAAATTAATCTAACTTCTTAACACAACATATCATTTTTGATGTGGTGGAAATGACGCCACTACTGTAGGACAGTCGTAATATTTAACAAAACTTTTACTGAAATAATTTTCACACAATAACTATTGAAATGGTTTATGTTTATTTCACTCTATGCTTACATTATTATAATTTTAAACACGTAATACTTTGTATATTTATGATGGATTTTCATAGCTTAATATTGAAAGTCTGGATCTGGGACAATGCTAAAACAGTCAAATATGTACAGTAAAGGCAATTGAAAAGTTCCAAAAAAATCAATGATGAAGGACTGGTAAAAAAAGGTTCCAGTTCTGTTTTAATGAGACAAAAAAAAAAAACAACCCATGGGATATGCAATTACCTGAAGTTTAAGAAACACACAGTTATGTCTGTAAAATAATGTGTACTTATTGTATAGCCCTTACTTAAACTATATACTGTTTTAACACCTCTGCCATTTTTCCTTGTATTTTCTGTACAAACATTTAAATGCTGTTCTACTGTACTGGTATAATACATCTCATATAATGCCACCCCTAAACAGCACATACAAATATTATAATTGATATTGTCCTTCCCACAGTCAGTCAGAAGGCTCTTGGCCAGAATAAGCTTCAATAGGTACCAGACCTTTTGCTGTAGTCAAAGGTCTGGAAATGCAATACTAGTTACTTCTCAACATTGCAGATAAAACTGTATTACAGTTTGTGTTGTGTAATGCTTCTTGACAATGTTTTGCAACTGAACTCGCTGTGAGCAGAGTCCACCATCCTCTGACCTAGATGAGCACTGAATGCCAGATGTATCCAGGACAAGAGCCTGTCTTGCCCAGCACACACACACACATGCACACACACATGCACATGCACAAACAAGCACAACATGAGGCAGGGTGGAGAGAGAGGAGAGAGAGAGAGTGAGCAAACAAATCATGGGGTGGGGAAACCACATTCCTTGAGTGCTATGAATAGCTAATGGTATCCTGGGGGAAGAATTGAAGCCAGAACCTGCTCAGAGACTAGATGAGATGTTTAGCACACTTACAGCAGAGGAAATACATATTTGATGAGGCCAATATATTGTTCACTAAAGTCTCATTTTTAAACACTCTTAAATATAAAGGTTTCAGTTTAAACCGACTTTTCAGTGATATTTCATATCAGTTTTGTCTCTGATGTTTCTCTTAAAACATTTCTTTGGAATTAAATTGTGAGACAGTCATTTGCATATGATAATTTACAGTAAGGGGCTTTAGAATTAATGTGGATAATGTAGCATAGCTCAGATAATTTGGTCTGGTGAGAATTTGATGAGCAATGTTTGAGTTTATATTGAAAGAAAGACTTTTTATTTTGGGGTTTTACCGGCTGATGTCATTGGAGAACAGTGCCAACAGGTGATTTTCAAAAGTGGGGAAGCGCAGACTTTTTTATTTTTTTGGTATTTGCAATGTTGCCCCTAAAAGCTTCTCAAACTACCACTCAAACCGTGCAATTTCTTAACGAAAATAATTAACTAAGCTCAAAACTGTATATGCAACAAAATAGGCCAAATATTCAATTATTAAAGCTAAAATAAATGTGTTAACATTTGATTGCAAATAACAGCGCTTGTATCTCAGAGCTGGAGAAAACTGGAGTGACAGCATTTCAATTACTGGCCATTTGTTCCAGCAGTTTAGAGTAAGAATTTGACAAATCATCATAAAGTGAAGCCGGCTTTCCAGGCAGGACAAAAATACATTAATTAAAAGTGCAATGTCCAATAGCCAATCACTTGTAGATCTAATGCAAAGAGCACTCATGAAGCTCCCATTGACTCCCAGAGAATTGCTGCGTCCGGACGGACGCGAAGTGACGTGTTTAGAGCTTCTCATTCAATCAACATGAATCTTTTGCACCTTGATTTGAATGGTACAGGTATCTGCCATAGACTCCTATTGAAGTACGGCTTCAGTAGCGCTCTATGGGTTGCGTGTCCACTGACTTCTATCAAAGAATACATGCATAAAAAAAGTGGATTACGTTACTTGAACAAACATCACTAGCACTAGTGATGTGTGATATTTTATACTTTTATTCACTAAAATATTGAAATGCACAGAGTGATTTGTCATTTATAGAGATTTTATTTGTACATATACAAACTCATTATTGTCACATTTCTTATGAAATAGAGAACTTTTTCATAGTTCCATAGAGCACTTTTTGAGAGAAAAACCCTCCATGTCCTTATATGAATATAATATAATAAAATAACAAGATTAATTGTTTTATCTCCAAAGAACCAATTGTGAGATCTGTCAGTAATAGCTAGGACAGTCAAGCTGGAATAAGCACCAAAAAGTAACATTAAATTGGTCCATACGTTTGTTCTATATTCCAAGTAATTTGAAGCCATACAAAAGCTTCTTTCTTCACTGAAAAAAGTTTCCATCCCATTCTCATAATCTCATTTGTGCTTCCCGATATTCACACATGCTGTAACACACTTAGTTAAAAGACTAGGGATGAGAATCGTATTGAAATGAATGATTCCGGTTCCAATTCCAATCAGCGTTTGAACTGAGCCAGAGCTCTTGGGGGTCGCCTTCTACCCCCCCCACATATACCACATTCTTTGAACAGAATAATTCTGTTAGATGCACGCACAATCCCACAATAATACCACTGTGAATCCCTTCCAAAAATCCATAGAATAATCCGAAATATTGATTAAGATTTGTCATTTGAATATTTTAAAGAGTTGTATGACAAGAGTAAGATGTTAGGTATAACATCTATAGCTATCATTAATGATAATCAATTGCTTTTTCTATCATCGCTATTGCTTATCTGCATGGATTGTATATTTAAAAATATTGAGGAAATACTGGAGCAACACAATAAATGGACAAAGATATTTCTCCACATAGCATCAATGTAATAAATTTACAACTGTTCGATTGTGAGCAAACATGTAGTGTTAGATAAATACCGGCAAATCTACGATAACCTCTGGTGACGGTTTAGTTCTTAGATAAAATATCATTTAATGTTAGTAATTTAGGAGTAGCAACAATAATATATCAAAGAAGAATTATATTTTATCATTATTTTGTGGTGAATATGAGGATCCAATCTGCCAGTGTCACTCAGTCACCATTTGAAAATTCCTTCAGAAAACAGCACGTGACACATTCGGACGTGTTTAGACTTTTCCGATGTAAACAAATCTTGTTTAGGATATTTATGAAAACGAGATAATACATATTGTCGTGTTCTGTCACGGCAAGACCCCCCCCCCCAAATTACATTAGTTTGGTCTTATGGGGGGTCCCTTAGCTCCTTGTGTTTTGTGCTGTAGATTCAAAAGAATGGGATCAGTAGAGTCATACACTGGTTTTACTGTATGTTTTTAAGAAATCTTTCCTGTTCGCTGTGTACTTTTATTATATGAAGAGGAACAGCGTCAATACACTACCTAACTTCTGCATTTGTGAAAACAGTAAAAAGAAAATCATGTGGGCTTAAAAATTTTCATTTCGAGAAACTACACTTTTAAGGCACTGCACTGACTTTATCAAGCACTGGATAGTCAGGAGTTTGGAGGCCATGGAGGGGGTCAACGACCACCAAATGGAGTCAGTGAAGCAAAACATGACTTTAACACAACACGACACATGCAAGGTCTCACCCCTCCCACTTGCTTTTATTCCCTTGTTTTCTTGAACTTTCCTCTTCTCCCTTTCTCCTAAACACAGTAATGTGACAAGGCAACAGTGCAAGGATACTGCACATGTTGACTAATACACACAACAGGCATAAACATTCACAAAAGCACGCACATAGACACATGGCACAAACATGTCCTGATCCTGGTTACCTGAGGCAACACGTGAAAGGCTCCGCCCTCCTGCGCGAAACTGTGCTGATAAACAGATGGGGTGTGGAGAGATCTTTGTACACAACACAGCATGTAGAGCAGCATTGTGTGGAGATAAAGCAGGCTGCTGTGTGTATACATGTGTTAACTAGCTGAATGCTAACAGAGAGTGAACATATTGGATAATTTTGCTCTTAACCCCCAGTTGGTTCGAAACTTAGTTGAATATAGTAATCAAACATTATCTATGTTACCACAAAATATTTCAGCATCAGGGCATTTAAATATGTAAATATGTATACACAGCAAATGTATTGATTTTCATGGGAGACGGTGCATTACAAAGACATGGAGGGAAAAAAACAAGGGTCGCAAAACTCATGTGACCAAAAATGTTAAAAGTGCTCTGTGACATTTTTGATATTAAAATAATTTCTTTCCCAGTTTAATGTCCATTCAACTATAAGTATGCCATCGGTTGGATGGCTTTTTAAAGAGTGTAAACACGGTGTCTCTGTTTTTAACGTTTAGCATTTTAACTAAATTACTCACTGCTTAAAGGAAAAGTTTACCCAAAATAGATAATTCTCTCATCATTTACTCATCCTTATGACATCTCAAACTAAAAAATGACTTTTTTACTTCTGAGAGAAAAAAAAAGATTTTGAAGGATACGTGTTTGAAGGTACGTATGTTTATCCATACAACGTAAGTCAATGGGGTCTAAAAGGGGGCTTAAAACAGGACATAAAGGCAAGTCAAGCCAAGTCATTTTTATTTGTTTAGTGCTATTCACAATGCACATCATTTCAAAGAAGCTTTACAGACAATTCTATTGTAACAGAAGATTATGCTGTAATGTCTTAAAGTCCTCATTGTGCAGCTTAAGTGATTAAGATTAATGATTAAGTGTCTTTGAAGTCCACCCCGAATTGACTGCGGAAGTGCACGTCCAGTAGATCAAGTGTACATTTCATTTGGCTGATGAAGCCTTTAGTTGGAATTAATATATTGTCTATGTATTGCATTTTAAGAGAGTGTAGTCCATCTTATGACTAAGGGTACATTTACACAACAACGATGTGCTAAAAACTTAAATGTTTTTCCTTTGCGTTTTTGAAAAGTTTTGCATACAGACAACAACATTGTCAAAAAGATCCCCGTTCACACGGATCCAGCGAAAACGACTTAAAATGCTGTTTTATGCATGCCAGGCCAGTAGTTGGCAATGTCACTTGATAAAGAAACACTACGCACCTGCGCACATAAGCATTCTTCCACAGAGCGGTGAATACAAACAATGAAGATGGCGAAAGCATCAAGCAATTTTGTCTGGACGGACGATGAGGTTGCTTTATTACTACAAGTGAACCTGGACTTTAAAGCATGCCACCTTTTTAAGGACTCCAACTGGTGATCTCATGTTGGTCTGTTCGTCCTGGAGGTAAGGACGAAGTTCTCAAAGTTCATGCCTATAGACTGAACACGTAATACATGTGCGCATGACATCATCGTTTTCACAAATTTGTGTTTTTGTATGTTTACACGGAGACAATAACAGCATTGTTTTCAAAAACGTTGTCATGTAAACTGCCCCTAAGATGATATAGGCAGAGGTTAGCGAGGTGTGCCTTGCAGTCCTGCTGGAAGTTTGTGGCAGTTCTTTCCTGGTGAACTCCATCCTATGTCTGAGGAGCAGGTAGTGGAGATTGAAGTATCTCTTGTTGTACGTTCACGACAGCAGTTCATCCTCTGTGAAGTCCATTGTAATAGATGTGTATTCTCAAGATGAGACAGGGAAAGTAATAGAATAATATTAGGGTAGATGCTATTCACTTTAAAAAAAGAGTTATAGAATATGAGATATGTTTACAGTTCTGGCAGAACTGACTAATGCACCATAACTATGAGTTGAGTGATAAATTAGGTGTATGCCTGGCTGAAAAGATGAGTCTTTAGTCTAGCCTTTAACTGAGAGAGTGTGTCTGAATCCCGAACAATGCTAGGAAGAATATTCCACAGTTTAGGAGCCAAAAAGGAAAAGAATCTGCAACCTTTTTTGGATTTTGGCCAGAATTTTGCGTTCGTAGTGAACATGATGGACTATAGCATGATAGAATGTTGCTTAAGCACTGAGGAGCTAGACCTAATAAGGAGATAATAAGCAGAATTTTAAAATGTATATGAAACTGAACAGGTAGCCAAAGTAGTGACAAAAAAATTAGGCTGATATAATTACAGTATATTTCATGGTTCTAGTCACACTCTAGCTGCTGAATTTTGAACCAACTGAAGGCTATTTACTGAACCTGTGGAACATGGTTGGTGAAGCTTGGGTGAAGCCGCTGCACCACACACCTCAGATCGATGAGGGGAGTGCGTCGGACCCCTTCCATTACACTTGGACCTGACCCTCTCTGCACTCCTCAGTGTAGCTAGCCTCCGTGCACTACAATGATGCCAGATTCCCCTTTTATTTTGGACACTCATTCACCATGGACACTTTTTCCCCCTTTTGGACATTTTAAGTTTATTATTATTTTCAATAAACACCTCTCCAAGTCTTGACGCCACACCCAATGTTCCTGTCTCTTGCTCACTCAGCTACAAGGGTCAAAAGTTTTAACAGAAAGAAAGATATACAGTAGATGGTATGAAAGTTAAAAATCCATAAAAATAAAAGTCAAATGATGTTAACTCTGCAAACCAGCAAGAAACTACTTCTTATCACAGATGGAGAGCTGTAGTTGCAACCAGACAACTTTGTGATGCTATTTGCAAATGTTCATTGTAACTATAGTTTCGGGAAACACCCAAACGTCGAATTATGTTGGTAACAATGGAACTTTGGACCAAATTTGAGTAAAAATGCTTTCAGGAAATGCACTCCTGTTTGTTTGAGTGGCATGTCAACTTCTGGCTCAACCACTGGTTGTGATAGGTTGAGTTTGTTCAAACTTGCTTGAAAACGTCATTATTTTTGCTATTCTGTTTCATGCCACTAGTTACATACTTACACACTTCACACACTTCATACACACTTCAGCTTTAACTTTTGCTGCAACACTCTATGATGTAGGCATCCGTTGACTAATGATAATTTCATATATGCAGGTCCAGTTGTGTTTGGAAAATCCAAAAGCTTTCTTGCAAACTCTTTCCACATTCTGAAAAGGGATCTTCCACATTGCTATCCATCAAATGCTGAGACTACATGAAAGTAAATTTAACATGTTACTGGAATGTTTCCCTCTTTCTTAATGTCCAACAACACCCCATGTTCAAAAATAGCTAAACCTCAGATCACCACATTCCAAGAAGAAAACTGATTCATCTTTGTTTCTATAACCACTCTGCTCTCCATGTCTATCTCAGTGGGTTTCAGTACCGACCTGTAAGTGTGCGTGCTAAACACCAATATAAACACTCAACCAAACAGCTGTTAAAATATTCACTTTATTCTTTTTATAAATTGTTGCAGGGGAAAAATATATGGAAACGCTTTGCACACACCACCTGCAAATTGCTTTGGATAATTTGCAGTGTTGTCAACACACGTGTCAGAAGAGGCCGTCCATCGCTGTGACCTTTCCACCAGTGCTTTCATTCTCTCTCTCTGCCATGCAGAAGGTCAAATGGAGCACTCATCTTAAATTGGATCTGTTGGTTGTAATTACCTTCCCAATGACATTTTCTTACTCCTGCTTGTAATTGTTTTGGAATAACTTTATTAATCATGTTGAGTTGATGCCTAATGTCTAGTTGAGGGGAAATACACTGCAATGGCATGAGTTTGAGAAAGACAGATATAGAATAAAATGATTTGATAATTCAATTAAAGAAGGATTCTACCCTGACTTAAAGATGAAGTGCATTTTTTATCAGTAGAGTACTGAAATGCTTACCCACTTTTTAAGCTGTCTTGGTTAATTTCCCCCCCAAAGGGATTTAATAAAATCCTTCATTAAAGAGTTCTAAGCCATGAACCAAACCAACCAACTTCAAGGTGAATCACAACATAACAAACATTAATTTGAAGCAAAAAATCTTTAATGAGGGAATGAACTACAATCACATGAAGAATTGGAAATGAGGTAATTGGATTAAATGATGAAAAATGATATAAAACTATATATTTAAGTTGTTGATTATAAGTATAAAACAATATATTTTTAGTTTATTGTCAAATATTCAGATGTATGCAAATATACGTATTAGTGGATTGGGAGTGTTGGGAGACTGACTCAGATTGCCTGATTCACAGTGTGTCATGGGAGTGGGTGGCTACGGCAGAGCTCTTTTGGCACACTTTGTTGGCCGCAATTCTCTGATTGGTGGATCTTCCTATGCTGGATTCACTGGTAGAGCTGAGCCAATTAAAAACAGGAAGCTTCCTTTAAATGTCATATTCTATTTAAAGATAAATTGTATACTCCATCCTTAAGAATGGAAATAGCTGGTGTTAAAAATGTGTATTAAGCAATTTTCTAATACACATTTGTCTATTTCTTCTTTGTTATTTTGATGTTTTAAAGTATGAAAAGATAGTATGCTGTACTGTCAATGTGTATGCACACACAGTCAAATGAAGTATACTTTGACAGGCTTGCTTTCGACTGTATGCAGGCGCTATGTGTACGTTTCAAAACTGAAGTATATTTTAGGCTTTAGCCTGAGGATGAGCAAAAGTATTAGTGATGGTTGCCTTATCAAACACAACTTGGCATCCTTTAAAGTTGTCAAGTGATCAGTTAAAGTCAGAGTAACACATAAACTTCTGTACCAAAGGCTGGTTATGGCTTAAAGGAATAGTTCACCCAAAAATGAAAATTTGCTAATAATTTAATCACCCTCAGGCCATCCAAGATGTATATGAATTTCTTTCTTCATCAGAACAGGATTTAAGATATTTAGGAAAGTATTTCAGGTTTTTATCTTCATCCAATTCAAGTGAAGGGGCACCCATTTTTGATGGTCCAAAAAGCATATTTAGTCAGCATCAAAGTAATCAAGTAATGTCTTCTGAAGTGAACTGATACGTTTGTGTGAAAAACTAATCACTAATTAAAACTTTATTACCTTTAAAAAATCACTTCCTGTAAACACTTAATGCCTCCCGTCGTTGACACATAATGTCATCATGTTGGTGCGTTCACGCGAGAATTCAAAAGTTCCGCTCTGTTTACCACAGAGGAATGAACTTCACGCGAGAATTCAAAAGTTCCGCTCTGTTTACCACAGAGGAATGAACTTCACGCGAGAGTTAGGTCAATACAAACAGCTACAGAGAGTTGGTGGAAGCGCCGATTTAAAGTTAAAAACATTTTCATTAGCTATTTTGTTTTTCACAAAAATGTATTGATTAAATTCAGAAGACATTACTTAATGACTGGAGTCGTGTGGATTACTTTGATGCTGACTAAATATGCTTTTTGGACCATCAAAAATTGATGTCCATTCACTTGCATTGGATGAAGCTAAAAATCTGGGATACTTTCCTAAAAATCTTACATCCTGTTCTGATGAAGAAAGAAGGTCATATACATTTTGGGTGGCCTGAGGGTGAGGAAATTATCAGCAAATAAAAATTTTGGGTGAACTATTCCTTTAATTTACACTTTCACAAAGGAGACAATGGAAGAACAGAGACAGCAATAGAGAAAGATTATACATGTCTGGCCACCACATTCCTTTACAGAAATTGTGTTGTGTTTAAGGGATAGAATCTATAGTTCGTACAGTATAAAAATCATTATGTCTATGGAAAGTCCCCATAAAACATGGAAACCCAACGTGTGTGTGTGTGAGTGTGTGTGTGTGTGTGTGTGTGTGTGTGTGTGTGTGTGTTGATATGTATAGTGCTGTATGTTCTGGCTGCATTGAACACAGGTTGTTCTCAGATCATTAGCTCATTAGGTTTTCCTTGTTGCTCGTTTTTCTCTTTAAAATGGTAAACAAACATTTGCATAAAGAGGCCAAAAGCTGCTGCCTGCATATTGTCTATTTACTGTTGAGGAGAATTAGATAAGGATGACTCTAGGATATGCTAATAAATGACATAAACTAGAAAAAAAAGCATTTTTACTAGTTGTAATTTAATTATTGATTAAGAAAAGTAAGAAGTGTATTGCATATGTAAAACAGGAATTTCAACTAGTAGAAATTAATTATTGATATCAGTTGCACTTTGAATATGAGTGAATTACAGATCGTTGTGAAATTCTGTTTGTGAAAATGCAATTACAGATATAAAGGAATTTTTTTTACTAGTTGAAGTTTATTTGAATGTGTTTCTTTGAGTAATAACATCCATCCATCCATCCATCCATCGACAACCGCTTATCCTGTGTACAGGGTCGCGGGGGAGTAATAACATATTTATTTTTATTTATTTATTTACATTTAAATTATTGCTACATTTTTTTTTAATCATTTATAAGAATTTAAGTTTTAACTAGTGAAAATTGAATTGTTATTACGCTATATATAATTTATATCCTGCACATGATTAAGAGGACAAGAGTACCTAAATGATATCAAACACTTATGGATAAAAAAAAGGAAAGTAAAAGCCTCTTCCCTATTGGACAGCCTAGAAACATTTTAATAGACAACAACCCGCACTCTAGAGTTGAGTTCGTGAGTTACTTCGGAGAAGTTTCTTTGTCAAATGCTGATAAAAAAATGAAGGACGTGTGAATAATTGGCCAGAGACGTCTGCGAGATGAGATCGAGCCAATCACAACAGGGGGCAGGCGGGGTTTAAGGTAGCCCCGCCCTTCTCATTGGCTCTCTGTCTATGTATGTGTGTGTAATCTCTGTGCTGACACTAAAAGCGCTCAGGAGCGGACGCGTGCACACCAGACACTGGAAATACGTGCGCCTGCTTTAAAGAGACACGGGACAAAAGATCATCTTTACTAAAACACGATCTGTTTCACGGTATGTGTTTTATATAAAGAGATCACTGTGACAGCGAGATTTTGCTCTGTTTGCTGGACCTTTGCTCATTTTGTATCACATTTATAGCTGGAATCTATGAAACCAGCATGTAATATTAGATACCTGGTTGTTGAGTTTGAGTGTTCTTGTTTTTTGTAATTGTTCTTAAAACTCAGAATATTTAACTTAAGTTTACTTGTATGAAATGTGTTTTCAGTGAAGCTATAAACCGTATGTATGACAATATAGTATAATAAAAGGCAACTATAGTGTTATACTTATTATAGCTACTGTGTTGTCAGCATTTAGCTTCTTAGAACGTTTGGAAAATGAGGTATAGGTGACGCCTAAACTTTTCTTTTAATATGCAGTAAATTCATGTAGTCTACATGCTGATGGGGGGGGGGGGGGGGTTCTGTCCTATAGACCCCAGAAAAAATTGTCCTGTTATCATTTACATCTGTCCCAGATTATGATTTAGATATCCAAAAATATGATTTGCTCACTTCCACAAAATGTGTTTGTAATCTAACACTATGATCCGCTCCTGGAGATATTTATATAATAGGATATGAAACAGCAGCACAGGACAAGACGTTTAATAATAAAGAATAGGATGGTAGTTTTGATAACAAAATAAATAAACATTGAAAGGGAAAGAAAATAGCTCTGTCTTTGCTATTTGACCTCAAAGTTATTTCCTTTCTGTAGTAATCTTAAACATCTGATGAAATTAAAAGATATATCTGTTGATTCAAGCTCCATTACAGTTACATTGCAGTTTTCAATCTAGTAAATACACAAAATACACCCTTTCTAAAACTGTAAACACTGCCCTGTCATAAGTATCATATCTGTCTTGTCTTTTGTCATTACCTCCTGCTCACATATATCAGGCAGTAGGTTGGCTTTGTTTGCAGAGTACTTTGTCCCCCTCTATGGCTGTTATTGTTTTGGATTTACTGGAGGATTCTTGATGCGCCAATCTGGAATATTTCTTCTGCAATACCTTCTGCTTTGTCTTAGCTTGGAGCCGAAAGGATTTTAGGCACTTTGTCAAAAGCACATGTTAAACATGGACTGGTTATGTCAATCACTATTGATTACACTGCACAAAATAGTTTTCTTAGTAAAAATTGAAAAATGGAATTTATTTTATTTTTTATATTATTTTAAGCATAAACCTGGCTAAGATTCATTTGAAAACATGACTTGTAAGATGATAGCATTTTGATATCTCAAATAAGTGTGGCTTGTTTTAAGGATGTTTAGATATATTTACTGAAAAACAACACAGAAATACTGAATAAGAAAGTGTTTTGTGCAGGGCATTGATACAGATTTCTTGATTAGATCCGCAAACTCTCGTTTCTATTTAATTTAGATTAATTTGGTCATATTTCAGTTAAAATTAAAATTTTGCTTACATTTGAAATAGATTTCTCACTCAGCAAATGTTGTTAATTCTACAGGGGACCTTCTAACTTGGTACATTTACAAAAAATATAAATTTTATTTTCAGTGCTGAACATCTTCACCACTAAGCTGTTCCATTACTGACAAGCAAATTCGGAAATTTACCAGCCTATGGCTCGTCATATACATTTTAGTCTAATAGCGTGAAATTTGGTCGGATATGCAAGTAATTTAATCGCATTGGAGGTGGTTGCGCATAGAGTAAAAGATCGATTTTGGGATTTAAAAACCTTTATTAGAATCATTCAAATGAAGACCGTGATTAATGGGAAAACCTATATTTTTACCCAGCTCTTGTTGCAAGCAGGTGAGACTGGTTGCTCAGGCTGAAAGTTTTCAAAATAGTTGGTATCACATGAGAAAAATGTTTTGTAATCTGATGATTTTCCTTAAAATTGGCTTTCGAGAAACTGATAGTTTCTGTCAGCTGATACTGGGAGCTTGCCTGATTTCTTCTTATTGCTAAAATCCTTCTCATGTCTCTGCAGTTAAAAAGCCATGGCCGAGCACATGATGATGCCTTTGACCCACAGCTCTGCTGGTGGAGGCCTGCATGGGTATCGCATGGGAATGAATGGCCCCTCTCCACATGGACCCCAGCCCGGTCTACGTACGCTACCCAACGGGCAGCTCATGCACTACGGCAGGGGCCCCCAAAGCTCTATGGAAGCAGCTATGAGGCAGAGGAATGCGATGAATGGTATCATGAATGGTCAGGTCAATGGCCAGATGGGTGGTGGACACCCCCACCAAATGCAGCAGGCCAATATGATGTATGGAAGTCCAAATCAACCTCAAGCACAGCACCATCATATGCATCTGCAGAACCAGCACCCACAGCAGTATATGGGTGGTGGAGGCCTTACAGCATCTCAACAGCTTATGGCGAGCATGCATCTACAGAAACTCAATACTCATTACCACGGGCATCCACATGGCCCAGTCAATGGGCATCACATGGGAAATGGGGTCCAGCACAGAATGGGCCATGCCCAGTTGGCGGGGATGCAAATGGGCATGGGTGGTCCAGCGTTGGGCCTCAATTTCATGGACATAGACTTGATCGACGAGGAGGTTCTGACATCCCTGGTGCTAGAGCTTGGGTTGGACCGGGTTCAAGAGCTGCCTGAGCTCTTCCTAGGACAAAATGAGTTTGACTTTATAACAGACTTTGTGTGCAAGCAGCACCCAAGTACTGTCAGCTGCTGAGAAGACAATCAGAAGTTCTACTTCTGGTCCTTCAGGCTTAGTCATCAATAAAACTTTGGGACAACATAAGAAAAGCTCAAATATTCCAGGTTATGCATTACTCTGTGTGTCTGTGAAGTTGTGCTACACTTAATCTGTTTGCTTTCAATTAATGGTTGAGTTAAATTCTTGCCAAGAATTCTGGATGGTCTTTACTCTTTTAAAAACTGTCCACTGTGATTTGCCAGTTGAAGTATGGCTTTGGTAAGCAGGCCTTGTCTTTTCCCAATAGTCCTGCTGGGTTGATGTTGATCAACTGCCCCAGAGTTGAATGTAACTTCACATGGTGGAAAAAGAAGTCTGCTTGGATTAATGCAGGAACTGCTTTGCCTCCTTGGGGGCAACTAGAATCTATAGCATTTAGAAATGTATTTATGTATGACACCTACCAAAAAGCAGACGTGATCTGTGGTGATGGAGAAACCTGCCTTTCTCAAACTAACCCCAAGACTTGTGATAAAAAAAAGATGTTGTCTGACTGAGTATGTTATGTGGGTATTGAAGGCTGGTACTTCAAAACTGATGGAGCTGCTTTTCCAGTAATTCTTAATGTTATTTGAAATAGTGAGGTGGTAAGGATTTAGTTTGAAGCATTCTTTTTACACAGTGTTACACTGTTCATTTTCTGTCTAGAACTTTTCAAAATCTATAGCAAAAATTATACAGTCGCATTCAACACACTTATCTCTGCTACTTTTAACAGAATAAGGGGTCGTTCACACAGGATGCATTGTTGCGTTCAAAGCAGCTAGATGGAGCCAGCATGATCACATAGGTAGTCGACATATTGCTACTGAATGTACCAGTATCCTGACCTTGACCTCAATCTGCCAAATTACTGACAAGTGACATTTCCCATCAAATATTTTTGCATCAGTTTGAATGTGTTTACCTTTTCCTAAGGCGCTATTGATAGCACATTGCGTCAGCAGCCTCAGAGACACAAGTTCTAGTCCCGCACTGAAACCAGGAAGTAATCACATTCAGATAATCAATGACAAGTGCGATTCTGAGGTTATATTTCCCTTTAAGATTTCATTTTTACTCCACTGACTGTTAGGTTTAGGGTTGGGGTTTGGGCACATGATTAGTAAAATATGCACTCCTGTTGACTGTTTAACATAATTTACAACTAAAAACAATTAACTTTTGTCAACCCTTTGTGGATATTTCTCCCGAAAATTCTACTGGAAGCTTACACATGCCCATACATTCAACAACACTACCAGCTTCAGCCACTGGGGGCAGTGGTTTGAATTTCAGTAAGAATGGTCCGATTTTAGCTGAAATTTCGACCTACCATTGCTAAATTCATAGTGAGATCAGTTTGATGGAGGACAGTGAAATGTAACACAAAACAGTGGTCTCGATAGTGTGAGATGTTGAAAAATCAGCAAGACACAATACAACAGCCAATGTGTACTTGTGTGCGTGGACCAAATAGCACAGTCAGAACACAAGAACATGTTCTGTGTGAACACCCCCTAACTTAAATTGAAAATGGCGGAATGTTTTGTAGCTGCCCTTGCTAATCACTGAGCCTGTATTCCCTGCTGATGAGTTGTAGATCTGCCTTAGAGCTCTTTGACACAAAACTTCTAATTATTCACTGTAGACATTCGTACCTGGTGCCATGGAATGAGGAACTAGAAGCTACATTTAGTATGATTTAAAGAGGGTAAATATGGCTTCTTCCCATCTGATATGGAGTATTCCACCCTTCACCTCATAGGGCTAGCTCATGTAGGGCAAGCTTAGACAGAAATTGGTAAGCTTAAAATAAGCCTATCCATTTCTGTCTAAATTAAACAATGTCATTTGTCTAACTATTGTTTTGAAACAACCACTAACCATTGTTCGATTTCTCAATATGTGTTTGAGCCAGCAAGAATTTACTTTTCCCTCTGTGCTGCCCTAACACTGCAGCTTTTAAATTTGATTAGATTAAAATTACACTTGCAACCATCTTTTTAATTGAGTTCAGTATAGTCAGTCATCTCAGATGGTTTGATAATTACAATTAATTTGCCTGCTATTGCACAGGATGTATTGAAGAGTTCAGGAATGGCTGCCCTGCTTGAGTGTAGCGGATGTTGAGAACTTCCTGTGGCGTTATGTTGGTGGTTGTGTTCGGTTGAGTACTCCGTGGGGGTTGGGTTGATGTGGAAATAGCACAGTGTACAGTAGTAGGTTAATCTGTTCCACCCGAGCTGGACTCAACTCTCTCGGCTCTACCCACCCCAGGGTAATTGCTGCACGTACGGCATGTACAATACACTGACTGAAAAAAGCACAAACAGGGAAGGACAGAGAATCAGATAGGTCATATCCTGTGTTTTGCAGCTCAAAATGTACTGATTGTTCTGGGCTTTGATACTTAATGTACAGGGTATCATTTCTGATATTGATCTAGTTAGTTGTATTTCATGTGTCTGTAGAGACTGCAATGTCTTCCCCAATATCATTGTTCTGTAATTCACCACGCTTGAATCATTTTAAAGTAAACAGCATCTAGGAAAAATTTTATGATTTGTGGATTTTGAATTGATTGAATGATTTTGGAATTTTCTAATTCTCAGAGATCCAGTCAAATTGTCAGAGATCCTCTTTTTTTTCCTTTTAAAGGGGGAATGTGTGAAACATAATATCATTTGGGTTTTTGTATATCTGTGTATGGTAAATCACACAACCTCCCTACAGATCAGTTCCGAATGCCAACTGCAGGTTTGTATGGACACAAGTGAGATTGTATGTTCTCCTCCAAACTGTTTGCTTTTATTTACTGTCGCCGTGCTCCCACAAATGCTTTTTAAAATGTTGTTAAAGCTATCTTAATGAAATGTATTTATTTTCTTTGAAAATAAAATATTTATTTAAAGTGATTGCATTGAGTGTAATTGCACATCTAATTTTGCTGATTACGTAGTTTACGAGAAGACCAGGGATTTTCAAACTGGGATTAGGGGACTCCCAAGGGTCCGGAAGGGGGTTCTTGGGGGTGCGCGTAAAATTCCAGGGAAAAAAACACAGAACTTCTAATTTGGCTGTTCAGACTTAACACTCTTGAGCTATAAAAGCTAGATGTAGCGCAACAAATTGAACTGAACACAGATGTCTTGAGATGTGTTTTTAAAAGTTACCATTAGTTTTAACCTGATATGGCATCTAAAAAACACTGTGAGACACTGAATAAACAGTGGGACGTGGTATAAAGACGTCTATCTATAGCATGTTTACATATAAAAACAATGGAAGCAGCGCATACTGGTGGAAAATCACAGATGGTGTGAATGGCCCCTTTTTGTTTTATTCTGCTTTCAAAGGAAAACATATAAAGCCATCCATCCATCCATCCATCTTCAGCCACTTATCCAAAGCCGGGTCGCGGGGGCAGCAGCTCCAGCAGGGGGACCCAAACTTCCCTTTCCCGAGCCACATTAACCAGCTCTGACTGGGCGACCCCGAGGTGTTCCCAGGCCAGTGTGGAGATGTAATCTCTCCACCTAGTCCTGGGTCTTCCCCAAGACCTCCTCCCAGCTGGACGTGCCTGAAACGCCTCCCTAGGGAGGCACGCAGGGGGCATCCTTACCAGATGCCCAAACCACCTCAACTGACTCCTTTCCACGCAAAGGAGCAGCGGCTCTACTCTGAGCTCCTCATGGATGACTGAGCTCCTCACCCTATCTCTAAGGGATAAGGCTTGAAGGTCATGAAGGCTGGGTCATGACCGAAACAGAAAAATCGCTACTGAATTTTGAATTTTTCAGGTTTTACAATCCAACATTGCTCTAATAGTGGGTAAAAAAAATATAGGCTGTCAACTTCAAGCCAAAGTATGTAAATTTTTCTTTGTTAAAATACTTTATCCATCCAATCTTAATATGCAGAGACAACTATAGGTATGCCATTAATATGTAAATTTTCTCAAAAACTGTAAGCACTTTGTCTCTGTGGCACTATATACATTTTTCTGTTTGTTTTGATCTACCCCTTAAAGGCGGTCACACACTGGATGAGAAGCACCACGCCACGTCATGGCTAGCACAAGGCACAGGTATCAAACACAGGGCATGTCAATGTGGTTGAGGTGGCAGACAGTATACACAAAAGTTACTAAGGTTTTTCCTTTCTTCAAGAATGAACATTTATAATTTAGTCATTTAGCAGTCGCTTTTATCCAAAGTGACTTACAAATGAGACACATAGCAAGTAATTTGTCATACAAATTTGAACAACATCTGCAGTATAGGACAGCCGAGTTCTCACAGTGGCTGGAGTAGTAAAGATGCTAGCACAGAAGAAAGAGACAGAAAAGTATTTGTATTTATTTTTTCTGTACATTAAGTGTTGTAGTAAGTGCAATTAGTGTGGGTTGGTTAAGTGCTCGTGGAGCAGGTGTGTTTTCAGCTGGTTCTTGAATGTTGAGAAGGCAACAGCAGATCATGTGGAGGTTGGAATTCATTCCACCACAGAGAAGTAGAGAATGTGAACAATCGTGAAATAGACTTTGAGCCTCTTTGTGATGGGACCATCAGGGGTCATTCATTCATAGACTGCAGAGAGCGAGTTGGAGCATAGACATATAGCATAGATTGAATTGAAGATGGTGCGGTTCTATTGGCTGTCCTGAAAGTCAGTCAAAGCCTTGAATTTGCCTTGAGCTTCAGGTAGCCAGTGGAGTGAAATCAAGATTGGGGTGATATGAGCCCTTTTTGGCTGATTGAAGACCATCTGCGATGCTGCATTCTGGACCATCTGCAGTGGCTCAACAGTGTTTGTTGGAAGGCCAACCAACAGAGCATTGCAGTAGCCCAGTCTTGAAATGACCAGAGCTTGGACCAGGAGTTGTAGCATATTCAGACAGGAAAGGTCTGATTTTCCTGATGTTGTAAAGCACGAATCTGCAAGACCGGGCGGTTGATGAGATTTGTACAGTGGAATTAAGCTGGTCATCTACCACCACTCCCAGGTTCTGGGCTGTTCTAGCAGGTGTTAGTGTAATTGAACCAATATGAATAGTGAGGATGTGGTCAACAGATGGGTTGGCTGGGATCTTGAAGAGTTCTGTCTTGACAAGGTTGAGATGAAGGTGTCGTTCCATCATTCAGGCCGAAAAGTCCAAGAGGGAGGCAAAGATACTGAGACAGTTGGGTCATCATGCTGGAACAGCAGGTAGAGCTACGTATCATCTGCGTAGCAGTGGTAGGAAAAGCCATGTGCCTCAATAACTGGCCCAAGTGATGTTGTGTACGTCAAAAAGAGGAGGGGTCAAAGCACTGATACTTGAGTAACCCCAGTGGTCAGCTGGTGTGTCTTGAACACCTCTCACCCCTTGAATGATCTGTCAGTGAGATATAACTCAATCCATCCAAGCGCAATTCCTGTGATGTCCAGGTCAGAGAGGGTGGACAGGAGAATCTTGTGTTTCACTGTGTCGAAAGCAGCAGACAATTCAAAGAGGATGAGGAAGGATTGGAGTTAGCTCTCACCAGTTGCAGGGTTTCAGCTAATGACAAGTGGACAGTCAAAGAGTATCCTTTTTTGAAGCCAGACTGATAATTGTCGAGTAGGTTGTTCTGTGAGAAAAAGTAGACAACTGGTTGAATGCGACCCTCTTAAGAGTTTTAGATAGGAAGGGTTGGAGAGTAACCAGTCTGTAGTTGTCGACTACTATGGGGTTATGTGTTGTTTTTTAAGCAGTGGGGTTACTTGAGCCAGCTTGAATGTATTGGGAAATTTTCCAGTTGTGAGAGATGCATTGATAATGTGTGTGAGTGCGGGTAAGATCGATGGAGAGGAAGCTTGCATAAGATGGGAGGGGATAGGGTCAGGTGGACAGGTGGTAGGACTGTTAGAAGAAGCTCTTTGGAGACCTCAGTCTTAGAGAGAGGAGAGAAAGAAGAAAACAGAGGATGGGATGTTGGAAGAGAGTAGCTGTGGGTGTTAGGTGTGGCTGTTGATGCTCACTACATTGTGGGTAAAAAGCATGATCTTGTTCTGGTAATAATCCATTTTAGAAGAAAAAACTCCAGTGGAAAAAGAGGAGATAATTGATTAATACTTACACAGGTCAGCAGGGTTTTTTAACTTGTGCCACTTTCTCTCTGCAGCACTCAGCTCGGTTCGGTGATCACAAAGTGTCGCCGACCTCCATGGGCAGTACGGTGTGGCACATGCTAGCCTGGAGGTTTGAGGACAGACACTATCGGGGCAAGAAGTTAATGTTGAGCAAAGAGCATTTGTAGCTTCATTTTAGTCAAGTAAAGAGAAATGGTTAGTGGAAGGAAACGATGCAGAGACTATGGGAGATAATTGAGTGGGTAAGAGAGAGCAAAGAAAACCATAAGTGGAGAAAGAGGAAAAGAAGGTAGAGTAACAGAAAGGTGGATGAATAAATGGTCCGATAAATGCAGAGGGATAGCAAGGGGATTATTGGAGAAACAATTATGTGTAAGGATGAGATCTAGCTCTTCTCCCTGCTCTATGAGTTGCAGGGGTGTGCATTTTTGTAAGGTCAAATGAGATCAGAAGAGCTCGAAATTCAGCCGCTTGAGTTTTTCCTGGTGGATGTTAAAGTCCCCAAGGACCACTAGTGGAGCGACATCCTCAGGAAATGAGGACAGCAATACATCTAGCTCTTCATCAAAGTTACCTAGTAAAAAAAAAAAAAAAAAAAGAGTTCCCTCGATTTAAGCTGGATTAGTGGCAGTAATGGCATGATATTCAAATGTTGTGTTATTGAAGAGAGAAGCGGACTAAATTTCCATGAATTTGAAATGAGCCACCGGTTCCCAGTCACATGTGGGGTGTGGGTGAAAGTTATGTCAGTAGAGAGAGCTGAGGTAGTTGCAGTGTTGTTTCTGCAGATCCATGTCTCAGTCAGTGCCAGTCAGTTTTGGCTAAGACTGAAATTAAGTCTGGCAGTTCCACAGGCCAAAAGATGATATGGTTGGGGCGCTAGAGTAAATAACCTATGTCCTTTAACAATGATTTGAGTCAAATTTAATGGAAATTTGTGAGTTGGGCTCTGTGGCATGGCAGAAATTTGAGCAGGCTCCAGACTTGTAGCTAGCTAGCGGCGGGAGAGGTATGCATAACTTCATTGAAACCATTGTTTCGATTTTAGAACGCGCCATATCGTCCGCCAGACGTGTACAGTGTGCGACCTCCTTTAGACCCGCCCCAACAATATTACTCAACCATTGTCTTATAAAATAAAAAAATATTTTCACACTTGACAAAGAATGATTTAACCAAGTTAAAATTAAATTTTGTTTTAATATTTCACAATGTCCATACTGTTCCCTAGGTTAGTAATTCACACGTTAATTACTAGCACAAAACTTCTGGGCAGTGGTTAATAACCAAGGGTTAAAAGGTCTTAATCCTTTGTTTAAAAAGACTTTAATCCAGGGTCAAGTGTTGTGTGAAGACAACAGTAAAATAGGTTTAGCCTGTACTGGAGTGCACACTGAAATTATTACTTGTACCATGTGACAGGGAAAGTGCATTAACTTAATGAACATGAACACTCTAAGATGGTAACTGGAGCCTTTTTGAGGTAAATTAATTACATTAATTGAACGCACCACACCGGAGTTCCCATAATGGCGGACAATCGTCAAATTTGACATCTTTTCACAAATCAGAGCATTTACACTGATGACAACACAAGCATATACATGTTTTATGCAACCTGATATATTTTGTGTTATTTTTCCACAGTCATACCTGTTAAAACAGGACAGAATGAAGAGGCGGGAGAAACAGGTCTGCGCTGCACGTAATCCCCAGCAGTTATGAGGCACGTAGGCACAGTATCGCTATTTTCACCCGCAATCTCCCAAACTCCTCTTTCAAAGACACAGTCCACTTTCAATATATGAGTCCCATTCTCATTCAATGTAGTCAATTGTCCACAAGAAGTAATACAGCAATAAAGCATCACATTTCTGTTGAGATATTCTTATATCTACTGAACAATACAAACATTATCCAAATGTGTACATACTTTTGGTGTGTCACACCCTCCCTGCCAAAAGAAATAGACTCCAGTTACTAAAACTCACAAAAACTCCAAAAACTCACAAATAATCTCCATACTCATACATCAAAACACCACCTTTTATTTTCTCAATATATTGGTACTGTATGTGTGCAGGGTACAAAATTGGATGAGTTGTAAGGTGTAAACTGAAATAGGTGTGGTATGTGATAGGGTGCTGCCCACCCAGATAAGTATGATAATGTATAGGCTGATACACCATTAAGTGTGGTATGGGGTTGTAATGAGGGTTGACCTAGTGTTTCGTATATGAACATATGCCTTGGCTTTCTCTCTCTTGTAGATCGTCTCAGCTCAACAGGGTCTCCCTCTGCTGGATAATCTCTCATATCATCCATCTGAATGTCTCCACTTTTACTGTCTCTACTGAAAGTATTGGATCAGGAATAAGTTCATCTGGTGTTTGACTCCCCCTTTGAGTGTCTTTCTCTCTCAGTGTGACTCTCAGAGTCACTCTCAGAGTGTTGTCTTTGACTTTTCTCTTCTCTTACAGGTACTGGCTGTATTACATCAGCAAGAGGATTTTCCTGGCTCTCCTCAAGACTTGGTAGGTAAGTATCATCTCTTCCAGGTCCTGTCCAACCTGAAGGAATCCTCAACCAATACCCTTCAGAGTCATCTGAATCTGAATCGTTCGCTTCACTGCAGCAAGTAGGCTCTTTGTTCTTTGTCTCTCTCTCACATTGTCTGTTTTGTTTCGGTTTCGCAGGTACCCCTGGATTTAACGGCATCTCCACAGGTAAGTCATTAACTAATAGCAGTAGGTTTTGGTGTAGGGTCTGTGTTCCTTTCTTACTTCCGTTTTCAGGACTCACAAGGTATACAGGGTTGTCAGTTACTTGCTCTTTAACTACATAGATTGTCTTCTCCCAGTATGGTCCGAGCTTTCCTGGACCTCCACGCTCACTGAGGTTTCTGACCAGTACTCTGTCTCCAGGTTTCAGTACCACACCTTTTGCTTTTTGGTCGTACTGAGCTTTGCCTGCTTGCTGTTCTCACTCGCTATATGCTATGCCTCAGTCTAGCACACTGTTCGTCAAATCCTCTGTGTGTTTGTCCTTAATTTTCTCCTACCAATCCGAATATTAAGTCGACAGGTAGACGGGTTTTCAACCGTACAGTAAGTAGAACGAGGAATACCCAGTTGACTCGTGACGTGTGCAATTATAGGCATGTATTATCTGTGGTAGGTGATCTTTCTTATAAAGATAAGCCAAAATGTATTTACACGCATAAATGTTTTACATGAATTAACTTGTAAGGCAATTAATACCTGAGATATTTATGTAATACACATATTTAACCTTCAGTTCTTATTGGTTTGAGCTTTAACAATGTCACCACTTTGCATTAATCGGCATATTCTCCTTTACATAACAGGAAACTATGTAATATTACATTTGAGCACACTGAAATTATTGCTTGTACCATGTGACAGGGAAAGTGCATTAACTTAGAACATATATGAAATTTAATGGAACCCAACACAGATATTATTTGTAAAAATTAATAATGAACACTCTAATATGGTAACTGGAGCCTTTTTGAGGTAAATTAATTACATTAATTGAACGCACCACACCGGAGTTCCCATAATTGGGAAATATAATAACTTATATATACATACATACATAAACAATCAGGGAAATGAAGCATGGTTGTATCTTTTACAATGAACAATCATAACAACAGAAAACAATATTATGGATTTGCGGACATTAAAATATGAAGTTATATACACAGGGGAAAAAAAGAAAAGAATAAAGTAAAATCATATTGTTTATGAAACTTGCTCATTTTGTGGTTTTGTTGAAGAAACAGTTCCCCATTTATTTTGTGATTGTAATATAACCTATAAATCTTGGATTGACTTAAGCTCTTATGTTTTTAGCCCCACAAATAGCTATAGTTTACACGATATGGCTATGACCTAACGTCACATCAAAACAAGTCAAGAGTAATCGAGCACACGCTTCAATCTACGATAAACCAATGGTAAGCAGGACCAGCCCACATAATTATCATACAAGAGACAGAAATGTAAGAATAAATATAAAAATAAATACATGTGGGAATATTTAAATATGGAAATAAATACAGATGGGAATAAATAAATATAAAAATAAATGAATGCAGAAATAAATAATAATAAAAAAACAAAAACAAATGAAAGAATAAAAATAAAAAGAGAAAATAATAAATAAAGGAAAAAAAGTTTAATTCAGGCATAACTTTCATTAAAAACCAATTATATTTGTTTTATCAAGACATTTATTCCTTTATTTATTTTTTTAATATTACATTTATTTATTTATGTATTTATTTATTATTTTTTGCAGGTTTTGTCCTCCATACTGTCCACTTTCAAAGTCCCATTCTCATTCAATAAAAAACTGCAGTTTCAATGTAGTCAATTGTCCACAAGAAGTAACACAGCAATAAAGCATCACATTTCTGTTGAGATATTCTTATATCTACTGAACAATACAAACATTATCCAAATGTGTTTATACTTTTGGTGTGTCACAATGGCAGCTATGCATATTGACATGCTCAAGGAAAAATATTATGGATTGAACAGAAGTTGACGACATGAACACCGATCACACAAAAGGTTACATTAAAACAAAACAGGTATTTACAGGAAAACAACATAAGTAAAATAGCTAAAATCTCTATAAATCCTTAATAACAATTCATTTAATGCCCCATTAAGTTCCTTTTGACCTAAAAAACATGCTCAAATTATTTTAGATTACTAATTAAAATATTTAAGCACAAGGGCATATGTGTATTCCCACAACTGCAAGCCATTACTTGATTGTTTAAGTTGGTAGTACTAAATTTTCTGGTTTTCCCCTCCAGGGCCTGTAGGGTGACGTCTTCACTGACCTCCAAGATCTATAGCGCCGCCGGACAGGCCGCTTCCGCCTTGCATGCCATGGCCCTCCTGCAAGTCCACCAGGCACTTAACGATCTGCACTTGGGTAGTCCTGACCCCGATGTGCTGCAGGAACTGCGCTCAGTGACTGACCTTGCCCTCAGGGCCAGAACGTCATCTGTCGCTGAACCTGGTCGAGATGTGCAAAACAGACAAAGCATACTTTCTCAACGTGCCCGTCTCCCAGTTTGGGCTTTTCGGCGACACCGTCGAGGACTTCGCCCAGGAGTTCTCAGCGATAAAGTAGCAGATGGAGGCCATCTCCACATCATGCCCATTTCACTTCCAGCATGGGCCGTGCCCCGTCTGCCCGCCGAGGGCATCCTCCTGCGGATTCCAAGAAGCGTGCGGCTCCGCCTCAGCCTGGGGCCAGCTCTCAGCCCATGCGTCGAGCACCACGCAGGAAGCGCACGCCACCCCATCTCACAAACCCCCTCCAGGACCCCGGAAGGCTCCCAAGCGTTCCTGAGACGGACAACCCAGGGACCAAGACGTTTGCTCCGGAGCTGGTGAGCAGACCACTCCGTCCCCCAGTGGAGGGCCGGGAGGAGAATCCTCAGTTGAGTTTATTTTCTTTGCCGCACCCCATACCCACATTCTCAATAAAAGAGCAATTTCCTCTGTCCCTGGGTCACCTGGCCTGCAAATACCATTCTCAAGGCACGCAGGTGCAACACCTCAACAGTCCCGGCACATTGGACGCAGACCATTCGCCTCCAGCCCCACGACCGTTGTCCCCCGGCCAGCCGGTCCTGACGAGTCTAGAGGACGCCTCCGTGGGACCACCTCCTCAGTCACTGACCCGGCCCCTGCCGGACGTGTGGAGCGAGGTAAGTGCTTCGAGTCTTCGCTCAGCACCAGAGCCTCGGGATGCGCTTTTGCCTCCCGACTACGTAATTCCCAATCCGTCATGCTGGCTGGCCAGGACAATCTGACTCAGTTATGCAATTAAGTTTGCCAGGCCTCCTCCCCCCTTCAGGTTGGTCCAATTTACCGCAGTGCACGGCGAAGATGCCAAATCCCTGCACGCGGAAATCGCGACTCTCTTACTCAAAGATGCGATAGAGCCTGTCCCTCCAGCCAAGATGAAGAATGGTTTCTACAGCCCAGGAATGGTTTTCTACAGGCGGCGGCTTATGACCGATTTTGGACTTCCGAGTTTTCAACCGGGCATTGCACGAACTCCCGTTCAAAATGCTGATGCAAAAACACATCCTAACTTGCGTCTGGCATCTAGATTGGTTGGCAGTGGTAGACCTGAAGGACGCGTACTTCCACGTCTCAATCTTGCCTCGACATCGAAGTCCAGGCTTGTCCCTGTCCCCTCACGTCTTTACGAAGGTCACAGAGGCAGCCCTTACCCCGCTTCAGGAAGCAGGCGTTCGCATACTCAACTACCTCGATGACTGGCTTCATCTTGGCCCACTTCCGAGACCTCCACACGCTAAGTCTCCATGATAATGCGCTCAACAAGCCATGTGATAAGATGCGTGGATTGACTGTCTCAGACCCGGAGGCAACTGAGGTTTGTCTTCTGCCACCCAGACTGAGGCGAGTCACTACGCCACCATGAGGACTTAGGTAATTGGTAATTGGGGAGAAAAGAAAAAAAGAATGATTAATTCATAAATAGTAAATCATTAGTTTTCTCATGGTTTTCCTGACCGCTGGACTGTTTTCTGTTTCCAGTCTCCATAAGAAGCTATGTTAAAACTAATGAATGAGCAATCCAGACAGACAACAACAACTTTAAGTGTTAATTGGAGTTAAAATCATTTTATGCTCAACTTGTGCAACTCAAAGTAGTTTATAATATCAATGTAACTAACCTCAGGTCAGGTGGGAGAGGCACTGTCAAAAGAAGTTCATCAAGTTACAGCACTTTGGAGCCATGCTTTTTATTTGGCAATTTTTACAGATGTAATACGCTAAATATCACATTATCTACTAAAAACATACACCAATGAGTGAAAACACTAGAGACCAGAAAACAAAATGTCTCTGTTAAAGCTACTATATGTCCTGGTTGGTATGTCCTGTCTATGGTTTCCTGATGTTATGTGAAATCCTCCCAGTAGTGAAGATCTTTGAAGCCCGTATAGAATCACGGCAACCTTAATGGCAGATTGCGTTTGACGTTTGATGCATTATATTCCAGACAGCTCATTATAAAATGATGGCAGGTCACTTAGGGCAGGGAAGAACACCAGACCATCTGATGGCCCATTTCTATTGGCCTGGCATTCGTGGGGATGTTCACAGGTGATGCTGTATATGACAGTTGGTGACTCCCGCGGCCACACCAAAAGCACCATTATGCCCCCTTCCATTGATCGAGGTCCCCTTCGAAAGAATTGGCATGGAACTCATCAGGCCATTAGAGTGAACAGCATGCGGGCATCGCTTTGTGTTGGTTCTGGTCGACTATGCAACGGGATATCCGGAAGCAGTGCCTCTGTGCAACATCTCAGCACATAGTGTTGTGGAGGCAATCCTCAGAATAATCTCCAGAGTGGGGATTCCGAAAGAAATCCTCACTGATCAGGGCACAAAGTTTATGTAATGTACACTACATGAACTGTACGTATTACTGGGGATTAAATAAATTCGGGGCAGTGTTTACCACCCTCAAATGGACGGCTTGGTTAAACAAAGATGCTCGAAATTGGGACAAGTGGCTCAAGCCCCAATTATTTGCAGTATGAGAGGTCCCGCAAGCCTCCAATGGGTTCTCCCTATTTTAATTATTGTACGGGAATCCTACGTCCTATGGGAAAATTGGGAGTAGGGACCTTCAAAATGCATAAATATTCCCAAGAGGCAATGTGCACCTTGTGATTTGTAAGCACAATTGTATCAACAAACCAGTGAGTGTTGAAACGCCTTCAATGTGACAACCTGAGCCTAAAGGGATTGGCCAACACTTCAGAAACATAAGCATGGTCTGAACTCTTAGCAAAAGTCTTTATCCAAGTGTTTTTACACTTGGGTCCTCTTTAAAAGAACCAAACTCAGACCCCTTTAAGTGGACCAAAAAGTGTGAAAAAGGACACAGTTCTTAAGGAGACACTTTCTTAACTGTCATGCGATAATCCATGATGGTCTGTTTAAACTCTTGAGTATTCATTTGCATAGAACACTGAAGTTTGAACATTGAGTTTGTTTTGTGTGGAGTTTACATCCTTTTCATATGCTACTTACTCTGTCATCTTCTTTGAAACAGAATAAGTGTCTCGTCTCATCTCTCCTCTGTGTGTTATCATTACTGGTGTATGGAAAACTGTCAGGGTCAAACATGTTTGCCATTACACAAATGGAAAAATCAAGTGAACCCGGAGTGCTTTGTGTTCACAATGCACATTATTAGCGAACCAAGCCACAAGCTACTAGCGAAATATACTCAGACCACCTCCCAAGATGGTCTCAGTTCCATTTGTTTTAAAGTAGACAGAGTGTTCACATATAGAAGTCTCCACACATCTGTCTGAGAATACCACATTGTGAATTTCCCACAGGAGGACATCCAACATCTCTAACAACTCCAATAACCAAGGGCGGTTGGGTCTTGTGGCAAGCAGACAAGAGCAAATGCAAACTTGTTTCACTGGCCATTTTTGTGTTAGGGCATCCAAGCCCAGCAGAGCTTGAGTCATGGAGTACCAGTGGCGACAATGCATTGTCTCCAAGGAGGCAAACAGGTCCACCTCGGCTTTCTCGAATACCTCCGAAATCCTCTGAACTGTCTGAACATGATATTACCATTACCCAGCCTGACTGTTATATGCGAGTTCCTGGAACATGCCTTGCACATGTTGGCGGGAGATAAAACTCACACCAGAGGAGAATTTAACATGCCAGAGCAAACATCAGGTGTGAATGCACTCCCCATTGGTGATGATTTATGGAACAACCACAGAGCTGTCCATAAAGACCAGAACGTGAAAAACTTGCATGTATGCCCAGAAATTCTCAGAGCCAAGAGGACTGCTTACAGTTCTAGGCAATTTATGTACCATTATTATGACATATAACATAATTATGACTGTTGCAAAGGGACTGTCGTTTACACTGTGTGTCTGACCTCTTGGCATGGCACAATGACCTTCTGATAAAATGAAAGCATCTTTCAAATAGCTAGTGTGGCTACACAGCAGCATTACTAGGAGAAGTAAGTGACTGTGTCACCACATGTGGAAAGGCACTCTCAAGCTGACCATACACTGAAGATGCCTCATTTGTAAGGCTGCTCCCCTGTTTGAACCTTCCCATGAACTGGAGAATAGAGTGAATCCGAATGTCAGTCAAATGTGCTGACATGGTCATAGAGTCAATTTAAATTCCTAGGAAGGAAACCTGCCGACTGGGCCCCAACATTCTTCATCCAATAGATTATTTTGTGATTGAGGTTCAAATGCTTCAAGTGCATAAGCAACAGGTCCCTGCGCTTGCATGCCAGTTCTTAAGATTGTGCATAGATCAGCCAATTGTAGAGGTAGTTCAACACACAGATGCCCCTCAGCCTTAGCAGTGCGAGCAACTAATCAACACATTTGAGTGGTCTCTAATCCATCTTGAATGGACAATTTCTGATTGTCCGTTTCAAGTGTCTCAAGTCCAGTATGGGCTGCAGCACACTGTCCTTCTCGGGGACGAGAAAATAACGACTATAGAAGCGTATCTGTGCACAGGACACTCTATTGCGTCTTCACCAAGGAGAGACATTCAGCGCATCCTACACAGTGAAGGTGGAGGACAGAATGCTGTTAAAGCATGGTGGCTGCCTTGTAAAATGGAGCATATAACCATGTATGACTGCACTTAGTAACCAACTGGCAACCCGAGACTGCGCCACACATTCTTGTAATGTTCTGTGAATATCGGCATGCGTGGCGGGAGTATCATAGCGTAGTAGCCTTCTGGCACACCACAAATGCATACACTCACTCTCTGCATACTATGGTGGGGAAAGCAAGAGAGCTGTCCTGAGAATGTGAAAGAAAATGCTCTGCAGGGCTTAACAAGAATGTATGACTTGTACAAACACAACAAGTTCCTTTATTTGTGCTGTCACATATCAGCCTTCTGCTATGTCACCAACAATGGTAAAAACAGGCATTGAATTGATCTGTGTTACAAAACAGATTGTTCCTGGCTCACGATGGCAAGGAAAGTGAGAGGGATGCCCATGAAGACACAGAGGCATTTTTATTTGAATGGGACCAGTCTTTTGGTATGTCTGCAACAACAGAAAAAACAGGCACTGAAGTAAGAGTGTTTTGAGTTTCATGTGCTCGCAATCAACACCTGCAAGTGCCTGACAGATGGATAAATTGCTACTGAAAAAACTTGCAAAATGTTATCTTGAAAAATACTTTTAAAATTGTGGCTCCTTTAGTTTCTTTAGCTAGAAATTACATGCAATACAACAAATATGGATATGCTTATCATCGTAAGCACAACAGAGAGAAGAATATAAACCACTTGCTGTTCAGATGTGCAGTTCAGAATGACGAAGTGATGAGTCGGGCTTGCAGAGCACGAAAGATGACCCTAAAGAGATACATTCTAAAAAAATGCCACTGTGCTCCGGTTTATAGGACACTGATGATGCACGCATGAGAGGCAAATCAACAACTGCCATTTGCCAACAAGATTGCCATGATTCCTTATAGGCCTCAGATAGTGAGAGACAGGAAAAGGTGGATAGGTTGGATCTCAAGATTTTCAGTAAATAATTACTTAAATTTGGGTCTGTTCATCACAAATACCTATTGTATGGCTCCAAAAGACTTGAAATATAGTACATGAGTCAAATGGAGCACTTTTATTATACTTCTAGGAAGATTGTTTTGCAGTTTTGTAGCTTGACAGTCCTAGTCCTCATTTATTTTCAATAAAAAGAAACTGGTGACCAGGATATTCTTCACAAATTCACCTTTTTTGGGTTCCATCAGAATCAAGGCTAATGATTACTACAGTCACTTTATAAGAGAAAAACTTAATTTAATAGCAATTACACATCTATAGGTGGAGGTCTCTTCCTCAAAACATTGAGATAGGGAGTCAGCCTTGATGTTTTTAGAGCCTGGATGAAAAGAGAGCACGAAGTTGAAATGCGTAAAAACTATTGCCTAGCAAGTCTATCTAGAGTTGAGGCATTTGGAACTATGAATATACTCTAGGTTCTTATGATCTGTCCAGACCACAAAAAGTACCCCTGAACCCTCTAACCAATGATGCCACTTGCCCAAGGCCAACCGGACATCCAATAATTCTCGGCTGTTGACATCATAATTTCGTTCAAATGGTGTCAAGAGGTGCGGAAATAAGTACACGGTTGCATCTTTCCATCTGAGGGGGAGCGCTGCAAGACCACTGCTCTGACACCAAACTCAGATGCTTCCACCTCCACCACGAACTGACTTGCAGGATCAGGAGTAACGAAGATGGGTGTGGTAGAAAACCACTCCTTTAATTTAGAAAACATGACCTTAGCTTATGAGGACCAGACAAAATTCAGTGTGTATGGAGGTTAGGTCCATCAAAGGTGCAGCGAACTGACTGTAGTTTCTTATAAACCTCAGATAAAAATTAGCGAACACCAGAAACCTCTGCAATGCCTTGAGAGAATCTGGGGTTGGCCAATCGAAGATGGTTTGACCTTAGTCAGGTCCATGCACACCCTCGGATGAAATAATGAACCCCAGGAACAGAACCATCTGTGCGTTAAAAGTGCACTTCTCCACACTGACGAACAGCCGATTCTCTAACAGTCACTGAAGCACCTGCTTGACATGCTGCACATGGTCCTGGATATTTTGGGAGAAGATCAGAATATCATCAAGATAGACAAACACAAAATGATCAACCATGTCTATAAACATGCCATTCCCAAGCCCCTGGAAGACACCAGGGGCGCTGACCAATCTGAAAGGCCTAACCAAATATTCAAAGTGCCCCCTATGGGTGTTAAAAGTCTTCCACTCAAGGTTATAAGCATTGCATATGTCCAACTTTGTAAAGATGGACGTTCCCTGCAAGAGTTCGAAGGCTGAAGACATCAATGGTAAAGGATAGCGATTCTTCAACGTGATATCATTCAGCCCCCGATAATTTATACAGGGTCTAAGCGAGCCATCCTTTTTCTTCATGAAGAAGAACCCCGCCCCTGACAGTGCAACAAACAATTAGGACAAAGGTTACCGGCTTTGTGGACTGAGTGATGACAGACGGCAGCATGCCACTTAGGGTG